>CM064865.1:34274064-34901762 GCA_032719365.1 Prinsepia uniflora
GTGCCCAGTAATCAGGGAACACTTAGCTGCTTGGAAAAAGTGCCTAATGGATGTGGGACACTTATCCCTTGCTGGAAGGTCATGGAACCCTCATCCACCGTCTCAATTACGTTTTAAACGGTCGTGTGTTTGCTGAAGAACAGAAAAACAGAGACATAGAGTTTGTGAGAATTCAACAACCTCAGCTATCCTCAATTGGCTGTGCCGTGTGAACGAAAATGAGCGGATAAACGATGTGGAATATAGTGGTGCCACTGTTGTGAACAGCCGTGGACGGTTGTCCTGACCCTGTGAGCAAACTCGTGAACTCCCCTGCAACCCGTGAACTTCCAGACTTGTACAACATCGTCAAACCTCTTCGATTTTGTGTACGGTGTGAATAAAAGATGGAAGGGAGGCTGACTTGAGATTTGTGGTGACCACGGAGGTGCCCTACGATGGCGATTCAAGGTAAGCAACCGTGAGGTTCTATTTTCAATTGAAAATGCAGTTCATGATTGAAGGGTTGTTGATTAATTTGGTTGTTTGGATAAGGTTTTGGAACTCAAAAGGGAGCTTTAAGGACTGGAACCGTGGTTTGAGATGGCCAGAACCGTGAGAACAGAAAGGAGGACATGGCCGGTTCGTTCTTCGAATGAAAGAGGTGAGGTATAAGGGTTAAATTCATGGATTTAAGTGTTAATTGAATTGCAAAAACAGAGACAAGGCTATAAAACCAATTAGAGTTGAAAACGGATCGAAATTTGACTGTTTAGGAGGTTGAACCGCCTGCGCCGGTTCGAACCTGGTCAGATCGGATTGGACAGAGGTTGAAGATGAACAGTAGCTTGGTTGGTGAGGCCCACGCGCAGCCCCTTTGGGTGGCGTGTGAGGGGCGCGTGGGACCTCCGATGGGAAAGTGTTCAACATGTGAAATATTATAATTGAAGTAACGAACATTTTGGCACTGGGTTTCGAGTCGATCAGACATCGTCTCTATATGTTTCGGGATGTTCGAAGGTTTTAGGGCTCGTTTAAAAATAGTTAAAAATTCGGGAAAATTACGGGGCTTTAGTATAAACATTGTGAAGTAGTTAGTAACCTTATTATGAGATTTGGACAGGTACGGGAAAGCCAGTGATAGTGGATTAGTCAGGGAAGCTTAAGAGCGCGTGTATCGAGGCAGCGACGCTAATGGTCTGTGTGTGGACTTTGCTTTCTAACTCTTGATGCATGCATAAATGTTTTTATATGTTTTCTATACGTGATTTCTATGTTTATGATATGACCTTGATGATTTACAGTTTTTCCCGTATTTCGAGATAAATTACGTATTTGCACGTTTTATGAGTTTACAATTTATGTTGTGATTTGACCAATGGTTTTGATGATTTGATTTTGGGATTTGAAATATGATTTGATTTCAATGATTTAAAATGGATTTTGGAAAAGTAATTCCGGGCTTGAAGCCCTATTCATGTGATACAGTAAACGTGATTTCAGTTTTGGAACTTGAATTTCGGAAAAGTGATTCGGATTTGGTTTTGAAACTTGAAAGAGAAATTCTGGATTTAGGTTCGGGATGATGGTTCCGGATGCTAGCTTACTGAATCATTATTGCGAATTCGGATATGGATTTTCTATGGTTTTCACTTGGTTTTGGGTTTAAATACCCGTTGAAAACTGGTTTTGGGTTTAAAGACCCCCGGATAATGACTGGATCTGGTTTTGAGTTTAAAAACTCGGTTGATTGACGGGGGAGGGCCCTGGATTGATATGTTTTGAGTTTAAAGACTCGGTTATTGTGATATCCCCCGAGGCGTGTTGATTGTGTTTTGAGTTTAAAGACTCGTTGATATCCTGGGAAGGCCTGATTATGGTCATGTGTTTTTAGTTTAAAAACTCTGGTGCACTTGAGATCCAGCAACTTGATTGATTGATGTTTTTCACTGGATTTTCGGATGTTTGGGCAATGGCCCGGATGATTTGGTTTTAATGATTTTTGGACTGAGTTCCCGTACTTTGATAAGGATTTATGATTTTGGGATGAGGCCCTGGATTTGAGATATGGATTTGAGAAAAGGAAATGTTCCGATTTTTCATTGATGGTTTTCTTAGCCTGGATATGAAATGGTTTTCTGGAATGGTTTTTCATATGCATGCATTGGTTTTTCGTGGAGGGTATAAAACTAATTTCGTATACACTGTTTTCTGAACGTATTGATTATTTTTGTCCACTCACAATCTTTTATGTTTTCGATACCCTCCAGGTTGTTGCGGTGCGGGATGTTGGTAGAGAGAGACGGAGACATCACACACGCGATCCACAGTAGATTCTGCGCGCTCTGGGAAGTCCGGAACTTGTGGACGGTTCGTTTGGAAATCCTATGTCCAGCTTAAGTGTTACATGGAGGTTGGACGTCGGTTTAGCCTTCGTGTCACGTGTAAATTAGACGGGAGCATGACTTAGCCCTTAATCCGAGGGGATTGTGGGCGGGTCGTGTCATAATTTCTCTCCTAAGAAAATTCCTATCATCCAAGAAGAGATTGACAAGTTCCTCGTTGCTAGATCCATTGAAGAAGTTCCACACTCTAAATGGCTAGCAAATGTCGTACTTGTCAAGAAGAAGGAAGCAGGTCAATAGAGAGTTTTTGTTGATTACACCGATCTCAATATTGCATGCTCGCAAGATAACTATCCCTTGCCTAGAATCGATCTCTTAGTGGACTCTACTGCAATCAATGAGCTCCTCAGCTTCCTAGTTACGTACTCGGGCTATAACTAGATTTTCATGCATGAAAAAACAAAGACAAAATCGCCTTTGTCTTCGACCGAGGCGTGTACTGCTACAAAGTCATGACGTTCGACCTCAAGAATGTGGGTGCAACGTACCAGAGACTTGTCAATTGGATATTCAAATATCACATTGGAAAGACCATGGAAGTATATGCAGACGACATCATGGCCAAAGGTGAAAAGCGAGGGGATCATATCCCCAACCTACGAGAGGCCTTCAATTTACTAAAGAAGTACAAGATGAAGCTCAACCCTCTGAAGTGTACTTTCAGAGTATCAGCAGGGAAGTTCTTGGGTTACCTTGTGAACCAACGAGGGATCGAGGGCAAATCCAAATCAAATCAAGGCGATTCTCGAGATGAAGTCTCCATCATGTCTGAAAGAGATTCAAAATCTCACTAGTCGGGCAGCAGCACTGAATAGATTCTTGTCCAAGTGAACTGATCGGTGTCTACCTTTCTACCAAGCAGTAAAGAAGGCATCCAGAGATAAGTGGGATGAAAGTTGCGAAAAGAATTTCAAGATCCCAAGGCCTACTTGACGTCCCCACTACTGCTATCAAAACCTAAGGATAATGAGGACCTGTACCTCTATCTAGGAGTCTCTGATGTCGCAGTAAGCTTTGCGCTTGTTCGGGAAGAGAATGGGATTCTGATGCCTGTATTCTACACATCTAAAACCCTCATCGATGCCGAGACACGATACCCAAAGTTTGAAATTTTGATTCTGGCATTAGTGTTTACCACAAAGAAGCTGCGACCGTACTTTCAGGCTCATCGGGTAGTCATCATGATAGAATATCCACTCCGTTGGTGTCTTCATGCACCTGATGCATCAACACGAGTAATGAAATGGGCCATAGAGTTGAGTCGGCATGATTTTCTCTATCGTCATAGAACAACCATCAAAGGCCAAGCCTTAGCAGATTTTGTTGTGGAGTTCACACCAGCATCAATGGAAGGAAGCAATGGCAAGGAACTTAGTCAAGCCCCTAGGGCCGCCGGCACTTCCATGTCACAAGATCACGGTGACAATTCCTCCTCTCTGCAACCCTCAACTTCTAACCTCCTATGAAAGCTCTTCGTTGATGGTTCCTTGAACCAAAGGGGGACATAAGAGGGGATTGTTCTCATCACTCATGATGGCTCAATAATGGAGCAAGCAGTGCAATTTGGATTCAAAGCCTCTAATAATGAAGTAGAGTATGAAGCATTGATGTGTGGGCTTGCACTTGCCAAGGAGTTGGGAGTCAAGAAACTCGCTATTCATTCAGATTCACAGCTGATCACTAACCAATCGATCGGTGAATATGCTGCGCGTGATGCAAGGATGCTCAAATATAACAACAAGGCCCAGGAAATGCTTGCATTTTTCTCGGTTTTCACTTTTCATCAACTTCCATGAGCCAAAAATTCACAAGCAGATGCGTTGGAAAATCCAGTATCATCACTTGACTATTGATTCAAGCTTTCAATCCCGATTGATTACCTTGAACAGCAAAGCAATGACATCAAAGAGATTGAAGTAAGACAAATTGATTCATCTCCAAGTTGGCAAGATCTGTTTATCGACTACCTAGATCATGGCACGTTGCCTGGTGATCGATTAGAGGCCCAAAAAATCCAGATGAGGGTTGCACGATACTATGTTGACAAGGGACGACTTCTTTAAAAGAGCTTCATGGGGCCAAACTTGCTATATTTGAGGCATCCTGAAACATTGAAAGTTTTGGCTGAAATTCATGAATGACATTGTGGAAATCATTATGGTGGAAGGTCGTTTGCACAAAAGATGCCTAGTGCGGGCTTTTACTGGCCAACTCTACTCCAGGAAGCTTTGTAATATGCCCAAGAATGCGACAAATTCCAGAGGTTCAAATCTAATCAATTGGCCCCACTAGAGGAGTTGCATGCTCAGACGAGTCCTTGGCCATTTATGCAATGAGGAATTGATATCGTTTGGACTGTTGCCAAGCACACCAGTCCCAAGCAAAAAATATCCGATCGTCGCCACCGACTACTTTACCAAATGGGTGGAAGCAAAGGCCTTGGCTAACATTACCCAAGCTGGTGTTCAACAGTTCATCTGGAGTTAGATTATCTACCGATTTGGACTCTCCAAGGACTTAGTTCACTAGAGCCATAATCAACGAATTCTTTGAGTCTTGGAAGATAAATAACTTCACTTCAACTGCTTATTACCCCTAGGGTAACGGCTAAGCTGAAGCATCCAACAAGACAATCCTCGACTGTATCAAGAAGCGACTTAACGATAAAAAAGGCTTATGGGAAGAAGACCTAGATGGCACGCTATGGGCATATTGCATAACTCTGCGTCGTGCAACTGGCGAATCTCCATTCACTCTTGCGTATGGCACCAACGCTGTCATACCACCACATGTTGTTGTTCTAGCGCCTTTTACGGAGCTTGATGATCTAGTGGTTAACTTCATAGCTATAAGGACTTGTTTTGACCTCAATGAGGAATTAAGGGAGTAAGTGGTTAAGCGCATCTCCAGCTACCAATAGTAGGTCTGAAGCTCTTACAACAAAAAGGCAAGGATCCGACACTTCCTCCCTGGTGACCTTGTTCTTAAAAAGAAGTTTGCAATACCGAACCATCCTAGCTCACAAAAACTCAAGTCCCAATGGGAAGGACCTTACCGAATCTACCAAGTAGGAGGAAAAGGGAGTTACACTTTGGAAACCATGGACGGGAAGTTAGTGAGTGGTTCCGTGAACGCTCATCGCTTTAGAAAATACTATGTTTAGTGCAAACCTGAAACTAGACCAGCCTTAGTCATGTATTGAATATAGTCTTTGTTTTTTGAGAATGTTTTATTCAACTTATCAATAAAGATATCAAGTCATTCTCAAGTTAATCATGTTGTTTGCAAAGCTTTCCACCAGGAAGCACCCAAAGTGTAAGACCGGTGTCCCGAAGGGAACGGTGAACAATCCTACATTCATGCGAGGGGGGGAATGGTCTGGGAGGGGAATGGTGGTGTGCCTTAAAGGTGTAGGCACACACCTATCTAGCATGGGGCCTTTTGGGAGCTCAAGTGGCTTTAGGGGGGATTGGAACCCCCAAAGTTAAACGAGTTGAGGCTGGTGCAATTCCATGATGGGTAACCCCCTAGGAAGTTGCACCGTGAGCTCCCGAAAACAAATGAGGGCAAGGGCAAGGAGGCCAAAAGCGGACAATATCATGCTAGATGAGACGGGACCTGACAGAGGAGGGTCAGGTCCTGACAGAATGGTATCAGAGCCAGACCCTAACTAGGAAGTGTGCCAGTGAGGACGCTGGGCCCTAAGGGGGGTGGATTGTAAGACCCGTGTCCCGAAGGGAACATTGAACAATCCCACATTCCTGCGAGGGGGGAATAGTCTGGGAGGGAAATAGTGGTGTGCCTTAAAGGTGTAGGCACACACCTATCTAGCACGAGGCCTTTTGGGAGCTCAAGTGGCTTGGGGGGGGGGGGGGGGGGGGAGGATTGGAACCCCAAAATTTAGCGAGTTGAGGCTGGTGCAATTCCATGATGGGTGACCCCCTGGAAAGTTGCACTGTGAGCTCCCGAAAACAAAACCGTGAGAGCAAGGGCAAGGACGCCCAAAGCGGACAATATCATGCTAGATGAGTCAATGCTAGATGAGTCAAGACCTGACAGAGGAGGGTCGGGTCCTGACACAAAGCCTTCCACTAAGAAGCACTCAAAGCCTTCCATTAGGAAGCTGTGACGACCCGTCCTGAGGATTAACGGCACGAGCAGGGCAAAATGACGATTTTACCCCTGAATTAGGCAAATCGTTGACTTTTTGTTCAGGCGGTTAAATGGACTTTGACCGATGACTGTGACGGTGTTCGGGACGTCACGAGTTCATAGACAGGTGGCACGCCCGATTCCGACTTTCGAAGAAGAAGTTATGATTTTTGGAAGTTCGGGGGCATTTTGGTAATTTGGTTGAATAGGAGTAAAAATTTGACTTTTGACCCGGGAGGTCCAATGGCTGAGGGCTGAGGACCTTTACGTAGATCGGGATGATAGGAATCCGTAGACAGGCGGCACGTCGAATTCGAACTTTCGACGGGAAAGTTACGGTTCACGGAAGTTCGAGAGAACTATTGCACGAAGTTCGAGACGAATGGACTTTTATCCTAAGTAGGGCCCAGATATTTGTCACTGGCCCAATGGATGAGTGACAACTCATTCACTGTCCACCATTCCACATACATGCATATTTCCCCTCCCTCATTCACACTGTTTTCCCGATCTCACCAAACCCGATCACCCTTAACCACACACCACCCCAACCCTCATCTGTCTTCATTGCTTCTTGAGTGAGGAACTAAGTGCGAGAGTGACTGGGAGGCATCGGTAGGACGCACAACCGCCGTGGACGGCGGAGGACCCCTATGTACGGTAAGCCCAGTTATGCCCAGTTTCTTTTATTTTATATTTCAAACGTTAGGGGACAATTTTAGTTGATTAGGATTAGGGGGTGGCAATGGGTCATGTCGTGTCGGGTTCGTGTCATGTCATGAATTCTGTTTTACTCATTTATGCCCAACCTGAATCCGACCCGTTTAATAATCATGTCAAGAATGTCCAACCCGAACCCGACCTGTTAATGACCCGTGTAACCCGTTTAACCCCATTTAATAAATAGGTCATACTCAAAACCCAATTAACCTATGACCCGTTTGATCCTTTTAACACGTTTAACATGTTTAAACTATTTAAATTATAATATTTAATAGATATTTAGGTAAGTAAATTGGTAGATATATGGGTTAGTAATGACACGTTTATTAAATGGGTCAATATATAAGCCAATATACGGGTTAACCTGTTAACCCGAAATCTACCCATTTATTAAACGGGTTAACAGGTCATTATACGGGTTAACTAGTTGACCCAAAACTCACCCGTTTAATAAATGGGTCATAACGGGTTGACTCGAAAATGACCCCGAAATTTTAATCGTACAGGTTGACCCGGATAAATTTCGTGCGGGTTTCGAGTTGTGTATCGAGTCGTGTCAAAAATTGCCACCCTTAATTAGGATGGGTTTATTATGATGTTAGGAAGGTTTTAAGGAGGTTTTGGTGGTGGTTTCACGGCTGAGGAAGCCTGGGGAATTTCTGAAAATCTTGGACCGTGAGGAACAAAATCAAACCGTGGGTTTTAAGTGGTTTTTCTTAGATTTCTTGATTAGAACAGATAGAAAATGAGAAAATAGGAATTTTGGGATTGGATTGGAAGCAAACGGACCGAAATTGGGTGGGAAACTAGGCCGGACCAGTCACGCCGGTCTAGGCGAACCAGTGAACCGGCCAGACCCGGTTCAGTCGCTTGGAAAAGATGTACAGTCCTGGTGCGTGAGGCCCACGCGCATGACCTTTTTGGGGTGCGTGTGGGCGCGTACGGGCACGTGAGCCCTCCTTTGAGGAAGGTTCCAATATGTAATTTCATCTATTCGATGTAACGAACATTTTGGGACTGGTTTCGTGTCAATCGGACACCGTTTTGATATAGTTCGGGTTGTCCGAAGGTTTAGGTTCGCGTTTAAAAATAGTTAGAAATTCCAAAAAAATACTAGACTTTAGTGAGGGGTTATTTAAGTAGTTAATAACCTTCTATTACCATTTGGACAGGTTTGGGTATCCCGGAGGCGGCGATTGGCCAGGGAGGACGTTTTGGCACGTGTATCGAGGCGCAGCTTCGGACGGTCTGTGAGTGGACCTTTCTTTCTAACTTGATGCATGCATAAATTTTTTCTAAGTGTTTTAATATATGTTTTGTGATGCCATGAGTGCATTTGTTTGTGGTAGCCTAGGATTTACGTATTTGAACGTATTTCGAGATTTCCGATTTTATACGATGCTTATACGTGCTAGGTTTTCAATGAGGATTTAATGAAGAGGTTTTCGATTTGGAAATATGAAATCGGGCACGAGACCCATTTGATTTATGAACTCTCAGACTTGGAGTCCATTTGATTTGACGAGGAATCAGACTGAGGGTCCATTTGAGTATACGATCGGGCCAAGGGCCCCATTGATTTACGAATTCGGGCTTGAGGCCCAGTTGGTTGTAATCTTGGGCTGGAGGCCCATTTGACTGTAGTATCGGGCTTGAGGCGCTATTGGTTGTGAAATCGGGCTTGAGGCCCTGTTGGTTTATGGTTTCTGGCTTAGGGCCCAGTTAGCTGTGGTATTGGGCTTGAGTCCTCGTTGATTGTGAAATCGGTCTTGAGTCCCAGTTCGATTTATGAAATGAGAATTCGGGTATGAGACCCTTTTGAACTGTGGATTTAGGTCAAGGCCTGTGAAATGGATTTGAATCGGATTCGAGGAATCCTATTGAGACGAATCGGGTATGTGACCAGTTGGAATATGTTTTGAGAAAAAAAGTATTTGAAATGTATATATACCCTCCATATGATTTATATGGTCTCCTCCAGACGTCGACCTGGAGAGTCACGATCCACAGACCAAAATGGCATCCCCATAGGGATTTCGTTCCAGGAGTGGAAGTTATGATGTGGTCCCGGATCAGATTCCGGAGAGATGATCGAACTAGGTCCGAAGATAGAGCCTTCCAGATGGAGAATTCCTGGGGGAAGACTCAGAGTGAGACCCCGAGTGGTGTGCACACTAGTATAGAGATGAATCGTGACATATATTGGGGATGTGTTCCCTAGGGGCTATGTGCCCCGAGTTGGCATCTTCTCGGAAGTGCCGCGGATGGGTTATACGTATGTCGATACGTATGAGACTTATGGAAAGTGATTTGGGGGCGGAGACCCTGTGTTCCATGTTTTAGAAAGTGATTTGGGGCGGAGACCCCATACTTGATATTTTGGAAAGTGGTTTGGGGCAGAGACCCTGTATTCTGTGTTTTGGTATTTCACTGAGAATGGTTTTGGGCTGAGTCCTACTTGTGTTTGATTTGGGCTGAGTTCCCATGTATTGACTTATGGGTTTTGTGATTTCGGGTCGGGGACCCATAGATGGATTTATGGTTCATGACAGTTTATGGGGACCGACATGAACTCTTGAAAGTTTTTTTATGGGTCATGACGGTTTATGGGGACCGGGCATGAACCCTTGAAAGGTTTGAGAATGTTTTCAAATGGTTTTGTGAACATTTTGATAAACGGTTTTTGAATGCATGCATATGCTTTTAGTGAAGGGCATAAATGTCTTTATGTGAAAATGTTTTTAATGAAATGTTTATTTTGTCCACTCACGACTTTTGATGTTTTAATGCCCTTCAAGTTGATCGCGGATGCGGTTTGTAGCAGAGATCGAGACATCACACTCTTCCTCCTACGATCCTGGCGTACTCTGGAAGCCTGGTGAGGGCTAGAGTCAGAATTTTCCCTGGTCTGACACTTCGTGTCAGAAGGGATCAGGCGCGTCCCACGTTAATCCCGGGGAATTTGGGACGGGTCCTGACAGAAGCACCCAAAGCCTTCCACTAGGAAGCACTCAAAGCCTTCCACCAGGAAGCACTCAAAGCCTTCCACCAGGAAGCACTCAAAGCCTTCCTCTTGGAAGCACTTCAAGCCTTCTTTTAAGAAGCAAAAGCCTTCCTCGAAGACAACCCCAAAACGAACGCTAACCAAGTTAGCTAAATCCAGTGTTGGACGCCCATGGCTACAACGGGGGTGTCAGACGGGATCAGGCGTGTCCCACGTTAATCCCGGGGGATTTAGGACGGGTCCTGACAGAAGCACCCAAAGCCTTCCACTAGGAAGCACTCAAAACCTTCCACCAGGAAGCACTCAAAGCCTTCCTCTTGGAAGCACTTCAAGCCTTCTTTTAAGAAGCAAAAGCCTTCCTCGAAGACAACCCCGAAAGGAACGCTAACCAAGTTAGCTAAATCCAGTGTTGGACGCCCATGGCTACAACGGGGGCATTTGATGAGCCAACAAGTTTGGATACATCAAGACAATTAGTAGAATTTGACAAAGAAACGAGAGTTCAAAATTCCTCATAAATATCGTTTTCATCTATTCATTTGAGTGATGGTTGGCTAATCACATCTTGATTGCTCAAACTAGTTATTCAGGACAAAAATGCAAATGTGATAATCAACATACACAAATAAAGTAACTATGGATGTAAGTCTTCGAAGCCCATGGTTCTTCAAAACTCTACCCACTCTTTTGCTGAAAGTAGGGAAACGTCGTCGAAAGGTGGCTCATCTGCTTCAGGAACATCTACTTTCTTAGCCTCGTCCTAGGGCTCAGGTTCAGTCGCGGGCTCCATCTCTAGTTCAAGCTCCTACTCTTTGGTAGTGATCCCGCTCCGGCACTCCGTACCCAACCTGGCACTCCGTACCCAACCTTTGCACTTCGTTTTCCTTAAAGCATAAAGTTGTGGGGGCATGTGGTGGTAGCGAACAATCAGCTTTCAAATTTTGGATTTCAGCTTCCAGCAGTTTTACTTTCTCTTCTGAATCATGCAAACGCCAACGCAGCAAAACAAACTCGTTAAGGGCAGTGTCGCGCTCACTCTCTACCAACAACTCTTCTGCTTGACTTGTCTCCAGCTCGCGCACCTTGTTCTCCAATGAATGAATTCTCCCTACCAAGGCATTGTTGTTTCGTCTGGAATGGTCGCGACCCTCTCGAAGGCGGATGCACTTTGATTTCATTCACTTATTCTCCTCTTCCAGGCCAGCTTGCCCACGAAGTATGTAGACTAACTTGCGAGCCCCTGTTTTTGCGATCCTGAGGTCTCTAGAAACTTTATCTTACGCAGCCTGTGGCACTACCTTCACAATTTCCACAATCTCAGAGACAGCTTCTGTGCCCACAGTCCTAGAAGTGGGTTGTGCCCTTTCCACTAAACGTTTTGAACCATCATCCCTCAGTGATTCAATCACTTCAGGGGAGGTAAAGACAACCTTCAGCCTCTTTGGAATGGTTAGTCATTTGCTCTGAAGAACCGCCTGAGGCTCTAGGCTTGGTGTGGGGTCTAGGACATCTTGAGAATGCATTTCGGAACCTGATTTCCTCTCCCGGGGTGGGGTGCAGCAAGTCCCTCTATATGGTTCTTCTTCAGAATGACAGCTTTCTTCAGACGTAGCGAAGCACTTAACCACTCCTTGACCAAGTTAGCTGGGGGTCTACCGCCATCAGAATCTCTAGATGGGCAAAGTAGCCAGCTTGTCTCGCGAAACTCAGAAGGAATTTTTTGGGCTCTGTCAATCTTCGTAAGGTTAGGTTGACTCTCAAAATCTAAGTACAGTTCATCGCGAGTACAGAAGCGAGATGCAATCCTTACGTTTCCACTACAGTTGTGGTCCCATGTGCCTCCCACCTCAAAGCAGCTCTGTCTATACGCCCCGTCAATGAATACAGTGTTCAAGAACAACACAAATTTGGAGACAACCTGCATAAGACTTCCACTGGAGAGCTTGTTATGCGCTATGGAGTAACAGTGCCAGAATTCTTCGGTAGTAAGCTCCAATCTAAAAAACTCGTTCAGCTTCTCAAGGCACATGATGTGTCTATAAGAGTCAACGTCCAGCTGAGCAGGAGAGCAGCCCATCTGACTAAGGATCCCGGAGAAAAACTTTGAAAACAGGAATCTGAATCTCCAACTGATGATCAAGTGGTGGAATTTGGTCCATCGACTGGATTTTGGGTTTCTTCCCCTGCTATTCTTGGGAGCCTTCAGGGAGGAGCATCTATAGCAATGCTCTGCAAGTATCCCCTCGGGAAACGCATGTTTGTTGCAGATCTTCCACGACTGGAAATCTTCGGGTCCTTCAAAGTCCTTGTCCTTCCCTCGAAAAGGAATCTAACTGCACGAGCCACCCTGCTCCCACAATCCGAGCCTGCTAGGTCTCTCCAGAAGTGCACCTTGACGCATCTTGAAATTACCGCCTCAAACAAATCAAAAGATCACCGCTCGAATCGTGGCCAACGGATGTCCCGAACTCTCAGAACGAGCAAAAGCGTTTACCTACAAAAAATGAACAAATTCATTAGTTTCCAAAACAAATATATTCCAGATATATATATATGCACTTGAATATGTACACATATGGTTATTCAAAATACATATGTTATTATCAAATATATAATAATAACGTTAATATATTAAATATAAAGTTTAATATATTAATATAATTATATATACTAAACACGTATATAAATGTACCTGCAAAAAAACGTCAAACGATTATTAAGTATACATATTTAAGACGTATAAATAGCAATAAGTAGAATAATTAAAGTATATATTAAATGAAAAAAAATATATATATATAAAGCAAAAAAAAAAATAGAGCATATTTGTTGTAAACATACAGGACCGTGACAAACAACTAGAGCTCTCCACGTGGCAGCCAGGGAATAGAGGATTCAAAGCCAGGGCATCTTATCCTTACCCACTTGTCACCCAAGAAAAATGACTGTCCAATAGGAGCATTCCACGTGGCACATCACGACATAGCCACCGACAGCGTTGGGCCCACATTTCTACGCCACCGGTTGATGTCCGCCATGTGTCACCTCGCCACAGCGTCAGCCTGTCGTGCCTGACAAAGGCTGTACACACCAGCCTAAACTGCCAATTGATGCATGCCATGTGTCCCATCAAGAAAGGCAGCCTCTCAGTCATCAGCCATGCGGGTCCCGCACGTAGAAGCCACCAATCGACGACGATAACGTGGCATTTTCTATGTCGTGCTGACAGGACCGTCCCCCGAGGAACGTTGGTAACCGTGCCCGGTCCTGCTCCCCGTCTGACAAGTCAACTTAAGTTCCCAAATTACCCTCAGCACATGCCAAACAAGGGATAGCCGCACATGTGCCCACTCATGCCTCCACCTCTCTATTAGCCTTGATCTTCGCGCCACGACTTGGGGGTCAATAATAACATAAAAGGTGTGAGTGGACAAAAATAAATCAGTTTATAAAAACATGTTGCAGAAAAGACCTTTCTACCCTCCACGTAAAACCAATGCATGCATTCGAAAATCATTTCATAATCCGTTTCATTTTCAGTATAAGAAAATCGTGTATGAAAATCAAAATCATTTTCTTTTTTTTTCAAACTTCAGGCCTTAGCCTGAAACCATAAATACGGCATCAGCCCAAAATCATGAATCCAAATCCAAGTACAGAACATAACCCAAAAATCCATCAAGCCATATAAACCGGGCCATTGCCCAACACATCCGAAAACATCAATAAATTGAGTTGCTGGATCTCATGTGCGCCCGAGTCTTTAAACTCAAAACCATGCGCATAATCAGGCCTTCCCGGGATATCAACGAGTCTTTAAACTCAAAACACAATCAATAGGCTTCGGGGGATATCACAATAACCGAGTCTTTAAACTCAAAACATATCAATCAAGGGCCCTCCCCCGTCATCAATCAACCGAGTCTTTAAACCCAAAACCAGATCCAGCAATAGTACTGGGTCTTTAAACCCAAAACCATATGTAATTCATAGCAAATTCAGAATCCATCGTAATCCAATTTCCAAAACCAAATCCGAAATCACAGTTTATCAAAATGGAACTCATGTCCGAATTTTACGTTCAAATCCCAAATCATACTCACAAATCATAATCAAAACATCATCAAAACATAATACACATGAACCATATAAAATCATCCATCAAACCATCATCAAAGCATAGGAGAAACCATAATCTCGAAATACGTGTAATTACGTATTGCATATCGAAATACGTGTACATACGGAAATCGTAATTACCATAAACCATAATCATAATCATAGTAATCATAGATAGAAATCATTGAAAACAATTATGCATGCATTGCAATTTAGAAAACAAAGTCCACTCACACACCATTTCACTGTTGCCTCGATACGCGTGCACCTACGCCATTCCCGGCCAATCCACTATCACCGGCTTCCTCAAACCTGTCCAAATCCTATAATGAGGTCATTAACTACTTCATCAAGCTTATACTAAAGCCCCGTAATTTTCCTGAATTTTTAACTATTTTTAACCGAGCCTTAAAACCTTCGGACATCCCGAAAACTATCGAGACGATGTCTGATTGACTCAAAATCAGTGTCCAAATGTTCGTTACATCGATTACATCATTTCACAAGTTGAAAACTTCCTCAAATTGTGTGCCACGCGGCCACACGCGCCGCCCAAAGGGCCTGCGCGTGGGCTTCACTTGCCTGCTACAGTGTCGCCTTCAACCTCCCGCTAGCCCAGTTCAGATCGGTTCGAACTGGCCTGGTTCAACCGAACCAGCGCAGGCGGTCCAGCATCCTATCTTCTCCAATTTCAACCCATTTTCGACCATTTTTAGTCCTATAGCTTCCTTATATAATTTCTTAGTGGTCTATGACTTTTTAACATGAAATTAGGGCCTGAAAACTACCTGTCCGATCAACCTGCAACCACCAACTTTCCTCCACCGTGGTTCTCACATTTCTGGCCACCTTAAGCCTTGTTTCCAAGTCTTCTAGCTTTATTTTGAGCTCCATAACACGTTCCAATTAACCAATCAGAGCAAGAATAGCTAAAACGACGGTTACCAATTGTGAATTCAAACAGGAAATTCACGAAAACTCACCTGGCCGTCTCAGTTGTGCTCCACCGTGGCCACCCCTGTGCTTGTCTCGACTTCCTTAACAACTTTGATGAACAAGCCACCACCATAGACCCACGTTTGAAGAAGTTTGGATTTTTTTTTTATTTCAATCCCCTGCTCTCTATTTCCCGCGGTCCAACCACCGCCTATGGTGGCCATCCCAGTCCTACCACCATCATTTTAGTGTCCTCAGCCTCTCTTAATCCTAGTTATTCTTCACGGGTTGGGGTTTGGGTTAAGGGAACTGAGTTCACCGTCCCATACTAACCTTTCCTATGTTCCTCTGTTTTTTCTCCTGAGTCCTTCTCCAGTTTTTCTTTTCTCTCAAACCTTCTCAATTGGAACCAAAACGAAGAGATTGAATGAGGTTTGGGTTTTGAGCACAACTGATGCTCTGTTTTTCCTCCCAAGGACACAGTCCCATTTCTTTGAATTCATCCACCGCCACAACACACACACACACACGCGCACACACACACACACACACACACGCACACACACACACACACACACACACACACACACACACACACACACACACACACACACACACACACACACACACACACACACACACACACACACACACACACACACACACACACACACACACACACACACACACACACACACACACACAATGCACTTGCCACCTCTTGCTAATTAGTGCCACTAATTGCTTCATCAAAGTGACAGATGTCACTATCTGGCATAACCAGGGCTAAATCAGCCCAACCACCGTCCCATTTCTAATTCAATTGACCAATTACCATTTTGCCCCTGCTTTGACAATTTACCAAAATGCCCTTCACACTTCTAGACCCGTAACTTGGTCATTCGAACTTCGATGGACGCGTCCCGCCTGTCTACGGACTCAGCATCTCGAGACCTACCAAACGGTCTTTGAATTACGTGAAAAGTCCATGTCGTTTGAAAAGTCAACAAATTGCCATTTTTTGCTCAAATTACTAAATTACCCTTGAACTTCCGAACATCATAACTTTTTCCTCAAATGTCAGAATCGGACGTCCCACCTGTCTATGAACTCGTGACATCCCAAACTACGTCATAGTCATCGGTCAAAGTCCATTTGACCGCTCGAACCAAAAATCAACCGTTCGCCCGATTCTAGGGACAAAATCGTCATTTACTTCAAATTTTCCAAATTTTCCTTTTTCGAATTTCCAGGTCGTCACATGTGCGCTCTGCCACCACTACGATATAATAACGCTTGTTGGCGCTTGCATCACATGCGCAAGGCGCGCCTCACGTATGATAGCCATGCGTCGTCACCCATCACGACAGCCACAAGTAGGCGAGGCCCACTGCTCGTACCACCAATCCGAAGTGCCCACACCGCCTGCCACGTGTCGCTTACACCATGTCAAGCCCCTTTACCAATCAAGTCAAGCCATTTTTTTCTTCTTTTTCTGAACAACTTCTCTGTCTACCTCATATCACCTCATTTCCCACCTTAAATCGACTACACGGTCACCAAACCAAAAATAAATAGTAAAAAAATAAATAAATATTATACCTTCCTTTGAGTTTGACGTGCAACCTTTTTCTACCATCAAACATGGTCACCATGTCAACCCCTTTCTATTTACCCTTCTCACTTATAAATAAGACAAAACAAACAAAACCCCCAAAACATTGAAAATGGAATTAATTTCATTTTTTAATGGGATTCATTGCCATAATTGGCAGGTTTAAGTCTTTGGGTGTATAGAAGGAAATTGACGGTTCTCCATGGAAAGAATTGTGGGACAAACAAAGGTCAACCAAGTTGTGAGCCTGCCCATTTCCCTCATACAAAAGAAATGGAGTTCAAAAAAAAAAGGGGCAAGTTAGGGGCAGTAAACTCAAAAATGTACATCCCTTAGGATTGATAAGTCACAAATTAAGCATCATTTCAACGTTATTTCTTATCCATTTTACTTATTTTTTGATTATAATCATTCAAACAATAGGAGAAAATGATCTCTTTTGTGAAGTTTGTGCAGATTGCTTAGTTGAGGTTTAAATCATGTTTTACAATGAAATGTGATCTTTCCAAGGCTAAATCTTTAAGGACTCATCAAGGACTCATAATGAGCCTCATAATCTCCCATTTACATGACCAAGATCCACCAAGACCCTAAAAGTCACGGCCTAGCCCCTAGAAGCCCACAAAATGCGGTTAAAAGGTGTTTTAGGGGGTTTACTTGTGCATCAAGTAACTTTGGACGAATTTTCCTACCTTTCTCAATGATGAATGATATGGATTGGCTTGGATAAGAATACTTAATTATATTCCTAATCAGATCTTGAAGTTAAAAAGGCAAGAAACAAGGAAAATGAAGTTTTTTGGAAATTAAGAAACCATCTTGTACATGGCTAGGGTTAATTAACTTCCCTAGCCGCAATTTATCATGTTTCCTTTATTTTAGGGCAATTTAATCTGATTTAGGATAGCATTAAATGAATTCCTAGTCAAAGATAAAGTCAAGAAGTGGAAAGAAGGAAGGAAAGGGACTCCTTGTACAAGAAGGATACAAAAAACGGCCAACTATGGTTTTTCACAAAAACAAGGAGTTTTCCTCCTTGTTTTGGGCTTGTTTTCCCTTTTCTTTGAGGGAGATGTTAGGGCAGGTGTTTGGGGTTATAAATAGATGTTTTTTCATTGTTTTTGGGGCCGAATTTACCTCTTGAAGGTCCCCAAAACTCTGTCAAAATTCGTACTTCAATCCATGTTCTTAGTTTAGAGTTTTGTAATTTAATTCAAGCACTCTTTATAATTCAAGCATCTTCAAATTCAGCACGTCTACCTTGAGGGAGTTTTCCTTCATCTCTTTTATTCATTGTCCTTTTTTTATTTCTTGCTTTATTTATATTTGTGCACCTTTTAATTATATGCTTGTTTTATTCAATAATGTTTGAGTAGTGTAATTTGAAGCCCTAGCCATGTTAGTTCGTGTTTGATTTCTGGCTCTTGATTATGATTGCTATGAATGCCTGGATTTGTTGGATTACTGCGCTTCATGAACTCAATTTATGCTTATAAGCTTAGCTACCTTATTTGTGTATAATTGTCGATGTAATTGCTTGAAGGATCACCTTGATGTTTGTGTTCACCCTGCAATTTATGGCATCACGTTTAAGAGGGGGAATCTTATCCGTAATCTAAACTCATGACTTTTTAGGTCTGCACATCACTTTTTTAGGGACAATGTAGTGTCATTAAATCTTCTTTATGTTTCATGCATTATCACGCACCATCGGTAATAGTTGTTTAAGGGCGGGCACATCACGCTTAAACATGCAGTCTAAGAGAAGATAATATGTGTGAGGTGAACCTTAGCCGGACCCCTGCACGGGCACTTACTTCAGATACATGCATAGTAATCTAATCAAGGAAATCTAACAGAACTATAATTGGTAAAGGTGGATAGAAACCCTAGTTCGACTTAGTTAATTATTATTAGATAATTTATTTCATTCATAAAACATAACAACCCCCCCCCCCCCCCCCCTTGCATTTAATTACTCCACTTAAGTCAATTGAGTTAAACAGAATTGGATATCATTGAGCAAGTCTTTGTGGGATCGACCTTTGCTTGCATCTATACTATCTACACGTCTTGTGCACTTTCAAAGTTTATTACACGTAGAGTTTTTTCCTAGTACATCTTTTGTGCTTGGTAAAATTTCTATCAAGGATTCGCCGAATTCCTAAGCGATATGGGGGCATTTGTGGAACCCAAAATCACCCAAAAATTGTGGAGCTGCCACGTGACCCAAAATTCTAGAAATGATCAAATTGCCCCTGGCAATAATACTATTGACTTGTAGACTCCCACAAATTAAATAATCTATTTACCAGCTAAATACGTTATTTAATCGGGGTAAATGTCTTCGTAATATTAATATTCTCTCTGAGAGTTAATTGTTATTAATCTTGATAACGAAAAATTAATATTGATATTAAACCACAATAATTATCATTATTATCATAATGAGCCATTATTATAATTATTAAATAATATATTTTATTATAAATTATTTATTAATTAAAAATTCCACCGACCAATCAGAACGCTCCGAGTCTCCCAAGGATTTCCTATAAATAGCGGAGCTCATTTTACTTTTCAGGTAATTCGATTCAACGCTACTTAAGCTCTTGAGATTTCTCTTTCAAAGCTAACTTAAGCATTGAAGCGTTCTTGGTCGAACAACCTCCCGGGTCTCGATCATTGAACGAATGATAGCTTACTGTTGGCTGTTTGTAGGAATCCATGAGACTTTTGAGTTTAAAGGACGAATTGTGCTTCAACAGTTTTCCTCTTCAAAGATTTAATTCTCATATGTTATATATCACACTTCTCTTTTTGAGTTGCCAAACATCCTTCTTAAGAACTTGCTAATAATTCTCACTTGGACATCCCGAACAATCCCATAGCAAGTTGTCTTCAGCCTTGCCGTACATTCCCTCCGAGAATCCTCACTCCTCGGGAATACAACTACTAGGAGATCAAGAAGTTAAGATACTTTTCTTAACCTTTCATGTAATGACCCTTACGTTTAATTGATAATTTTTTTGTAAATTATTTTAGAAAAGACGATTTTACTTTGGATTTATGAGGGGTCGAGAATAATTTTTGTGCAAAATACTTTTGGAAGGTTTCGCATTTAAAAATTACAGATGAATAAGAAACAGAATAAAATAGTAGAATTTGAAAATGGGGAAAGAGGGCAGACAAACTTCCTTGCACTCTCCTTGCATTCCGTTCACGCTCAAAAGTTTACCCATTTTCTAAGGTAACTGGATCTCGCATAACTTGTTTCACGCTCGAAAGTTTGCCCATTTTCTAAGTTTGCCCATTTTTAGGACAAACTATATAAAAGTACTCCAACTATAGGGTCGATTTCAAAAGGTACCCGAACTAAAAAAAGGTTTCAATTGCGTACCCAAAATATCAAAATATAATATCTAAATATCCACCGTTAGTAGCCTGTTAAAAAATTTGTTAAGTGTCCAAGTGGCATTTGTGGGACATTCTTTTTTTTATAGTGAGTTGGACTCTAGGTGGATAAAAAATAATTAAAATTATATTATATTAAAAAAAAAAAATTGAATTACATTAAAAATAAATAAAATCAAAAAATCAAAATCAAATCCCACCCCCCGAGAACAATCCCTCCTCTGTCTTCTTCGTCCTCTCCAAAACCCAGATGCAAAACCTAGTTCCAAAACCGAGTTCCAAAAACCTAGATGCATCATTGATTTCATCTCCATCTTCTAGGAAGATCTGAACAACTTCACACCTACACCGAACTGCCCAATATCTAAACCGAGTTTTGCATCTGGATTTCGAATGTCGATAGTAACCTCTCTAGCCTCACTGTAATTTCTTTTCCATTTGATTTGACCAACTGAGAAGTCATTCTACAATCCAAAGTCTTGGAATCCAAAGATAGCGACACCACTTTCGAAGAAACAGTCCCTCTGAATCTAGATAATCTGATCAGCGAATTGGTCCCCAATTGTATGACCCATTTACAAGCTGCAGCAGCGGCCATTCCAATCGATTTCCTCACCTAATTTCCCAAAAGGAAATCTCAATCCTAAAATAGCTAATTGATTCCAACTCATCGTCCCAAACATTTCTCAAAATAGTCAACTAAATCGTACGAAGAATAACTAGAATCTGCCTATATAGACACGGAAGAGAAATGATATATGTTTGGATGCCGAGAAAAGTCTAAAACACAATAAGAACATGAAATTCAAACCAAATCCGATCCAGTATTGGTATTCGAAATGTAGCTAAACTAATTCAGCTAAGAAATCCAAAAAGGGAGGATGTTGAAGCTGGATATGGTTGTTGTACTTATACTTCTCAAGAATCATGAAGAGATATAAAAAGTAGGTGGGTCAGAGGATCATAGAGGATTGTTGATTCATTCGCTGTTTGCCTGATTTTCTTAGTTCCAAACCTAGATGCAAAACCCAAATCAGAAATTAGGCGGTTTGGTGTAGGTATGAAGTTGTTCAAATCTTCATGGAAGAACCTCTAAGCCGTAAGGGAAAACGGAGAAGATGGAGATGAAATCAATGATGCATCTTGGTTTTTGAAACTGGGTTTTACATCTGGATTTTGGAGAGTACGGAGAAGACTAAGGATGGATCGTTCTCGGATTGAGGGATTTGATTTTTATTTTTTATTTTTAATATAATTCAATTATTAATTTTTTATATATAATTTAGTTTTTAATTTTTTTTATCCACATGGAGTCCAACTCAGCATAAAAAATGTCCCACAAATGCCATTTGAACACTTAATAAAAAACTTTAACAGACTACTAACGGTGTGTATTTAGATGTTGTATTTTGATAGTTTGGATACGCATTTGAAACTGTTTTTAGTTCGGGTACCTTTTGAAATCGACCCTATAGTTTAGGTACTTTTATGTAATTTGTCTTTATTTTATTTTATTTTATTTTATATTTAAATGGTTTCAAACTGTTATCGATTCAAACTAAACATAGTAACAACTTGAATAGAAACAATTTCATTTTTAATTTTAGAAAATTCAAAATGTATCGAACAATTAAGATTTTAACGGTTTGAATTTGGATATTACCAATATCCGTATCGAACCGCACCATGCCCATCTATTTTTATAAACAAATTTCTAAGTTTTTTATTTTGAATAAAATTATGAAAAGTGTTCTATTTTCTTAAAGTTCCATTCTTAAATTATATTTAGCGGAGTTGGGCCTTCAAATATATGTTAGGCTTGCATAGCATCAGCTTGTATTGCCAAGGACATGATCCCTCATATACGACGAGTTTATTTGCTTGATTAATCATATTTTCCTTGATTTATTTCATGATTTTTGACATTCGGATGTTGCTTACTTTTGCTTGGTGGATTGAGTATTCTTGGCTTAGCATGATTTTTTTGCCACGACATCGGGCAAAATAACCTATAAAACAAATAAATAAACAAAGATAATTATCGAGAAAAAATGTAAAATAAATTATCAAATTAAAAATAAAAATGTAAAATTTAGATATTATTTGATAATTATAACATATATATAGTAATCTATTTAATAAATATGATAATTTAATAATTATCGATAGGTGAGTTTTGAGTCAACATGTTCTTATATAATGTGACTTATATATTAATCTATTTAATTAATGTGTCAGTCACTAATCCATATATTTATCTATTTACTTGTCTATATATGATTTAAATAGATTAAACAGATTAAAAATGTCACATATTAATTGGGTTTCAAATAGACTTATTTATTAAACGGGTTATATAGTGTTGATACATAAAATGTATCAACGAGATTGTAAAAACACACACGTACACAAGACACAAGAACGTACGTGGTTCACCCAAATCGGGTTATGTCCATGGTGTTACCTCACTCTCTTTAATAATATATGTTTTTGTACAAGTATAGGAGGCTATGAGCCTTTGGAAAGAAGTAGTGTCTGAAGAGAGGAGGAAGAGAGTGAGTCCCCTTGAATGAGGGAGGAGACTTCCTATTTATAGGAGTTGTCTAGGGTTAGGTCATAGTTGTTGTATTTAGGCATGGGTCTTATTGACGGGCCTTCAAGATAGGCCTGGAAGATGGGCTTGATGTACTCTCTCGAGTCTTCTGAACAGACTTATTGCTTGATGTACTCTCTCGTCTGACAAGTCAACTGAAGTTCCAAAATTACCCTCAGCACTTGTCAAATAAGGGACAACCGCACCTGTGCAAACTCATGCCTCCACTTCTCGATCGACCTCGATCATCGCGTTACGACCTGGAGGGTCAATAAAAACATAAAAGGTGTGAGTGGACAAAAATAAATCAGTTTATAAAACATGTTACATAAAAATACATTTCTACCCTCCACGTAAAACCAATGCATGCATTCAAAAATCACTTAGTTCCACGATCAGAAAACCGCTTATGAAAAATCGAAAATCATTTCATATCCAAAACCATAAATCCAGGGCCTCAGCCCAAAATCATGAATCAAAATCCAAGTACAAGAACATAGCCCAAAATCCACAAAGCCATATAAACCAGGCCACTGCCCAACACATACGAAAACATCAAAAATCAACAGTAAATCACAAGTAAATCAATCTGCTGGATCTCAATCACTAAGTCTTTAAACTCACATATATCAGGCCTTCTCGGGATATCAACGAGTCTTTAAACTCAAAACACAATCAATAGGCCTCGAAGGATATCACAATAACCGAGACTCAAAATAGTTCAATCAAAGGCCCTCCCCTGTCATCAATCAACCAGGTCTTTAAACCCAAAATCAGATCCAACAATAGTACCGGGTCTTTAAACCCAAATCATAGAAAATCTAGAATCCATCGAAATCCAAATTCCAAAACCAAATCTGAAATCATATTTTATCGAAATGGGTCTCGTGCACGAATTCACATTCAAACTCAATGTCACATCATCAAATAATTATCAAAACATGATATGTGTAAACCATATAAAATCATCCATCAAACCATTATCAAAGCATAGCATCAACCATATTCTCAAAATACGTGCAATTACGTATTGTATATAGAAATACATATAAATACAGAAATCGTAAGTACCATAATCATAAGCATAGAAATCATAAATATAAAGCATAGAAAACAATTATGCATGCATTGAAATTTAGAAAGCAAAGTCCACTCACACACCGTCCAAATGGCCCGCTTCCGAGCTGCACATTTTTTCGTAAATTCCGAAAATCATAATTCCTTGAGACAAGGCTTCACTTGCCCTCACGTGCCACCATGATTGGCTGCGCGTGAAAGCCACGCGCTAGCTACAGTACAACTACAATGTTCGTCCTCGCCCGAATACCTTTGCATGATCGAACTCAACCATGGAATTTCCAAACCGTCGCGGGTCCAGTTCTTGATCAATTCTTGATCAATTCTCTTCAATTTCGATATGGTCTTAATCAAGAGGGTTCCAGAAAGCTCACATGATCCTTAGTTGTAGTCATCACGGCCTCTAAGTTGGAATTCAAATTTATTGAACCATTTGAATTCCACGAGTTTGGGTTTCGGGTTCTTGGGCTCTTCTTCCCCCTTTCCTTTCTGGTTATTCACGATGTCACTCTCTCAATTCTGTTCAAGTTGTCATGTTCTTTGCCTAAAGGTTGCACTGAGATCACTGAGATCAATGACCAAGGTGGGTGAGGTCCTGCTCTGTTTTTCTTTCAAACATACACGGTTCAAGTTTGAACTTACCCCACCGCTACTACACACACCCGTGCACTTGCCACCAATCTCACTTAGAAAGTGACAGATGTCACTTAGTGAATCCCATGACTCACTAAGCAAGGCTAAATTAGCCAATACCTGCCCAAATTACCATTTTGCCCCTGCCTTAATAAATTACCAAAATGCCCTTCATGTTCCTAGACCCGTAACTTGGTCGTCCGAACTCCAATTGAAGCATGCCACCTGTCTACGGACTCAACGTCTTGAGACCTACCCAACTGTCTCTACGGATGATCCAAAAATTGTCCCGATAAAAAAGTCAACTTTCAACCCTTATAACTAGGGGCAAAATCGTCATTTCCTTCAAATTTTCCAAAATTTCCTTTTTCGCATTTCCGGGTCGTTACAACCTACCCCCCTTAAAGAATTTCGTCCTCGAAATTCCGATCAGTAAGTGCCCTGATATTTCTCCTGAGGAAATATGTCTCATCTGAACTAGAAACATAATCAACCTCATACCCTTCGAGTTCAACCAGATATAAGTCATAACCAAACTTATAGACAAACCAGTCCCCATCATTGGGTCAACATCGGGACAAATTTCTCTGTAACCCCTGCCCCACGGGCAGTCATCACGTATACTTACTCAGAATACATAGCCTAGCTCACGTTCCAGGAATCACAAGTATTAGTCATATTTTCTGAATCACATGTCATCCAGTCGTGACATGGTACAATGGCTAAATCCTCAATAAGCGTATAAGGTCCAATAAATCAGGAACTCATTCCCCTCGCTAAGTCAATCACACCATACCACTTTCTCAAAGTCACTATGTATAATGAATTTTAACCTTTCCTTCTGTTGTGTTTATCATTACAGGCCTCACTGATGTCTGCCTCCTGCCAATAACTGGCACTCAGTACAATCATTCATACTATATCACAAATCATATCCCTTCCTTAACCTCGACTCCATCCAACATCATACACCAAGTATGATCCTGCAGTTGGACCCTCATAGTCCAAATGATCAGAAGTCATGTATTACTTCAATCCTATGGGGTTCCATCAATAACAGGATTTCACCCATCCTTAAGTGATCAAATATGCCAAATCTCTCCCCAAATAATACCTGACCCGAAAATGCAGTCGTAATCTCAATGTATCCTGACCATCGCCTTATCACACATTAAGCCTTTCTTTTTATCAATCATTACCAATCATGATGGTCGATACAGTACTGGTAAATTCCTTCCCAGAGGTATGACTTCTGCATACTCGACCCATGACTCACTATGGTTGATCCCAAGCCATGCAAGGAAAGTAAAACTCCTAAGGGTTCAGCTAACATCGGTAATCCCAGCCCTATGCTACCGAAGCACACCTCACCAAATCCCAAATCTCATAGTGACATATCACTATGCACACGGAAAGGGTCACATCGAACCTAAGTCACTGTTTCTCCACTTTATAACCATTCTATCTCAGTTTTCATTTCCAATAACTTTGACTTCCTTCCTGGTCCATTACTATAACTGGCAAAACATTGTAGAGAACTCCTTTACAATCCTCCGTGGTATCCATCAAATCTCAAAACAACTCATGTTCCCCGTGACAGTCTTTAATTATTTTTCATTGACCAATACATCTGTTTCTCTTGGGATTCACACTAATCCCGACCGTTATTAGTATATGTTCCACAAACCTACTCTGGTCGACCAGACCTAACACTTATTCAACCATATATTTTTCACCCTGAGGACATTCACTACATCTGTCCAGTATATCACACTCCCATTTGTACATGTGAGTACACCAACCAATCATCAATCATGGTACCATACACCATCCAAATGTGGTCAGAATACCTGACTCATCATCTCACAAATATAACCCGTCCATTTGGCCATCCAAGGGTATCACCATCGACTAACCTTAGCCATATCAAATCCGGGCATTATCTTTTTCTCTTTTACTCATAACCAATAGTCATCACTATGCTGGCCTCTCTCAATAGGCTCAATAATCACAACCTTCCAACAAAACCAAAAATCATTAGCTCGTGATACGGGATACTTATCCCATACTGTTACTGTAACGACCCGTCCCGAGTATCGGGATTTAATATTATTCAATTATGATTTAGAATGAATAATCTGGGATTAGTTGAGTAAAGTCGGACGAATTGTGCAAAATGACCGTTTTGCCCATAGCGTGGGCAAAATGTTGAATTTTTGATTGGACGGTCAAATAGACTTTGACCAATAACCGTGACGTAGTTGGGGACGTCACGAGTTCATAGAAAGGTGGCACGTTCGATTTCGACATTCGAGGAAGAAGTTATGACGTTCGGAAGTCGAGGGGCATTTTGGTAATTTGGCAAAAAAGGGGCCAAATGTTGACTTTTGACCCGGGAGGTCCAATGGACGAGAGCCAAGGACCGTTACGTAGAGCTAGTCAATACGAATTCATGGACAGGCGGCATGCCGAAATCGGACCTCGAACGGTAAAGTTATGGGTCACGGAAGTTCAGTTTCACTATGCACGCATTACGAGGCGAGCACACGTGGCTTTTTCTGATTGGGTCAGACATTCTGTGTGGGACATGTGGACCACTAACCTTAAAATATGGACTTAGATCTGGATCGGTGAGATTGGATTAAAATATTAAGGTTTTAATTAATTGTTAATTCCCACTTACTTCACCTTTTGATCTGGGCCCTTCATCCAACTTAAGCTTTCAATCCAGACCGTCCATCTCATCCTTCCCTTTCTGAACAGATCCCACCTCTCTGTTATATCCCAACCCAATACCATTTTCCTTCTCCCATACAAACACACCAGCTCATCACCCATCTCCTCTGTGTCTGTGTGTGAGAGACTGGGATTGGTGAGGGCTGAGAGACGACGGGAGGCGGCCAGAACGACGACGGCGATCACGGTGGTTCACGGCAGGTGTGTTAACCCGAGGGGTAGTTATGTCCAAGTTTTGAAAGTTGATCTTTAGTTGAGTTTTTGAGCTCCTTCTTGATTCTTATGAGACCTAGGGACATAAACAGACCCAGTGGACGTGAATTCGAAGCTCGAAGTGGCCTAGATCGGCGGGGAAGACAATCGAAATTTCTGGGTTTCGGATTTTTGTTCAGAGGTAAAAATCTAGACGTGATTTCTTGTTTTTGATCCCACAGAACCCTCAGTTGAACTTGGACGATCTTGTAGGTGAAAACTCCGTCGAAAATGATCGAGGAATGGCTGAGAACCAATCGGGTCGACCCGCGGGTCACGGCGACCAGGTTGCAGGACCCGTCCAAGCTTGACGATGATGAACAGTACCCGGCGCGTGGGTTTCACGCACAGGGGGTTCAACCGGCGCGTGGGGGCGCGTGTAAGGTATTTAGGGGAAACTTCCAACATGACTTTTAATTGGTTTCGTGTCGATCGGACACCATTTCGATATTGTTCGGGACATCCGAAGGTTTTAAATCGAGTTTAAAAATAGTTAAAAATTTGGAAAAATTACGGGACTTTAATAGGATGTTATTGAAGAGGTTAGTGACCCTCTAATGTGATTTGGATAGGATTGGGAGTCCCGGTGATAGTGGTGTGGCCCGTGAAGACCGATGACACGCGTATCGAGGCGTATCGTTGACCGGTCTGTGAGTGGACTTTGGTTTTATAAATTCTATGCATGCTTAACTGTTTTATATGGATTATGATTGTGATTGTATGATGTTGAATTTGATATTGGTAAATTATACAGTTTCACGTATTTCGAGGCGATTTACGTGCTTGCACGTAAATCGAGGTTTTTCCGGTTTTACACGGATTTTCCATACTTATGACTTTGGATATGATTTAATGAAATGGTTTTCAAATTAGAAGGAGAAACTCGGGCATGAGGCCCAATGTTTTTTGGAAACCTCGGACTTGGAGTCCAATTGAGTTACATAATCGGGCCAAGGGCCCAGTTATTTACGAAATCGGGCTGAGACCCATTTGAGTTATATTATCGGGCCAGGGGCCCAATTGATTTATGAATTTGGGCAGTGGGTCCAGTGATTTACAGAATCGGGCGTGAGGCCCAGTTGGTTTCATAAACGTGATTTCGGGTCGGGGACCCTAATGGAATTGTGATGTTTTATGGAGATTTTGGACAGGGCCCATCGAGATGTTGTGAAATGATTTAATAAAACTGTTTTCCATATACCATCTTGATACGAGAAAATGTGAAGGTCTCCTCCAGGTGTCTGGGACACTGGGGAAATCACGGTGCATTGCTTGTGAGGGGTCATTGTGTGGAGGTACCAGATCGTATAGTGACAAAGGAGCAGGACTGCTATGATTGGACGTCTGGACACTAGGCATCTGGGATGCTGTACCCGGATTGGGTTCGGGGATTGGACTCGGGATTGAGACCCTGGGTAGCACGCGTAGCTTATGATTATACCATGAAATTTGACGTCTGGGACGTTAGGCGTCTGGGGCGCTAGGCGTCTGGGATGCCGGTTATGGTAATGTGGTAAATATGGATTAATGAATCTAGGAAATGGTTTTTCGGTTGGATTTATGGTTTACGGTTTTGGGTTAAGGCCCTAATGCCTTGGTTAAGTAAACGTTTTGGTTACTGGTTTTCGTGGCATGCATATGTTTTTAATGGAGGGCATAAATTTCTTATAAATGTGTTTAATGAACTTGTTTATTTTCGTCCACTCACAACTTTTGTTTTTAATGCCCTTCAGGTTGATTCCGGATGCGACTGCAGCAGAGACTGGGACATCGCACACCTCCTCCATCGATCCTTGCGCACTCTGGAAGCCCCGTTTGGGCAGTGGCATCAGGTTATCCCTCGTCTGACACCTCTTGTCAGAAGGAAGCATGACACATTCCACGGTAATCCCGGGGGGATTGGGATGGGTCGTGTCAGTTACCTTATTAAGTTGTCCATAATCGACATGGAAGCTCAGACCATTATCCCTTTTTCCTCTTACCGCATAAGGAATACTGGGTTCCCCATGGCAACACTGAGCCGATTGAACCCGTATATGCCAAGTCCTGTACTTGCACCTTCAGTTCTTATGACTCCGTAGGTGCCACATATTAGGGTGTCCAAGAAACAACTCGTATACTGGACATGATCTCCATCATAAACTCAATCTCTCATCCTGGAAAAACCTCAGGAAATATGTTGAGAAATCCGTGCATCCTCAGCCCTCATTAGGCATCTTATACACTAATCACGTATGACACACATCTGACCACCAAACTTTGATTACCTCTTACCAACAGTCCATCGATTGTGAGGGTCAAAAGCATTTTAGAGGGTAACACCCTCGAATCTCCCTGAAACATAACCTCTCTCGCTCTCTAATCGACATACTCGATAGAGGTATCATGAGTCATCAACCAATCCACCCCAAAGATTACGTCCAAATCATCCAAGTCTAGGAATACTCCAAGTCAGCCACTAGGCTAATAACACCTGTCATCCTGGGTAGGCTTACATCGATAGATCTACCCCCTTATGTATCACCAATTTCACCATAGATAATTACCAAGGTTACCACATTAATATCATCAAGTTTATCACATCTGTAACTCCAGTCGGTTCACCGACTTCTATACCATAACCAATCACGGACACTCCATATCCCTCCAATATACAATCTCAAGATATGGAAGAGTGGATAGCCCGAGACCTACCAAATACATGACCACAAGTAATATATATCCAAGTCAGCACTCTAGGGGCTACTCAGGCTTCTTGCGAAGGAATTGCAAATCCCCGGGCATGTGGTCCCAACTGACCACGCCCCTACGGTTCACTATGGGCTCCTCCAACTCTTCCCTTGTCTGTCACATCAACAATCAATGCAGGAGCCAATCCCTGCTCCATTGCACCTCAACAGTGCCATATCACTTTATCAATTTATATAACCATTTTTGCGTACCATGGGTCTCCGCCCGAACCTTCAATCACTTCGACACGACCCATCCAAATCCATAAGTCCAGTAAACACGGTTAAACAATACCAATCCATAAATTCATAACCCATCCGTATATGACCCTATCCCAATCCTGGGTATCCCAGGTGCCAAACATTCCTCAATCATGGGTCGGCCGTTTCAGCAACCATAGTTATATTCAACTATTCCGGCTCCTCCCGAGCCCTGATACATTACTATGACTCATCTCAAGTCCTAACCAATATCCTAACTCATTTTGAGTCCCGTATCCATATCTCGACTTCTCTTGAGTCTAATCTCATACCAATCAGCCATGCCATCATTAACATACCCAGTCACCGAGCAAATACCGCTGGTGAACCACATCTTATACCACTTATAACGCCTAAGGGATATCTCATCACATGATAGACTTTGAAACACATATTCCACTTAAGGAATTTCATTTCATCCCGGGTCCAATCTGTCCAATTGTGCTATCTTTCTAGCCGTTGGGCTCGTTCGTTCCTGGGACCCACACAATTCTATGTCTAACAGACAGTGTACACTGATTTACATCTAACCTTCAATCCAGGGCCAATCTCATCCGAGATCTATCACGAGGTCTCATATACCCTCGTATACCGGTCTCACTACCAGGTCGCGCATGAGGCTTACGTTTCAGAGGCATGATGTGGCAACAGAATCAGCAACCTAGTGCTCTGATACCAAGTTGACATGACCCGTCCCCTGAGGAACATTGATAACCGTACCCAGTCCTGCTTCTGTTTGACAAGTGAATTGAAGTTCCAAAATTACCCTCAACACTTGTAAAACAAAGGATAACCGCACTTGTGCCCACTCATGCCTCCACCTCTCGACCTGCCTCGATCATCGCGTTACGACCTGGAGGGTCAATAAAAATATAAAAGGTGTGAGTGGACAAAAATAAATCAGTTTATAAAACATGTTAGAGAAAAAGACATTTCTACCCTCCACGTAAAACCAATGCATGCATTCAAAAATCACTTAGTTCCACGATAAGAAAAACGCTTATGAAAAATCAGAAATCATTTCATATCCAAAACCATAAATCCAGGGCCTCAGCCCAAAATCATGAATCAAAATCCAAGTACAAGAACATAGCCCAAAATCCATAAAGCCATATAAACTGGGCCACTGCCCAACACATCCGAAAACATCGAAAATCAGCAGTAAATCACAAGCCAATCAATCCACTAGATCTCAATCACCGAGTCTTTAAACTCACATATATCATGCCTTCCTGGGATATCAACGAGTCTTTAAACTCAAAACACAATCAATAGGCCTCGAGGGATATCACAATAACCGAGTTTTTAAATTCAAAATATATCCGAGTCTTTAAACTCAAAACAGTTCAATCAAGGGCCCTCCTCCGTCATCAATCAACCGGGTCTTTAAACCCAAAACCAGATCCAGCAATAGTACCGGGTCTTTAAACCCAAATCATAGAAAATCCAGAATCCATCGAAATCCAAATTCCAAAACCAAATCCGAAATCATATTTTATCGAAATGGGTTTCATGCCCGAATTCACATTCAAACCCAATGTCACATCATCAAATCATTATCAAAACATGATATGTGTAAACCATATAAAATCATCCATCAAACCATCATCAAAGCATAGCATCAACCATATTCTCAAAATACGTGCAATTACATATTGTATATCGAAATACGTGTAAATACGAAAATCGTAAGTACCATAATCATAAGCATAGAAATCATAAATATAAAGCATAGAAAAAAATTATGCATGCTTTGAAATTTAGAAAGCAAAGTCCACTCACACACCGTCCAAACGACCCGCTTCTGAGCTGCACTTTTTTCCTTAAATTCTGGAAATCATATTTCCTTGAGACAAGGCTTCACGCGCCCTCACGCGCGTTGGAGTGGATGCGCGTGAAAGCTACGTGCTAGCTACAGTACAGCTACAGTGTTCGTCCTCGCCCGAATACCTTTGTATGATCGAACTTAACCATGGAATTTCCAAACCGTCGCGGGTCCAGTTCTTGATCAATTCTCTTCAATTTCGATATGGTCTTAATCAGAAGGGTTCCAGAAAGCTCACACGATCCTCAGTTGTAGTCATCACGGCCTCTAAGTTGGAATTCAAATTTATTGAAACATTTGAATTCCACGGGTTTGTGTTTTGGGTTCTTGGGCTCTTCTTCCCCCTTTCCTTTCAGCTCCTTCACGATGCCACTCTCTCAATTCTATTCAATTTGTCATGTTCTCTGCCTAAAGGTTGCACTAAGATCACTGAGATCAATCACCAGGGTGGGTGAGGTCCTGCTCTGTTTTTCGTTCAAACATACACAGTTCAAGTTTGAACTTACCCCACCGCTACAACACACACCCGTGCACTTGCCACCAATCTCACTTAGAAAGTGACAAATTCACTTAGTGAATCCTATGACTCACTAAGCAAGGATAAATTAGCCAATACCTGCCCAAATTACCATTTTGCCCATGCTTTAACAAATTACCAAAATGCCTTACATGTTCCTAGACCCGTAACTTGGTCGTCCGAACTCCAATTGAAGCATGCCGCCTGTCTACAGACTTACCATCTCGAGACCTACCCAACTGTCTCTTCGGATGATCCAAAAAATGTCACGATCAAAAAGTTAACTTTCAGCCCTTATAACCAAGGGCAAAATCGTCATTTCCTTCAAATTTTCCAAAATTTCCTTTTTCGCATTTCCGGGTCGTTATAGATATTGTGGCGATTGCGCTCTAATACATCGTCCCTCGTGAGTATGATTCCATGTATGAATCTGAATGATGATGAGTGATTCTTTGCTGTATATGGGTGACAATTAGCATGTTAGCTACGTTTAGCTTTGAAAGTGAGCTCGGTAATGTATCGAGCATCTCGATAATGTGTTGTGTATAGACCGAGTGTGGAGTGAAGGCTGAGTGTGCCTATGTATCGAGCATCTCGGTAATGTGTTGAACGCATAGTTCAAAAAATCGGCAATATCGGCGATATATCAACTAATATATCGCCAAATTCAAGGGTCGGCATCTAAACCAGGGGGAAAGAATTTTTTTCCCCCTAATTTCCACAATATCAGAAAATTTCGAGCACTATCGGCAATATATCCGATATCCACCGAAATTTAACTGATGTCAAGAACAATTTCATGAGATTTTAAGAAAAAAATGAAAGTGATAAACTCGGAAAAAAAAGCGAGAAAAGGAAAGAGACCAAAGACTGAGAAGACGAGCTTTGGCATAGAGCGGCGAATCGTTGACCAGTCGAGGCGGATCGCATCTCGATTCACACTTCCAAAGAAAGAGGTGCGGCAAAAGGTTGTGGCGAGAGAAGTCCCACAAAATCCAATAGAAAAGGGAGTTGAAAAGAACAACCCACACCCCGATTATGATCAAATAACAACTCATTTCTTTAAAGTGCCTAGTACTCTCTGAGTAAAGATGGTCATGCATTGAAGAAGACTGAAGATTGAAGACTTCAGTTGTCCCAAACAAGTTAAAAAAATTGAAAGAAAAGCAAGGTGTCCAAATCGCAAGAGGACACCTATTGAGCAATGGCATAAAATTAGCAAGGTGTCCAAAATCCTAGAGGACACCTGTTCAGGCATAAAAGTAATTACTAATGAAATAAGAAGATAAAAAAAGGAAAGGACAAAATGGTAGATTACTTTAGCATGGCGTAAAAAAAGTACTTTGGACATTGACACCTCATTTACATCGCTTTTCTTTTATGGCTATTTCATGGAGCTCATGTAACGACCTGTCCCAAATGTTCGGGATTAATTAAGATTAAATTAAGGATTAGCGAGGCTAATCGGGGATTAGTCGAGGATCATCAGGGGTTCAGGGAAAAATTAGGATTTTACCCTTAGACGAGGGTAAAAAGTTAACTTTTGACCCGGAAGGTCTAATGCACGAGGACCGAGGACCGTTACGTAGATCGAGTCAATACGAGTCCTTAGACAAGCGACACGTCAAAATTGAACAATCGACAGGAAAGTTACGGGTCACGAAAGTTTCAAGGTACTATTGCACGTTTTATGAGACGAGTGCTGTTTGTCATTAAGTGGGCCCAGATATTTTTGAACAGGCCTAATGGATGAGTGACAAGTGTCACTCATCCATTGCTCACCAACACACATACATGCATTTACTTTCCCTTCCCATTTTCTTCATACACCCGTAACCCAAAATCCACCCACTCCACACCATTAATCCTTCATTTTCTGTTGAGAGAGGCTGAAAGTGAAAGAGGACCACATGCGACGACATAGATGCGACAGGGAGGGGCCGTGGACGGCGAAGGAATCACGGGAAACAGGTAACCCGAAACCCTTTTAGTTCTTGAAATTTGAATTCCAAATTTGGACGTTGAGGATGTTTTCTGATGATTGGGGTGTGTTTGTTGGGTTTGTACGAACTTTGGGGATGGTTTTGGATGGAGGAGGATGGCTGAGAAGCCCAGACAGAGAGCTGGAAACTGGGTGACGGTTCTTCTATTTAAAGGTAAATTTCTAGGCCTGATTTTATGAATTTGAACCCATAGATCGATTGGGTATGTTGAGACGAACATGTAGGGACCAACGGGATTGAAATCAGTTGAGAAATGAAGAATTGGTGGCTGGGCCTGGTCGCGGGTCTGCGGGACTCGTTTATAGGACCCTTCGAGAGGTTAGGGGTGATTACGTCATCAGTTGACGTCATCACCTGTCAGACTGTGAGGTGACGTGGCCCAATGGAGGATGACATGTCAGTGGCGTGGACCAATCAGATAGTGCCACGTGTCACTGATATGTCAAACACGTGAACCCGTGAGATGCTAACACATGGCACTATCAGACTGCCACTTATCAGTGTCAGATGTTAGATGACGTCACTACTGACGCCAGCCGTTGACTTTATTGTTCACTGCTGACATCAGCGTTGACTTTGCTGATGTTAACGTTGACTTTTTGGTCAACATTGACCCTCGAGTGGGGATGCATGTGCATGTATTTCGAGGTGGGATAGAACCATTTTAAAGATTTCGACGATACGAATCCAATGGTGGTGGTTTCAAATCGATCAAAGATCATTAGGTTGGTCAAATTAGCCCAGAGAGGTCAGATTAGCCTGGCGAGGCTTATGGCACGCGTATTGAGGCACAGTTTGGATGGTCTGTGAGTGGACTTCGTTTTATGAATATGATGCATGCATAAATGTTTTATATGTGTTTATGAACATTTTTTGAGATGCCATGAGTGCATATGATTTAAATATGAATTGTTTGGCATTTTCGGAGGAAAATGCGTTATTGCACGTTGTTTGAGATTTCTGTTTTATATGATGTTTGAGCTTCGATCGAGTGTACTACGTACTTGTGTTTTATGTGATTTTGAAGGTTTCACGGAGAGGCGTGAAATCGAGGAACATATTTATGATTTGGAGGAGTTCACGGAGATGCGTGAAATCGAGATTCGGGCACGAGTCCCAGTTGTACGATGATTTGAAAGTATTTTGGAAATGATAACTGGTTTTCAGCTTTAGAAATATCTTTCGGGCGTATGACCCAGTTGATTTGAGGTTTGACTTAGAGTATAGTCAAACGTGAGATAAGTCGGGCTATGACCCAGTTATGAGTTTTATGAAAGATATTTTGGGCATGAGACCTAGTTGTGGAGTAGATAGGATTCGAGGAATCCTGGGATATGAAGTGTCGTAGGACATTGATTTTTGAGCAGTGACCCATTTGGTGATATTTCAGGCTGTGACCCATTTGATGATATTCCATGTTTGAGGCCCTATTGATGATGGTGACGCTCGCCTCCAGACTGCAGATGTGTTCCTTCCGGAGAGGTCATGATGCACTGCCTGTTGTCGAGCAGCCGCGAGAAGCAATGACCAAGGGAGGCTCAACTGAGGAGTACTGATGTTAGTCTTTGAGATTTATCGGCGATGTATTCGCGATGATTTAGAGAGGGTTGCGACGAGTGATGTGTTCACGGCGACATGCTGGGATTGTGAGCGGTCTTGAGCTATATGCACATATGCTAGGATTAGAATGGTGACTGATATTGGGATGAGTTCCCATGGGATGTGTTCCCACGTGTTCTATGATTTGGGATGAGGTTCTGTATGTACTTTCTAATTTGGGCTGAGACCCATACTTTTTTTCTATAATCTAGTTTTGGGCTGAGACCCTTACTGAGATGATGGCTTCGATTGAGAAGCAGTTTTCACTGTGTTTTGATTTGGGAAGCAATATGTCTTGTTTCCGAGAAAACATTTGAAATAACTATTTTAGGATGCATGCATACTTTTATGTGAAGGGTATAAATGTCTTTTCGATATAAATGATTTTTATAAACTGTTCACTCACAGCTTGTCAGGACCCACCCCGGTTTCACCCCGAAACCCGAGGTAAATCCTGCTCCCGTCTGACAACCCAACAGTAACCCGTCAGACGCAGGAGAAAAACCTCAATACCATATCCCGAAGTTAAAGTTCGCAGAGCATAGATACAAGTACAACAACTAAAAGTGATAATAATTACACGCACACGGAAGAAAAAGGTAAACACTCCGGGATCCCTCACGGTATTTCTATGCCTCAGACGCTACCTCGACGTCCAGACCCCGCTCTATCTCCACGACCTGGAGGGCAAGTTAAAACACAAAATGTGAGTGGACCAGAAAGTGTAAAATGTTCCAAACCATTTTATAAGAAAACCGAGTTTTACCCTCCGTTTTGAAACCACATGCATAACCAATAGTTCTGAACACAGTTATAAATCAATTATCATAAAACATCATAAGAAACAGAAACACTATAAAACAGTTATAGAAACCATAACACATGCATCAGGAAACTATATCATAAACCATGAAATTTAATCATAATTTCCCGATCAAACCTGCTGGACCTATCCGAGTCTTTAAACTCCCGAGTCTTTAAACTCAATCCAGGCCTTAATCATATCCGAGTATTTAAACTCCCGAGTCTTTAAACTCAAGGCCTACGGGGGAAAATCAATATATATCCGAGTCTTTAAACTCCCGAGTCTTTAAACTCAATCCGGGTCTTTAAACCCAATCCGGCCGGTCCCCCGTCCAATATATCCGGGTCTTTAAACCCAATATCCAGATCCAGCAAATCCAATCTCAAAATCATTTGAAAACCATTTACCAATCCATATCCAAACCCAAATCCGAAATCACTGGTCTGATGCCCTTCTAGCATTCAGAACCGTCATTCCGAACCCAAATCCGGAAAATATCCATTTTCATACCAAAACCCCATGTAATCACAAATCACATTTCATAACCCATTTATCATTATTAGAAAACCTTTATCGGTGGAAATCCCCAAATGTGGCATCAAAATCCGAAAACCAACATTTTCTCGAAAACCGTGCCAAAACCGTCTTTTTCTCGAAAAACGTGCAAACACATAAAATCATCACTTCATATTCAATAAACATAGATTCATAAGTAAAACCATAAAATACGTATAAAAAAAAACAGTTATGCATGCTCGAGTTTAAGGAAAGGGTCCACTCACATACCGAGCCCTACTCGCGTCCTGAACGTCCAGCCCGATCCTCGGCTTCCTCGGGAAATCCCGATCCTGTCAATCACCGTCAAAATACGTCACTAATACGTCTATAATCAATCACCTAGATTTCCTCAAAAGTCCCCGAATCAAAACCCGAAAAACCCGGGACCCTAAACATTCACCCTCGCGGAACTAAACTCATACGATGTCCGATTAACCCGAAACCAACTCCATTGAACTCACCATGACTCCTAGACCAAAATCCATGTTGACCGTTTTCCCATCCGCCGCCGCACGCGCCCCCACGCGCCGCCCAAAGTGGCTGCGCGTGGCCCTCACGCGCTGCTACAGTACCACCTCCTTCCTCGATCAAACCCGGTTCAGTACAGTGGTCTGTACTCAGACCGGCGTACCTGGTTCTTCCTCTTCCGTCCACCAAAACGGTTCCTTTCTCCACCAACAGCATCGTCCAGGCCAACCCTATCGATTCCCCAACTCCATTCACCTCGACACTGTCCCAATCCCCTCGACTGAACTCAAAACCAGACAGCCCTTCGACCCCTGTTTCACGACTCCTCGACTCCAGCCACCTCCCGTCACGGTGGTGACACCAGACGGTCCCTAAGACCTCACTGAACCCAGACCAACCTTCCTACACCGTCGACTCACCCCCAAACTCGTCGACTTACCGTTCGAAGTTCACTGCCGAAACAGGGTAAAAGAGACCCATCTTCGACTGAGCTCCGCCGTGTACGGCCCCGTCACGGCGACCACCCTAATCGACACCTAGGACCTCCCTGATCACTACCCTAACCTCCAATCCTCTCGACTCTCAGCCCAGAGTCACGACTTTCCAAATGAAATTCCACGGGAAAACAGAGCAGGAAGACTTACCCTTCGATTGCAGCTCCGCCGTGCGCACCGCCGCCCACCACTGTGGTCGTTAGACTCCCTGCAACCTCCTCAGCCTCTCCTTATCTTGGTTTGATCCGCCTCACGGCGTAGCCACCACCAAACGTTCACGGCCTCCCTGTTTCCCCCAATTCTTCTCCTCACCTCCGCCGTGCCGCCGTGCACGATTGCACCGCCAAAACACGACCAGCAGCTCCTCCTTGCTTCACTGTCACTCTCACAACTCACCAGTCACTCACCCTTGTACCCAGATCGGTCGATTTCCCCTCAAGCTCTCACTCTGTTTCTCTGTGTATCGAAGGACTGCACGGTTGCACGAGTGCACCCCAATTATTTGGGACCGTGTACACACAGAAGAACCCCCCATAACCCACTACACAATTGCCATGTGTCACAATCCAATCCATCCTTATCTCACCTGATTAACTCCAGCCGTCCATTCCTTCTCTCTCTGCACAAATCCCCATAAACCCAAAAAGACTAAAATACCCTTCTGTTTAACACATTTTTACGGTTTTACCGAAACTTCCTAGACCCGTAACTCTCGCCTCGTAAGTCCGATGAACACGTGCCGCCTGTCATCGAACTCAGGACGACAAGAACTATCTAACCATCCTAGGTCAACCTACCAAAACTCGATTATACGAAAAGTCAACTATTCCCCCTACTTACCCAAATTACGGTTAAGCCCTCAACCTTCCGAACATCACAACTTCCTCCTTGGATGTCGGAATCGGGCGTGCCACCTGCCTAAGGATTCGTGACAACCTCAACTACGTTCCGGTCACTGGTCAATCCCCAATTGACCACCCGAAATAAAAGTCAACATTTTTGCCCAAAGCAGGGGGCAAAATCGTCATTCTAGGTTCCCGGACCCCTTGGGACCACCTAACCCCTGATTAACCTTACTAATCACACCTTAATCACTCTACTAATCCCAATTCTCGGGACGGGTTGTTACAATCTACCCACCTAAAAAGAATTTTGTCCCCGAAATTCCACAGCTAGTCCCCGACACCTAGGGTCTCCTAAGGAACAACCTCTCCTAGGTTTCCTGTCTATCATCTCCACCTTGGGTATTTCACTCCATCCCCAACTACTGTTACCACAGCCAACCCTAGCTATGTAACAACTACATGGTGTACGCAAGGGAAACTCTATGAACAGAAAACAAAGGTATTATAAAATACCTCATTTCACAATGCCCGACAGAAGTCATAGAGTACATCCTCGTATACAACCACCCATCTCCCTCGGCTACTACTCCGGCCACGGTCGGACTAACTTCACAAAGTCCTAAAGGCAAACTCTAGCTTGTGGGTTCTCTCCTTCCCTAGTCTCAGGTCGATCAATTATAGCCACTCCTTTCCTATACTTCCCGTCAACCTGCTACGAAACTTACTGTACACTCCAAGTCCCCTAGGAAAACTCCTAGACTCTACCCCGAAATCCAAAAACCAAACCAACAGAACAACCAAAAGTGAAACAAGTACCTGTCTCCGTATCTGGTGTCGACTGACCCTCCTGCTGAGTCATCGAGAACACCCGGGCCTGAGATCCTGACGCTCTACCACGTCCCCTCGAACTACTCGTGGCTGTGCCACCACCTCCTCTAGTGCCCGCTGTCCCTGATGCTGTACTCTGTCCGGACTCCGCTACTCCTCTGCCTACACCACCTTCCTGTGGAAACAGTGGACACTCACGTCGAAAATGACCTCGCTCCCCGCAATAGAAACACACATTCCAGCCTGGTCCACTGCTCGGTCTCCCCGTAGACGCTACCGATGTCGCACTCGCTTGCGGAGTCGGCGGTGCTCGGTAACCCCAAAATCCTGAACTCTGGGCACTACCAGGCCTACCAAAACGATCATCGCCCGACGAGGACGATCCACCGAAGTTACCTCTTTTCGGTGTCCGCTGGCTCGAAGCTCCAGGAATAGAAGGTTCCCGGCGTCGCACCGGCAAACTAGCCTCCACTCGCACTGCAGCATCCGACAAGTCTCGAAGGGTAGCAAAAGATCCAGCCGTCACTACGGCTCGAATCTCACCTCGCAAACCCAACTCAAACCTACGACACTTCTCGGCTTCAGTGGCCACAAAAGCAGGAGCAAACCGAGACAACATCTGGAACTTCCGTTCATACTCTGCCACTGTCATATTCCCCTGCTGGAGATGCAAAAACTCTGCCTCCTTGGCATCCCGGAAAGAACGAGGATAATACTGCTCCAGAAACCGTTCCCTGAACGTCTCCCAGGTCACACTATGGACATCCCAGCCAGACAACTCGAGGGTATACCACCACTCGTACGCCGCACCATCCAGTAAAAATGCAGCCAACAATACTCGCTCCTCCGGCGGACAATGCATCACCGCAAAAATCCGCTCAAGTCGGGTAATCCACCTCTGGGCTTCCTCAGGATCAGCCCCACCACTAAAAGTAGTAGCCCCGAGCCGCTGGGCCCGCTCAATCGTAGCACTCTCCGTCTCTCTGGCTACTTCTTCAGGTTGTGGAGAGGGTCTACGTCTCGGAGGCATCGTCAACCGCACGCTGAAAGAGGCATAGAAGTAGTCAAACAACTGAAACACAACCTCACAAACCGACAGACCCAACAAACTCGACAACCCTATGCTCTGATACCAATTGTCAGGACCCACCCCGGTTTCACCCCGAAACCCGAGGTAAATCCTGCTCCCGTCTGACAACCCAACAGTAACCCGTCAGACGCAGGAGAAAAACCTCAATACCATATCCCGAAGTTAAAGTTCGCAGAGCATAGATACAAGTACAACAACTAAAAGTGATAATAATTACACGCACGCGGAAGAAAAAGGTAAACACTCCGGGATCCCTCACGGTATTTCTATGCCTCAGACGCTGCCTCGACGTCCAGACCCCGCTCTATCTCCACGACCTGGAGGGCAAGTTAAAACACAAAATGTGAGTGGACCAGAAAGTGTAAAATGTTCCAAACCATTTTATAAGAAAACCGAGTTTTACCCTCCGTTTTGAAACCACATGCATAACCAATAGTTCTGAACACAGTTATAAATCAATTATCATAAAACATCATAAGAAACAGAAACACTATAAAACAGTTATAGAAACCATAACACATGCATCAGGAAACTATATCATAAACCATGAAATTTAATCATAATTTCCCGATCAAACCTGCTGGACCTATCCGAGTCTTTAAACTCCCGAGTCTTTAAACTCAATCCAGGCCTTAATCATATCCGAGTCTTTAAACTCCCGAGTCTTTAAACTCAAGGCCTACGGGGGAAAATCAATATATATCCGAGTCTTTAAACTCCCGAGTCTTTAAACTCAATCCGGGTCTTTAAACCCAATCCGGCCGGTCCCCCGTCCAATATATCCGGGTCTTTAAACCCAATATCCAGATCCAGCAAATCCAATCTCAAAATCATTTGAAAACCATTTACCAATCCATATCCAAACCCAAATCCGAAATCACTGGTCTGATGCCCTTCTGGCATTCAGAACCGTCATTCCGAACCCAAATCCGGAAAATATCCATTTTCATACCAAAACCCCATGTAATCACAAATCACATTTCATAACCCATTTATCATTATTAGAAAACCTTTATCGGTGGAAATCCCCAAATGTGGCATCAAAATCCGAAAACCAACATTTTCTCGAAAACCGTGCCAAAACCGTCTTTTTCTCGAAAAACGTGCAAACACATAAAATCATCACTTCATATTCAATAAACATAGATTCATAAGTAAAACCATAAAATACGTATAAAAAAAAACAGTTATGCATGCTCGAGTTTAAGGAAAGGGTCCACTCACATACCGAGCCCTACTCGCGTCCTGAACGTCCAGCCCGATCCTCGGCTTCCTCGGGAAATCCCGATCCTGTCAATCACCGTCAAAATACGTCACTAATACGTCTATAATCAATCACCTAGATTTCCTCAAAAGTCCCCGAATCAAAACCCGAAAAACCCGGGACCCTAAACATTCACCCTCGCGGAACTAAACTCATACGATGTCCGATTAACCCGAAACCAACTCCATTGAACTCACCATGACTCCTAGACCAAAATCCATGTTGACCGTTTTCCCATCCGCCGCCGCACGCGCCCCCACGCGCCGCCCAAAGTGGCTGCGCGTGGCCCTCACGCGCTGCTACAGTACCACCTCCTTCCTCGATCAAACCCGGTTCAGTACAGTGGTCTGTACTCAGACCGGCGTACCTGGTTCTTCCTCTTCCGTCCACCAAAACGGTTCCTTTCTCCACCAACAGCATCGTCCAGGCCAACCCTATCGATTCCCCAACTCCATTCACCTCGACACTGTCCCAATCCCCTCGACTGAACTCAAAACCAGACAGCCCTTCGACCCCTGTTTCACGACTCCTCGACTCCAGCCACCTCCCGTCACGGTGGTGACACCAGACGGTCCCTAAGACCTCACTGAACCCAGACCAACCTTCCTACACCGTCGACTCACCCCCAAACTCGTCGACTTACCGTTCGAAGTTCACTGCCGAAACAGGGTAAAAGAGACCCATCTTCGACTGAGCTCCGCCGTGTACGGCCCCGTCACGGCGACCACCCTAATCGACACCTAGGACCTCCCTGATCACTACCCTAACCTCCAATCCTCTCGACTCTCAGCCCAGAGTCACGACTTTCCAAATGAAATTCCACGGGAAAACAGAGCAGGAAGACTTACCCTTCGATTGCAGCTCCGCCGTGCGCACCGCCGCCCACCACTGTGGTCGTTAGACTCCCTGCAACCTCCTCAGCCTCTCCTTATCTTGGTTCGATCCGCCTCACGGCGTAGCCACCACCAAACGTTCACGGCCTCCCTGTTTCCCCCAATTCTTCTCCTCACCTCCGCCGTGCCGCCGTGCACGATTGCACCGCCAAAACACGACCAGCAGCTCCTCCTTGCTTCACTGTCACTCTCACAACTCACCAGTCACTCACCCTTGCACCCAGATCGGTCGATTTCCCCTCAAGCTCTCACTCTGTTTCTCTGTGTATCGAAGGACTGCACGGTTGCACGAGTGCACCCCAATTATTTGGGACCGTGTACACACAGAAGAACCCCCCAGAACCCACTACACAATTGCCATGTGTCACAATCCAATCCATCCTTATCTCACCTGATTAACTCCAGCCATCCATTCCTTCTCTCTCTGCACAAATCCCCATAAACCCAAAAAGACTAAAATACCCTTCTGTTTAACACATTTTTACGGTTTTACCGAAACTTCCTAGACCCGTAACTCTCGCATCGTAAGTCCGATGAACACGTGCCGCCTGTCATCGAACTCAGGACGACAAGAACTATCTAACCATCCTAGGTCAACCTACCAAAACTCGATTATACGAAAAGTCAACTATTCCCCCTACTTACCCAAATTACGGTTAAGCCCTCAACCTTCCGAACATCACAACTTCCTCCTTGGATGTCGGAATCGGGCGTGCCACCTGCCTAAGGATTCGTGACAACCTCAACTACGTTCCGGTCACTGGTCAATCCCCAATTGACCACCCGAAATAAAAGTCAACATTTTTGCCCAAAGCAGGGGGCAAAATCGTCATTCTAGGTTCCCGGACCCCTCGGGACCACCTAACCCCTGATTAACCTTACTAATCACACCTTAATCACTCTACTAATCCCAATTCTCGGGACGGGTTGTTACACAGCTTTTATGGTTTTAATACCCTTCAGGTTGATCGCGGATGTGGGCTGAAGAAGAGATCGAGACATCGCATGCCACCGTCAATCCTGGCGTACTCTGATGGACCCCGAGAAGGTGATGAGTTATCCCTGGTCTGACACGCGGTGTCAGACGGGAGCAGGCACGTCCCACGATAATCTAGGGGGATTGGGACGGCTCCTTTCAGCTCACTTTCATTATTTTCGAAAAAATTAGCAACTACATATGAGCGTTATTGTCACACGAGCCTTGGTACCCTTCAAAATCGACTTTGGTGATAAGATGTGGCAGGAGCTGGCCTCTACAACTAATGCATGTATTACATTATATATCATATATTTATTATATGAAAGTCATTTTATAAATTTTATTAGTCCTATATAACCATTATTGGGTACTTACATTTTTTTCAAAGTTTCATTAAAAATTTCCAACTTTTAGATTAAATTTTCGTCATTTTGTTGATCATAAACGATATCGATATCGATATTTAGAACGAGATATCCGTAAATTTAACTAGCGATATATTCGTCGATATCGATATTTCAATCTTTGGTTGAACCCAATTGTGTTTTTGGTTTAAAAAAAATTCTAGCCCAAATATGTGTTTTGGTTTAAAAATTGCAGCCCAAATCAATTTTTTTAATCCCAATTGTTCTTTTTTTTTTCAGCCCAAATTTCAGCCCCAAATAAGTGAACCCGAATGGATAATATTAATGGAAAAAAAACTAAATTAAGGGGACAAGTCACTTATTTTCTTCAATGGACCATGTAGAGCAGAGAAGAAATGGAGGCGCAGCTAAAAAAGGTTGATCCAGGGGTTTAAATGGCTGCCATGGCAAGCCCTTTGAGCAAGACAATGGTGATCGACAGGGGCAGGGCTAGGTAAGCCGTCACAGTGATAGGTCGGGCGCAAAACGAAGAGAACAACCACCATGGTAGCGCCGATCTGGTGGATTGCGAAGTGGACTCGACGCTGCAGTGCGGCATTGGTGGTGGCGCGGTCGTCGAAGGAGATCGATGAGGAAATGGGTCACCGAAGGTAGTCACAAGGGGGAAACTTCGCAAACTTCCGGTGGAAAGTCGAACGTTGTACCGGGACTTGTTTTGTTTTTTCTGAACCTTGTTGTAGCAGTGAGTGACCTGAGTGGGAGAAATGGGGTGAGGTGGCTTTAAATAGCATGTAGTGTTTTATGTTGGGTCATGGTTGGTTGATGAGGAGAGATTTGCGGCAACATGACGTTAGCACATGACTAGCGACGATGATGGTTAGAGTACACAGGGGATGCTAGGAAGGAACCGAACCATGCAAGGCAGCAGTAAGACTTAGCTTCGACGCGCCGGTCACCAGGGCGAAGAAGACGATTTCATGGTCAATGCAGATCTGGGGAGCTACGAAGTCGGTGCTTGACGGAGGTGGACGATCATTTGTTTGAGAAATGTCATCATGGACATCGTGGGTAAGTAGATATGGCTTCACCTAGCCCATTGGCTCAATTAGTGGTACTCGTCGGCATTTGATGGCGGTTGTGCTAGGAGGCGGAAGACCTTGCCCTCCATTTCCTCGTCTCTCTCATCGCTGGTATACATCTAAAGATGAATATATGGGCTTGGGGGGTAAAGAATAGAAAAATCTGTTCTTTACAAAGCCTAAATTGTCCTTGAACAAAAAAAGAAAAGGAAAAATAAAAGGGAGAATCTAGTTTCTTTGAAGAGAAAAGAGAGAAGATAATCAATATGGCGTCTTTGAGGATGGCTGGGTTGTATTTGCTTTGCCATTAATTAATTGTTGATATGAACTTTGGCAAAGACCCAGGGTGTTTTTGAATGATTTTTTTTTTTTTTCCAAAGTGGGGTTTTTGCCATGACCATATAAAGGAGTAAAGGTTTTTTTGGGTTTTCTTGGTAGTGAGCCAATTTGAGTTTTTCTTGGTGTTTTGGGTGGCTATGGTGTTTTAGCAGGTAATAAATTGAAAAGAACGTGCATAACCTTTTATATCGATTCCCACAGACGACGCTAAACTGTTGATGATAAAATGTACTAACGAGACTATAAAAGAACACACACACTACCAAGATACAAAAATATACGTAGTTCATCCAAATTGGGCTACGCCTACATTGTTACCTCAATTTCATTAATAATATATGTTTTTGTATAAATATAGGAGGCTATAAGCTTTTGGAAAGTAGTAGTGTTTGTAGAGAGGGGCAAGATAATGAGTCCCCTTAAATGAGGGAGAAGACTCTCTATTTATAGGAGTTTTCTAGAGTTATGCCATAATTGTGGTATTTAGGTATGTGCCTCGAAGATGGGCCTAGAAGATGGGCTTGATGTAATCTCTCGAGTCTTCTGTGCGAGCTTATTATTTAGTTAGATGCAGCATCGACATATATATTACCTAATTTATTATCAGGTCAAATTCAGATTAAATATTTTTAACACAATTATTAAATATATTAAATTCAAATTTGACATATTTAAATAAAATAGAATTTATCGAAAGTATTACTCGTAATTTTTTGACTTATGTAAATGTGGATTGCGATGTATTTATTTATGGAACGGCAACCTAAATCAGGTTAAAGCCTAGCGACGTATTACTCGCCCAGAATTCTAGATGCTAAAACCCTTATATACCCGCCTACAACCTAAACTGAAACCCGAACCAGCTTGAAGGATTGAGTCGACTGTTGGTTTGGGGAGCGGCAAAACCTAGCGACGAAGTCATCCCACTCCGCGTGATACTCATCCCTATCTCTTTCTTTCTCATATCGTCGTTCTCGCGCTTTCGGCGGCATCGAATACACCTGCATCCGCGAAGGGCGTTGGTTTCTCCAGTTTATTTGATCGCGCTCTCTTCTCAGCTGTCAGGTTTTTCATCTTACTCCCGTTTTATAACTTCTTTGACAGTTAATTTCCGTAGCTCATCGGTGTAATTTCCTCGAAGTTGGAGCGCAGAACCCTCCAGCCCAGGCGCAACAGAAAATAGGTTCTTATATACCTGAAAATTTGGATTGTATGATGGCTGTACTCTCACCTCATTTGGTTTCCTAATAGAGTCAAATGTATTAGGAAATTTTTTATTATCAGCGCAACCAGTAAGTTGAGATGTTTTCTTCAACTGCAATACTTTCTTGAACATATGAAAAAACAGAAATGCATGCCTGATATACACCCAGGGTAAATGATATCTGCCTTCTCTTGGCTATTACTTGTGGATCGGACGGCAGAAGTTAACTTGATTATAATCTCGTGTTAGGAGCTGAATTTACAATAGTGGTGCACAATGTTCTTGAATGGGATTACTATAAGTTTGCACACCATTCATGTTCTCGAACTTGTTGATATGGCATATGGTAAATTTAATTTGAAGATTCTCTCATGCTGGCCTGAACTTTTCGAATTTTGTTATGTATGTCCCTCGGATTATGACAATGTGACCTATAGACTCTTAAAGCAATGCCCTTTAATAGATTCGCCCACGTAGCATTAATCCCTATTGTTCCTGAATTTGGTTTTATGCAATCTGGGCGTCAAAACAATGAATTAGTGTATGTTCAGATTGTTCTTTTCTTTCTGTGTTAGTAAAGTTTTCAAATTTGATCTCTCTCTCTCTCCATCTATGTATCAGTATTGTGTTGTGTGTTGAACAATTTGAACTTGATTGGTTCGAGGGATTACTTTAGATGTATGGTGGGTGCTTAAGAGTTTAATTTATTATTATAGGGAAAATACTGCAGCTATGCAGAATCTGCACCGAGTAATATCCCGTCTTTCCTCTACTTCACTTGGCAGTAGCACGAGCACAGCAAAGGTTTTGAGAGAGAAAGGAAAATCCACTTTGGGCAACAATATGAAGAATGGTTTTGAAGCTTGCCAATTTACCTCATCCCGATTTTTTTCTTCCGGATCTGGGGGTGATGGTGAAAATGATGGTAAAGATGATTGGCATAAAAGTGTGGCCGGAACGTTTAACAATAATGCATCGGATAATTTGGGGTGGGATACTACTTCCGCATGGTCGACTGGATTGACCAAGGAGCATTTTGATGGGGAGGTGGTAGGCCGACGACGGACAAGCGGAGATGACACATCTCATTCTTCAGTGATATCTGGTTTGCAGGAGATTGAGGATAGAATAAGGGAATTGGAGGCAGAGAACCGGAAAAGTAAGTCTTTTGTGGATGGGTGGGGAGAGCGATTGAGAGAGATAAGTGTGCTTTTGAAGCAAGTTCATGAGCCAGGTGCTAGAGGGTCTTATCTCAAGGACTCAGAGAAGGCTGAGATGTATCGGTTGCACAAGGAAAACCCTGAGGTTTACACTGTTGAGCGGCTGGCTAAGGATTATAGAATTATGAGGCAGAGAGTGCATGCCATTCTTTGGCTCAAGGAGCTTGAGGAGGAAGAGGAAAAAAAGCTTGGTCGTCCTTTGGATGATTCTGTTGAGCTCCTCCTTGACACCTGCCCTGAGTAAGATATCAATTTGAGACCATTACTTCTTTGATAGTAAAACTTTTCTTATGAGTTCATTATCTTTGTAAATACTAGCTCTTTTACTTTTTGTATGTTGTTATTGGTACTGGCACATATCTGATGTAATAGTCCGATTTTATTTCTTAGAATGTCCTAATGTTTTTATTTTTTATTTTTATAGATTTTTCAATTCTCATGACCGTGAATTCCATGTTGCATCCCTTCCTTACAAACCCGACTTCAAGGTTATGCCAGAGGGTTGGGATGGTACCACCAGAGATTTGGACGAAGTCCACTATGAGATCTCCAAGAAAGAAGATGAAGTGCTTTATCAAGAATTTGTCCAGAGGATGAACTTCAACAAAAAGAAAGTAAGTTCCATAAGCCTGACTTTTCCATTGTTCTGTATTGCAAAATATTACTGCTGGAATTAGTCCTGCTGTTACTTCTGCTCATTTTTATTGGCTTTTCTTGGTTCTTTTCATATATCGTCTTTACGGATGGACCATTGAAAACGTTACTTATGTTTTAGTACTGATTTTTACTTTACCCTAAATTGGCCTCAACTAGATCACATGGTTCCTCTTCTAGGGGCCTCCACATATTGGGTTCTGTATTGCAAAATATTACTGCTGGAATTAGTCCTGCTGTTACTTCTGCTCATTTTTATTGGCTTTTCTTGCTTCTTTTCATATATCGACTTTACGGATGGACCATTGAAAACGTTACTTATGTTTTAGTACTGCTTTTTACTTTACCCTAAATTGGCCTCAACTAGACCACATGGTTCCTCTTCTAGGGGCTCCACATATTGGGTGGATTTTTTTATTAAAAAACAAGACTGGTTAGGTGATAAGATTTGGTGACAGATTAGGTTAGTCTTAACTGGTTGTGTGGATTGATAATTAGGTGATTTTAGTTAGTGCCATGTCCAATTGGGTGCTGAAAGATTGGGTGACTGCATTGCCACGTCCAATTGGGTGGTTGCTCCTTTCGTTTGTTTTTCTTTGAGTTTGTCTTGGTTTCAAATTTTGGTTCTTAGCAATTTAGTTTTGGGGGCCATTAGTCAAGACGGAATTTTGCCAAAAATAAAAGACTGACTTGTGGTAAGATGATGATAAAAAAAATTCCCTTAAGGCAGTAAAGTCGATATATGAAAAGAAGCAAGAAAAGGAAAAGGAAAAGGCAGTTTCTTGTCTGAATGATGTTGATCAGTTGATGGCAAAGATTAATATTAATTTAGTTTTGTAATGAATACAATTCATATTTCCTGTGAATGGTTTCTTTGGTCCTTCAAATGAGAGTTTCACTTGTGTGCAGATGAAAGGAGAAGTTTTCTGCCACAAGTATAGTCGCCGTCGTGCTCCCCACGGGTGGAACTTTACAGTGGAGAAACTGGGAGCCCGAGGAAAGCGTGGAGGTGGCGGTGGGTGGAAGTTTGTGAGCCTGCCAGACGGTTCCAGCCGACCACTGAATGAAATGGAGAAAATGTATGTGAAGAGAGAAACGCCCCGCCGACGGCGCAAGATCCTTCCATGATGATTATCAACTCCCCTATGTTTAGTAAGGAATAATATTTGTAGTTGGTCCAAAGTTTGTGTGGTCTGCTTAGGGCAGTTTGTCAAATTTTTGGCATTTCGTAAGACAGCATGGCACAAACAGATAAAAACCCAGTTTCTCATCCATTTAACTTCACAAACTATGCTGCCCACATTTACACAATTAATTCATTCTACGTAGAAGTTCAGCTCAGAAAAATGAAACAAGCATTCGGTAGAAGGGAAGGCATGCCAAGAATAGGAGAAATGTTAGCTTCTCTCTCAAATAGACTTCTCTCTGCCTTCTCTCTAAAACAAAACCTGGCCCTAGAAATTTTGGGGGTGGGGGTGGCCTGGATCTCCACTGCCTGGGGGTGCTCTTGATTCCCTTCTCCCACTAGGCCTCCATCTCTCTCTCTCTCTCTCTCTGGTAGCCTACATAGGCAAGGAGGTGGCCTCACCTATGTTGTGCTGCACCGCTGTAGCAGTGGCTCCATGGATGGTCGTCTCCATGGCTGGTCATTTGAATTAGCTATATTCTCAAATATAGCTATAGGAGTTCTCCGCGTGGGGTGTTTTCATCATTTTCTGTTTACGTGTTGGTGTGTATGCTTACGTCAGCTCTTGTTCTCTACATCTTTTAAACATGTGATTTAGGTTGAGTTTTGTACTCCTTATATGTAGGTCTATGTGCGGGTGTATCTAAAATCATTGGCAGATCCTCTTGCGTATTCTATTAAAGCATTGATTTTGACCCTTTTTAAAATAAAAATCTTGTTTTTTAATCCCTGATTATTGTCTTTTAAGTATGATTATTCCAACGAAAAAATAATATTGATCTTTGCGAACATAAAAATTTTACCCTCCAATCTCCGAACTCTGACTTTCACTTGTGATGTTTTTGTCACTTTTCTTCAACTTCCCCTGTCTAAATCTAATTTTGGGGAGATATTATAAAATAAAAATTTTCTTTTATTGCTTTCCCAATTGTAATAGTACCAAACCAATCCTCATGCATATTACTCTACTCAATCACAATTATTCATACCAAATTTTTTTAATTTAAAGCAATCACAATTATTCATACCAAATTTTTTTAATTTAAAGTATGTTTAAAGATCAAATTATTTCTAAATTCTTGATATTTTGATTATTTGCTACCGTGCTACATGCTTTTCATTGTGAATGATTTCTTATAGAGTATTTTATATAAAAATATTAACTACATTCTTTATATGAGTATCATTATTCTAATAGCCTTAGTTGCTATTAAACTATTAGGCTATTCAAATTATACATACAATTTACATGTTGACCTTCCCAAAAAAAATTTCTCGATCCGCCATTGTCTAAAATAGTTCTTTGTAAGTCTCTAGTTTAATTTTTTTTTTGGTAATAATGCTATCGGCCTATTTTTAAAAAAGAAAAAGAAAAAAAAAAGCAGCCTTCCATCACCTAGGCCTCGTCATTGGGCCGGGTCGGGCAAGCCCGGCCCAAAATTGTTGGGCTTGAGTCGGGCCGGGCCTATTTCATAATTTAGAAAATACCGGGCCGGGTCGGGCGGGCTTGATCATAAATATGAAAGCCCATGCCCTTTGTCGGGCCGGGTTTGGGCCGGGCTTTTATCGGGCTTTACGGGTCGGGCCTACTAAGCCCACGCCGGGCCTACTAAGCCCATTTGTACCTACCTAATTGTAAAAAAAAAAAAGTGAGTTGAGCTTAAATATTATTATCGAATATTGAAATAAGTTAAGGAGGGGTACTATTGGATTTAGAGAATTGACTTAACTTTTCGACCATAAAACCGAGATAGGATAAAGAGGTCGATAAGAGAGTCAGAGACCTAGTGAGTTTTTTTTTTTAATTTAGGGTTAGGGTTTGGTTTGGGCATTGGGCTTTTAAATGACATTAGGTTGAGATTTGGTTGGAGTTTTGGATTTTAGCTATGATAGTAGTAACAAGATTGTACTGGGTATCAATTCTTAATTTATAATTATTTTATATTTTCGGGTTTATGGGTCGGGTTTTCCTGGGCGAGTCGGGCTGGGCTTACCGGGCTTTATCGGGCTCGGGCCTATCGGGCCTAGCGGGCTTGAATACCCTAAGCCCAAGTCCAGCCCGTCAACATGCGGGCCGGGCAGGCCCACGACCCATATTGGGCCGGGTTGGGCTTTTTGTCATCGGGCCTATCGGGTACCCATAAACCCGTGGGCTTCTGGGCCAAATGATTAGGGCTACCATCACCAACACAATAAAAATGAATATTAGACAAATAAAACAAAATAAAATTGAATATGATCAAACAAAAAAGCAGAATAATTTACAAAATGGAGCTTATTTTTGCACTCCATCTCAAACACTATCACTAACAAGTAACAACCACCCATGAACATATATTCAAAATACTCTCACCTTTATACTTACAAATGAAATTGTAATCTCCTCTCCTCATATCTTTGAGGAGAAATCACTCGGTGTATTGGATATGCCGATGACGTGGTATATCTTTCCACTTACACATCACAATAAATTTTCCAAATACAGCGTACAGTTGGGATGTTGCCGAGTGTAAGCTCCAATATGGCAGAAAATCAAGGACAGCCAAGACATTAAACGTTATTACGTAGCTTCGTATTGCCACGCATAAAGAAGCCCGCTTCTGCATGCAAGCGTAACAAAATAAGGTCCATTTCCTTTATAACTCACACCCCTCTATACAAACTATTCCACATATCCTATCGACATCCGAGTTTTGCATATCCTGGATCCCATTCTTTCTCTGTCTCAGATCTTTGTGCTTATGAAATCTCCAATATTGATCTATTGAATCACGATCACTTAGCCTATGTGTATATGAATTCCATTTCCAAAAATACATAATTAAGTAGTACTAATAAGCCTTGCTCCTGGATCAGTACTGGATCACCATAGTATCTTAATTACCATTGTGTTGTGTGAATTGTGATGGAGGTTGGGAGATTTGTTTGGGTTTTGTTGCTGGTTTGGTTTGGCTTGTGTTTGTGTGGGACACATGGACACAGGTACTATGTTGGTGGAAGAGATGGGTGGGTCGCCAGCCCCGCCGAGGACTACAATCACTGGGCTCAGAGAACCAGGTTCCATGTCAATGACACTCTATGTAAGATCCATGCGCAAATCTCTCTTCAATATTTTTCACTTTTTTTTTTTTTCGCTTTATCAGTGGTTTCATCAGCTGATCACTTTCTCTGTCTGTTGATCACACTCGTAACTAGATCACACTCGTAACTAGAATTTTTTATTTTTGTATCGTGTTGCTCATATCCTGCGTTTGTATGTCTGGTTTAGTTTAGAGTTTAGACATAAGAATGATATGATCAATGAAAATAGATCTCATCGTTAATTTCTGTCTTTTCATTACTTGTGTAAGATCCCCAAGTCTCTCTTTCAACACCTTCATTCTTATGATTTCATTTCTCTCATTGGTACGTTTTCGTACCACTATTTGATTTATTAAATTAATTATATATATATCTATCATAATTAGAACAATTTAGAAAAAAAATATCATTTCAAGATCATATTCTATGAAAACTCAACTAAATTGGGGATCATTTTAGTTATTAATTTGCATGTATAAATTAAATAAACGATTCACTTAAGGATCATAATTATTACAAATATTATTGATTCGTTTGATTCAATGAAGAACTAAACAACCTCCAATATTGAAGATGATCTTAAAATGATAATTTAGAAATTGCAAAGATTCCAATTACGTATAATATATATCATATATAGGATTATTTAATAAATTAAAAGTATGGTACAAGCAGGTAGATTGAGATGCAAATATTAAATAAAAGATTCTATATTTCTGGTTATTTTCCATTCTTTTTCCTTTAATAATGCATGTGTCGTAATTTCAACAGTTTTCAAGTACCCAAAAGGGTCAGATTCAGTGTTGTTTGTGAGCAACGGCGATTATTTCAAGTGCAACACCCAAAACCCAATTGTGAGAATGGAGGGTGGTGATTCCGAGTTCGTTTTTTATAGGTCTGGATCTTTCTATTTCATCAGTGGACAACATGGAAATTGTGAAAAGGGTCAGAAACTATTGGTAGTTGTCATGGGCATGAGCCACCGTTCCCCCCCAACCACCGCTCCAGTTTCGTCACCAGTTCCGTGTCCTCAGCCCCCCGCGGACCCAGTCTCACCAACTACACCATCTCCTTCACCAGTGGGCCCGACCTATCCAATACCACATCCACCATCAACAACCCCATTTCCAGCTCCCTCCACCAGCGCTGAAGCCCCAATAACATCTCCAAGACCAGCTCCAAAATATGCAGCCCCAACACCGGGTTTAGGAGGAGAGGCTGCTTCTTCGGCCCAGGGGAATTCAGGAGGAGGTGGGTCCGGAGACTCACCGGCTCCTGGGCCGTCAGGATCACGTGGTGTGACGGCTCCTTCGGGTGTGTTGGTGTGTGGGCTTGCTTTTGTTAGTGTGGCTCTCATGAACAGCGTTATGCAAGGTGGTGCTCTTTGAAATATTAGTATTGGACCAAATAAATTGATTTAGTGTGGGGTGATTTTTTGTCCTGCTTAAATCTTGAGGATTTTATTAGGGTTTTGTTAATTAATTTTTTATTTTACCTTAGAACTTATTTAAAGGTAATTTACTTCGGTCAATTTTATTCGAATTTGTTTATGTTAGTTTAATAATAATAATAGACGGGAGTCGATTTTCACATTTTATTTTTAGTTCTATCGTTTATCTTGTTTGCCAAAAAAATGAAGTGGAATGCAAGAGATAAAAAATGGGGTGCAAAATTCAGCTCTCATAATGAAAATTAGTGGTAGTGATTTTATCATATATGACTTCGATATATAGTTTAACCACAATGGTGGTCTATATTTTGGGGCTATATTTATGATAGATGCAATTCCAAATGTAGTCGCAAAATAAATATTCTGAACTAGATAGTACATTCCTCAAAATTATATATGAATCTATATTTTTATTTTCTATGAAATCTTAATTATATATTAAATTAATTTTTTTCCTTTAAATATTTTTATTTACCTTTTGTTTATAGAATCTCTAATTTTTTTTTTTTCTAAACACTTTAACCTACAAACTTACATTTCAAAGAGATTAAATTTTATCCTTGTTGGAATGTGAACCATTGAAATATGCGGCAATTCTGTCGAGATCTGTTCTTTAGTTGGGGGAAGAATCTGCATGAATCAGATTTTTTGAGGAATATATCAAGAAGGGATTAGTTAGATAATGTGTGGTTATTAAACAAGGATCAGTTTTTTAGCAAAGTACGAAGTGTATTGTCAATAGTTAATATGATTCCACAGGATGAAAAAAAAAAATCAGGTACTATTACAGCTACTTTGAATCAATGAATGAGTTAATGAAAAGAAACCGCTTACGCTACTCCTCTACAGTTACCCTTCGCCCAACATGATCACAGACGAATACATAGAATTGTGTACTTTAACATGCAACTCTCGATAGCAGTTAAAATGGATCACTAGACCAGAAGTCAGAACAACAACGAAAGGATTTTTTGATGAAAAAAAAAAGTGCTAAATATAGAAACTGATTACCTAAAACTCTCCCTTGGTGCAGGAACAGACCACTGAAGGGGGCAACCTTGGTTGTAGCACTAAGTCATTTCTATCGTATATATAGCATATAGGTCGAAGTCTACCATAAAAGTTGTCAAGGCCTATTTCCTTTGCTACTGGTGGTAGCCTACTCAACAACCCAAAGTTCGATTCCCCAAAGTGTATCCGTATTAATTTGGTTCATTTTCTACATTATTTTGCTGTTATTCACCATTATTTTTCCCCTTTTATTAATACAATTTGTAAGTGTGTAAATTTAGCCCCTTTTGCGGTTGAATATGGGGTAGTGACTACAGTTCAACCCGTTATTTATGACTTCCATGGATGAAAGCTTGGGTTGATGAAGGCTTGGAGTGCTTCCAGTAAGAAATCTTGAATTGCTTCTCTGAGTTGCAAATTTTGGTATGATGTGAAAATATGCCTAGATAAACTAAGAATAACTTGATAAATTTATTGATAATTCAAATACAATAATCTTGAATTTTGAAGACAACACAAAAAAAAAAACATAAATTTTCCCAGGTCCCCGTTTCTTGTTTGGTATTATACATAGTACTTCCTATAGTGATGGGAATTCAGGAGCCACTTATCAACTTCCCGTTCATGGTTTTTAAAGTATAACTCCACTTACTTGGTTGATGTGGTGTAGCAGCCTAGACCTTCAACGAGAGTAAAATCGGAAAAGTTGAATGAAATGAACCATTTTTCCCCTAGAAGTCAAGGTTGACTTTTTGGTCAAAGTCAAAGAGTTGACTTTGACTAAAGTCAAAGAGTTGACTTTGACTAAGGTCAAAATGTTGACTTTTTGATCGAGACGATTTTTGGCGATTCCAAAAAGGTCGTTAGGAAGGTTTCTATTTCCCGAGTACGTCGACAGGTGGCATGCCGGAAATAGGGATCAGATGAATTCGTTTTGGGTCTAAGATGCGTACGGGAAATATGGTAATTTTTGTAAAAAGGGTATTATAGTCATTTTTTTTTGTTTTGAGATTTTTATTGTGGCCCATTTGAACAAGGACAAGTGTCCCTTATCTGTTATGGAGTGTGCCATTGACTCCAGCTATGTAAGACCCGTGTCTTGGAAAGAATGGTGAACAATCCCACATTGCTCGGGGAAGGAAAGATGAAGTGTCTTATGTGTGTAAGCACATATCTATCTAGCGTGAGGCCTTTTGGGAGCTAACTGGCTTTGGATTCCTTGGGAACTCTAAAGTTGAGCGAGTTTGGGCTGCTGCAATCCCAAGATGGGTGACCTACTGGGAAGTTGCACGTGAGTTCCCAGAAATAAAACCATGAGGGTTGGGCCCAAAGCGGACAATGTTGTACTAGATGGGTCGGGTCCTATCAACCTGATATCAGGGCATTAGGATAGCGGTCTGTACATTGTACATTTGCTTACTTAAGATGTCGTACTAATTTATACCTCTTAACAGATAAACATGCCTCCGAGACGAGAGCCTCGTGTACGGTCTGGTGATGATTTCGCTTGAGATTTCGAGAGTGCTAGTATTGAGAGAGACCAGCGCCTAGGTCTACTACATTTAGTGGTGGGGCAAACCCTGAGGAAGCCCACCAGTGGATTACTCGGATCGAGCGGATCGAGCGGTTATGCGATGCACTTCACAGGATTGAGTTTTGATGGCTACCTTCTTGTTGGCCGGTGGCGCTTATCCGTGGTGGTACACACATGAGATGTCTAGTTGGGATGTCTAGACGGTGACATGGGAGATCTTCCAAGAACGCTTCCAGGATGACTACTACCCTTATCATTCCGTGATGCCAAGGAGTCTGAGTTCTTGCAGCTGTCAGGACCTGTCCCAATCCTCCCGGGATTAACGTGGGACGCTCCTGATCCCGTCTGACACGGAGTGTCAGACAAGCGAAATTCCAACTTTAGCCCTGCTCGGGCTTCAGAGTATGCCAGGATTTGGAGGAGGCATGTGATGTCTCGGTCTTTGCTACAGCCCGCATCAGCGATCAACCTGAAGGGCAGTCAAAACATTTAAAAGCTGTGAGTGGACAAAATAAGAATTTATAAAATCATTTTCATAAAGACATTTGTACCCTTTACTAAAAGCATGCATGCATTCAAAAAGCAGTTAACAAACCATTAGTGTCAGGGCCCACCCCTAATCCCCTGGGATTAAGGGCTAAATCCCGCTCCCGTCTGACTTACGCATGACACGAAGGCCAAAAGGACGTCCAACCTCCATGTGACACGTAAGTCAGACAAGGGATTTTCGATCCGACCGTCCAAAAACTTCCGAACTTCCTAGAGTGCGCAGAGTCTACTGTGGATCGTACGTGTGATGTCTCCAACTCTCTCGATCGACAGCCAATGCCGCAACAACCTGGAGGGTATAAAAAACATGAAAAGACTGTGACTGGACAAAATAAAGTATAATTTAGAAAATAGTTCAATAAAACAATTACATATTTACCCTCCACGTAAAAACCAATGCATGCATATCTATTCAAGTCATGAAACCATTCATATCAAAAACCATCAACGAAAACCATTATCAAAACCCGTATCGAACCCGTTATTCAAATCCAGGCCTCAACCTCAAATCAATCTCAAATCCGGGAACTCAGTCCCAAAACTCGTCAAATCCACTTCATCCGAGCCACTGCCCAAAACATAAGAAAACAGTGAAAAACCAGTGAAAATATCAATCATTTAAGTTTAATGGTTCTCAAGTGCGCCCGAGTCTTTAAACTCAAAACACAATGCGCAAATAGCCAGGCCTTCCCGGGATATCCGAGTCTTTAAACTCAAAACATATACCGAGTCTTTAAACTCAAAACATATCAATCCAAGGCCCTCCCCCCCGTCAATCAATCCGAGTCTTTAAACTCAAAACCAGATCCAGTGGGTTTTTCTCTTTTTTCCGGGTCTTTAAACCCAAAACCATTTTTCATCCAATCAGTGAAAACCACAGAAAATCCACAGTCGAATTCGCAACAATGATTCCGTAAGCTGGCATCCGGAACCACTGTCCCGAACCCAAGTCCAGACTTCCTTTCCAAACCTCAAAACCGAATCCAAAGCATCATTTCTAAAATCACAAGAGTGGGGCTCCAAGCCCGAAATCACTTTTCGGAAATCCATTTCAAAACCTTGAAATCAAATCATCTTTCAAATCCCGAAATCAAAGCATTAAAACCATCGTCAAATCACAAGAGAAATCGAAGCCTCGTAAAACGTAAAATTTCCGTAAAATACCTCGAAAAATGTGTAAAACCGAACCATCAAGATCATGAAGAAAATCATAGAATCACGTATGAAAACATAGAAAAACATATATGCATGCATCAAGAGTTAGAAAGCAAAGTCCACTCACAGACCATTCCAACGTCGCCTCGATAAGCGCGCACCTACGCCGTTCCCGGCCATTCCGCTATCCTTGGCTTTCCCAAACCTGTCCAAATCCCATACGAAGGTCACTAACTACTTCACAAAGGTTATACTAAAGCCCCATAATTTTCCCGTATTTTTAATCGAGCCCTAAAACCTTCAGATAGCCTGAAACATATCGAGACAATGTCCGATTGACTCGAAATCAGTGCCAAAATGTTCGTTACATCGAATACTTTAAAAGTCATGTTGGAACCTTCCTCAAAAGGGGCTCCACGCGCCCTCACGTGCCACCCAAAGTGGCTGCGCGTGGGAGCCACGCGCCCAACACTATTCATCTTCAACCTCTGCCGAACCGGGTCCAGACCGGTTCGGTTTAGGCCGGTCCAGTTGAACCGACGAGGGCGGTTTTTGTCCAATTCTTAACCGTTTTCAATCCTAATTAATCTAACACGTTCGTCCCTTCAATCCCAGTGATTCTTTATAGTTAATTAGTGAAAATGGGTGGCTAAAGATTACCTCCCAAACATCGTGCAAAAACTCGAACGTATCTCCTCACTGTTGCTCTGATTACACCCCTTCCAGACTCTAGTTTGGATTCCATTCACCTCCTGGCAGTCTTAGAGGAAGTTCTCAATCACCAAACCTGAATAACGGTCATGAATCGCGAAACACCATTGTTGAATGAGAACTTGCTGGTTTTCCAATTCTGCAGCCACCGTCCACGGCGAGCCTCCATTTTAGGATTAATCGACTCCTAGGCATCTCAGAAATAACATCTACTACTCATTTTGTCTCAACAACCCTTCAATTCGATTCTAAAGTTCCAAACTCAACAGGGGACTTACGGGTTCTTACCTCGGTTCAACCACCACCGTGCACGACGGACAACCACGATTGCACCACCATACTCCTCCCCTGCCACTCTCTCTTTTTCGCTCACAAGGTAAGCAAAATGAGCGAAGATCGAAGGAAAGCAATGGAGGAATCCTTCTCTGTTTTCCTCTGTTTGTACAGCCACAAACACACCCGTGCACAATTTAAAACCCGTCGAGCCTTCTACACCCATCCAGCCTCTGCCAGGTGTCCAAAACCTGTGGACACACCATTAAAAGCAAGCCAAGTGTCCCACTTCCATTGGGCACAGATCCCAAGGCAAAAAATATCCAGGATGCCCCTTGCTGCCCAAATTACTGTTTTGCCCCTCACCTTTCTAGAACCACAACTTATCCGTCCGATGTCCAATGAAGGGGTGCCGTCTGTCGTTGTACTTAGGACGTTGAGACCTACCTAACGATCCTCGGTTTACGTGAAAAATAATGGTCAAACAAAAAGTCAACAAATTCCCTTCTTTTAACCAAATTACAAAAATGCCCTCAACCTTCCGAACATCATAACTTCCTCCTCAGATGTTGGAATCGGGCGTGCCACCTGTCTGCGGACTCGTGACGTCCCGAAGTATGTCACGGTCATCGGTCAAAGTCCATTTGACCGCCTGAACTAAAAGTCAACTTTTTACCCATTCTAGGGGCAAAATCGTCATTCGGCGTCGTCCGTCTGAAAGTATCCAAAAGTAACCAACTAAACACCGATTAATGTACTAATCTATCACTAATCACTTTGCTAATCCCGACTCCCGGGACGGGTCGTTACAATTAGGGCCCTAGCCCAAAAACGTAAATGAAACCAAGTACACGGGCCACTGCCCAAATCCATGTGGGACTCAGTCCAAAACCTGTATACATCACATATCATATATAATATACATATAAATCACATAACCAATCCTGTCATGGTATCTAGAGCTACGCGCGTGCTACCCGGGGTCTCAAAGCATAAGTCTTCTCAGGGTCCACCCAGGTCAATGTCCATAGATCAATGACCCTCCCTGAGGTTATAATCCAAGCCCTCCTGAGAGTAAGGTACCCAACGGGGGCGACTCCACTCAATTAGTGTTCTGTGACTACTCTGGGGTCCACCCAAGCCAACAACCCTCCCTGGAGGAGACATTCCAAATAAGGAAGGTATATGAATATATATATATATATATCGAAAACATTCATGCCCGGTCCCCATAAACCGTCATGAACTAGAAATCCATTTAGAGTCCTTGACCCGAAATCATAAACGTAAAGTAATTGGGCCTCGTGCCCGAACTCATGACTCAATTCGGCATCGTGCCCGATATCTCAGGGACAGTCACGATTCCGATCGTAGTGATGCGTTCAACCATCTGTCCAGGACCGCCCTCAATCCTGGTATGTCACTGTGAACGAATCAACCGATGCGACCACCTCTAGATCATGGTGCACCCATCACCGATCGATATCCTGAACCATCAGCACTCCGAAGTCGAGCCTCCATTGGCTGCTCGACAATAGATCGTGCGTCGTGACCTCTCCGAAAGGAACTCATCCCAGTCTGGAGGCGAGCATCATATCGCCCGTTGCTGGGAACAAAGCACTCGCCGCGACCACGACTCAGACCCGTAGGTCATCAATAGGGCTACATGCCCGAGACAAAACCAAATGGGTCTCTTGCCCAAGTTTATCCTTTTTAAATCCAAGCTCATTTCATTTAAACCATCGTAGAAATACAAACCCGTATAGGCACCGTATAAGGCCGAAATCTCAAAATACGTGCCAATACGTAACCACACACAAATGCACTCATGGAATCACAAAAAAAGTATTAAAATAAATAATAAACATTTATGCATGCATCAATTTAGAAAACAAGGTCCACTCACATACCGTCCGAGCTGCCGCCTCGATACGCGTGCCATACGGCTCTCCCGGGCCAAACACCGTCACTAGGACTCCCAAACCTGTCCAAATCACTTTAGAGGGTTACCAACTACCTTATTAACCTCTCACTAAAGCCCTGTAATTGTTCCAAATTTTTAACTATTTTTAAACCCGATCCTAAACCTTCGGATGTCCCGAACAATATCGAGACGGTGTCCGATCGACACGAAACTAGTCCCAAAATGTTCGTTACATCGAATAGAGTAATTCACATGTTGGACACTTTCCCAAATACTTCTCACGCACCCCCACGCGCGGGTTCAATCCCCCTGCGTGTGAAACCCACTCACCAAACAGTGTCATCTCCAAGCTCTGGACAGACCTGGTTTAGAACGGTTCGAACCGGTTCGGTCCAATCGAACCGGTGGTCATGGTTCACGATCCAATCTCACTCATTTTATCTCCATTTCCTCCCATTTTGATTCCTAAGTGTTCCTAATCATGAACCCAACCTATCCAGCTATTAAAAATAGGAAAACGGGTCGAAATCTCACCTTGAAGATCCATGGTTGAACTGGCCACTTGCAACCGATCGCTGCCATGGCCTCTAGCCGTCCTAGCCCTCGAAATCGATCCACCTTGACTCCCCTAGATCCCTAGATTGTGTTAGGATCAATGGGAACTCGAAACCATTCTCTCAAACTAAATTTCCAAATTTAAAATTAAAAGGGTTCGCGGGTAAACCCACCTCCGTCGTGTCCACCACCGTGGCCTGCCTTCCTTCACCATGCCGTCCTAGCCTCCCTCAGTCTCTCATGAACCCTCAGAGAATCGTATGGATGCAAGTGGGGTGGTAAGCCGTGTGTTTGTGTGTTTGTTTCCAAAAGAAAATGGAGGATGGAGGGGTCGGGTTTGGGTTGTTTGAAGAAACAGAGAAGGTGATGATCAGGTGAGAGAGAGAAGGGGGAAAATGGATGGTGAGGATTGAAGGAAGAAATATAGATGAAGGGTCAGGATTAAAAGATAGGATGAGTGAGAAATATAAAATAATACAATATTATTATTTTAATGGTTTAGATCCACTTTTTAGGGAATTGACCAATGGGATGAGTGACACTTGTCACTCATCCATGGATCCCACTAAAATATTTGCTCAATGAGATATCGCCACGTCATCCCCGTCTCGTAATACATGCATAGTGAAATCAAACTTCCGTGACCCATAACTTTCTCGTTCGAAGTCCGATTTCGACGTGTTGCCTGTCTACGGATTCATATCGACTCAATCTACGTAACGGTCCTCGGCCCTCGACCATCGGACCTCCTGGTCAAAAAGTCAACATTTTGCCCACGACTTGGGGTAAAACGGTCATTTTGCCCACGACCTAGGGTAAAACGGTCATTTTGCATCTTTCGTCCGATTTCGTTCAAATAACCACCGATTAACCTCACTAATCCTCGATTATCACTAATCTAATCGTGGAATTCGGGACGGGTCGCTCAACTACGAGGCCTCTTGGGCGCTCACTGGTTTTGGATTCCGGGGGAACTCCAAAGTTAAGCGAGTTGGGGCTGGTGCAATTCCATGATGGGTGACCACCTGGGAAGGTGCACCATGAGCACCCAAAAACAAAACCGTGAGGGCAAGGGCAATGAGGGCCAAAGCGGACAATATCGTGCTAGATGAGTCGGGTCCTAACAGAGGAAGGTCGGGTCCTGACAGCAACTGTGACATGGGAGCATGTCAGTGGAAGAGTACGAGCATAGCTTCAAGACATTGTCTCGCTTTGCTTTAGCATTTGTGAGTACTGAGGTCGACAAGTGTCTTTGGTTTGAGATGGGCCTGCTGGGGGAGATCTGTGCCATCGTAATGGTAGGATCCTATTCCACACCAAGGGAGTTGATAGATGCAGTTGTAAGAGTGGAGGCCAGTTTGCTAGCCCGACAGCAGTTTTTTAGTGATGGATGGCACCGAGAGCGTTCGTATTCAGGACCTTCGAGCTGGAGGACCTCGAACAGAGGAGATTTTAATGGAGCATCATCATCATCGGGTAGTGGTCGGTTTGGTAGGTACGGTAGTACCCAGAGGTTTGGCTTCAGGCCACAAAAAACTTCTCAGACGAGTGGTACGTTAGTGTGATCTACTGCCAGACTGAGGACATAGACATGTTATACATGTGGAGAGCCTGAGAACTTCAAGAGAGAGTGCCCATAGATGTCGAGTGGCAGCGGTATCGGTCAGAGTGCAGCAAGGTAGGACCCAAGCACAGCCACGACTTCAGATGTGACTGCACAGAGAGATCGAGTTCACCCAAGAGAGCAGAGGACATATCAGTGGGAATTCCCAAATGTATTCCCAAAGGACTTACCGGGACTACCATTACACAGAGAGATTGAGTTCACCATCGAGCTTCTTCCAGGTATGTGACCTATGTCTCAAACACCATATCGTATGACACTAGCTGAATTACGGGAAGTGTGTTCGGGACGCATTTCTGGCATCGAGCTTTGTGAGGGTTTAGTGTATGAACTTGTATAGAACGTTAGTGACCCTGGGATGTGATCTGAACAAGCCCGGAGACCTTAGACTAGCTCGGTGTGAGATTGCGGTGCGGATATTGAGTGCTCATCGTGGACCGAGTGTTAGTGGACTTTTGTTTTATAATTGAAATGCATGCATAACTGTTTGGAATGCTTTATTATATGATTTAAGTTGAAATTCTTCGATATCGTTATTTGATGATGTTTTTCATTTAATCATCGGTTATGAAATATTTTACGGATTTACGTGTAAATGATGTTTTGGGCTTGAGACTCAGTTGAATAATAGTTTTGTCCTAGATTTAGAGTCAAACGGTCGTGATAGTTTGGTATCAGAGATGGACCCCAATTAAAAATGTGCCAGCGAGGACGCTGGGCCCCAAGGGGGGGTGGATTGTAAGACCCGTGTCTTGGAAAGATCGGTAAAAAAGCTCACATCGCTCAGGGAGGGAAAGGTGAAGTGCCTTATATGTGTGGACACGTATCTATCTAGCATGAGACCTTTTGGGAGCTCACTGGCTTTGGATTCCTTGGGAACTCCAAAATTAACCGAGTTTGGGCTGATGCAAATGAACTAGTTAATCCAAGATAAAAGCAATAACCAAAATATTTCTGTCAGACTAGAGGTATCATAGTTATTTACAGAGCATAAGTACAATGAAATACACGCAAGGAAAAAGGCTAGCTCTACCTTAGCAACAACGGAGTGCGCAGAGTCCAACTTATGTATATGCCTCCGTTAGCAAACCTGATCCTCGCTCCCTCGTCACGGCCTGGAGGGTAGTTTTAAAACACAAAATGGTGAGTGAATGAAAAAGGAAAACAAGTATGATGAAAAACAACAAGTCACCCTCCATTTTATAAAACAAGGCATGCACACTGAAAACTAAGAATCTGAGTAAACCAGAAATCAACAAAGAAACATTAGGATATGTACACTTATAAGAACTCTAGTAATCCTACATGCAGGTTAGCACACAATACACGTTAGAATCAAGCTCACAACCATATACCATCAGTCAACCCATCCTCGCTGCCTGCCAGCTGAATCATCATGTCAATGTACACTACAAGTAGGATAATATCACGTGGGAACTAACAGAGTCCCATACTCGACGTCCAAGTGTGGACTGGCTCAGGACTTAACGAAGTCCTAGACTCGACATTTGAGTTACAACCCTAGTCTTAAGAACTAACGAAGCTCCAAGCTCGACGTTTGAGACAAGTCTCGAGAATTAACGGAGCCTCAGACTCGACGTCCGAGACTGACATCTCGAGGAGGGTTATGCATCACATCACATCACATCACACATACTTATAATCACCAATCTATATCATATACCAAATCATAACCAAGACTAAGTTCAGAACCCAAAATCAAATCTGAAACACGGGCCTAAGCCTAAATCACAAAGCATAGTAAAATGTACAGTATAGATACTAATTAAATATTCATAAAATCAAAAAATTCATGCAAGGAGTCACTCAATCGAACATCAAGAAACAGCGTAGAAAAACCACTTAAAAATAATTGGGTATGCATGCACCAAATATAAATGAAGAAAAGTCCACTCGCAGGTGTACTAGCTGACACGACCCATCCCAATCCCCCCGGGATTATCGCGGGATATGCAATGCTCCCATCTGACACGAAGTGTCAGACAAGGGATAACTATAAACTTCAGCTCGACCAGGGCTTCCAGAGCGTGCCAGGATCGGTGGAGGAGTGCGATGTCTTGGTCTCTTCTATAGCCCGCATCCGTGATCAACCTGAAGGGCATTAAAATCATTAAAAATTTTGAGTGGACGAAAATCAATAAGTTTATAAAACACATTTATGTCCTTCACTTAAAAGTATGCATGCACCACGGTTTAGAAAACATGGTCCACTCATAGACCGTCCTATGCTGCCGCCTCGATACGTGTGCCATACGCCCTTCCAAGCCACATCACTATCACCGGGACTTCCAAACCTATCCAAACCATACTAGAGGGTTACTAACTACCTCATTAAACTCTCATTAAATCCCCGTAATTTTTCCGAATTTTTAAACGTATTTAAACTCGATCCTAAACCTTCGGACACCCCGAACTATATCAAAACGATGTCCGATCAACATGAAACCAGTCCCAAAATGTTCGTTACATCGAGTAGATGAAAACACATGTTGAACACTTCCCCAAAAACACCACCACGCACCCCCATGCGCCACCCAAAGGGCGCATGGAGCCCACGTGCCTGGCATAGTCGTCCTTGTCCTCGCGTCGAACTGGGTTCGATTCAGTCTCTGCAAATTCAATCTAACTGGATAGGCGTGACCGGTACAACGTCAAAACTCACTCAATTTCGACCCAATTCTTGTGGTACACGCAGGTCGAGGATGTGATTTTCGTCCACTCACAGTTTTTAATGATTTTAATGGCCTTTAGGTTGATCACGGATGCGAACTGTAGCAGAGCTAGAGACATCACACTCCTCCACCGATCCTGGTGCGCTCTGGAAGCCCTGCTTGGGCTAAGGTTTTTAGTTATCCCTTGTCTGACACATGGCACATCCCGCGATAATCCATGGGGGGTTGGGATGGGTCGTGTCACTAGTGATGTTTAACCGTGATTAAGCTGCTTCTCCCCAGCTCCCGAAGCCGTATCGCCTGTCAATATATACCATTTTTAGGTCATAAAAGTCCTAGACAAGTTCTCCTTGGGGTGGCAAATGGCCATAATGCCCTTCACCAAATCTTGATCGCCAAATCGTTCTAAAGTCCAATCAACACATACTAACCCACTACGAATTCCCCATTCCAAATCCTACGTAACTACAGTCATGAAAAATTCAGTAAAATCACTATTAGGGGCAAAATCATCTTTTCCTATTACAACATTATTTATGTACACACTCCTGTTCCGGGGCGTTACAAGGAGAAACCATGAAAAAAACAGGGGAAACATAGAGGAAAACAAGGGGGAAACATGGAGAAGAGAGTGAGACAAGAGGAAGAACAGAGGAAAGAAAGAGAGACTGAGTGAGAAAGGAAGAAGTTTAAACTTGGACTGTGAGGGAGAAGTGCGTTGGTGAACCCGTGGAAGAAATTCGGGTTTTGAGCTCACAACTCTATTTTCGACTTGGAACCTTAGAAACAAGTTTGAGTTTGCTCTTCTGGAATCCATGCAGTTCTAACTAAGCCCTCAGCTCGACAGTTGAACGTCATAGTTGCCCATAATCGAAGAACAGAATTCCTGCTGAAACCATAGGTATGCTTTCTCGATTATCCATAGTTCCTATTGTGTTATGAGACTAGAGATCCACTTGTTAGATAAATTAGAAGTTATTGGAAGAAACAGAAGTGAAATTGGCTGAGAAATGAAAGTTTTAGAACCAGGTCAGGTCGCTGGGTCGGGCGACCCAAATAGTAGAGGAATCGGGTTGGACAAAGGTTGGGGATGATTGAACAGTGTCTGGCGCGTGGTTCCTCAGCACAACCACTTTGGGTGGTGCGTGGGGGCACGTGAATGAGAATCTCGAGGTACAGTCAGCATGAAAGTTCATCATTTTCGATGTTATGAGTCTAACGGTATATTTTTCAAGGTGATTAGATATTGTCTCGGGGTTATTTTAGTTGTCCAAAGGTGTAGGGTGTGTTTTAAATAAGTTTAAAAATTCCCAAAAATTATGGGATTGGAATAGGAGTTATTTAAGATAGTTAATGACCTTTATATGTGAATTTTGGCAGGAAGACATTCCTAAAAATTACAGAAAAACGTGCAAAATGGAATTTGGCGAAACAGAGGTGTGTGAATGGACTTTCTTTCCCTAAAGTTTTATGCATGCATACTTACATGAATTAAATGTGTTTTTATGTGGTTTTGATGATATTGAATAACTTTCGCGTTTTTTGAGGTTTCCGTAAATTATATTTCGAACACCGTTTCAAATGTGTTTTTGTACTGAATGTGAATTATGACATGAAATAACGTGCTTTAGATTATTTATGATTTTTATATAATTTCTGAATGTTTTATATGGAAAATATATTAATGACACGTTTTACGAGACTTGACATTTGAGTTGTATATGGGGCTTAAGCCCGAGATTCTGATGGTGGTTTGATTTGTAGTTTGAGTTATGTTATGCGTATGTAGCTTCTCGGTATTCGTGATATAGTATGTTGTGATGATGTGTGATATTGAGATGTGAGACATGTATGTGTTGTTGGTATTAATGGTGTAAAGTTGTGATGATGATTGTGATGTGGACTTGAGTTGATTATGTGTGATGATACTCGTTGATTGATTGGTCTTAGACGTTGAGTCGGGGGCTCCGAATCCGGATACTAGTGCTTTATATGAGTGAGATTATGTTGTGATGACTCCGGCGTCGAGTAGGATTCTAGTTCCTAAGTTAGCGCCACTCGAACATCGAGCATGGCTTCAGCTCCCGAGTAGATTGCCCACCGGTAGTGCACTTGTGTTGTGATATAATGATATAACGATTGATATTGCGTTTGTGCTCCAAGAATGGCTTGGATATGATATGATTGTATGTAAGTGTTGTGATGATTCTCATGTGATTGATGTGTTGACTCATGTATAGTTATTAGTTATGTGGATTGATTTCTTGGTGTCACTAGACTTCTTGTTTTCAAGTATTTCAAGATTATAACTGTGTTTCATTTTATTTGAAGTGGAATGGTTTTGAAATGGCTTTTCGTATGCATGCATGGTTTTGAAAAACGAAAGGTGAATATTGGTTGTCTTCAAATTATGTTTTTAATCTGTTTCTTTCGTCCACTCACACGTTTTCTGGTTTTGTAACCCTTTAGAGCCACTGCATGGAGATCAAGGCTTGAGAGTCGGAGGCATGAATTAGCAGAATTTGCGCTTATCCCTTGCATGATAACATTTCTGTCAGAAGGGTGAAGGACCCGAGTGTACTGTTCTTGTGTATTCGAGTTGGGTCCTATCATGCGGTAAGGTCCTCTTCATGGGAATTTGAGCTTTTGAGATCTAGGACGGTTTGATGATGTAAACTTCCTTTTAAGGACATGGTCATCTTGAAGGGTGTCAGATTCTTACCTTTTTTATTGTAGAAGCTTTAGACTTGTTACTGATAGTTGGAGATGCATTTTATCACTTGTTCCCTTAACTCTTCATTGGGCTCAAGTGAAGTCTTCAGAGCTATATAGTTAACTGCATGGTCATCAAGCTTAGTAAAAGGTGTTGGAACAAAAACATGCAGTGGATGGAATCATTAGTTCCGCATGCGAGAGTGAACAGGGACTCCCATGTCGCACGGCGTGGAGTTATGTGCAAACCCAGAGTGTGTCATTCGAATCTTCTTCACGTAGCCTTTTTTTTTCATCAAGTTTTTTATTAATATAATTTAGGATTGTTTTGTTTGATGCCTTAACTTGGTCGTTCCCTTGGGGGTAGGAAACGGTGGAAGTAAAGTGTTTTATGCTCGACAATGCAAGAAATCTCTGATTATTGGGGTAGTTAATTCAGTTATGTTGTCTGTTAGCATAATTATAGGAAGCCAACTTCGAAAAATAATCGAGCTTCAAATAAATTATTGAATGTCTGCTTGGTAATGTTGGTAAAGGCCTTTGCCTCTACCCATTTGATGAGTAATCGGTGACGATGATCAAGTACTTCTTGTTTGGGACTGATGTACCTGGCAGAGGTCCAATGATGTCAATACATTATTGTATGAATAGACAAGGTCTTGTTTGTACATGTAGCTCTTCTGGGGTGCCAACCAATTGGGTTTGAATATTTGGCGTTTGACGCATTTCCAGGCATATTGTAATTCCTCCTGATGTAAAGTTGGCTAGTAAAATCCTGCACTAAGTGCCTTTTGTCCAAGCAACCTTCTACCAAAGTGATTTCCACATTATCTTTCATGAATTTCGGCGACCTTCAACGTCTTGGAATGTCTAAAGCATAGAATGTTTGGTGACAGGACCCGTCCCTAAAGGACTTTGAAAACCGTGCCCGATCCTGCTCCCGTCTTACAAGTCAACTGAAGTTACGAATTTACCCTCAGCCCTTACCAAACAAGGGATAACTGCTCCTGTGCCCACTCATGCCTCCACCTCTCGAATAGCCTCGATCATCGCGCCACGACCTGGAGGGTCAATAAAATATAAAAGGTGTGAGTGGACGAAAATAAATCAATTTATAAAACATGTTACAAAAAAGACATTTCTACTCTCCACGTAAAACCAATGCATGCATTCGAAAATCATTTCATAATCCATTTCATTTGCAATATAAGAAAACCGTGTATGAAAACCAAAATCATTTCCTTTTCTCAAACCACGGCCCTTAGCCTGAAACTATAAATACGGGGCTTCAGCCCAAAATCATGAATCAAAATCCAAGTACGAGAACATAACCCAAAAATCCATAAAGCCATATAAACTAGGCCATTTCCCAACACATCCGAAAACATCGGAAATCAATAGTAAATCACAAGTCAATCAGTTTGCTGGATCTCAATCATCGAGTCTTTAAACTCACACATATCAGGCCTTCCCGGGATATCAACGAGTCTTTAAACTCAAAACACAATCAATAGGCCTCGAGGGATATCACAATAACTGAGTCTTTCAACTCAAAACATATCAATCAAGGGCCCTCCCCCGTCATCAATCAACCGGGTCTTTAAACCCAAAACAAGATCCAGCAATAGTAACGGGTCTTTAAACCCAAAACCATGTGTGATTCATAGCAATTCCAGAATCCATCGTAATCCAATTTCCAAAACCAAATCTGAAATCATCTTTTATCAAAATGGGTCTCGTGCCCGAATTCACATGCAAACCCAATGTCACATCATCAAATCATTAACAAAACATGATATGTGTAAACCATATAAAATCATCCATCAAACCATCATCAAAGTATAGCATAAACCATATTCTCGAAATACGTGCAATTATGTATTGCATATTGAAATATGTGTAAAAACAGAAATCGTAAGTACCATAATCATAAGCATAGAAATCATAGAAAACAATTATGCATGCATTGAAATTTAGAAAGCAAAGTCCACTCACACACCGTTCAAACGACCTGCTTCCGAACTGCGCGTTTTTTTCGTAAATTCTGGAAATCACAATTCCTGTCCAAAATCAATATCGAGGTTCACTAACACTTCAATATACCTCATATAATTTTCCCCAATTTTTTCGGGATTTAAATACGTATTTTAAACGTATACGAAAACATCGGATACACTGAACACTATCGAAACGATATCCGATTTCCTCGAAACTAGTGACAAAATGTTCGTTACATTAAAAGGAGCAAGTTTCATGTTGAACTCACCTCGAGATTCGGTCTCACGCGCCCCCACGCGCCGCCGTGAGTGGCTGCGCGTGAAGTCCACGCTCTAGCTACAGTACCTGTTACTGTTCATCGTCCCAACCCGTTTCCTCTGTCAAACGGGTCTGCAACCCGCGTGTGAACCCAACTCAATACCCATCAATTTTGCATCATTTCTTTCAATTCAATCGTCTAACATCATCGTTTAAACCTTAATTAGAAGTCTGTGATTTCAATTACACCAATACTTACCTCAATCCTTCAAATCGAACTCGACTTTTTGAAGAACATCCGATCACTATTCATTCATCAAAGTTCATCAATTCCCATAGTTTTTCTTCAATTGATCCATCCAAAAGCTTCGTAGGACTCTCATAGACTTGTTTTTTTTATCTCAATTTCATCGTCCAACTCCTCCAATTACACGACTTAACCTTCAATTTCTCAATTATCCGTCAGGTCTGTTCTAAGTCAAAACGATGCTAATTCTCTTCATTTTAAGTCAATTCCATTTGTGAGCACCTCAGGAGACTTAATCCAAGCTAAATTTTGGGAATTGACGTCCATAATTTCAAATTCGAATTCTCCATGTTCTTCAAACGTGTTGAATAGTGTTTCGGGTTTGGGTTCGTCCATCACTCATGCCCTCTCAGTTCTCTTCTCTAATTCATCCGGTTTTGCTCTCTTACCCTCTCTGGGTTCTTGTTGTGGTTTAGAATCAATCAAACACAAACACACTTCATGATTAACATGGATTATATGATTTTGTTGTTGTTTAACTCTTAATCGGTTCAAGTGCCACTAATTGCTTCATCAAAGTGACAGATGTTACTCCCAAAACATGTGACTCACCAAGATGGCCGAATCAGTAAGTCCCAGCCCAAATTACCATTTTGCCCTTTTCCTTACAAATTACCAAAATGCCCTTCATGTTCCTAGACCCGTAATTTTTTCGTCTGAACTCCAATTGATGCATGCTGCCTGTCTACTGACTTGGCATCTCGAGATCTACCCAACGGTCTTTACGAATGATCCAAAAAGTGTCCCGATCAAAAAGTTAACTTTCGACCCTCAAAACTAGGGTCAAAATCGTCAGTTCCTTCAAATTTTCCAAATTTTCCATTTTCAAATTTCCAGGTCGTCACATTTGGCCCTGAGAAACTCTTACAAAAAAAATCAGCCCTTAGCAATGTAGTATCGTGCAGTTTTCATCTGGATTTTACGAGTTTCTAGTCGATAATTGGGAAAGTTCCATGTTTAAAGTAATTAACAAGAAGGCCTTGCCAAGTTGTTGAAAAATCAACTTGTCTTACTTTGATTTCCTTGATATCGATGATGCATCATTCGAGATGGTCAATCAAGATTGAGTGATTAAGTCAATAATCGAGTGATGATGCCAAATTTTCTAAGGAGTCAGCTTGTGCATTTTCGACATAGGGAAGTTGACGAAAAGTGGAAACTATTAAGGCAAAAAGCATTTCGTGGACCTTGTTGTTATATCTAAGCATCCTGGTATTTTGTGCAATGCATTTAGTAATTGATCAATTAGTGATCAGCTGCGAATCTAAATGAATAACAAGTTTCTTAACTCCTAACTCCTTCGCAAGTGCTAGCCCAATGCTTCATTTTTGGCTTTATTGTTAGAAGCCTTGAATCCAAATTGAACTGCATGTTCATTATTGATTTATCAAGGGTGATAGGTATAATACCCGCTCATAACCTGGCTGGTTCGATAAACCATCAAAGAGAGGTTAAAGGTTGTAGTGAAGAAGAATTGACATCCTTATCTTCTAACAAGGATGAGCTAGTCACCTTGGGGGTTTCTTCCACTCCCTTGTCGTTTTCTCCTTCTAATAATATTGGTGTGAATTCCACAACGAAATTTGTTCAGGCATGGCCTTTGACTGCAGTTTTAGGATGATATAGCCAACCATGCTGATTTAACTCTATTGCCCATTTCATTACATGTGTTGATGCATCAGGTGCATGTAGAAATCGAAGAGGGTATTCTGTCATGATGATTACCCGATAGCTTAAAAGTAAGTCTTTAGTTTTTTATGTTGACCAATAATGTAACGACCCGTCCCAAATTCCGGGATTAGATTAGTGACTAATCAAGGATTAGTGAGATTAATTGGTGATTAGTTGAGCGAAATCGAGCGAACGACGCAAAATGACCATTTTATCCCTGGTCGTGGATAAAATGTTGACTTTTGACCCAGGAGGTCCGATGGCCGAGGCCCGAAGACCGTTACATAGATCAGGTCGATACGAATCCGCAGACAAGCGGCACGTCGAAATCGAACATCGGACGGGAACGTTATAGTTCACTGAAGTTTGATTGCACTATGCACGCATTTCGAGATGGGGATGATGTGGCGATATCTGATTAAGCAGATATTTAAGTGGGACCCATGGATGAGTGACAAGTGTCACTCATCCTATTGGTCACTTCCCCAAAAAGTGGATCTATCCTAATTAAATATTATTATCCTAAACTATTTTATAATTTAATTTCACCCACCTCTCATCCTAATCATTCATCTTATCTAATCTCTCATCTCCACCATCCATTTCCTTCTCTTTCTCCCCTGATCATCAGTCATTCTCTCTGTTCCATTCAAAACCCGAGCACCCCTTTCTCCATTTTCATTTTCCTTTAAACAAAACAAACACACGACATAATCACCTCACCACCATTTTCATCTTTGAGTTATTGTGAGAGATGTGAGGAATGTGTGACTGAACGGATTAGAAACTAAGAGCTAGCAAGGGACTAAGGGTAGGGCCACGGCGGAGGAAAACCCGAAACCATATATAAGTTGTTTTGAATTTTTGACTACGAGTTTTAGGGGTTTTCCGTTGGTTCTAAAGGTTGGGTTATGTTTCTGGTGATCTTAGGGGAAGGTTTGGATTGGTTTCCAGGGCTAGGACGGCCGGAATCGACGGCAGGAAACACTTGCAGGTGGCCGGTCCGTTCTTCAATCTTGGAGGTACGTTTTTCGACTTGGTTTCGTGTGTTTGAAAGCGTAAATCGATAGGGTTTGAGGTTAGGAACCTATAGGAATCAAAATGGAATGAAATGGATAAAAAATGATTGAAATAAATCCTTGAACCGGTCCAGACTGGTCTAATCCGGTTTAGACCAGTGAACCCGGTCGACTGGAGGAAGAAGATGATGAATAGTACTACCGCGTGGGCTTCACGCGCTGCCTCTTTGGGCGGCGCGTGAGGGCGCGTGGGGGGTATTTTGGGGATGAATTCAACATGTGAATTAATCTATTCGATTTAACGAACATTTTGGGGCTGATTTCATGTCGATCGGACACCGTCTCAATATTGTTCGGGAGGTTCGAAGGGTTAGGATCAGGTTTAAAAATAGTTAAAAATTTGGGAAATTTATGGGGATTTAGTGAGGGGTTATTTAAGTAGTTAGTAACCCTCTATTATGATTTGGACAGGTTTGGAGGTCCCAGTGACGGTGTTTGGCCCGGGAGAACTGTATGGCATGCGTATCGAGGCGGCAGCTCGGACGGTCTGTGAGTGGACCTTATTTTCTAAATTGATGCATACATAAATGTTTATTATGTGTTTTAATACATTTTTTGTGATGCCATGAGTGTATTTTTTCGTGTTCACATATTGGCACGTATTTCGAGGTTTCAACCTTATACGGTGCTTATACATACTATGCGTTTTTCAATGGTTTAAATGAAATGGTTTTGGTTTTAAAAAGATAAACACGGGCATGAGACCCATTTGGTTTTGTCTTGGGCATGTAGTCCTATTGGTGACCTACGAGTCTGAGTCGTGGTCGCAGCGAGTGCTTTGTGCACGGCGACGGACGATACGGCGCTCGCCTCCAGACTGGGATGTGTTCCTTCCGGAGAGATCACGATGCACGATCCGTTGTTGAGAAATCGATGGAGGCTCAACTTCGGAGTGCTGACGGTTCAGGATATCGATCGGTGATGGGTGCACCATGATCTAGTGGTTGTCGCGTCGGTTGATTCGTTCACGATGACATACCAAGATTGAGGGCAGTCCTGGATGGATGGTTGCACACATCACTACGATTGAAATCGTGACTGACCCTGAGATATTGGGCACGATGCCCAGTTCAGTCACGAGTTCGGGCTAGAGGCCCAGTTGGTTTACGTTTATAATTTCGGGTCGGGGACCCTAAATGGATTTCCGGGTTCAAGACGGTTTATGGGAACTTGGCGTGAATCCTTTGAAAGGTTTTAAGAATGTTTTCATTATATATATATATATATATATATTCATATACCTTCCTTATTTGGATTGACTCCTCCGGAGAGGGTTGTTGGCCTAGATGGACCCCGGAGTAGTCATGGAGCACTAACTGAGTGGAGTCGCCCTCGTTGGGTACCTTACTCTCAAGAAGGCTTATGGATTATAACCCCCAGGGAGGGTCATTGATCCACGGACATTGACCTGGGTGGACCCTGGGGAGACTTGGGATTTGAGACCCTGGGTAGCACGCGCGTAGCTTTAGAAACCGTGACAGGATTGGTTATGTGATTTATATGTATATGTTATATGACATATGATGTACTGGTTTTGGGCTGAGTCCCACATGGATTTGGGCAGTGGCCCATATGATTGGTTTCATTTACGTTTTTGGGCCAAGGCCCTAGTGGTTTGGTAAATGGTTTTCGAATGCATGCATGCTTTTTAGTGAAGGGTACAAATGTCTTACGTGAAAATGTTTTTAATAAATTATTTCTTTTGTCCACTCACAACTTTTAATGTTTTGACTGCCTTTCAGGTTGATCGCGGATGCGGGCTGTAGAAGAGATCGAGACATCATGTACTTCCTCCGGATCCTGGCGTACTCTGAAGCCCCAAGCGGGCTAAAGTCGGAATTTCCCTTGTCTGACAATCCGTGTTAGACGGGATCAGGCGCGTCCCGCGTTAATCCCGGGGGGATTGGGATGGGCTCTGACAAATAATGCTAAGATTAATTTTTCAAACTTTACGTATTCTATATCTACATTGAAGAGAGCCTTTTATGTGTAAAATACGGGAAGTTGAATGCCTTTTTTAAGGTAACTATGAATTCACGACAACATCAGAAACACCTAGATAGAGGGATAATGCCTCATTATCTTTAGGTTCTGACAGCAGTGGCGGAGATACCAAGTAGGTCTTAAGATCTTGAAAGGCCTTCTCGCATTTCTTACCCTACTTCTCCCTAGATGATTTCTTCACCACTTGGAAGAAAGGTCGACATAGATATGCTGCCTTGGACAAAAATCGTTTCAAAGTTGTTGCTCGCCTAGTGAGACTTCGGACTTCCTTCAGAGTTGATGGGACTTCATTTTGAGGATCACCTTGATTTGCTTTGGATTAGCCTCATTCCACATTGTGTCACGAGGTAGCCTAAGAACTTCGTAGGTGATAGCCAAATGTGTACCTTAGAGGGTCAATCTGCATCTTATATTTTTTCATCAGATTGAAAGTCTCATGTAGATTCATGATGTGATCCTCTCGTTTTTCTCCTTTGACTATGATATCATCTACATAGACCTTCATCAACTTGGCAATGAAGTATTTGACCATTCAATTAACAAGTCTCTGATACGTTACACCTGCATTTTTAAGGCCAAATGGCATACCTTGTAGCAATATACTCCTCGTTCGAAGACGAAGGTCATATTAACGTTGCCTTTCCCGAGCATGAAAATTTGGTTATAGCCTGAATATGCATCGAGAAAGCTATGAAGCTCATTGTCAATAGTGAAATCTACTAAGACGTCGATCCTTGGCAAGGGGTAATTGTCTTTTAGGCATGCAAGGTATAGATCAGTGTAGTTGACATAAACTCACCATCATCTTGCTTCCTTTTTCTTGAAAAATACAACGTTTCCCAGCCACTCAGAGTGTAGAACTTTTTCAAAGGAACCGAAATGAGTAGCTTGTCAATCTCTTTCTGGATGATAGAAATTTTCTCGGGAGAAAAGTTGCATCTCTTTTGACATGTAGCCTATGGTAAGCGATGGCATGATTAATTCCAAGAATGTCAGATGGTGACCAAACAAAAACTTCATTTTCCTCACGTAGAAATGCAGTGTGTTCTGCTTTTTCTTTGGCTTCCAAGCATGCGCCGATTCAAGCATGTCACTTTAAATACTAAGGGTCAAGTTGTAGAGAGTGACATCGTCCTCAAGTTGCCATCCTTCGAGAGCTAGAGGTTCTTCATAGATGTCAGGATCTTAATCCATAGTTGGTTGCTATTTAGAAGACAAAAAAGAATATTTTCCCTCAATGGTTATGCCAACCTAGGGAATAAACTCAATCTATTTTACCTCTTTTATCCCTTCAGTGAGGCCCGTTTGAAGCATAGCCTAATCTCCCTTTATCTCTCCAACTCCTCCTTGGAGGATCAAAAATCAAATTTTTTGGTAAGGCTTGATGTGTTGGCTATGGTTTTGTGAAGCCATGGCCTTTCTAATATGCCATTGTATGGCGAATACTCATCCATGATGTAGAATGTTTGAGATGTGACAATAATTGAAGAGTCTGTATCTCGTTTTAGGGTGCCAACAGTTATGCTTGGGGAGCCGTTGAAGCTAGGAGAGGGCCAACACTTTTTATAGTGAGGTTCTCTAAACCCATTTTGTGCATAGCATCCAAGCTCAGGATATTTGATGTGCTTCCTTCCTCGACATGGATTCAATGAACTTGAGGATAGGAAATCTTGAATAAGGTCCTACCTTGGAAGTAGTTCCTAGCAATTCTAATTTCGCAATGATTTTGATAATTCAAATCACCTTTGATGTAGAATCCCTAGTTCCTTTGTTTTTGAAAAGACCCATGGTCTTCCCCTTGATGTAATTAGCACAATGTCCTCCCTTGATGAGATTCCAAAGATATCTGTTGATAGATGTACATTTGTTGATGTTGTGCTCGTAGCATTCGTGATAGTTCATCACTTTGTCTTATCAGCATTTTCTTGATTGCCTTGGACATGTTATGGTTTCTTGAACCAAGGTTTGACCTTAATCTCTTGATTGCCTTCTCGCATTTCTTACCCTACTTCTCCCTAGATGATTTCTTCACCACTTGGAAGAAAGGTCGACATAGATATGCTGCCTTGGACAAAAATCGTTTCAAAGTTGTTGCTCGCCTAGTGAGACTTCGGACTTCCTTCAGAGTTGATGGGACTTCATTTTGAGGATCACCTTGATTTGCTTTGGATTAGCCTCATTCCACATTGTGTCACGAGGTAGCCTAAGAACTTCGTAGGTGATAGCCAAATGTGTACCTTAGAGGGTCAATCTGCATCTTATATTTTTTCATCAGATTGAAAGTCTCATGTAGATTCATGATGTGATCCTCTCGTTTTTCTCCTTTGACTATGATATCATCTACATAGACCTTCATCAACTTGGCAATGAAGTATTTGACCATTCAATTAACAAGTCTCTGATACGTTACACCTGCATTTTTAAGGCCAAATGGCATACCTTGTAGCGATATACTCCTCGTTCGAAGACGAAGGTCATATTAACGTTGCCTTTCCCGAGCATGAAAATTTGGTTATAGCCTGAATATGCATCGAGAAAGCTATGAAGCTCATTGTCAATAGTGAAATCTACTAAGACGTCGATCCTTGGCAAGGGGTAATTGTCTTTTAGGCATGCAAGGTATAGATCAGTGTAGTTGACATAAACTCACCATCATCTTGCTTCCTTTTTCTTGAAAAATACAACGTTTCCCAGCCACTCAGAGTGTAGAACTTTTTCAAAGGAACCGAAATGAGTAGCTTGTCAATCTCTTTCTGGATGATAGAAATTTTCTCGGGAGAAAAGTTGCATCTCTTTTGACATGTAGCCTATGGTAAGCGATGGCATGATTAATTCCAAGAATGTCAGATGGTGACCAAACAAAAACTTCATTTTCCTCACGTAGAAATGCAGTGTGTTCTGCTTTTTCTTTGGCTTCCAAGCATGCGCCGATTCAAGCATGTCACTTTAAATACTAAGGGTCAAGTTGTAGAGAGTGACATCGTCCTCAAGTTGCCATCCTTCGAGAGCTAGAGGTTCTTCATAGATGTCAGGATCTTAATCCATAGTTGGTTGCTATTTAGAAGACAAAAAAGAATATTTTCCCTCAATGGTTATGCCAACCTAGGGAATAAACTCAATCTATTTTACCTCTTTTATCCCTTCAGTGAGGCCCGTTTGAAGCATAGCCTAATCTCCCTTTATCTCTCCAACTCCTCCTTGGAGGATCAAAAATCAAATTTTTTGGTAAGGCTTGATGTGTTGGCTATGGTTTTGTGAAGCCATGGCCTTTCTAATATGCCATTGTATGGCGAATACTCATCCATGATGTAGAATGTTTGAGATGTGACAATAATTGAAGAGTCTGTATCTCGTTTTAGGGTGCCAACAGTTATGCTTGGGGAGCCGTTGAAGCTAGGAGAGGGCCAACACTTTTTATAGTGAGGTTCTCTAAACCCATTTTGTGCATAGCATCCAAGCTCAGGATATTTGATGTGCTTCCTTCCTCGACATGGATTCAATGAACTTGAGGATAGGAAATCTTGAATAAGGTCCTACCTTGGAAGTAGTTCCTAGCAATTCTAATTTCGCAATGATTTTGATAATTCAAATCACCTTTGATGTAGAATCCCTAGTTCCTTTGTTTTTGAAAAGACCCATGGTCTTCCCCTTGATGTAATTAGCACAATGTCCTCCCTTGATGAGATTCCAAAGATATCTGTTGATAGATGTACATTTGTTGATGTTGTGCTCGTAGCATTCGTGATAGTTCATCACTTTGTCTTATCAGCATTTTCTTGATTGCCTTGGACATGTTATGGTTTCTTGAACCAAGGTTTGACCTTAATCTCATTGTGAATTTGATGGAATGGCAAAGAAAGTTATGAATTGGATCATGGGAAGTCTACCTCACCTTGTGTTTATTGGACTTCCCATGTGGAAATTTGATGTTAGGTTTATCCTTGTGTGGTGTTGAGGCTTTGGAAGCCTCCTCCCTTGTTTTGGCATAATCTCATATACGTGTGGCATTCTTCTCATCTTCCAGCATGCATACCGCTCTACTAGAGGGAGCATAGTAGTGAGACTATGGGCATTGTTCATCACAATGTTGCCATAAAGCTGGTTATCCCGAGGAAGCTCCTATTTGAATGACATTGTAGCAACAAGGTTACTGCATCGAAAAATGCGGGAATTTTTCTTGCAACATCTCCAAATATATTGTTGAAGTGTCTCGTTTGATTTCTTGTTGATGGTAAATAGATGATCATCTTTTACTTCGATTATGTGAAGCATTGAGTACTCCCTCATAAGCTAAAGTAGTTCTTCGAAAGAGGTAACCAATCTCCGAGGGAGATGGTTAAACCATGCCATGGCTTAGCCTTGCAGAGAGGCCTGAAACACTTGCACATAAGTGTTTCATTGTCTCTATGAGAAACCATGACTCCTCGATCAACATGTTTTATCGGGCCAGAAGTTCCCTTGAATTGACTAAAGTTCGCAGTTTCAAACTGTTGAGGGAGTGGTTCTTCCTCAATGTCCGAAACTAAAGTGAAGTAGAGGTGACTGAATTTGACGACGTGGATCGTCTTCTAGATCACCATTCTGTTGGATTCCTAAGAGGCGTCGATCCAAATTTCTATGGATATCATCAACTTTCAACGCACCTCGATGAGGTGAGGGGTCATTACGAGCCAATTGTCTTCAACCTCTTCGAACCTCAATTTTTTATCTTTGAGAATGTGTCAGTGAGTATATCTCGTCCTCCTTTTTGCTTGATAGCTAGCACATCCTAGGCTAATATGAGTGTCTCGAGAACCTACATGTTTCATCTTGCTTTCATGCGAATATTCAATGCGCTATGATGCCCCAACACACTCTCTAAGTTGCTTTCATCCTCCTTACCCCATAAGTGTAACTTTCCTCACTAGAGTCACTTAGTGATGTATCATGAGACATCGTCTGTCATCATACAATATCTTTGCCATGATATCTTAGAACGTCCTCTTGCCTACCTCATGACGTGGTGTGTCTCTTAGCAACTTGGCTTGTCTCTTGCTTTGCCAAATTTGTTGCAAAAGCTCTGACTGTAGTTGGATGTAGTTGCCTAACCTTTTGACTTCTTATGACAGATTGATTTCATGGGCTGGACGTCGAGGTGTTTGTGTATGATGTATGTCACATCAAGACCCATACCTCGTCCATGTCAAGCCTTTCTCGAGCTTGCATTTGTCTTGGTATGTCATGGAGTCCAACCAAGAATACTCATAGATCTTAGTTTTCCATGGGGTTGATTTTGTTTGGACGTTTCTCCCACTAATTGCACGCATGTTTTCTAAAAATTAGTCATTCATGCTCAATATAGGCACATGAGTTGTTAGGATAGGAAAAGTTTGAAAACCAATAGTTGGAATCAGCCCCCACATGAAAATAGGTTCCATTGTCGTCATGCAGGGCGAATGGATTCGATGTTCGTCCAGAGTACATTGTGTGCTATACTCTTAGTCTAAGTTACAGACGCGATAGTAGTATCTTGAAACTAACGAACGGTGAATGAAGTTCAAGAATGACGAACAGAATCATTGAACGACACATAAAGTTGATGAACGATGAATGAACTAGAGAGAACCCTGTGAGTATTTCTCAATTCGGCTGTCAATAAAAACACCAATTCTTGAAGCAGAAATCGAACATGCATGCAAAACCCTTCTTGATCCCCACAATAGAAAACAAGAAGATATCGATTTTTAAGGTCAAAAGCCATGGGGGCTGTTCAATCAAGAGCACTTTGACGTTTAATGATAGGACCCGTCCCTAACTTATTTTGAAAATTGAGCCGGTCCTGCTCCAGTCTAAAAATTCTTGTCAGACAAGGGATATTTCCTGACTTTATCCATATTTATCATGTTAATTTAACCAAAAATAATTCATTCAGCAAGGTAACTGCCCACATTCAACCTACTAACCCCAACAAGTGGTAGTTTAGCTTAGATCATTCCTTAGCCTTATATATTAAGTGTTACGTGTAGATTATTGGAAGAAAGTAACGCAATAAAGTTCTTAAAAATATAGATATATACAACAATTTAAAGATAGGAGAGTTTATTCGAAAATTATATGTACACCCCAACTTCTAGTTATACGTTCTTCTATAATTCTCTTGCAATTTCCTATCCATCATAATGTATCATTAATAACCAATAATGTCCAATTGAATTTCTTGTAATATTAAATTTGGAAATGAAATCACATAACAACAAGATAACTTGCATACTAATTTGAAAAAGGAAAAACCTTTTCACATATATGGTATTCATAGCCAAGTTCCTTTTTTATCACTTTCATAAATATTTCCATTATTCAATATTATCATTTTAAATTTCTTACTATCCAAAAAGGAATTATAATCAAGTCCCTTAATTTTACAAAATGTAGTTCAAATTTAAAATATAACATATTACTTTAGACATCCAAAACTATAGTCAAACAATGTCCAAATAACTTAATAATTATACCATTAAACTCAAAATTTCATAACGAACAAGTTTCGTGTTGACCAAAATCCGAGACGCGGCCCCACTTGCTACCATGCAACGGCCAAAGTTATATACTCGTGGTGGTCACGTGCCTGTCACAATCGTCTTCTTCCTCTAGCGGGTCAACCTAATTTCCTGCAACTCGGGTCGCCCAACCCGCGATTATAACCCAGTCGTATCTCGACCATTTCTAGTCCATTTGTGTTTACTAATATAAGGAACAATTCTAAGGCATCCAAATGAGGGTAAACGTACCTGGTAACATGGCCTGACCACCTGAACATTCGTCCATGGTTCCATGTTCAGTTTTACAATTTCAAGTTGCAGAAGCGGAAGTTGTAGCTTCAAACGAACGAATCGATCATCATGTTCTTACCATGCTAAATGGTGATGATGATTGAAAGGAAAGTTTGATGAACAATGAATGAAGTTCAAGAATGATGAATAGAGTCGATGAACGACGCACTAAGTTGATAAACGATGAATGAACTAGAGAAACCCCCCACGAGTATTTCTCAATTCGACTCTCAATAAAAACACCAATTCTTGAAGCAAAAATCGAACATCCATGCAAAACCCTTCTTGATCCTCACAATAGAAAACAATAAGATATCTTTTTTTTAAGGTCAAAAGCCTCGGGAGTTGTTCAATAAAGAGAACTTGGATGTTTAATTATAGGACTAATCCCTAACTTATTTTGAAAATTGAACCGGTCCTGCTCCTATCTGACAACTTTTGTCAGACAAGGGATATTTCCTAATTTTATACATATTTATTGACAGGACCCGTCCCAACTGGACTTTGATAACTGTGTCCGGTCCTGCTCCCGTCTGACAAGTCAACTGAAGTCCTGAAACTACCCTTCAGCAACCGTCAGACAAGGGATGACTGCACTGATTTCTGCTTATGCCTCCGTCTCTCGATCAGCCCCGAACGTTGTGCCACGGCCTGGAGGGTCATCAAAACAGAAAAGATGTGAGTGGACAAAAATAATATCATTTAAAACACATTTATCAAAACACATTATTTACCCTCCAGTTAATCAAACCATGCATGCATAGGGTAAAACATCTGAATCACCGGCTTTCCAGACAAATCACATAACAAGTATCAACTCCCGGCTCTCAAGACAAAACATGTGAAAACATAATAACCTGAGCACAAAGACCAGAACCCGTACTCAATACCAGTACGTAATCACAATCAACATCAAACAGCACTACTCACAAGTGCACAATCAATCAATCAATCAATCAATCTGCATTATTCACAAGTGTACAAACAATCACATAGTCACATCCGCACTACGCGTAGGCCAATATCCAGCCACATTCTTGGGATCAGACACATCTGGGCTCAACCCTCGGGCACAGTCACATCTGGGCGAACACATCCCCAGGCTCAGACACATCCGAGTGGTACATCCAGGCTTAGTCGCATCCGAGAAGCTGGCTTACCATAACAACTCACAATCATATCCCCCAAGCTCCGATCGTCTGGGTGATCCCTTAACTCCGACCGTTGGGTATCCACAATCACAATGAAAACCATCCCAGGATTACATCCCAAAATATTTCAATCAAATCCTTGACTTCAAACCAAGTCAAAATCATTCCCGACCAGGTCTTAAGCCCAAATACCATTTACACGTAAATCCATAGTCTCATTTGAAAACATGAAAATAATCCAGAAATCATCCTTAACTCACCAATTAAGTCAAAATATCCATTTCGAAATCATTTTGACTCCGGGCCTAGCCCAAAATATCATTTGCATGTTCCTCGTAAAACGTGCCCAAAAGACCGATTAAAATAATCATAAAATCACAAATAATCATGCCACATCATCAGGACACCATTGCAACTCAAATCATGCAATCAATCATGTAAAACATTTAACTATGCATGCATATCAGTTTATAAAACAAACGTCCACTCACACACCGTCCATATCGCTCGCTTTTCGAGTTGCACGTCTTTCCGTAATTTTCGACACCTTCCAGGAATCCCAAGTCCTGCCCAAATTCATCATTAAGGGTCACTAGTGATTTAATTAACATCATATTAATTTTCCATAATTTTTTGGGAATTAAATATTAATTTAAAATATAACATAAACCCTCGGACCCTCGAAACAATATCGAAACGGTGTCCGATTGACTCGAAACCATTGCCAAAATGTTCGTTACATTGCATAGAAAAAAAATCATGTTGAACTCTCCTCGGGAACCGTGCCCACGCGCCCTCACGCGCCGCCGTGTGTGGCTGCGCGTGAAACTCACGCGAGTGCTACAATGTTGTCTCCTTCACCCGTTTCCCTGCAAACGGATCCCTGCGGCCCGCGACGTGACCCGCTTAGTTTTCCATCAATTCCTACCATTTAATCGTCCATTAGCATCGTTATGGGTCCAATTAAAGTTTTGTAAACCCAATTACATAAAACCTTACCTTAATCCAATCGAATTGAACTCGACCTTCGAAGAACATAGAACACTGTTCATCTTCTAATCTCCATCAATTCTCATTGTTTTCCTTTAATTGATGCATCAGGGAGCTTTGCAGGATTCATAATAACGTAGTTTCAACCTCAATTATAACTTTAATCCATGCCAACCATTCGAACTCAACTCAAGGTTTGTGAAACGAATACCAGGTCCGTCTGGGCTTGTTTCTTCACCATGCCCCTCAATTTCGATTCCAATCAACTCGTTTGAACCTCTAGAAGCTCAACCTCGTCTTTGTTTCCATCAATTAATCGTCCAATTCAAAATTCGATCCTAAGTTATCAATTCAAGGTTTTCGGGTGGGCATCGGGGTTTTCTGGTTTTTCCTTCACCTTTTCCTCCCTATTTCTTCTCAATTTCACTCTCAATTTCCCCAGTTTTCTCAAGTTTCTCAATTGGTTGCTGGGACGATCAATCAAACTCACTTTTTGTTCTCTGTTTTTGGTTTTGAGGAAAGCATATATAAACGGTTTAGTTTGAAATTCAAACACATGAATCACCAATTGCCACTAATTGTCCCCTTACAGTGACAGATGTCACTAAGCAACAAATCCTCATCCAATTAGTATGCATAGTTGTCCGTTTAAAACATGGTTGAATCAGCCAATCTTCCCACCAAATTACCATTTCACCCTTACCTTCAAAATTACCAAAATGCCCCTCACCGCTCGAGACCCATAACTTTCACGTCCGAACTCCGATTGATGCATGTCGTCTGTCTATGGATTCAGCGTCCCGAGACCTATCCAACGGTACTTTCGGAAAGTCCAAATACGGTCCCGATCAAAAAGTAAACTTTTGGCCCGTATAACCAGGGGCAAAATAGTCATTTCCTTCCAATTTTTTTCCAAATTTTCCTTTTTCGAATTTCAGGGTGGTCACAAATTCCCCCCTTAAGGAATTTCGTCCCCGAAATTCGAACATGCCTCTCCAGCAACAATCATGGAGACTTAATTCACATCCATTTCAATACCTCGGGTTCCCACATGAACCTTTATTCGTTATGTGCAACCATAACCACTTATTCTACCTTTCCTGACCCATCTGAAGCCCTCATATCACATCATGACTCATCCCGACTCCTAAAACAACTCCTGACTCCTACTGGGTCCAAGTCCAAACACTCAACTCCTTTTAAGTCTAAATTCATCATTCACTAGCATCAATGCCACCACTGGCATATCCGGTCTCCAAATAAACACCCCTAGGCGAACCATGCCACTCATCCGACCCCCTATCCTCGGGTCAAGTTTATCCTGGGCCCAACATGCCCATCCATATACCATATCGCTATCGTAAACAACCATCCGGACCAACACAAGTCAGACACAACCAGAACACATGATACAATATTCGACCCCCAATCCAGGGTCATAGTCACTCCAGGGATTTCTGATACCTTCATATCTAGTCTAATCACAAGGCCGCGCACATGGCTCGCATCTCGGAGGCATGGCAAATCAGTAACCAAATGCTCTGATACCAATTTGACAGGACCCGTCCCAACTGGACTTTGATAACCGTGCCCAGTCCTGCTCCCGTCTGACAAGTCAACTGAAGTCCCAAAACTACCCTTCAACACCCTTCAGACAAGGGATGACTGTACTGATTTCCGCTCATGCCTCCGCCTCTCAATCTGCCTCGAACGTCGTGCCACGGCTTGGAGGGTCATCAAAACAGAAAATGTGTGAGTGGACAAAAATAATATCATTTAAAACACATTTATCAAAACATATCATTTACCCTCCAGTTTATCAAACCATGCATGCATAGGGTAAAACATCTGAATCACCGGCTTTCCAGACAAATCACATAACAAGTATCAACTCCCGGCTCTCAAGCCAAAACATGTTAAAACATAATCATCTGGCCACAAAGACCAGAACCCGTACTCAATACCTGTACGCAATCACAATCAACATCAAACAGCACTACTCACAAGTGCACAATCAATCAATCCGCACTATTCGCAAGTGTACAAACAATCACATAATCACATCCGCACTACGCGTAGGCCAATATCCAACCACATTCTTGGGATCAGACACATCTGGGCTCAACCCTCGGGCACAGTCACATCTGGCGAACACATCCCCAGGCTCAGACACATCCGAGAGGTACATCCAGGCTTAGTCGCATCCTAGAAGCTGGCTTACCATAACAACTCACAATCATATCCCTCAAGCTCCGGTCGTCTGGGTGATCCCCTAGCTCCGACCGTCTGGGTATCCACAATCACAATGAAAACCATCTCGGGATTACATCCCAAAACATTTCAATCAAATCTTTGACTTCAAACCAAGTCAAAATCATTCCCGACCGGGTCTTAAGCCCAAATACCATTTACATGTAAATCCGTAAAGTCTCATTTGAAAACATGAAAATAATCCAGAAATCATCCTTAACTCACCAATTAAGTCAAAATATCCATTTTGAAATCATTTTGACTCCGAGCCTAGTCCAAAATATCATTTGCACATTCCTCGTAAAATGTGCCCAAAAGACCGATTAAAATAATCATTAAATCAAAAATAATCATGCCACATCATCAGGACATCATTGCAACTCAAATCATGCAATCAATCATGTAAAACATTTAGCTATGCATGCATATCAGTTTATAAAACAAACGTCCACTCACACACCGTCAATATCGCTCGCTTTCCGAGCTGCACGTCTTTCCGTAATTTTCGACACCTTCCAGGAATCCCAAGTTCGGCCCAAATTCATCATTAAGGGTCACTAGTGACTTAATTAACATCATATTAATTTCCCATAATTTTTCGAGAATTAAATATTAATTTAAAATATAACATAAACCTTCGGACCCTTGAAACAGTATCAAAACGGTGTCTGATTGACTCAAAACCAATGCCAAAATGTTCGTTACATTGCATAGAACAAAAGTCATATTGAACTCACTTCGGGAATCGTGCCCACGCACCCTCACGCGCCGCTGGGAGTGGCTACGCGTGAAACTCACGCGAATGCTACAGTGTTGTCTCCTTCACCCGATTCCCTATAAACGGATCCCTACGACCCGCGACCTGACCCGCTTAGTTCTCCATCAATTCAGCATCAATTCCTACCATTTAATCGTCCATTAGCATCGTTATGGGTCCAATTAAAGTTTTATAAACCCAATTACATAAAATCTTACTTTAATCCAATCGAATTGAACTCGACCTTCGAAGAACATCGAACACTGTTCATCGTCTAATCTCCATCAATTCTCATTGTTTTCCTTTAATTGATGCATCAGGGAGCTTCGCAGGATTCATATTAACGTAGTTTCAATCTCAATTATAACTTTAATCCCTGCTAACCATTCGAACTCAACTCAAGGTTTTTGAAACGAATACCAGGTCCGTCTGGGCTTGTTTCTTCACCATTCCCCTCAATTTCAATTCCAATCAACTCGTTTGAACCTCTAGAAGCTCATCCTCGTCTTTGTTTCCATCAATTAATCGTCCAATTCAAAATTCGATCCTAAGTTATCAATTCAAGGTTTTCCGGTGGGCTTCGGGTTTTTCTGGTTTTTCCTTCCCTTTTTCCTCCCTATTTCTTTTCAATTTCACTCTCAATTTCATCAGTTTTCTCAAGTTTCTCAATTGGTTGCTGGGACGATCAATCAAACTCACTTTTTTTTTCTCTGTTTTTGGTTTTGAAGAAAACATATATAAACCGTTCAGTTTGTAATTCAAACATATGAATCACCAATTGCCACTAATTGTCCCCTTACAGTGACATATGTCACTAAGCAACAAATCCTCATCCAATTAGTAGGCACAGGTGTTCGTTTAATACATGGCTGAATCATCCAATTTGCCCACCAAATTACCATTTCACTCTTACCTTCAAAATTACCAAAATGCCCCTCTCCGTTCGAGACCCATAACTTTCACGTACGAACTCTGATTGACGCATGCCCTGTGTCTATGGATTCAGCGTCCCGAGATCTATCCAACGGTACTTTCGGAAAGTCCAAATAAGGTCCCGATCAAAAAGTCAACTTTCGACCCTTATAACTAGGGGGAAAATCGTCATTTCCTTCCATTTTTTTCCAAATTTTCCTTTTTCGAATTTCCGGGTCGTCACATTTATCATGTTGAATTTAACCAAAACGAATTCATTCAGCGGGATAACTGCCCACATCCAACTCACTAACCCCGATAAGTGGTAGTTTAGCTTAGTTCATGCCTTAGCCCTATATATTAAGTGTTAAGTGTAGATTATTGGAAAAGTAACGTAATACAGTTCTTTAAATTTTACATATATACAAAAATTTAAAGATAGGAGAGTTTATTCGAAAATTATACATACACCCCAACTTCTAGTTATACATTCTTTTATAATTCTCTTCTAATTTCCTATCCATCATAATCTATCATTAATAACTAATAATGTCCAATTGAATTTCTTTTAATATTAAATTTGACAATGAAATCACATAACAACAAGATAACTTGCATACTAATTTGAAAAAGGAAAAACCTTTTCAGATATATGGTATTCATAGCCTAGTTCCTCTTTGATCACTTTCATAAAAAATTTCATTATTCAATATTACCATTTTAAATTTCTTACTATCCTAAAAGGAATTATAATCAAGTCCCTTAGTGTGAGAAAATTTAATTCAAATTTAAAATATAACATATTACTTTAGACATCCAAAACTATAGTCAAACAATGTCCAAATAACTTGATAATTATACCATTAAACTCAAAAATTCATAACGAACAAGTTTCATGTTGACCGAAATCCCAGACTCTGATGCACGCGCTGCCACGTACCGGCCAAAGTTATCTACGCATGGTGGCCACGCGCCCGCCATAATCGTCTTCGTCCTCTCGCAGGTCGACCTGATTTCCTGCAACTCAGGTCGCCCGACCCGCAATTATAACCCAACTGTATCTCGTACATTTGTAGTCCAAATTGGACATTCCAATAGTCCATTTGTGTCCGATCTAGGGAGCAGTTCAAAGACATCCAAATGGGGAAAACTTACCTAGTAACATGGTTTGACCGTCTGAACATTCGGGCATGGTTCAATCTTTAGTTTTACAATTTCTCCATGTCCTTACCCTGAACATTTTTACCCATGCAGATCTTAAAGACTCGAAAAACCTTCCAAGAACCTTTGTTGGGCAATAGGAGGTTTAAAATACTTAGTTGATCCAAGGCCAACCTTTCGGCTTCACGGGTTTCTTTTCCTTTCTTCCTTTCTCTCTGTTTTTCCTTCTTATCCACCTCTTCCTTTCTTACTCTCCCTTTTCTTCTTCTTTTTATTTTCCTTTTCCTCATTTCTCTGGTTCTTTTCTTCGTGGTTTGGCCTTTTCATGTTTTTTTTCCTTTGCGGCCTTACTCCCCTGAACTACTCGCACATGCACACATACGCACGCACACACACACACACACGCGCGCACACACACACACACACACACACACACACACACACACACACACACACACACACACACACACACACACACACACACACACACATGTATATATATATAATGTTATAGGTCAGTGGACGAGAAATGGGAGGAAAAGTGGAGGCATTTCTAGAATACTCTAGACTTCTCTTTCAAAATGGCCAAAATACCCTTTTACCCAAAATTACGAAAATACCCTTAGTCCTTTTTTACCTGTATCGAGCCCATATGACATCTGATTCCATCATACTGTATGTTTATGGATTCAGGAGTCTGAGACCTTTGTAACAATCCTCACGAATAGTCTAAAGAACGTCTAAGTCAAAACGTCAACCTTTGCCATTCTAAGGGCGAAACCCTAATTTCTATTTAATTATTTCAAATTTACTTTTCTCAAATTTTCGGGGTGTTACAATCTACCCCCTTAAAAAAATTTCATCCTCAAATTTTAAATAGCAATAATACCAAAGTATTTCAATCATAAGGTCACTCTTCTTGGTAGAGGGTAGTCTAACTAAATCTCATGAGCAACCTTGGAACGGAACTCAATTTCATTGGGATATGTCCAAGAATTGCATTTATGTACATCTAGACATATATAAATGCCCCATCACATACTTCAGGGCTTGGCCTCTATCAACCAAATATAATTACTCCTTACCTTAAGCATTTAACACAATAGTCATAACAAAACCCATAAATTAAATCACACCAGCCCCGTAACCAGGCTGAATCGAATCTCAACTTGTGTATCAATCATACTAAATAATATTACACATAAGCTAGTATCCTAAGTATGAATCATCTATGGACACCCTTAACTTCGACCGGTGGACATAACTCATGGACTAAATTACTCAAGCCTCACAATTGAACACAAACTCTAAACTCAAATTCCAAGTCAAAACATTACTAACCAAAGTTCAATCATTACACAAGGTATCACAAAATAACCATGTCCAAAACCACACAAAGTTCATTCAATATCCTTACTTTACTTATTACCAAGCTAAAACATAACCAAGACCTTGATAGTTTTCTAAACATGTAAGCATATAATGAACCATAAACAACATACAATCAAGTTTCAATTCGCACAAGTCATTGGCCATTATTAATACACTTAATCTTCTTACAAATCAATGTTATACGCATCGGATCTGACATAAGATCTTTTCATCATTTTAATATTCTTTCAATCAAAGGGCTCATTCTTCTGCCATAACTAAGTCATCTAGCCCAAATATACTATGAATTCTTGCTTCTGAATCTAGCCCTGTAACTATCCTGGGCTTACTCATCTCATCACTAGGAAATTTCCAATTATAGTACACTATAGCACTACGCGTAGGCTATCACCACCAACATTATCTACGTCAAATCCAAAAATAGTACCAACACATCATCTAGAAAAATATTCCCCTGGGGGTATCTGTACTATCGGTAGGTAAACCACTCTGGAAATGGAACCCAGCTTGACGTTCGAGTGTAACCTCACTTAGGTACTAGAGCCCTGCTCGACGTGTGAGTGAGAACTAACCTAGGAATCGGAGCCCTACTCGACGTCTAATTCAGCATCCCAATACCAGTCTCAGGAACCAAAGCTCAGTTAGACGTCTGAGACTAACTAACCACTACACACTCAAGAATCGGTGCCTAGCTCGACGTCCGAGTGGTCATCCCACACCATACAAATCTCAAGAAATGAGTGTTAACTTGACATCTAAGACTAATCAACCATCATATCACATATCCACTCAAACGTAGAGCATTTGAGTACCAACTTGTAGTCCAAAGTCCCCTCGTTTTCATAATAATGCACAAATATCGAAAAATACACATTTATAATGTACGTCTATTCCTTCAAATCATATCCATATTTTCTGCATTTCAAACTCCGAGTTTAAGCCTAAAACACACTTTTTATTTAACCTTGTAAAACATACATTCAAGAAATCAATAATTTCTCAAAGATTATCTAACAGGACATATCTCAATCCCCCAGGATTATCGATGTCCTGCTCCTGTCTGACACCACGTTTCAAACCAGGGATAAGACCATTACCCACTCGGGGTTTCTAGAGTACGCAATGGGTTCCAGAGTATGCAGCGTTGTGTGATGTCTCGGTCTCTACTACAGCCCGCATCCGCGATCAACCTGAAGGGTATCAAAAACATTAAAACTGTGAGTGGACAAAAATAAACAATTGGAAAACAATTTCCGAAATAACACTTATACCTTTCAATTAAAAGCATGCATGCATCAGAAATCGAATCGTAGCTCAAATACTTTCTTAAAACCAAATCATATTGCTTTTCAAATCAATAAACAGTGAAAACATTCATCAAATCAAATCAAGTATCTCAAGTAAGGTCTCAGCCCAAAACCAAATCACATAGAGTCTCCGCCCAAATCCAAATCACGTAAGGTCTCAACCCAAATCAAATCTCATAAATCATCTCAATAGGGCCTTTTTCCTGAAACATAGCTTTTAAGTATACATGGACTCAAACTCAGAGTCGTATGAAAACATGAGCAACCCATCCTCAATATCCAATATCCAACATGCATACAATAGTCACGATATCAATGCAACCTATGCGACTCGGGATTACTATGTCTGACTATACTCCCAGGATTTACGACGTCTGAGTGATGGCATTCCCAAGATCTACGACGTCTGAGCGATGTCCATATCTGACACTCTTGAACCTGAGCCTCCCCTCAGAGCTACTCACCTCCAAGTAGTGTAATCAGGACCTTTCCAGGATCTACGACGTCTGAAGGACACCACTCCGAAATCTACGACGTCCGAAGGGAACAAATACATCATAGAGGATGGTAGTGTGGAAAATAGTGCACAAGGACTCACAATTGAGTCAAAATCATTTCCAACGGAGTCAAAAGCCCGAAATATCATTTTGTAAATCCATAATAGGGTCACAAGCCTGAAATTTCATATCATAAATCACAACTGGGTCACAAGCCCGATATATCATTTTCAAATCTGAAAACCATTTCACTATTCAAAACATTGTTTAATTTCACGTTTGACTATACTCTAAGTCATACCATAAACCAACTGGGACACAAGCCCAAAATGCCATTTTCACGCATCTCCGTGAAGACATTCAAAATCGATAAACAAAACATTATTCATATCACTCAAATCCCAAGCACGTAGAAAACTCGGCATAAGCCAAAGTATCACATAAAACACAAATCTCGAAATACGTGCAATATAACATTTTCTACGAAAATGCTCAACATCAACACAAATCATATGAAATCAGTGCATCTCAAACAATTTTCGTAAAACATATAAAACATTTATGCATGCATCATTTTATAAAGAAAATGTCCAATCACTAATTGTCCAAGCTGCGCGCTCACAATCCACGCTGTAAGCCAATCCGAGGCTAATCCAAAGTTTCCGGAACATCCAGACCTATCCAAATCATACTCAAGGGTCACTAACCATCGATACAAGTCTATAACAGAAACCCTCGGAACCGAGAACGCGTCTTGAACTAGCTTCCCAGGGCTAAAAACCTCCAAATGACCTATCAAACCATCTCTGATCGATCTAAAGCTACCACCATTGGATTTAGAATGTCGAAACTTTTCAAACAAGACCAATTTGACCTCAAAATTTTTACCCACGCACCCACTCGCTGCTGTCAAAGTTGAGTCAACAAAAGTCAACGATGACGTCATATGCTGATGTCAGCTTGACATCTGACAGCTCTGACGGATCTGACAACCTACAACGTGACACTCCTTGACTGGTGCCACATGTCATCACCCCTAGACACTGCCACGTCACATGATGATGTTACCTGCTGACGTCACCGCTACCACGTGTACAGCCAAGTGTCACTAACAACTCTAACAAGTCTCTAATATACTGCCACGTGGCACCACCTCACTGGTCCACGCGGTCTGACATGCCTGACGTGGACTACCACATCATCTGACATGTCATCTCGCAACTTCTGACATGTTGCCACGAGGCACCACCACCACCTCACTGGTCCACGTGGTCTGACATGTCTGACGTGGCATTACCACGTCAGCTATTGTTTGAACTGACACCTGGTGACAACTAGCCACGTGGAACCAACCAGCCACGTCCACGTGGCCTGACATGATGACGTGGCACGTCATCGTTGTCAACCTCAAACGGGTCAACGCATTTGACTGTAATGGGTCATTCGACTCGCAACCTTGACCCGGCCGTAACTCTGCTATCCGACCACCGAAACTAACGATTCTTCTTCCCCTCGACTGATCTTTAACCCAAAAATTGATCTATGGGTTCAAAAGTGGGAAAACTCACTTGAACATGGCTTGCAAACCTCGAACCTTCACGGTCAACATTCAAACCACCACCAGAGCCACTCCAGACGTCCTCAGCCTCCCATGTTTATCCCTACAGGCTTGTATGAGCTAAACGAACACACCCAAGGAATCAGAACACCTTCCTGGATCCCCAAAGCAAAAACCTGAAATTCAACCAAACGGGTTCACAATTTTTACCTGGTTCCTCAGGCCACCATAGTGGCTCTGCTGTAATGACCCGTCCCAAATTATCGGGATTAATTAAGATTTAATGACGAATTAGCGAGACTAATCAGGGATTAGCCGAGGATTATCGGACGTTCAGGGTGAAATTACGATTTTACCCTTGAACGAGGGTAAAACGTTGAATTTTGGCCCGGGAGGTCCGATGCCCGAGGGTCGAGGACCGTTACATAGATTGGGCCAATATCAGTCTGTAGACAGGCGGCACGTCGAAATCGAACGGTTGACAGAAAAGTTATGATTTACGGAAGTTTCAAGGAGCTATTGCACGAGACGGATGACATTTTTCCTCAAGTGGGCCCTAGATATTTGAATTAGGTCCAATGGAGTGACAAGTGTCACCCATCCATTGTTCACCTAACACAGATACATGCATATCCATTCCCTTGTCTGTGTTCATTCAACCAAACCCGATGAACCCCAAAACCATTACCTTTTCCCCTTTTGATTTTTGTGTGAGGCCAGGGAGGGTGTTCGAGAGGGATGATGGCTAGCTGCAAGACCGCCGTAGGCGGCGGTGGGAGTTCACGGCCAAGGTAACCCGTGACCCTTGTATATTTCAAATTTTGGATTTTGGGATTTGGACGTTTTGAATTGGTTCTAATGACTGGGTGATGTTGTGGGGGTTGTTTGAGTCATGTGGAATCACGAATGGCGACTGAGGATGGCTGAGCCGGCCATACAACAGCCATGAAGGCTTTTCGGTGGCTTCCCATCGAATTTCATTTCCGGAAAGGTAGGCTCAATCTAAACCCCTAAACCTTCTTACAATGATCCTAGGGGCTTAATGGAACCCTTAGGATAGAGTTTTGGCCCTTGGTTATGCCCAGAATATGGATAGGAAATTTTGGGTTTAAATGGATTATTGAACCAATAGATTTTAGGATTGTTTTCATTGATTTGATTGCATAAAATGATTCCTAGGATAGATTAGGGAAGATTGGTGGAAAGAAGGAAGAAAAAGGATGAAAAAAATAGAAGGGAATGGACCTGGACCGGTCACACCGGTCTAGTTGGACCAGATTTGCAGCTGGACCGGTTCGGACCGGTCTAGCCGAAGGAAGAAGATGCACTGTACTGGCGCATGAGCCACACGCGCAGTGTAACAACCCGTCCCGAGAATTGGGATAAGTAGAGTGATTAAGGTGTGATTAGTAAGGTTAATCAGGGGTTAGGTGGTCCCGAGGGGTCCGGGAACTTAGAATGACGATTTTGCCCCTGGGTCGGGCAGAAATGTTGACTTTTATTTCGGGTGGTCAAATGGGAGTTGACCAGTGACCAGGACGTAGTTGGGGACGTTACGAATCCTTAGGCAGGTGGCACGCCCGATTCCGACATCCGAGGAGGAAGTTGTGATGTTCGGAAGATTGAGGGCATAACCGTAATTTGGCGACATTAGGGGGGAAACGTTGACTTTTTATACGAACGGGTTTTGGTAAGTTGACCTAAGACCGTTAGATAGATCTCGTCGTCCCGAGTTCGATGACAGGCGGCACGTATTCATCGGACGTACGATGTGGGAGTTACAGGTCTAGAAAGGTAGTGGCAAAGTTGTAATTTTTGGGTAAAACAGAAGGGCATTTTGGTCTTTTGTGCTCTGGAATGTGTGCAACAGATAAGGACAGATGAAGGGTTGAGATTGAGCCACATGTGAGATGAAGGGTAGGATTGGTGACACGTGGAGGAGGTCTGGTTGGTTCTAGGGAGTGCACGGTACAATTATTTGGGGTGCACCCGTGTATGTGTGTTGTGTGTGTGTTCGAAGAACTGGAAATAGAGAGTGAAGAATTGAGATTGAGTGATCAATTTTGTGTGCGGGTGAGACTCTGGTGAGTTGTGAGAGTGAAAGGAAGAAGAGAGGAGGTTGGTGATCGAGTTTGGGACTGAGTTCGTGCACGGAGACACGGCGGAGGAAGGCGGTGAGTTCTGAGAAAACAGAGGAGCCGTGGGACTGTGGCGGTGGTTGTGCCGTGTGGTGGCTCAATCCAAGCCAATAGCAAGCGCAGACGACTGCAGGGGACTCAACGATCACCGTGGCACACGGCGGTGCAGACGGCGGAGCGAGTATCGAAGGTATACCCTGATTCCCCTGTTTTTCTCGTTTTTCTTGTTTTCAAAAGTCGTGGACCTAGGGCGAGAGTCGAGGGATTTGGAGGTTAGAGTGAGACTTCTGGAGGTCCCAAGAGTCGACTGAGTGTGTTGCCGTGACGGAGGAGTACACGGTGGAGGCTATACGAAAGAGAGTACCTGTGTGCTCTGTTTTGCCGTGATGTTCAAACGGGAAGTCGTGACGTGTGGGGTTGAGTCGACGGTTATGGTGAGTGGTACGAGGCTCAGGGAGGTCCTAGGCGTCGTCTAGGGTGGTTATTGTGACGGGAGAAGACCTGGGTGGCCGGAATAGGAAACAGGGGATAGTTTGGGTTTTGATTTTGAGCTCGAGTCGACGGGTTAGGGACAGTGTTGAGGTGTTTGAGTGAGGGAACTGGATTGCTTAGGATTGGACGAAGAGGATGGTGAAGAGAGGGAGGAAAATGGTGCAGGCACGGCGGTGAACCGCTCTCGCCGGTTCAAACAGCAGGCACTGTATCGAGCCCGGTCTACGCGAGGTAGACGGTGACACTGTAGCAGGCGCGTGAGGGCCACGCGCAGCCACTTTGGGCGGCGCGTGAGGGCCACGCGCAGCCACTTTGGGCGGCGCGTGGAGGCGCGTGCGGCGGTTCTGGGAGAAACGGTCAACATAGTTCTTGGTCTAGGAGTTGTTGTGAGTTCAATGGAGTTGGTTTCGGGTCAATCGGAAGTCGTTTGAGTTGAGTTCCGCGAGGGGGAAAGTTTAGGGTCCCGGGTTCTTATGTTTAGGATTCGGGGAATTTTGAAGGAATTTAGGTGAACCTTCGTAGACGTGTTAGTGACGTATTTTGGCGGTGTTTGACAGGATCGGGATTTCCCGAGGAAGCCGAGGAACGGGCTGGACGTTCGGGACGCGAGTAGGGCTCAGTACTGTGAGTGGACCCTTTCTCTAAACTCGAGCATGCATAACTGTTTTCTATAATTGTCTTATGGTTTTTCAATCATGATTTTGTGTTTATTGAATATGAAGTGATGATTTTATGTGTTTGCACGTTTTTCGAGAAAAAGACGGTTTTAGCACGTTTTACGAGAAAAAGGTGGTTTTGGAAAATAAAGATACGGTTTTCGGGCCTTCAAAGGATAAATGATTTCAATGATTATAAAGGGATTTTGGAGCATGATTTCGTTGATCAAAGTTTCGATTTTAGAATCGGATTTCACTAATCGGAATTTGGTTTTAAGATTGGAAAGTGGACTCCGGATTTGGGTTCGGAATGACGGTTCTAGATGCCGGGAGAGCATCGGACCAGTGATTTCGGATTCGGGTTTGGATGTGGATTGGTAAATGGTTTTTAAATGGTTTTGGGATTGGATTTGCTGGATCTGGATATTGGGTTTAAAGACCCGGATATATGTGACGGGGGACCGGCCGGATTGGGTTTAAAGACCCGGATTGAGTTTAAAGACTCGGGAGTTTAAAGACTCGGATATATATTGATTTTCCCCCGTAGGCCTTGAGTTTAAAGACTCGGGAGTTTAAAGACTCGGATATGATTAAGGCCTGGATTGAGTTTAAAGACTCGGATAGATCCAGCAGGTTTGATCGGGAAAATGATGATTTGGGGATTATGGTTTTGATACGGTTTCTGATACTCATGTTATGGTTTCTTATGGTATTTTATAGTGTTTCTGTTTCTTATGATGTTTAAGAATGATTCTTTATAAATGTGTTTATAACTGTTGGTTATGCATGTGGTTTCAAAACGGAGGGTTTAACTCGGTTTTCTTATAAAATGGTTTTTTTGAACTTTTGTACCTTCTGGTCCACTCACATTTTCTGTTTTATTTGCCCTCCAGGTTGTGGAGCGAGCGCGGGGTCTTGACGTCGAGGCAGAGTCTGAGGCATAGAAGTGACGTGAGGGTTCCTAGAGTAGAGTAAAGGCTTCCGTGTGCGTGTAGTTATCGGTTTTATTTTCTTTGTATGTTCGTACTATGTTATGTAAATGCTACCTTCGGGACATTGTGTCTAATTACTCCTGCGTTTGACTGGATAGAATGTGCATGAGTTTTACTTGGGTTTTGCGTCGGGGAGTCAGACGGGAGCGGGATTTACCTCGGGTTTCGGGGTGAAACCGGGGTGGGTCCTGACACGCAGCGCCTTTAGGCTGCACTTGGGGGCACGTGCAGCACTATTTGTGGAAGTGTCCAACATGTAATTTCATCCTTTCGATGTAACGAACATTTTACGACAATTTTCGAGCCAATCAGACATTGTTTCGATATAGTTCGGGATGTCCGAAGGTTTAGGATCGAGACTAAAAATAGTTAAAATTTTGGGAAAATTACGGGGCTTCAATGAGAGGTTAATGAGGTAGTTAGTAACCCTCTAAAATGATTTGGACAAGTTTGGGAACCTCGGAGATGGTGATTGGCCCGGGAAGGGCTTATGACGCGCGTACCGAGGCGCAACTTTGGACGGTCTGTGAGTGGACCTTAATTTCTAAATTGATGCATGCATAACTGTTTTATATGCTTTAATGAACATGTTTTGTGATGCCATGAGTGCATTTGTTTGTGGCATATTAGTAGTTATGTATTTGCACGTATTTCGAGATTTCTAGTTTTATACAGTGCTTATACGTGCTGTGTTTTCTATGATGGTTTAATGGAAAGGTTTTGGATTTAGAAATGTGAAACCAGGCATGAGACCTATTTGATTTTTTCTCAGGCATATGGCTCTATTGATGACCTATGGGTCCGAGGTGTGGTCACGACAAGTGTTGTGTGCACGGCGACGAATGATACAACGCTAGCCTCTGGACTGTGGATGTGTTCCTTCTGGAGAGGTCATGATGCACTTCTCATTGTCGAGCAGCCATTGGAGGCTCGACTTCGGAGTGCTGACGGTATATGAGATTGATTGGTGATGTGTGCACTAAGATCTAGAGGTGGTCGCGGCAGTTGATATCTTCACAGGGACATACCAGGATTGAGAGAAGTCCTGGAGTTGCACGCATTACTATGATTGGAATCGTGACTGACCCTGATATTAGTGTATGATATCGGGCTTGATGCCCAATTTATTTTGATATCGGGCTTGATGTCCAGTTGATTTTGATATTGGACTTGAGGCCCAATTGATTGTGGTATCGGGCGTGAGTCCCAGTTGTGGTTATGAGTTGAGTATTCGGGTTTAAGACCCTATTGAAGTGTGAATATGTCTCCTTATATGTTTTCACACTTATATGTATATACCTTCCTATATAACGCGGATATGTATCCTCCAGACATCGTAGAACCTGGAGAGTTACGATCCACTACCTGGAATGAGTAACTCCAAGAGGGAGCACGTTCCAAGAGTGAGGGATATGGTATAGTCTCGGACTGGGTCCAGAGACAGTCCTCCAGATGTCATAGATCCTAGATTTTGGACAAATCCTCCCAGAAGTCGTAGATCTTGGGGGTAGACTCGGAGATGAGACCCCGAGTAGTATGCATACTTATAGATAAATCATAACGGGTATTGATTAGACATCAGGGAATGTCAAGGATGGGTTATATATGTATATGTATATGTATATGAGATTTCACATAAACTAGTTTGGAGCTGAGACCCCTTGTCCTATGATTTAGATGTGGCATTTGGGCCGAGACCCCACTGAGTTATAGCTTTGTATGAGAAGCGGTTTTAAACTGGGTTTTGAATGTAAAGAAAGTATTTGAAATAACTGGTTTTATGATGCATGCATACTTTTACGTGAAGGGTATAAATGTCTTTTTGTGGAATTATTTTTTTATAAATTATGTGTTTCGTCCACTCACAGCTTTCGTGGTTTTTAATTTCGTTCAAGTTGATCGCGGATGCGGGCTGTAGCGGAGACCGAGATATTACACTCCTCCTCCGATCCTCGCGGACTCTGGAAGTCCCGGTTAGGCTAAGGATGGAATTATCCCTGATCTGACACGTCGGGTCAGACGGGAGCAGGCACGTCCCACGTTAATCCCGGGGGATTTGGGACGAGTTCTGACATCTGCCGTCTCTGCCATCCCACTCAGTCTCTCAGCCTCTCCCTCACCCTCAGTCTCTCTCAAGCAGATCAAAAGAAGGTGCGAGGAAGAAATGGGGAAGCGTTTCAGGTTGGATCAAAAGAAAAGGGAAAATAAGAGATGATGCATGTATGTAATGTGAGAGCCATTGGGTGAGTGACACTTATCACTCATCCTACGGTCCCTTCAAAGATATTTTGGGTCCAAAATTTCGTGCAACAAAAATAGTTTGTACAACCATTCTTGACCAGTAACTTTCCCGTACAATGTCCGATCTCGACGTGCCACCTGTCTACGAACTAGTATCGTCTCGATCTACGTAATGAACCTTCGTCCATGTGCATTTGACCTCCCTTGTCAAAAGTCAACATTTTCACCCATATAGGGGTAAAATCGTCATTTCACCTCGATCATCCGATAATCATCGATTAATCCCCTATTAATCCTTCATTAATTCTTAATCAATCTCGATAATTAAGAAAGTCGGGACGGGTCGTTACGTTATCAATTACTTATTCAAAAATCATATTTAAATCATTTCAACATATACTTATTCCTTAAAATTTTAAACTGTTACTTTGAAATCCGGTTCTAAACTTAATACCATTTTCATAAAACTTGTCTATCGATTATTTAAAATCCATTTAAAATTCCTGAAAATCTTTGATAATCATATGAAAACCAAATTCAATTTATTTTCATAAAACCTACTTCAACCCAAACTTTGATCATGAACAATCACAAAAAAAACATGTAATCTAAATCAATTTATTTTTTTTTAAATTATCATTAACCATTTAAAAACCAAATTCAAATCATGACCACATAAATCATACAATATCCTTAACTCATAATCCAAATCCCAAACCAAACTTTAGCTCAACATTGTTTATGAAAACAAAAATAAAAAATGTGTTTTCCAAATAATTCCATAGAAGCATCATAAAATAAATCATACTCCACCCATCACTATATAAATGAAATAAATTTACTTTAATAAAAGTACAAGACTCAGCCTTAGAAACAGGATATTCAGTGACTTGCTCTGATACCAAGTTGACACGACTCATCCCTAACTTATGTTCAAAATCGAGCTAGTGCTGCTCCCATCTGACAGCTCTTGTCAGACAAGGGATATCTCCTGATTTTATCCATATTTAGCATGTTGAATTTAACCAAAAATAATTCATTCAACGAGGTAACCGCCTATATCCAACCCACTAACTCTGACTAATGGTAGTAAAGCTTAGTTCATGCCTTAGTCCTATATATTAAGTGTTAAGTGTAAATTATTGGAACAACGTAACGCAATAAAGTTCTTAAAAATATACATATATACAACAATTTAAAGATATGAGAGTTTCTTCGAAAATTATACATACACCCAACCTTCTAGTTATACATTATTCTATAATTCTCCTGTGATTTACTATCCATCATAATCTATCATTATTGACCAGTAATGTAACGACCCGTCTCAGAAATTAGGGTTAAGGAAGTGTTTAAGTTGGGATTAGTGAGCTTAATCGGGGGTTAGTTGGTCCCGAGAAGGTCGAGTGCCTAGAATGACGATTTTGCCTCTGGTTCAGGAAAAAAGTTGACTTTTAATTCGGGCGGTCAACTGGACTTTGACCGGTGACTGGGACGTAGTCTAGGACGACACGAATCCTTAGGCAGGCGGCACGTATTCATCAGACTTACGAGGTGAGAGTTACGGGTCTAAAAAGGTAGTGGCAAAGTTGTAATTTTGACTTAAAAGGAAGGGCATTTTGGTCTTTGTGCTTTGGGCCTGGTGCAACAGAGAGGGACAGATGGAAGGCTGAGATTGAAACATTTGGGAGAAGGAATTTTGGGATGATGACACGTGTAGGAGGGCTAGAGGTTTCTAGCATACACGGTCCAATTATTTGGGGTAACCGTGAAGGTGTGTGTGTCATGTGTGTTCGAAGAATAGGAAACAGAGAGGGAGATTGAGGGCAAATTGGACGGTGGCCGGGAGTGTTGGTGTGAATTGGTGAAGGGATGAGTGATCAGAGACTGAGAGGGAGAGAGTGAGAAGGTTAGATGGTGTGGTGGTTGTGTGTGGGTGAGTTGTGAGCCACGAGAAAACCAGGGGGGAAATAGAGAACAGAGAAGAGTTTGGGCGGTGGTGCTGCCGTAGTCGATCGATTGTGGCCGGTGGAGGTGTCCAGAGGCTGGAGGAGGACGGGAGGAGCTACTGCCTCAAGGCTGAGCTCACGACAGCGACAGGAGGGCAGGTAATTTCTTAACTTTCCTTCGATGCTCTGTTTTTCCCGTTGATTTTCAAATCGAAAGTTGTGAGTTTAGGGGTTGAATCGAAGAGTCTAGGGAGGTCTAGAGGACTCAGTTGAGTCCTGGGTGTCTTCTGGTTGTGCTGCCATGACGGGGAAGTGCACGGTGGAGACTAGACGTGAGGTTCAGGCAGGTTTTGGGAACCGTCTATGGTGGTTACCGTGACGGGAGGTGATTGGGTTGGCCAAAGAAGGAAACAGGGTAGGTGTTTGGGTTCTGTTCGAGCTTGAGTCGACAGGTTTTAGGGTGAGTTGAGGTGTCTGAGTAAGGGGAAGAGTAGCCTAGGTCTGTACGAAACAGTGGGTGAAGAAAGGAGTCGATCTGGTGGACGGAAGGCGGAGAACCGCTGACGCCGGTTCGAATTGCAGCAACTGTGTCGAACCAGGTCGACTCGAGGTAGACGATGGTACTGTAGCTGGCGCGTGTGAGCCACGCGCAGCCACTTTGGGCGGCGCGTGGGGGCGCGTTCGGCGGCGGTTGGAAAAACGGTCAACTTGGTTTTTGGTCTAAGTGTTGTGATGAGTCTAATGGAATTGGTTTCGGGTTGTTCGGACGTCGAATCGAGGTAGTTTCGCGAAGATGAAGGCTTCGGGTTCCGATTCGTTACGGTTAGGACCCGGGGATTGTTGAGGGAAATTAGGTGGACCTTTGTAGATGTGTTAGTAACATACTTTGGCGGTTGTTGACAAGATCGGGACTTCCCGAGGAAGCTGAGGAACGTACGAGACGTTCGGGACGTGATTGAGGGCTCGGTACCGTGAGTGGACCCCTTTCCTTAAACTCGAACATCCATAACTGTTTTTCTATAATTGTTTGATGGTTTTACATGTGGTTTTATGATTATGGAATATGCTATGTTGGTTTTACATAATTGCACGTTTTTCGAGAAAATACGGTATTTGACACGTTTTACGAGAAATGTCAATTTCTGAAATTAATGCCATGGTTTTGGGGATGAAATGGATTTTGGAACATGATTTCGATGATTAAGGGTTTTCGGTTTTAAAATTGAATTTCGGAGAGCGGAATTTGGTTTTAAAGTTGAAATGTGAAGTTCCGGATTTGGGTTCGAAATGACGGTTCTGGACGCCGGAAGGGCATCGGACCGGTGATTTCGAATTCAGGTTTGGATGTGGATTTAGAACAGGTTTTCAAACGGTTTTGGATTGGATTTGCTGCATCTGGTTATTGGGTTTAAAGACCCGGATATTGATTGACGGGGGACGGGCCCGGATTGGGTTTAAAGACCCGGATTGAGTTTAAAGACTCGGGAGTTTAAAGACTCGGATATATTGATATTTCCCCCGTAGGCCTGTTGAGTTTAAAGACTCGGATATTATTTAGGCCCGGATTTGAGTTTAAAGACTCGGGAGTTTAAAGACTCGGATAGGTCCAGCAGGTTTGATCGGAAAATGATGGTTTGATATTCACGGTTTATGATACGGTCTTATGATGTTTTAGCTATGGTTTCTCTAACTGTTTTATAGTGTTTCTGTTCTTATGAAAAGGTTTTTAAACGGTTTTGGATTGGATTTGCTGGATCTGGTTATTGGGTTTAAAGACCCGGATATTGATTGACCGGGGATAGGCCCGGATTGGGTTTAAAGACCCGGATTGAGTTTAAAGACTCGGGAGTTTAAAGACTCGGATATATTGATATTTCCCCCGTAGGCTTGTTGAGTTTAAAGACTCGGGAGTTTAAAGACTCGGATATTATTGAGGCCTGGATTTGAGTTTAAAGACTCGGGAGTTTAAAGACTCGGATAGGTCCAGCACGTTTGATCTGAACATGATGGTTTGATATTAACGGTTTATGATACGGTCTTATGATGTTTTAGCTATGGTTTCACTAACTGTTTTATAGTGTTTCTGTTCTTATGATGAGGTTATGTGACTTATACTAGTTTCTAAAATGTTTCTGTAAATGTTTTATTGCGATTGATTGATAACTATTTTAATAACTGGGTTATGCATGTGGTTTCAAAACAGAGGGCTAAACCTGTTTTTCTTATAAAATGGTTTTGGAAATTGTTCTTTTATTTATGGTCCACTCACACCTTCTGTTTTAACTTGCCCTCCAGGTTGTGGAGTAAGCACGGGGTTCCGGCGTCGAGACAGCGTCTGAGGCATAGAAGTCACGAGAGCGATCCCGAACTGTGTTAAATTTTCCGTTGTGCGTGTACTTACCTTTTCGGTTTTCTTTCTTCTGTAGTGGTACTATGCACTGTCAAACTGTTGACTTCGAGATTTGTTATATAGTTCTCCTTCGTCTGACTGAGTACGTGGTGACTGCGTGTGTGTTTTACTTTAGTTTTGTGTCGGGGAGTCAGACGGGAGCAGGATTTACCTCGGATTTCGGGGTGAAACCGGGGTGGGTCCTGACAAGTAATGTCCAATTCAATTTCGAGGAATATTAGTTTGGCAATGAAATCACGTAACAACATGATAACTTGCATACTAATTTGAAAAAGGAAAAACCTTTTCATATATATGGTGTTCATAGCCAAGTTCCCCTTTTACCACATTCATAAATATTTCCATTATTCAATATTACCTTTTTAATTTTCTTACCATCCAAAAAGGAATTATAATCAAGTCCCTTAATTTTAAAAAAACTATTTCATAATTAAAATATAACATATTACTTTAGACTTATCCAAAACTATAGTAAAACAATGTCCAAATAACCTTGATAATTATATCATTAAACTCAAATTTCATAACGAACAAGTTTTGTGTTGACCGAAACCCTAGACACCATCGCATGCGCCGCCACGCTCCGACCAAAGGTGTAACACCCTGGAAATTTGAAGAATGTAATATTGTAAAATAATGAATAAAATGACGTTTTTACCCTTGTGAATAGTATGGTCAAATTGTTGACTTTTTGATTGGTAGGTCAAACGGACGTTGACCGATGACCGTGACGTAATTCGGGACATCACGAGTCCATAGACATATGGCACGTCCGATTCCGACGATCAGGGAAGAAGTTATCACGTTCGGAAGTTCAAGGGCATTTTTGTAATTTGGACGAAAAGGGGGAAAATGTTGACTTTTTGATTGACCACTAGTTTTCACACAATTCAAGGACCGTTTGGTAGGTCTCGATGCCTTGAGTCCGTAGACAGGCGGCACGCTAAAAACGGACATCGGACGGTTGAGTTACAGGTCTAGGAAGAAGAGAGGCATTTTGGTAATTTTGTGCAGAAGGGCAAAGTGGTAAATTGCCAAGACGAGTTTGAAATAGCCGTGGGAATACTGTGAAATTGTTTAATCTGTCTTCTGATTAAGGATTTGTTTAACCCTTTCTCTGATTCAAGGAATTGTTTAAAGGTTTTGAGGTAATAGGAGCATTCTGGTATGGTTTGGACAGAGAACCAGTGCATGGGCACCATTTTAAAACTGGATTTTTGGGAATGTGCGGGAAACAGAATTCTCAGTGCGACTGAGATATTCCCACGAGTGTTGGATGAACGGCTCAATTAACAGAGAAGGTTGAAGGGTTGAGGGCCATTTTCTGGTGAAGAGAGCTTGAGAGTTTGAGAGAAAACTGGAATTTGGAGGGAAAATCAAAATTTGATTTGTGATTCGAGTTGGACAAAACCAAGAACTGAAATAGTCTTCTAGGAACATTTGGAGTTCAACCGTATCGATTGGAAAGGGAATCGATCACGGTTTGGCCAAGAACAGAAGCCACTAGTTCTAGAAATTTTCAAGGTTGAAGACGACTACTTCCAGGTAAGCTTTCCTGAAATTGGTTGTGTTCTAGTGTTCGTTTAGGTCCCATAAAGCTTCTGTCTAAGTTAATTTGGGAATGGAGCTGAGTTGGGTGAGTTTCAGAAGTCGACCCGTTTGCTTGATCAGGGGTCGAATGAGTGATTTAGGGCAAATTGAAGATAATTAAGGATTGGGAACTTAAATTAAAATGTTAAGGAAGGTTTTAGGTGGAAAAAGGAAGGGATTCGAGTGAGAATTAATAGAGATTTGGCCGGGTTGGGTCGCAGGTTGAACAGCCCGTTTGCAGGCCAGTCGGGTGAAGATGGTGACACTGTAGCAATCACTGTAGCAGGAGCGTGGCTTTCACGCGCAGCCACTTTGGGCGGCACGTGACGGCGCGTGAGACCGTGTCTCCGGTCATGGTCAACAGATAAGTTCATCCTTTCAACTTAACGAACATTTTGGAAAAAAATTTGAGTCGATCGGACGTCGTTCGGGATAGTTTTGAGGGTTCGAAGGTTTAGGGCTTTAAGTTAATTACGTCGAGAAATCCCGAGAAATTATGGAAATTAATGCAAGATTTTTGGGTATGTTTGTAACCCTTATTGCACTCTTTGAAAGGCCCCGAACATTCCCGAGGCTACCGAGGAGTGCACGGGGAGCGATTAACGCGTTCGAAATTCGAGAGTGGACTTTTGATTTTCTAATCGAGCATGCATAACTGTTTTTACTCACTTGTTTTATGTTTTCATATATGATTTCATGGTGATGATTATGATATTTCTGTTTTACGTGATTCCACGCTTTTCGAGGTGATTATCGTGTTTTGCGTATTTCGAGATTTCGTTTTCTCCTATGCATGGATGATGGTTTGATGAAGTGATTTGATATGATTATGCATGTCGCGTTTTAATGATGAATTGATTATGTTTTGTGAAGTAAGATTTTGGAATTGCATGTGAAATTCGGACATGAGTCCTATTATGACGAAATGTGATTTCAGAATGATTTTGGAAAACGGATCACGATGGATCCTGGATTGTTGTGATTTACAAATGGTTTTTTTTTTGGGTTTAAAGACCCGGTATGATTGTTGGATCTGGTTTTGGGTTTAATGACCCGGTTAATTTATGACGGGGGCGAGCCCGGATTTTGTTTAAAGACCCGGATTGAGTTTAAAGACTCGTGAGTTTAAAGACTCGGTTATTGTGATACCCCCCGAGGCCTATTGATTATGTTTTGAGTTAAAGACTCGTTGATATCCCGGGAAGGCTGGTATATGAGTTTAAAGACTCGAATAGATCCAACGGCTTGATTGTGATTGTGGATTCTGTTTTACATGATTTGGTATGATTGATGTTTCGATTTCTGGATTTTAAGAATATTATATTATTTTACATGATTGTATGGCTGTTTACTGTAACAGTTCCCATATGATTCGTAAAAGTGTTTTTGAATGTTTAGTTATGCTGTTTTCGAATATCTAGTTATGCATGCGTGTTGTAAAACTGGAGGGTGAACCCCGATTTCATGAAACTGTTTTCTGGAAACATTTGTTTTAGTCCACTCACACTTTGCTGTTTTTAATACCCTCCAGGTTATGGTGCAGGTTTTGGGGGCTAGCGCCGAGGTAGAGGCAGAGGCATAAAGTCTTCCGTTGCGGCGTAGTTAGTTCACAGAGTAGGGTTTTATTTTTATCTCGGTTTGTAATTTATGCTTTGTGAAACTATGGACTTAATGTCCAGTAGGTTGTACTGTTTAATCTCCTTGGTCTGACAATGGGTGTGGTGTAATGTATTTGGTTTTCTGGTCTTTTGTGTTCGATTGTCAGACGGGAGCAGGATGCTTCCCGATTATCCAGGCGATAATCGGGGTGGGTCCTATCAAATTGGTATCAGAGCATAGGGTTAGGGTTTATGTCTGGCATTTGGATGTGCCTAGGTTATTGTACTAACTTATGCCTCTTTCAAAAAAGGACGATCGGCCATGCCTCCGCGACGTGAACCCCTCCACGACCTGCAGAAGGCGTCTTTAGTGATGCCGAGAGTACTACGATCGAGCGAGCCCAGCGTCTTGGGGCTACAGTATTTAGTGGAGGGGCAGATCCCGAGGAAGCCCACCATTGGATTTCCCGATTTGAACGAATTTTTGCTGTGATGCGATGTCCTCCTGAGGAGAGAGTGGTGTTGGCCACCTTTTTGCTAGATGGATCTACTTATGAGTGGTGGTATACTCTGGAGTTGTCGGGTTGGGATGCCCATACAGTGACCTGGGAGACCTTTAGTGAATGGTTTCTTGATCAGTACCATCCCCGTTCTTTCCGTGATGCTAGGGAGACAGAGTTTCTACAGCTTCGACAGGGGAGCATGTCCGTAGCAGAGTTTGAGCAGACATTTCAGATGCTAGCCCGTTTTGCTCCTACCTTTGTGTCTACTGAAACTGAGAAATGTCGTAGGTTTGAGCTTGGCTTGCGAGGTGAGATGTGGGCCATTGTGACGACTGGAGCCTTTACTACTCTCAAAGAGTTGTCTGATACCGCCATGCGGATTAAGGCTAGTCTACCGACGCGTCCACAGTTCTCGGGTGGTGGACAACGTCGAGAGCGTTCATTTTCTGGATCGTTGGGTCAGAGAGCTCCGAAGAGAGGGCGCTACGGTGGAGCTTCGTCAGCGGGCAATGATCGTTTTAGTAGGCCTGATAGTTTTCAGAGTCCCGGATTCAGTACTCAGAGCACAGCCGGCTCCGCAGGCGAGTGCAACCTCAGTTGCTTCCACGGGACGACAAAGTGGTGGTTTTACTCGGGATTCTTCCAGTGTTATCTGTTTCTTCTGTGGCGAGCCGGGCCACTACCGGAGAGAGTGCCCATCCTTGCGATTGGGTGGTGGCGCAGGTTGGGGTGCAGCAGAGCAGGGACGGAACACAGCTGCAGTTTCTAGGACTGGGAGTACTAGAGGAGGAGGTGCTGGAGTGACTAGTGGACTGAGGGGGCCGTGGGTGAGCAGCTGGACCATAGGCCCGAGTTTTTGCGGTTACACAACAGGAGGCCCGGGCAGCACCTGGTGTTGTGACAGGTACACTTACAATCTTTAGACATGATGTTTGTGCTTTAATAGATCCCGGAGCCACCCATTCGTTTGTATCACGGGCTTGTAGTCTGTTACCAGATAGAGAGGTGTCCGCACTGGATTGTGACATGGGTGTGAGTACGCCCACAAGAAAGGTATTTGTGGTAAACCAAGTGTTTATGGAGTGTCTCGTAATAGTAAGTGACGTGGGATTGGTAGCTGACCTGATACTCCTGGACTTGCTTGATTTTGATGTCATTTTGGGAATGGATTGGTTAACACTCCATCATGCTTCTATCGAATGTGTCGATAAGAAGGTCACTTTTCGGAGTCCAGGGTTACTTGAAACCACCTTTCAGGGAATACAACGAGCAACTCCTGTTGGAGTGATTTCAGCCCTGAAGGCAAGTAAGTTGCTGAGGAAATGGTGCCAGGGATACTTGGCTCACGTGGTGGACACACGTGCTGCACCATTAAAGGTAGAAGATATACCGATAGTGTGGAAGTTCTCGGATGTCTTTCCGGAGGATCTGCCTAGATTGCCACCTCACCGAGATATCGAGTTCACCATTGATCTAGTTCCAGTTACGCAACCTATATCTCAGACTGTGTACCGTATGGCGCCAGCTGAGTTGAAAGAATTAAAGGCGCAGTTACAAGAATTGGTCGAGATGGGGTTTATTCGACCAAGTGTATCCCCTTGGGGAGATCCGGTGTTGTTTGTGCGGAAAAATGATGGGAGTTTGAGGCTCTACATCGATTACAGGTAGCTGAACAAAGTAACGGTCAGGAATAAATACCCCTTGCCTCGGATCGATGACTTGTTCGATCAGCTGAGAGGAGCACAATACTTCTCCAAGATCGATCTTCGTTCTGGGTATCATCAATTGCGGGTTAAAGAAGAGGATGTGCCCAAGACAGCCTTTAGGACCCGGTATGGTCATTACAAGTTTGTAGTGATGCCCTTTGGTTTAACTAACGCTCCAGGGGCGTTTATGGACCTGATGAACGGAGTGTTTCAGTCATGCCTGGATCGTTTCGTAATTGTGTTCATCGATGATATCCTGGTGTATTCGAAGAGTGTGAAGGCGCATGAGAAGCACTTAAGGATGGTGCTTCATACCTTGAGGGAGAAAAAGTTTTATGCAAAGTTGAGTAAATGTCCGTTCTGGTTGAACAGTGTTGGTTTTCTGGGCCATATGATTTCAGCCGAAGGTATTAGCATGGATCCTTAGAAGGTTGAGGTAGTAGCGAACTGGAAGCAGCCCGAGACAGTGACTGAGGTTAGGAGCTTTTTGGGGTTAGCTGGTTATTACCGACGTTTCATCGAGAGATTTTCTATTCTTGCTGCTCCGTTGACACGGCTAACTAGGAAGGGAGTCCGTTTTGTCTGGGACGAGAGTTGTAAACAGAGCTTTCAGGAGCTGAAAAGGCGGTTGACATCTGCTCCTGTGTTAGCCCTTCCAGATGATAGTGGGGAGTTCGAGGTATACAATGATGCTTCCTTGCAGGGTTTGGGATGTGTGTTGATGCAGCATGGGAAAGTGATTGCTTACGGTTCCCGACAGTTGAAACCTCATGAGAGGAATTACCCCACTCATGATTTGGAGCTTGCAGCGGTGGTTCATGCGTTGAAGATTTAGCGACATTACTTGTATGGTGAGAGGTGCAGGATCTTCACGAACCACCAGAGTTTGAAGTATCTCTTTACTCAGAAGGAGCTGAATCTGAGACAACGTCGATGGTTGGAATTGATTAAGGATTATGATTGCACCATCGAGTATCACCCGGGGAAGGCTAATGTGGTAGCTGATGCCCTGAGTAGGAAGTCAGCTAGCTCTTTGTCACATTTGAGGATGATTCGGTTGCCCTTGTTGGTTGAACTTCGTAGGATTGGAGTGGGTTTGACTGTTGATAGTCAGGGAGCGCTACTAGCGAGTTTGCATGTGCGACCTGTCTTGGTTGATCAGATTATCGATGCTCAGTTTCAGGACCCTGTTTTGGGCATCTTTCGGATTGAGGTTGAGGCTGGGGAGAGACAGGATTTTGGGATTCGCAAGGATGGATCCTTGGTAAAAGAAGGACGATTGTGTGTACCTAAGGACGAAGCACTGAAGAAGACAATCCTTGATGAGACTCACAGTTCAGCCTATGCGATGCATCCCGGAGGGACCAAGATATATCGTACGCTTCGGGAGCATTACTAGTGGTCAGGTATGAAGCGTGAGATTGTTGAGTACGTCAGTAGATGCTTGATTTGTCAACAGGTGAAAGCCGAACGACAGAGACCCTACGGAGCAATGCAACCCTTACCGATCCCAGAGTGGAAATGGGATCATCTGACGATGGACTTTGTGTTTAAGCTTCCCATGACGCCTAAAGGACATGATGGCATATGGGTGATTGTGGATAGGCTCACGAAGTCAGCTCATTTCCTTTCGGTGCGAGAGAACTTCAGGATGATACAGTTTGCTCAGTTGTTTATCGATGAGATCATCCGATTGCACGGTACTCCAGAATCAATAGTTTCTGACAGAGACCCGAGGTTTACTTCACGGTTTTGGCAGAGTCTACAAGAGGCTTTTGGAACGAAGCTACGTTTCAGCACTGCTTTTCATCCTCAGACCGCTGGTCAGTCTGAGCGGACCATTCAGATTTTGGAGGATATGATGCGAGCCTGTGTTTTACAATTTCAAGGCACTTGGGAATCGCATCTAGCCTTGTTGGAGTTTGCTTATAACAACAGTTATCAAGCGAGCATTGGGATGGCCCCTTACGAAGCTTTGTACGGACGGAAATGCAGAACCCCGTTATGTTGGGCGGACGTGGGTGAAAGGAAGTTGACTAGATCCGAGTTGGTGGAACTGACAACAGAGAAAGTCAAACTCATCAGAGATAGGCTCAAGGCAGCCCAAGACAGACAAAAAAGCTATGTGGACCGTCGGATTAGAGATCTTGAGTTTGCGGTCGGAGATTAGGTATTTCTGAAGCTATCTCCTTGGAAAGGTATAGTGAGATTTAGCAGGCGGGAAAAGTTGAACCCTCGTTTCATCGGACCATACGAGATTGTTGAGAGGGTTGGCCAGGTTGCTTACAGATTAGCACTACCTCCAGAACTTTCTAAAGTCCACGATGTTTTCCACGTGTCGATGCTATGGAAGTATGTGTATGATGCATCTCATGTACTGGAAGAGCAACCCATTGAACTCCGAGAAGACTTAGGCTTTGAAGAACAGCCGGTACAGATTTTGGATCGAAAAGATAAGGTGCTACGTCGGAAGACCATTCCCCTAGTAAAGGTCCTCTGGAAAAACCAGAATGTGGAGGAAGCCACATGGGAACCCAAGACACAGATGCGAGAGCAGTATCCATACTTATTTCATTAAAATTTCGGGATGAAATTTCTTAAGGGGGGGAGGTTGTAACTCCCCGAAAATTCGAAGAATGTAATATTATAAAATAATGAATAAAATGACGTTTTTACCCTTGTGAATAGTATGGTCAAATTGTTGACTTTTTGATTGGTAGGTCAAACGGACGTTGACCGGTGACCGGGACGTAATTCGGGACGTCACGAGTCCATAGACAGGTGGCACGTCCGATTCCGACGATCAACGAAGAAGTTATGACGTTCGGAAGTTCAAGGGCATTTTCGTAATTTTGACGAAAAGGGGAAAATGTTGAATATTTTATTGACCACTAGTTTTCATACAATTTGAGGACCGTTAGTTAGGTCTCGGATGCCCTGAGTCCGTAGACAGGCGGCATGCTGAAAACGGACATCGGACGGTTGAGTTACGGGTCTAAGAAGATGAGGGGCATTTTGGTAATTTTGTGCAGAAGGGCAAAATGGTAAATTCCCAAGCCCAGTTTGAAACAGCGATGGGAATGTTGTGCAATTGTTTAATCTATCCTCTGATCAAGGATTTGTTTAACCCTTTCTCTGATTCAAGGAATTGTTTAAAGGTTTTGAGGTAATAGGAGCATTCTGGTATGGTTTGGACAGAGAACTAGTGCACGGGCACCATTTTAAAACTGGATTTTTGGGACTGTACGGGAAACATAATTCTCAGTAGGACTGAGAGATTTCCACGAGTGTTGGCTGAACGGCTCAATTAACAGAGAAGGTTGAAGGGTTGAGGGCCATTTTCTGGTGAAGAGAGCTTGAGAGTTTGAGAGAAAAACAGACGGGAAGAGAAAAACTGGAATTTGGAGGGAAAATCAAAATTTGATTTGTGAGTCGAGTTGGACAAAACCAAGGACTGAAATAGTCTTCTGGGACCATTTGGAGTTCAACCATATCGATTGGAAAGGGAATCGATCACGGTTTGGCCAAGAATAGAAGCCACTGGTTCTGGAAATTTTTAAGGTTGAAGACGACTACTTCCAGGTAAGATTTTCTGAAATTGGTTGTAGTGTTCTTTTAGGTCCCATAAAGCTTATGTCTAAGCTAATTTGGGAATGGAGCTGAGTTGGGTGAGTTTCAGAAGTAGACCCGTTTGTTTGATCAGGGGTCGAATGAGTGATTTAGGGCAAATTGAAGATAATTAAGGATTGGGAACTTAAATTAAAATGTTAAGGAAGGTTTTAGGTGGAAAAAGGAAGGGATTCGAGTGAGAATTGATAGAGATTTGGCGGGATTGTGTTGCGGGTCGAACAGCCTGTTTGTAGGCCAGTCGGGTGAAGATGGTGACACTGTAGCAGTCACGGTAGCAGGCGCGTGGCTTTCACGCGCAGCCAATTTGGGCGGCGCGTGACGGCGCGTGAGACCGTGTCTCCGGTCACGGTCAACAGATAAGTTCATCCTTTCAACTAACGAACATTTTGAGAAAAAATTTGAGTCGATCGGATGTCGTTCGGGATAGTTTTGAGGGTTCGAAGGTTTAGGGCTTTAAGTTAATTACGTCGAAAAATCCCGAAAAATTAGGGAAATTAATGCAAGCTTTTTGGGGATGTTTGTAACCCTTATTGTACTCTTTGACAGGCCCGAACATTCCCGAGGCTACCGAGGAGCGCACGGGGCGCGATTGACGCGTCCGAAATCAGTGAGTGGACTTTTGATTTTCTAACCGAGCATGCATAACTGTTTTTACTCACTTGTTTTATGTTTTCATATATGATTTCATGGTGATGATTATGATATTTTTGTTTTACGTGATTCCACGCTTTTCGAGGTGATTATCGTGTTTTACGTATTTCGAGATTTCGTTTTCTCCTATGCATGGATGATGGTTTGATGAAGTGATTTGATATGATTATGCATGTCGCGTTTTAATGATGAATTGATTATGTTTTGTGAAGTAAGATTTTGGAATTGCATGTGAAATTCGGACATAAGTCCTATTATGACGAAATGTGATTTCAGAATGATTTTGGAAAACAGATCACGATGGATCCTGGATTGTTGTGATTTACAAATGGTTTTTTTTTGGGTTTAAAGACCCGGTATGATTGTTGGATATGGTTTTGGGTTTAAAGACCCGGTTAATTTATGACGGGGGCGTGCCCGGTTTGGGTTTAAAGACCCGGATTGAGTTTAAAGACTCATGAGTTTATAGACTCGGTTATTGTGATACCCCCTGAGGCCTATTGATTATTTTTTGAGTTAAAGACTCGTTGATATCCCGGGAAGGCCTGGTATATGAGTTTAAAGACTCGGATAGATCCAACGGCTTGATTGTGATTGTGGATTCCGTTTTACATGATTTGGTATGATTGATGTTTCGATGTGACGATTTCTGGATTTTGGGAATATTATATTATTTTACATGATTGTATGGTTGTTTACTATAACGGTTCCCATATGATTCGTAAAAGGGTTTTTGAATGTTTAATTATGCTGTTTTCGAAAATCTAGTTATGCATGCGTGTTGTAAAACTAGAGGGTGAACCCCGATTTCATGAAACTGTTTTCTACGAGCACGACTCTAAAATAAACCTGCGGGCAAACCACCCAACAGGAGATCAGGTACGCGGAAGTAGATCTATGCCTCAGCCTTAGGATCCTCCTCTACCTCGGTAGCACAGCCTGGAGAGGTTACCAAAACATTAAGGGTGAGTGGGCCGAAACTCAAGTTTATAAAACCGTTTAATAAGTGAAACATATAATTTACCCCTCCGTTTTCCAATCATGCATGCATCAGAATTTAAAACCATAAATTATATAATATGAATCATAAGGCGTGTAATAACACCATAAACATAATTTTAACCACTGCACTATACACTCCAATCTTGACATCCCCGATGTCTGACGTCCCTGACGTCCAATAAGGTCACAGTCTCAAGGCTACGCGTACCAATCGGGTCTCAATTCCGAGTCCAATCCCCGAACCCCGTCCGGGTACGGCATCCCAGATGCCTAGCGTACTAGACGCCCGACGTTCTAGATGTCATATCATAGCAATCCTGTTCCTGAGTCATTTTACGGTCCGGTTCCTCCGTAGAATGACCCCTCGCAGGCAATGCGCCGTGACCACTCCGGGGTACCACATCCGGAGGAGACAGTATCATAAGAATGGATCTATACAGTGCAGTACCAAATACATTTTATCGATATCCACATGCAAAACATATATATATATATATATATTGATGAAATCCAAAACCAATCTTTAAGTTTCATCAGACGGGTCTCAAACCCAAATACCGTGAAGCGTGCCATAACCATAATTTCAATATCATCAAAACCATTTCATGATTCCAGTATGTGAATATATAAGTAAATCAGAAAACATTTAAGCATGCAAGGGTTTAATGAAATCGGGCCCACTCACAGTACGATCCCGCGTTGAATCTGTGCGTACGGATCTGTACCGGGATTATCGTACAATTCCTGTCAGTCCAAATCACACGTAAGGGTCACTACAAATCTTAAACATTTATCCAAAAAGTTCGAAATAGAAACCGGCTCGGGGAAACTGTCCAAACACGTTTCCCTAGACGACCGGCCCTAAATTGACCCATCAAAACTATCTCAGATCAACATGGTTAATTCACCAAAAATGTTCAGAATGATGGGAGGAATAAAAGTCATGTTGATCGTGATCAGAGATAAGGCTCAAGCGCCCTCACACGCCGCCCAAAGTGGCTGCGCGTGAAAGTTACGCCCCTGACACTGTAGCTACAGTGTCACCACCCTCACCCGTTTGTCTGTAATACGGGTCTGCCACCCGCGGCTTGACCCGGCTAATTCCCCCCCCAATTCTTAATCAATTTCCTTCTTTTTTGATTCTATTATCTTCCATAAACATCTAATTTAGGTTCTGAGTCAAAATTTGCCTCGACTAGTCCCCAATCGACCATTCGACCCGTGATCAACCAAACGGGTCGATCACCATAACTTGCTGGTTTCCCAACTATTGTCTAATTAACTTAATAGGGAGCATCCTAGGGCTAATACGAACTATAAGGAATGATCAATTGAACAAAACGTTACCTGGAAGTAGCCGTCCGAACCTCTGAAATTCCTCTGAAAACGGCAGCCTCCGTCCCAGCTCCACCATGGCTGGTTGCCCTCGATTTCGATAAGGATGTGTTCTAAAAACTCCCAGAGAGCTCACTTAGTGTTTAGATTGGTCCAACAGACCGTATAAATTGAAATCCGATATTCCCTCCAATTTTCCCCGAAACTCAATTCTCTGGTTTTTCTCTCCAATTTCCAGCTCCTTCAACAGCAGAGTGAAGCTCACTCAAATACTATTCTGATTAAACCAACTGAGCCATCCCAGCTGCTCGTGGAAGTCCAATCTGTCCACTGAAATTTGTCCCCCGAAAAGCTTCGATCCAGAAATTAAAAATGGTGTCCACTGATGAAGAGTGACTCAGCCCACGTTGAGACAGTCTGTAATGCTTAGTTAAATCTCCCTTTTTCAGTTCATTACAGCCTAAAATATTAAGATTGCACAGAGACACCGCACACGATGGTGCAGCCGCTGTCCTTCACGGTTTGCTACAGTAACCCGTGGGTGAAATGACCAAAATGCCCCTGGTTCAGAAATTACCAAAATGCCCTTCACTTTCCAGACCCGTAACTCTGCCATCCGACGTCCTATATCACCGTGCCGCCTGTCAACGGACTCAAGGCGTCGAGGCCTACCTAACGGTCCTTGAGTCGTGTGAAACTTAGTTGCCAAACGAAAAGTCAACATTTTCGCCCCCATCGTCCAAATTACGGTAATGCCCTTGAACTTCCGATAGTCATAACTTTTTCCCTGATCGTCCGAATTGGACGTGCCACCTGTCTATGGACTCGTGACGTCCCGAACAACGTCACGGTCATTGGTCAAAGTCCATTTGACCCTCTAATCAAAAAGTCAACAATTTGGCAATACAATTCACAGGGGTAAACACGTCAATTCATGCAATAATTTACAATATTAAAATCCTCAAATTTCCGGGGTGTTACAATCCAAATGAGGGAAAACTTACTTGGTAACATGGTCTGACCAACTGAACATTCAGCCATGGTTTCATGTTCAATTCCGCAATTTCTCCATGTCTTTACCCTTACCACTTTGACCCATACAGATCTTAAAGACTCGAAAAACCTCCTAGGAACCTTTGTTGGGCACTAGAAGGCTTAAAATACTTAGTTGATCCAAAGCCAGCCTTTAGACTTCACAAGTTTCTTTTCCTTTCTTCTCTCTGTTTTCCTTCCCTTCCACCTCTTCCTTTCTTCTTCTCCCTTTTCTTCTTCTTTTTTCTTTTCCTCTCCCCCTTTTACTTGGTTCTTTTCTTCACGATTTGGCCCTTTCATTGTTTTTTTTTCCTTTTCGGCCTTACTCCCCCGAACTACTCACACATGCACACATGCACACATATATAATGTTATAGGTCGGTGGAAGAGAAATGGGAGGAAAAGTGGAGGCTTTTCTACAATACTCTAGGCATATCTTTCAAAATGACCAAAATATCATTTTACCCAAAATTACCAAAATACCCTTAGTCTTTTTTTTCCTGTATCGAGCCCATCCAAACTCCGATTTCGATATACTGTCTGTCTATGGATTCAGGAGTCCAAGACCTTTGTACAGTTCTCATGAATCACCAAAGAATGTCCAAGTCAAAAAGTTAACATTTTCCCTTCTAAAGGAAAAACCGTCATTTCCATTTAATTATTTCAAATTTACTTTTCTCGAATTTTGGGCATTATATTTAAGTTATTTTTTAGAGAGAAATCATAAAAAAAAAAATTAGAAGCAATGAATCAAATTACTTTGAAAGTGAAATAAGTTTCGTTATATATAGGGAAAACTTGTAGGTTTCGGAGCATTCTGATTGGCCAATGAATTTTGTAATTAACAAATAATATCTTAATAATAAAGATACTATTTTTTAATTGAATATTAATAATAATGTTTATTATTAAATGAAAAATAATAATTAATTCTTATCGAGAGCATTATTATCATTAAAGCCTAAATCTAATTAAATAATACCTTTAATTGATAAATATATTATTTAATGTTTCGGTGTCCATGAATTATTGGTCACGTGGTAGCTGCACAATTTTCTAATGATTTGGGTTCCATAATTGCCCCATCTCGTTGCCGACCTTCTAAGGCCCGGCCAGTTTGCCTACCACTTTGGCTTCACTTGCCTTAAGCCCAAGAACTGTTAATCTCTTAACTTCAATAGTCAATGGAGTACTTTTAACTTTTTTGGAAGTTTCACCAACAATATCATATGCAGGGCCGCCCAATATGGAGGGCGGGAGGGGCCTAGGCCCCGGGCCCAAAAATATTGAAGGGCCCAAAATTTTTTTTTGTTACATTAAAAAAAATAGTAAAATGTATGATAATTTATACGGTGCATACGTGTGAGCGGGAAACGGAAGAAGAGTCTCCTTCAAAGTTCCAAGAAGAAAACACAGTGTTTTAATATTATAATTCAATGTTCCAATGTTAAATATCAATCTCATTAAATCTCAAATTCTCAGTTGTTCTAAATTTTTAATTTTTTGCAATCTCATTCATACTCTCAAACCCTAACCTCAATTTTTCAACAATTTGTTTTTCCAATCGAAAGCATCCAGACATTTTCAACTCCCCTTCTGAAAGCCTTATCTGAGATATTCCTAAATTACAAACTTTAAAAAGAAGTGATTTAATTTAATAGAATTCATATTACAGTTTTCCTAATTAAATATTTTCATTTGGCAACTTTCCCTTATGGATGTTGTAGTTTTTGACGACGGGAAGAGCCCTTTATATAATCAAAGAACCAATGTTATGGGTCTAAGCCACGAATCTAACATTACAAATGGCAGATCAGTTCTGTCTCTTTGTTAGTAATTAGAAATTATGTCTCTTTAGTTTTTTTTTTTTTTTTGTGTGCCTTTGAATCCTTAATTACCTCTTTTTCGCATGCCAGGAAAATTTTAAGGAACTCACCTAAATTGATAAGGTTACTACTATAAAGGTTCTTAGTTTAATAATATTTAATTGCATTCTTGTTTTGAATATGGAAGTTTGTATATATTTGCAAATTGCTTATTGGTTTTACAAAAAAAAAGTATAAGATTTGTTTTTTAAAAAATTAAATGTAATGTTTTGGACATGATGTACTCTTTTTTCTTTATTTGGGGTTTTGTCATAATATATGAGTTTTCTCATAACAAAAATTTTAACGATGCTTCTTAATAAAAATATAATATAATCAATTTATAAAATTTATATTTTCAATAATTAAGTATGCGAATTGAGGGCGCATTTTTTATTTTTGCCCTAGGTCTCTAAATGTTTGGACCGGGTCTAATCATATGAAAATTTGAAAGATTTGCGCTTGCTATGTTTCACGATTGCAGATCGCCACTGCTCTATGACACTCAAACTTGGAACTCCCTCAGGAGAATTCCTAAAAGGACTAAGTAATCCATTCATCTTACGAAATTCCTTCAGAATCTCCAATGCTTTTTCAATCTTCTTAAGCTCAAAATCGAGGCCAAAACTCATATTCAACTCCTCCCCCCAGCGATACCTCTGCGAAATTCGTAAGTCACTAGTAGAATTGGGATCCCAATTCCCTCGACTTCAAGACATGCATCTTTGTACGTGCCATCATCAAAGCGAGGCCTCGAAAAAAGTTCTATCTTTGGAACAAGGTCACAGCTAGGCTCGAATGGATGGAGAATAAGCTTCATTGAATAGAAATGCTAGAATTCGTTCAGAAAACCCCAAGCCAAAGGATTGGCTAAGTCGCTCAAAGCACATAATATGACGGTTCGCATTGATGTCCAATTGCAAAGGACAACATCATATCTTCAACAAGATCTTGGAGTAAAGTTTCGACAATGGGAACTTGAAACCCCAATTAATTATCAAAGGATGAAACTTCATCCATCAAAACCCCTGGGAGTTTAGCCGTACAACCTTTATGAGAAGGTCTTCGGTCACCAAGCGCCACATGAACATCCCCCAGGAATGCATCTTTATGATCTTTCAGCCATGCTTGAAATTCAATCTCAATGTAAACTCGTAAGGCTCTCCTTGGAACGAATTTTCATCAATTTAACCTCATTGTTGCCACACATGAAGTTTCTCAAAGCCCAAAGCAGCCATGCCTTCACACCCCTTGTTGGAATAGTCTCAAAAAAAAAAACAACTCGATACTATTGGGATCACTGAAATTGGAACATTTTTAAAACGTAGTACTGAAACAAAGAAATTTGCATCAGAAAATAAAAATATAAAAGAAAAGATGAAAAGTGAAGCCAGCCCCCGTAGCTCCAACATGATGCCGCCAACCGCAAGCCTCGACAAAGAGATGAGGAGCCGCAAGCTGCATCTCAGCCCATGGTACACCGCACTCACGTGTGCGGCGCCACACCGGAAACTCTAAAGCTTTGAAACGTTTTTGTGAGGTGCCCAACAAAAATTTGGGAATTTTTTTTCTCTTCACAATGCACTCACTCGAGCCTTTCTAAGTATCGGAAACTCTAAAGCTTTGAAACGTTTTTGTGAGCTACTAAGAAACGTGAAAAAGGACTAGGAAAAAGTTAAAGTTTATATCGACTTCAAAAATGAATCCTACTCCTACGAAAGATGGAACACTGGAACACCAAAACCTACTTCTCTTTATCTTTCTTCGATAGTTTCTAATTACAGTTTCCATCTTAAGATCAGGTGATTGATCAATCTACCCCAAAATGGGACGAAAAGATAGATCTATCAAGGAGATGGGAGGAATGATTTTTGCCTAAGTTTGAAGCTTGTAGAAGGATATCATGTGATGCCATGGAAGGACCATCCTCTATGGAAGCGCATTCACAACAACCCAAAAATTATCCAAGGCAGGAATCCATGAATGGAGTGGTGGAGAAGAACGTGGGAAGATAATACTTCCATCTTATACACACAATTTCTACTGAAGAAATCAATTCTTGTGACAGCAAATAACATACTATGAATGCCTAATAAAGCAGAAATTGTCTTCTGATCGATGCTTTTATTTATTTATTGGTTTTTTGTTTATCAACATTTTATTTTTGGTTTGTAGAAACTATGAAAATCGATTCTCTTAATTTGGAGACATGTCATTTGATTTTGAGATCAGTGGGGGAATTCCTAAGATACATTATGCTACAACCAACTCATTAACCCTCTCTTCTATACACCAATCAACTAGGGTAAAATTACTTGTTTTTTGAATGGTTGGATTTGTTAGGCTATTTTGAATGGTAGTTCACAAACATCAAACTCTATTTCCATATGAAACCAATTATGAATACAAGTATGTCTTCAAACCATGGAGAAAACTAAGAAGCCAAGATACGAAGGCGGAAAATACTTCACGCCAAGTCGTCACTGATTTATGTAAGTCCTTTCTTTTCCCCTGGTACTGATGATTCGTCTTGTCATGTGATACTAGACTTCCTGAAACTCCCTATTACAAGCAAATATCTTCAAAATTTATACTCGAGTATTGTGAAGCTTACACGGCAACGGGATCACTTACTGAGCTAGAAACATTGGCTTTAACCTGCCCCAAGCATTAAAAATATACGTGGGTAAACACATAACAAGAATATAACTAGTAGCCGTCATGCAACATTATGTAAGAAAGTAACGCGGTCAGCTAACCTTTGCTGACTTGAAAAGTTCATCTAGCACTTCAGACAAAGTAGGATGTGCATGCACTGCAAATTTGATATCCTGCGAGGTAGAGAAGTCGATAAAATATAACCAAATTTAAAGTTAAGAGTGGTAGATTATGTGGCGCATTGTAAAATATAAGTACATTGAAAGTTAGGAGTGGTAGATTATATAGGCCACATCATAAGTTATCTATATGAGCATTAACAAGGTTAATTACTTGAAGACGTGTCCCCAATGCTATTGCATTTGATGCCTCGTGAATAAGGTCTGCAGCATGTAACCCAAAGATATGAACCCCAAGTATCTCTCCGTTATCTGATCTGTATATTAGCTGCATGAAAACAAAGAGAAACAGGATCGTCAATATGGGGAGTGACGACAATCACAAAGGGGATTCATTCATGACTCCACGAGAAAAACACCTTAGCAAGCCCCTCTCCTTCATTTTCTGCTAGGGCCTTTGTGTTGGCCTTGAAGCTTGTCCTGGCAATACTTACTTCAAATCCCTCCTTTTCAGCTTTTCCCCTTGCTTGAGGCTGAAAGTTGTTATCAGTTAGATAATATCCCAAAATTTATGAAATGACAAGATTATAATTTCATAAATTCAAAGTACAGTAAAAAGGAAATAGAAGTTTGATAGATGAAATCATAACCTTATGATAGAAATGAATATGGAAATTTGAAAGTACTCACCTCTGTCAATCCAACCATACTGATCTCAGGATGAGTGAAACATGCTGCGGGTATGCTCAGATGATTGAGCACATGGTCAACTCCCGTGACGTGTTCAACCACTAAAAAAGAATTGAAAAGATGATTAATTTTTTTGGGTGAGATGGAGATATTTTCAAATGAAAACAAGCTGGCTACACTAGCCTGAAATTCCTTGTGCACTGGCTGCATGAGCAAGCATCATCTTGCCATTAGCATCACCAATGCAGAATAGGTGAGGAACCTGATATTCGCAATTTAGGTCAGAAACAACTGATTATGTACATGCCAGTGTTCATGCTCATAAATAAATTTGCAACATACCAAGTTGTCACTTGCATCAATAACTCTCATGCGCTCATCAACAGGAATAAAACCACGCTGTGTTACCACATCGACCTGCAGAAAAGCAACTTCAGAAACTATTGCTATTCTTTTGCTGAATAATTTTACGTAAGGTCTAACATTAGATAAATATTAAGCAAGGGTCATACATTCTCCAATCCAAGACCTTGTGTGAATGGAGCCCTTCCAGTTGCAATTAATGCTGCATCTACCTGTAAGAAGACAAAGCACAAAGGTCCATTATAAATTCCTTGGAATAACGTACTATGCATATGAAATTGGAATAGCTATGGCTAGAGTAAATAAAAGGCAAGCAGGCAAGTTACTCAGGCATCAGTAGGGAAGTCTAAACCTGCATATGCCTGACTTCAGAAACAGAATTTCAGCAGGTTAAATTAGCTACTTAAGGTCCAACAGATGAGAAAATTTCGTTCCAACTGTATTATTCAACTCGCAAAGTATGTGGTTGCGACACCAAATTCATCAATGCCAGAAAAACATATCCTTTGGATATGTTACAGATCCAGTTAATTACCTCAAGAGTTTCTTTTGGTTCCTTCGTCTTTGCATCAATTAGTTCAATGGTAACTGGTTTCCCATCCTTTGCTGGTGTAATCTATAAAAACGTAACGGTGAAAAACTGAAACAGAAGTCCTACGAACAGTTAATAGAAAAGTAGGAGTATAGGAATGAGTGTCTACCTTGGATGCAAATACACCAGTTTGATAATCAATCTTTCGTGGATTTATAAGAACCCTCTGGGCCAACTTCCCAATCTCAGGATCAAAACCAGGCATAAGCTGATCTAAAGCTTCAATAAAAGTAACCTACAAAATACTTCGTCAGATAAGAACTCCTAGATAATACAAAAGCTAAATTTGAAAAATTAAAATAAACAAAAAGGTGGTATATTCTGCTGCTGGACACCAAGTGACATTACTGACTGACCCCATACAAGGTCTTCATCTTTTAATCCTACAAGGTCTTAAAATCAAAATTCATGGTAACTCATTTGCCTCAAAGGGAAGACTTGGCTCATTTGTTTAACATAGAATAATATTTGAAAGATGAAAGAAAAACAGAAAGGAACTACCTCACTCCCAAGTGCAGTATATACATCACTGAACTCAAGACCTATGTAACCACTCCCAACAATAGCAATCCACTCTGGAACAAACTCCAATTTGAGTGCATGGTCACTCGTAATTACAGTCTTCCCTGCAGGTCCATTTCATAGTCAGTTACAAAGTATCCCTAAAGCCTAGTAACCAAAGTTCTCAAATCAATCATTTTACATGTCTACTAACCAAAATGCTTTGATCAACCATCACATAACAAGAGATGAAGCATATAAATCTTACCATCGACTTCAACGCCCTTTGGAACAAAAGGAACAGAGCCAGTGGCAATGATTATATTTTTTGCAGTTACTACTTTATCCGATGATCCAATTTTCACCCTTTGAGGTTCCTGTATTGGTACATATACAAGAGAATGAAAGTCGGGATGAACAAGCTCAGAATTGGATCAAAACCAGCTTTTGTTTCTATTGCCAGTATGTCAATTTAAAAGAACATAAGACTTACCAGAATTGTACCAACACCTGTCAGTATGTCTACTCCAAGAGAATTCATTGAATTGATCAAACTATTGCGAATTTTTGTAGCAAGATTGTTTGCATGATCAGCTACCCCCTGTCTGTCATACCCAGCTGCTGCAACCTATTGTAAGTCACAACTCACAAGAGAGCAGCAGTTTTAGTTATAAAAAATTCAAAAGTAACCAATAAATTCTTGTATCTATCCGTATGTACGTATGTATATTGATGTTCATTCAATTAATATTATAAATTATGTTTACCTGCAAACCTAAGGCCTTAAGGTGATGTACATTCTGAAGCTCACGCATCCGACCACTCACTGCCAAAAGAGCTTTAGAGGGAACACATCCTCTGTTTACACAAGTTCCACCCACCACATCTCCCTCTACAATGGCAGTTTTCAGACCCTGGAATTGTTGCCTTTAGAAAATTAAAATCACTATGCTACCAACTTAGGAGCCATTCTTTACAAAAATAAATCACGCCCAGGAAAAATGTATATACGTATAAAAAGAAAAGCACCAGCACAAGCATAAAATACATACTTTATATTTCCTTATAATTCAAACATAACGTGCACATTTGGTAAGTCTATGGCATAATTTTGAAGCATAAAACTGAAACGTGTCGGGGGCTTGTAGCTAATGCTTATCTTTCTAAAATATCATACACTCACAGTTACCCTTACAGCATCCACATTGTCAGTAGCTTTGATGGAATAAACAAATTACTGTAGCAGAAGCTAGAAAGAAATCAAACATTTCTAGATAGTACACTCTATTGAGCAAAAATCACAGACAATAGAAGCTACTAGAAACATATCTAAGCTAATTAAGGAATCAATCAGTGACAATTGAGCTAAATCCGAAGCTCATTGTTACAAATTCTCAGCAAATTCTAAAGAAGTGTGAGTGTGCATTGTCAGTACCTTCTCGACGGCGTGGAGGGCAGCGCCGTGGCCACCGACGCCAGCACCAATGATGAGCAAGTCGTAATCGAACGACTTGGGAGGGCTTCCATTGGCCGAGGACGAGGCTGAGACCGAGACCGAGACCGTTGCAGGGCGCAAAGGAGCAGAGACTCGGACTTTGTACGAATCGGACTGGTTGAGAGACGAAAATCCGAAGGCTTCTCTTCTGAGGCCACAGAATCGGAGATTGATAGGCTTGGAGGGGCCGAGAGGGAGGGGGGAGTGAACGACGTAGTTTGATCTGGGAATGGTGGGAGAGAAGGAGGGGAGAGAGAGGGAGGCCTGCATTTTGGGATTGAGAGAGAGAGAGAGAGAGAGAGAGAGAGAGAGAGAGAGAGAGAGAGGGAGATCAGAAGGAATGGGAATGAATGATAGCTGTGTTGTGTTATATGATATTAAGGGAATGAATGCGAGTTAAAGAGGCCTCGAATAGTCCGTTGAGAGGTAGTATGAAAGGGCGGAGTTCTCGAAGTGCGGCCGATAAACTACTTTCTTTCTGGCCTTTTCTTTCGTTAGCTGTCATCTGTAGGACTGTTGCTAAATTGCGCATTAGGAATAAATTGCGCATTAGGAATAAATTGCGCATGAGCAAATGCGTTCAGTGTCTCTTTTTAAATGAGTCTGGAATATGGAGGATACTAGAAATGAGAAAGAGTGCCTGCTGCTTCCGGGAGTTTGTGAGATAATTTGAATACAATTCTAATATTAAAGTAGCACATTTACAGATTTCAAATCTACGGCCCATTTACTTTTTAAAAACGTACATATTGGATAATATGATAAGTAAACAATCAAAAAATGAATAATCAAATAAATGTGTAATTATTTTTATTGGGGTATTTGCTAACCATATAGAATTAAAACATTAAGGCTCATTTAGTATGTCGTCTTATGCTGATTATTTCAATCGGATAGATTAATCTGTCCACCGAATAAACTGACTATTTAGTTGGGTATTTGGTACTTTACAAGATTAGAATGTTGACTATATTATACTGACCGGATGACATTATAAAAATTGATACGAAATACTTACATCTATTTTTTTTTAATTAAAATAGGATCTTCATTGATAAGAGAAAAATGAAAGAGTACAACGATTGAGTGCACCACAGGCAGTGGTTAGAGCCTCATTAAAACTCTCATCATAAAACACAATTAGGCCGAGAGAAATCCGATGAGGAAAAAAAGTACTCCAAAAAAAAAACTCAAAAACACAACAAACCAGCTGACTATCAATGTCACCCGTTAAAAGAGGTGTCAACCAAGCAGGAAACATAGGCCCCCATCCAATTCGAACTTGAGTGCGAAGGCCCTCCTGAACTAAGCAGTAAGTCATAGAGTTGGTTGTACGAGGAACACAGGCGAGAAAGGCCAAAGGTATGCAAAGAACATCCATCAACCCCCTAACTTCCCGAGCAAGAAGACCTACCGGTGTCAAAAAATGTTGGGCCGCCTTAACAGTGCTAACTGCCTCCGAACAATCAGTCTCTACTACCACATCCTACACACTCATCCACTGCACCTGCAGGAGGCCACGCAGAATAGCTTCAATTTGAACATCAACCACTAACCCTCCCAAAGCCCCTGGGCCTGAAAAATCAGCCACCAGCACTCCACCTAAGTCCTTTAGCACCCCTCTCACCCCACACATTAAGTGTATCCTTACAAATTGTAGCATCACAATTAAGTTTCAGGAACCCCTCAACTAGTTTGGCCCACCTAGGCTCACGCCGAAACAGCTCCCCCATAGAGACTCGATGTAACCCTGTAAATTCAGAATAAGCAGCCATGGCTGATTTGTAACCATTTTAACCTGCAATGCATGTACTACTTTATTCCTCCAATTCCAAACAATCTAGAAAATATAAAAAAAAAATTTGATCTAACTGTGAAAAAGATAAATAAGACAAAGCATAAGTAAAAAAAAAAATCCATGAAGTAGGAAACCCCCATCAAAGGGAATTCAAAAAATCTCCAGACCATTTGACTATGTTTGCAACCCCATAAGGCATGTAAGGCATCCTCCCTGCGTTTTCCACACCGACTACACAAACTCGAATCCAACATCTTCCGAGCAACCAAGTTGTGAGCCATCAGCAAAATCTCCGAGCGAGCCCTCCAACAAAAGATCTTCAGTTTATTAGGGACCCTTGTTCAGGATATGGCAGAACGTTCGCGATCGTGGAATCTACTTATCACGAAACACACCAACAGATGCACCATTGCCTATCTTGCAAATCAAACCCTGCTTGACCACCTCTCGACCCCAAAAAATGGACCGCCATACCAGAGACGATAAGGACCCAACACCAGCTTCCATAAAATCTTATTGGGGATAGTAGCGGGCTTCATAATCCGAGCAACCAACGAACCTGTTTGTACCAGAAATCGCCAAGCCTGTTTTACGACCATAGATTGATTAAAACTCTCAAAATTCTAGAAACCCATCCCGCCCATAGTCTTAGGACGACACAATTTATCCCAGCTCATCTAGTGAATATTATGTTTCCCTGCTTTGCCCCACCAAAATCTAGCGACCTCCGCATAGAGTTCATGACAAAGAAATTTGGGAAGCTGGAACACACTCATTGAGTCAGTGGGAAGTGCCTGGGCCACCGCCTTAACCAATACCTCCTTCCTTGTTGTAGATAGCAACTTCGAGTTCAAAGTAGTCAACCTACTACATAGGCATCTCTAACTTTCCCAAATATCTTTTTTTTATTACGACCAGTAACAGTAGGAAGACCCAAATATTTCTCATGGAAATCAACAATTCTAATACCCAACAAATTCAAAATTAACCTTTTCATCATAGGATCCGTACTAGAACTGAAACAAGCAGCAGACTTGTCAAAGTTAATCAACTCACCTGAGACTCATTCATATTCTTTCAGTACACCAAGAAGCTAATAGCATTCCTCCAACCAAGCGTTGCAAAAAAAAAAAAATCCTATCCGCAAAAAAAAAGGTGAGAGATCGAGGGGCCCTGGGGGCCACAAACACCCTATGTAATTTCTTAGAACACTGGGCCCGAGATAGCAGAGCTAAAAAACCTTTTGCACAAATAAGGAACAAATAAGGCGAAAGCGAGTCCCTCTACCGAAGCCCCTTGGTAGGGATAATATGACCAATTGCCCGTCTTCGAACCTGCACTGCATAATTGATAGTAGACATACAATTCATAAGCAGATTAACAATACAGTCACTGAATCCCAACTTTTGAAGCATACCTCCAAATATGGCCATTCAACATTGTCATAAGCTTTAGACATATCCAGCTTTAAAATCATTTTTTTAACTTAATATTCCCTATTCTCCGTATAACATGAATGGACTCAAAAACATCCAAAATATTATCAGTTATGAGACGGGAAGGAACAAAAGCACTCTGAAACTCTGAAATGACCAAGGGCATCACACCCTTCAACTTGTTCACAATAGTTTTGGCAATAATTTTATAAATTACCCTACACAAAGAAATGGGTTCAAAATTAGTTACCTTAGTAGGGCTATCCACCTTTGGAATGAGGGAAATGAGTGTATGATTGATACGTTGTACATTTGCACCGTCATTAGGCATCGTAAGACAAAACCTCGAGACATCATCCCTTACCACATCCCAGAATTTCTGATAGAACAAAGCTAGCATCCTGTCCACCTCGGGAGCCTTTGTCGAAAACATTCCAGCCAAGGCTACCGCTAACTCCACGTGCTCAAATGGCCTGTCAAGTTCTGAATTTTTCGATTGGCCCAAAATAGGCCTGACTGCCCCATGTACACTAGTCAAATCAGCCATCCCAGAAGTAGCAAATAAACCTTACTGAAATAGTCTATAAACTCCCCACACAGGTCTCATTCCACTGTCTTCCACTCCCCACCTCGCATCAAAGATTCCCGGGATAAAATTCCTTCGGCCTCTTTTCTTTGCAAACTGGAGAAAAAACTTTGTATTCTTGTCCGCCTCTTTGAGCCAGGTGACCCTTGACCGTTGGCACCAAATAACCTTTTCTTGAGCCCTTAATCTATCAAGTTCCCTATTCAACCCTTCAGCAACCTGTTGATCATGAGCTGAAAGGGAAGGAGGAGTGAAATCCTTCAACCATGCTTGAAGTTGTTTTATTTTACGAGGAATGTTGCCAACCTGTTCACGACTCCAGCTTCTTAAAACCCCTTCCACCATCTGGATCCTTCCAAGCACATCATCCCCCTAGTTATCCCCTCACCCTACTCGAATAGCATCCTTACAACCCTCAGTAAGCACCCAAGCCTCCTCAAAGAAGAAATGCCTCCGACTCCTAATCTGAGGAGCCGCAGAGATAAGGCAAAGCCAGAAAGGCATATGATGTGAAGCCCAGAAGTTCACATGCTGCGACAACACAGTCAGATAGCATTGGAGGAAAGTATGATCGACCGCTGCTCTATCCAAACGAACTCGTGCCAGACTATCCCTCTGCCACCTATTACTCTAGGTGAACTTGTACCCCTTAAAAGGAACCGTCAGCACACCACAATCCTCCAAAGCTAAGGAAAACTCTTGCATTTGATGGAAGAGCTGGGGGCGAATGTCTTGTTGTTTCCAGAACACCTCAATCTCATTAAACTCTCCACCCGCTAACCAAGGAAATCCATGGTCGTAATTCAACCTCCGTAATAACTCCCACGAGCACCTCTTGAAACGTACCTTTGGATCACCATAGAAACCAGTGAAGTGAAAAGTGACATCCCCCACTCCCTCGATCAAAGCATCAATGTGACCTGTGGAATAAGACCTAATAGAAACTCGGATACTTGGGGCCCATAGTAATAAGACCACCCCTCAAACCTTCCCTGCCAAAACAAAAACCTCCCCCAACAACCAAAGCATGTTTCAAAAAATCCATATGCCTAATTGTTTTTTTTTGTTTCAATCAAGAATAAAATACCTGGTTGTTTCTCATCACACGTGGGCATCCCTGCCTACGTACATTCCAGCATAAGAGACTCATTACTAGTGATGAGATGACCCCACAACTTTTTGTGGATTGTATATCTACCTTATTTTCAAAAGAAGCACCAGACTTAAAACCACTCAACTTCCTCCCAGAAGAGAGACTTGCTTGGGGCCTTTAATTTTACCGAGAGCCCCCCAAAATTATCCCTCGGTGACCACCATTTTCTCCCTAAACTCCTCCACTCCCATAAACACCCCTTCACCTGAAAGTTTTGAAGAAAACAAATTTGAAAAAGTTCAAGAGAGTGCCGAAGAAAGGGGTTTAGTGGTCGGTAGTAGCTATTCGTACCCAACATCCCTGCTCTCGGCCTGCTACCTTGGAGAGTCCTTCGGTTGGTTCGGCAGATGCCTATTGAAAACCGGGCCATCACATATACGCCCAGTAGAGAAAGACATAGGTGCGTTTGGTAGGCGCGTACCAAACCCAACTTCCCCAATCAGAGGTGGGCCTACATTGTCCCCTTAGCTTTCCAAGCGTCTACGCTTGACACCTCCCTCTTCAACCGACCCTCGTTCACTAAAACCATCCGAACCACTCAGTGGCTTCTCACCGAATTTAGTAGCAAAACATTGAATAACCCCTTACAACACGTCCACCACAGCTTGATCTCCCATCACTCCTTCAGATTGAGAAGTGAGACCAATAATTGCCCCATGAAGCTGTCTTGTGGCAGAATAGAAAAAACACCTTTGGCCACTATTTTCCACCGTCTGTAGGGTAGCTCCGCTGCATCCCCCGTCGGCAGCAGCAAACACCCATTGAGAACATGATTTAAACATCCACAGAGGAAGCAGAAGAACATGATTCTTTCATACTTAACCTCATACCTTTTGAATGGTTCATCATAGAGAAGTTTGAGAGTGATGACTTGCTTGAGAGGCACACCAACCCGCAGAGCAACTCGGATATAAAGGTAACTCCCCAAGAAATCCCCATTCCTTCCCCTGTCCATAGCCCAAAAAACTCCAACGTGATTTCCCACTCGCTCTGCAATCAACGGATTCAAGAAGATGAGAGGAATCCTGCGAACCCTAATCTAGAAGAGATGCGCCTCCAATCTCACTTTAGTAGGGTTGACAAGACCATCTGTCACCTCCACCGCAAAGAGAGCTCTGTCAAAAGTCCAAGAAGACCGCTGGATCACCTTGTTTCGGTCTACTACTAACAAGACCTCTCCCATTACCACCAGGAAACCCCGAGGGATCCTGTTCCCGTCTGATAGTTTTAGCTCAAAAGTCGAAAACATCTATAAGAAAAGTTTTAAACAACTATAAAATTGTCGAGTGTTAGACCAAGGATATACATATACTTGTGTCTTGTCATATGCAGAGCATAATTTTAACAACTCGATTCAAAATACAAGTGATTACCCTAACCGCAACGGACACTCTACAACCACTTTATGCCTCATCTCCTAGCAAATCCCCATCCTTGTGGCACGCCCTGGAGAGAGAAAACCATAAAAACTTGAGTGGACAAAAATAACCTTTAGAAAGCATAATTTAGAAAACGTACATTCGCCCTCCTTTTTTAGAAAACTGTGCATGCATATGTAAAACCATTAAACAATTCTCAAAATAAACCGTATAAAATCCCAATCCACCAATCACCACCAAACCAACTAAACATGACATATTGAGTATGAAACCATGTCCCAAAACCCAATAATGATATGAAGTATGATAAACCCAATTTCCTTACAAAACGTGTTATTAACATATTTCTTAAATGTTTAGGATATTCCCAAAATCCATAACCAGAGCCATGAATCCAGCAATTTAGTGACACTAGGAACACAATCCACATAACTCACAACCATACACATACCAAACATAACCTGAGAATCTTCACAGCACTTACATACAATTATATCACACCCAAGTCATTCTCAAAACATCAAATCAATCGTCATATCACAAGAGCACTACCGGTAGGCCATCACACACTCACTCAGGATTCGGAGCCCAACTCGACGTCCAAGTGAAACCCGACTCAGGATTCGAAGCCCAGCTCAGCGTCTGAGTTGTCAGCACAATACAAGTCTTAGGATTCGGAGTCTCGGACTCGACGTCTAAGACTCATCACTAATTAAAACGAGCTCAACAACATTTCACACATCATAAGTTCTGAGAAACGCATGTTCATATCACAACTCAATATCACACATTATCACAATCACCTCAATCACCACAACATCACAAATACCAAGACACCACATATCCATAACATAACTCAAAACCACAAATCAAACCATCATTAGAACCTCGAGCTAGCCTTTTCTCCCTCATTTTACATCGGTTTTAAGCTCTGTTTAGACTAGAATTTACTAATCTATCTAAAGGGAAGATATGTGTGATAAAAACATGAAACCAATCCCTAAAATCTACTCAACTCGTGAACAAACTCACAAATAAAACTCACCTGCTCTGTCTGGAAATTCCAACGTCCAAGTCTCTACCTCTGTGGCATGTTGAGCTCGTATGGACTACAATGAAATGTATGCAACCTTGTTTTCAAAGTTTCTACCCAAAACCAGGCCAACCCAAACTTAACCCGAAAACCTTCACGGGTTTCCTCTTCCTCACTTAACTCAGTCCCTCTCTTTCTTTCTTTCCCTTAGATTTCTCCCTGTTCTCTCTTTTCTCTCTTTTCTCTCTTTTCTCTCTTTTCTCTCTTTCTTCTCTTCTTTCTCTCCTTCTCCCCTGCTTCTTCTTCCTTTTTTCCTCTCTCGTCTGATCAACACCCAAAAACACATACACACACTTAAACCCTTAAAACAACCACATACACACACCAACACCAAATCGGTGCACACTTCCATATGAGGTAGGTGACACTTGTCACCATCTCAACCATACACAAAGAAAATGTCTCCAAAAAATTGTTAAAATAACCTTATAACCAAATTACCAAAACGCCTCTATACTAATCTCCACGGGGACGAAACCATTCGGGCCCCGATTCTTGCATGTCGTCTGTCAACGTACACAGAAGGCCAAGACCTTCCTAACGGTGTTTACAGAATTACCAACAGCTATTCCTGTCAAAAAGTCAACTTTTGACTTTTGGTCAAAGAAGTCAACTCTTTGACTTAGGGGCAAAATGGTCAGTTCTGACATTTTGGAAGTCCAGGCCATTACAATTTACCCTCCTTAAAAGAATTTCGTCCTTGAAATTCGCAACTAGTCTAATCCATAGTCCAACCCAACAAACACAATTGTAGCATCACATAATCATATATAAAAGTAAAGGACACACCTGCCACAAAACCAGGTGCCTCCCGATCTGTTGATCGTCGCATAGCAAAAACTGGGGCTTGTGGCCTCGAAGGTTGACCACGTCCTCCAGATCTACTACCAACCTCGTTGGACTATGTTTGGCTCCGCTTAGACATACCAGAAGTCTGAACATGATCTACCACGTTCTACCTAGTTATGCCACCACATCGACGATTCAGACATTGTTTACCAAGATGTCCAGGTTCTCCACATCTGTAACAACGAATCACTCAACTAGAATGAATGGGTGTCTGTGACCTTGACCTCACACCTTGAGTGCCATATAATCCAATCCATTTGCTGCCTGAAACTATACCGCCACTACCAAAAGTTTTATCACTAACACTTTCTCCTCTTGGAACCTTCGATCTTGACGTGTCTATAAATGGATTCTCATGTTTCTGACTAGAAATTGCTCATTGTGGTTGCCGTGAAAAACTCGCTTTGACTCGCATTGCAGCATCTAACAACTCTCTCAAGGTAGCATATGCACCCACTGTGACTACAGCTTGAATCTTACCTTGCAACCCTAACTCAAATTGTCTACACTTATCTGCCTCAGTTGCAACTAGTGCCAGAATATATCGGGAGAGGCTTAGAAACTTTTTCTCATATTAAGACACCATTATATTTTCCTACTCGAGCCACATAAATTCCATCTCTTTAGCATCACGATAAGATCGATGGCAGAACTGCTGTAAGAATATGTCTTTAAAAGTTTCCCAAGTCACCTCTTGGGCATCCCATCCTATCATTTGAAGCCCCCCGCCACCACTGATAGGCTATGTCGCTCAACTGAAAGGTAGCTATCAATACTTCATCTTCTGGCGGCATCTCATAATCTCAAAAATCCTTTTCCAAATGAGTGATCCACTCTTCTGCCTATTCCGGGCTCACCCCGCCCGAAAAGGTAACAGCCCCCAAACCTTGGGCTCTTTCTATATTCAGACCTTCCCTAACTCGTTCTACTCCATCTTCAGACCGGGCACAAAGATCACATCTCGGAGGTATAGTCATTACCTAATCCCTGGATCAAACACACATTACTACACACCCTGCACTCACAAGTCCAGTCAACGGACGACAACCTATGCTCTTAAACCAAGTTGACAGGACCCCTCCCGTTACCAGTAGACAACCTTGAGGGATCCTACTGCCGTCTGACAATTTTAGCTCAAAAGTAAAAAAAAACATCCATAAGAAAAGTTTTAAACAACTATAAACCCATCGACTGTCAGACCAAGGACATACATATATTCGTGTCTTGCCATATACAGAGCATAAGTTTAACAACTCGATTCAAAATACAAGTGATTACCCTAAATACAACAGACACTCTACACCCACTTTATGCCTCCTTTCCTAGCAGATCCTAGTCCTCATGACACGGCTTGGAGGGCAAGAAAACCATAAAATGTGAGTGGACGAAAATAACCTTTAAAAAGAATAATTTAAAAAACATAAATTTGCCCTCCGTTTTTAGAAAACTATAAACCCATCGACTGTCAGACCAAGGACATACATATATCCGTGTCTTGCCATATACACAGCATAAGTTTAACAACTCGATTCAAAATACAAGTGATTACCCTAACTACAACAGACACTCTACACCCACTTTATGCCTCCTTTCCTAGCAGATCCCAGTCCTCATGCCACGGCTTGGAGGGCAAGAAAACCATAAAACGTGAGTGGACGAAAATAACCTTTAGAAAGAATAATTTAAAAAACATAAATTTGCCCTCCGTTTTTAGAAAACTATGCATGCATATGTAAAATGTCAGGACCGGTCCCAAATCCCCCGGGATTAACGTGGGACCCGCCTGATCCCGTCTGACACGAAGTGTCAGATCAGGGAAAATTCCATCTCTAGCCTTCGCCTGGGCTATCAGAGTGCGTGAGGATCATAGGAGAAGGGGAGTGATGTCTCGTCTCTGCTACAGCCCGCATTCGCGATCAACTTGAAGGGAATTAAAACATGAAAACTGTGAGTGGAAAAAATAATAATTTAATAAAAACATTTTCATACAAAGACCTTTATGCCCTTCATAAAAGTATATGCATGCATTCAACAACATTTATCAAACATTCGTGAAAACCTTTCAAGGGTTCATGCCCGGCCCCATAAACCGTCATGACCCGAAAATCCATTTGGGTCCCCGACCCGGAATCACACCTCAAAACCATAAACCATTTCCTGTGGGAACTCAGCCCAAACCTTTCTCAATGAAATACCAAACATACAGAATACGGAGTCTCTGCCCCAAATCATTTCCAAAATCATAAAGCACAGGGCCTCCGCCCTCAATCATTTTCTGTAAAAACCATATACGTACTCGTACGTATAACCCATCCTAGGCACTTCCGGAGAAGATGCCAACTCGAGGCACACATCCCCAATGTAGTCAAGATGTCATCATATCTATCTAGTGTGTACACTACTCGGGGTCTCACTCCGAGTCTTCTCCTAGGAATCTCCATTTGGGAGGCTCAATCTCTGGATCTAGTCCGAACTCTCTCTCTGGATCTAGTCCACATATCTCTCCGGAATCTGGTCCGGGGCCACATCATATATCATAACCTCCACTCCTGGAATGGGATCCCTATGGGGATACCCACGCTAGTCTGTGGATCGTGACTCTCCAAGTCGACATCTGGAGGAGACCATATAATCAATATGGAAGGTTCATTCACATTTTCGAATACTCTTTCTTTCTTTCTCAAAACATATTTCTCAACTGGGTCTCATACCCGATTCATCTCAACAGGATTCCTCGAATCCGATTCAAATCACTTTCACAGGCCTCGGCCTAAATCCTCAGTTCAACTGGGTCTCATGCCCGAATTCTCATTTCACAAACTGAACTGGGACTCAAGCCCGATATCACAACCAACTAGGCCATAAGCCCGAAACCATAACCCAACAGGACCTCACGTCCGATTTCACAACCAACAGGGCCTTAAGCCCGATATCTCAACCAAATGGGTCTCAGGCCCGATATCATAAATCAACGGGGCATCAAGCCCGATCGTACCACTAACTGGGCCTCAAACCCGAATCGTAAATCAACTGGGCCCCCGGCCCGATCGTATAACACAAATGGACCCTCGGTCCGATTCCTCGTCGAATCAAATGGACTCCAAGTCCAAGATTTTGCAAATCAAATGGGTCTCATGCCCGATTTCATATTTCTAAATCCAAAATCCGTTTATTAAACCCTTATCGAAAACACGGTACGCGAAGGTACGACATAAAGCCGAAAATCTCGAAAAAGTACAATTATGTTGATCCTAAGCTACCACAAGCAATTGCACTCATGGCATCACAAAACATATAATAAAACACTTATAAAACATTTATGCATGCATCAAGTTCGAAGGAAGGGTCCACTCACAGACCGTCTGAAGCTGTGCCTCGATACGCGTGCCATAACCATCTCCCTGGTCAATTGTCGCCTCCGGGATTCCCGAACCTGTCCAAATTAATTTAGAGCGTTAATAATAGCCTCATTAACCACTCATTGAAGTCCCATATTTTTCCCAATTTTCTAACTATTTTTAACACCGATCCTAAACCATCATACATCCCAAACTATATCGAAACAGTGTTCGATTGACACGAAACCAGTCCCAAAATGTTCGTTACGTCGAATAGATGATTTCACATGTTGGAACCACCCCCAAAGGATGGCTCATGCGCCCGTACGCGCCCCTAGAAGGAACTGTGCGTGGACCTCAAGCGCGAGAACAGTTTTCTTCTTCCTTGGTCGAACCGGCTGGTTCACCTGGTTTGGCCGGTCCAGTTGGACCAGCGTGATCGGTTCGGGGTTCTACACTCTTCATTTTTCGTTCAATCTCTTCCTTTTTGATTCCTTCCTTCCTATTTTCATGTTTCCTATCAACCCCAATCCTTAAAACTAACTAAAACTCCCTAAAATCTATGGTTCAATTTTGAACCTCACGGCTCAAATTTCTCAGTTTTCTTCCCACGGCTTCTCAGCCGTCAACCACCACCAAAACCCTCTTAAAACCTTCCTAACATCCTAATAATCATTTCCTAATCATTCAAAACCAACCATAATGCTCAAATCGAAAAATATGAAAAAATGGGCCTAACCTTGCAATCGGGTCCTTCTTGGCTTTCACCGCCGTGCACGGCGGCCCAGCCACCGTCCTCTGCTTCCTCAGTCTCTCTCTTACTCTCTGGGTCTCAGTTATGATCACAGGGTTGGAGGGTTGGATTTGGGGAGAATGGGTTGATCGGGTTTGTTTGGGAACAAAGAAAATGATCAATGAAAAATGCAAGAGGAAGATATGCATGTATGTAATCATACTGGGCAATGCATGAATGACACTTGTCACTCATCCATTGGTCCAGAAGCAAAATATCTGGGCCCACTTAAGTCCAAAAGTAACTTGTTTCGTAATTCGTGCATTAGTACCTTCGGACTTCCGTGAACCGTAACTTTTCCGTCGAACGTCCGAATTCGACGTGCCGCCTGTCTACGGATTCGTATTGTCCTTATCTACGCAACAATCCTCGACCCTCGTCCATTGGATCTCCCGGGTCAAAATTCAACTATTCACTCCTATTCGACCAAATTACCAAAATGCCCTTGTGTAAGGACCCGTCCCGGAAGTCAGGATTAGCGATATGATTAGTGACGGATTAGCTGAGTTAATAGGTGGTTAGTTGGGTACGTTTGGACACTTTGCGTAGAATGACGATTTTGTCCCTGATTTGGGCAAAATGTTGACTTTAGTTTGGGTGGTCAATTGGACATTGACCGATGACTGTGACATAGTTTGGAATGTCACGAGTCCGTAGACAGGTGGCACGCCCGATTTCGACATCCGAGAAGGAAGTTATGATGTTCGGAAGGTTGAGGGAACTTTCGTAATTTGGTTAAAAGAAGCGGAAAAGTTGACTTTTTATACGACAGAGTTTTTACACGTAGACCGAGGACCGTTAGGTAGGTCTCATCGTCCTGAGTACAACGACAAGCGGCATGCCTTCATCGGACGTCGGACGAGTATGTTATGGGTCTAGAACGACGAAGGGCAAAATGGTAATTTTGACTCACAAGGGCATTTTGGTCTTTTTGCACATTAGGAATTGTGAAAATCAGATTGGGACAAGTGTACAGGAGTGATTAGATATTTTGAGTTTGGGCCATAGGATGGTGGGCATGTGGGGGTGCTCTAGTGGGTTCTAGGCTTGTTGCACGGTTCAAATTAATTTGTACATGTGTGTGAGTCGTGCTAGAGAGAAACAGAGACTGAGTCATGAGGGAAAGAAATCGATCAAGTGTTGAGGGTGTGTGAGTGTTGAGGCTCGCTAATTCGTCATTAATTCTTAATTAATCCCATTAATTCGGGATGGGTCATCACAAACTTCCCCCCTTAAGGAATTTCGTCCTCAAAATTCAAATTGACCCGATTTCACAACCAAACTGTGGAATCCCACCTTGTTCCTCGACTCGAATCGCTGCACCCACACGAAAATACTTGTGTAGCAGTACCCATCCAACACACTTACCGTACTCATCGATATCGTCCTCAGTACGTACCGTCATCGGAGCCTCCAAAGCTCCAATTCATTCTCGAGAACTATATGTCAGTTCATATGTCTCACTCGAGACAACATGTCGACACTCGCCGATCTCGCCTGTCCCTCACTTTGACAAGTCAGCAATACCAAGCTGATATCCAACGGCTTTTCAGTCTGTCCCTCTGACACATTCCATCTGACAATCGTCAGGGTGAACCATGCATCCCACTAAGGGCTATAACATCTAAGCTGGCATCCTGCTCAGCATCTGATCGGACAACATCCTACAAATCCTGCCATCACAATGGCACGAACCCCATCTCATAGGTCTTCCTCAGACCTATGCCCATACTGACTCTAACTACTCGTACGAGTCAACTCTCTCAATTTCCTATACCCAAAATTGACTCTCAGAAGAGTCCCATCAACCACATCGATCCGAACGCATCGGATAACTATCCATCCATTACCCTCACAGGTCACATCCGTCGTGACCAGCCGGCAACTCCCGGCTCCACTGCGCTTAGCTGCTCTACTCTAATCTCTACTCGTTCTCGAGTCCTCGCATCGTATCTCGCATCACTCAGCAATACTACTTGTCATCTAGACTCACCTCGAGTCTCCAAACTGTCACTCATCGGATCTGATCTGATCGTCACTCATGTCCAAACTACAACGTACTCGTCCTCTCGGGCACTCTCAACCCGACATACCGATTGACCGTAGTCAATCCCATTGTCCAATGTGCACAACACACCGGTGCACCCACATCACCTCAACATCGGGTGTCACTCGACCTACTCAAGGACTGCACTCTGGCAACGTCCAACCACATACTACCGTCTGCACCAAGCGAACGTCAATCCAACACCTCGGACACTCCCTCGTCACATCCCGTGACGCTAACCACCAACTACTCGTCAAATCAATCAAATTGACCCACAGCCTAGGTGTTCGATTCTTACACCCTCTTGAACTCCTAGCTGTCACATCACTCCTTGTCGTCCCACCTAGGAACGAATCCAGGAGAATCCAAGTTGATGACATCAAAATTCATCAAATGTCATCCTCTAGCACCCAAAACTATCTGCTACAACGTCACACTCAGTGACCTCAGAATACCCATCACCACTACGGAATCAAGCACTTTTCTCATCGTCTCACTCACAACTTCTCTTGATTCCGAAGTTCCAATCACGTTGGAAACATGCTTCTTTTCCAAATACCGGGCTCACTCACTACACAAGCATTTCTTGTATCCTACAGGCAAACGATTTCCAAGTCCCCAACTCAGGAGGTATGGTCAACTGTAGTCAACGAAAACCAATCCGCAACGGACTCTCACGTCCACTACTCAACCGGACATCAACTATGCGTCTGTAACCTCCAACTCGCCTATCTGTTTACTACCGTATATGTACATCCAAAAGGATGTCAAGTCATCCTAATCCAATGTACCGCTCAGCTGAAGAGTCACAACAGACTCCTGCTGTGATCTGCAGCCAAATCGCTGTATACCACCAAATCTGACCATTCACCTTTATGTCATAAGACGTCACTTAAGTCACCCGTTCTCACCTGTAACTCACGTTTCACCTCAATACTACTGAGTACACCCTCGCGACTCAATCTCGCAGCACTGGGGGAACTAGTCTCCATTACTGGGGAAACTGATCTCCAACACAGGGGAAACTAATCTCCATTACTGAGGAAACTGGTCTCCATCACTGGGAAACTGGTCTCCATCACTGAGGAAACTGATCTCCATCACTGGGGAAACTGGTCTCCATACCAAGTACTCCCGTACCTCGCACTGAGCCACTCGGGATCCTCTCTATCCCACTTATAACCACCAAATTCACTGGAGCGTGGCAAGTATGCCAACACCCAACGTCAACGTCTCATTCTGCGATCGGACTCAACCGTCACCGAGTCGAATCCAGAATCACTGCTAGTATTGTGCGTCACTCACGCACCTCGTATCATCGTCACGACTGATGAATCCTATCGTCACGACTGACGAATCCTATAGTCACAATCATCACGGTAACTTGAGCCTATCCAACCGGATAAGACTCAACTACGTCAATCGATAGCAGCGTCTGCCACAACCTCATGCAGACCAAACTTAGAAATACTCTACTATCGAGACTCCAAAACTACGCGGTCAACACACCGCCGGTATCAACTGCTCAACGCACAACATTCACCGATCGATCCACCCTCTGGATCCGATCACAAGTACCACACTCCTGCTAACTTGTCCAATCAATCACTAGCTAGGGTTATCACAAACCCGGCTGCCCGTTGCAGCCCAACCATCCTGACCGATCCCTCGATCTCGACTCCGAAGAGTCATCGTACTCCCATACTGGTACCCAACCAGCCAATAACTCCACATATCCATAATATAACTCAAAACCATAAATCAAACCATCATCAAAAACCTCGGGCCTAAGCCCCAAATACAACTCAAACGCTAATTCTCGTAAAACGTGCCATTAAGGCTACTTTCGTAAAAACTGTCCAAAAATCACATGAAAATTGAGATTATTCCATAATCTCATTATTTCATGCCACAAACCAAGTTCAATTCGAAATCACAATTAAAACAATATCTGAAACTAGTTTACTGAAAACCTCGTAAAATGTGTAATAAAATAATAATAAAATACTCATAAATTACTTAACAATTCGATAAATTTTCTAATCACTCATTCATCATAAAAACACATAGAAAAATATTTAAAACTCATTAATATGCATGCATAATATTTATTAAAATAAAACGTCCACTCACAGTGCAAACACGACGATTATTCGCGTTTCGATCGTGCCTCGCTTGCCCCGGGAACTTTATCTCCTGTCCAAAAATAACATTCAAGGTAATTAGAGTCCCAAGAACCCTCAAGTAACTCCCTAATACAAATCCTAACTCTCGGGAATTTTATCATAATTTTTAAACATTAATTACACACTTTGGACACCCAAAATTACCCCGAGACGGTGTCTAATTGCCTAGATACTAGTGTCAAAACGTTCATAACATCAAAAGGATGAAAAAACGTGTTGGCCGATGTCCCAAATGCCCTTCCACGCGCCCTCACGCGCAGCCCAAAGTAGTTGCGCATGGGATTCACTCGCTGCTACAATAACTTACTATTCATCATCCCTTCCACCCATTTCCCCTGCTATTCGGGTCGCCCGACCCGACGACCGAACCCGACCTTTTCTCCTTCATTTTACTTCGGTTTTAAGCTCTGTTTCGACCAGAATTTCCTAATCTATCTAAAGGGAATATCTGTGTGATCAAAACATGAATAAAATTCCTAAAACCTACTCAACTCGTGGACAAACTCATGGCCAAAACTCACCTACTCTATCTGGGCAATTCCAACGTCCAAGTCCATACCTCTGTTGCCTATTAAGCTCGTATGTACTACAAAGAAGTGATTGCAACCTTATTTCCAAGGTTTCTGCCCAAAATCAAGCCAACCCAAACTTAACCTGAAAGCGTTCACGGGTTTCCTCTTCCTTACTCAACTCAGTCCCTCTTTATTTTTTTCTTTCCCCTGGATTTCTCCCTCTTCTCTTCAATCTTTTCTCTCATTATTCTCTTCTTTCAATCCTTCTCCCCTGCTTCTTCTTCCTTGTTTCCTCTCTCGACCGATCAACACCCAAACACACACACACACACACACACACACACACACACACACACACACACACACACACACACACACACACACACACACACACACACACACACACACACACACACACACACACACACACACACACACACACACACACACACACACACACACACACACACACACACACACACACACACACACACACACATAAAACAACCACATACACACACCACCACCAAGTCGGTGCACACTTCCAAATGAGATAGGTGACACTTGTCACAATCTCAGCCATACACAAATAAAATATCTCAAAAAAACGTTAAAATAACCTTATAACCAAATTACCAAAACACCCATTTACTAATCTCCCTACGGACAAAACTGTTCGAGCCCTAATTCCAACATGCCACTTGTCAACGTCCTTAGGATGACAGGACCTAATTTTCCAATTTCATGTTTTCGAGAGATCCGAGTTGTTACACGGGAGGCCGAGACCTTCCTAACGACATTTATGGAATCACCAACAGTCGTTCCGGTAAAAAAAGTCAACTTTTGACTTTTGGTAAAAAAAAAAAGTCAACTCTTTTACTTAGGGGCAAAATGGTCAATTTCGGCCTTTTGGAAGTCTGGGGCATTACAGCTGCACTCGCGAAGGAGAAGAGGAAACGGTCATCGTCCCCCACTGCCACCATTGAAAATCCTTACGTGTATGCCATATACGTCTGAATGTGTTCAACATGGCATCACGACTATAGCTTCTCACCATCAATAGATGACCCACCATGAGGAATCGCGATAATAAAGAGTCTGAAAGCCCCCCACTGACGTCGAGTTCCACTTCCTCCGCCGTCGAGATGGCCATCGAGGCTTCCATGCACCCACTCAAATTTTTCATGCACCTCGCCCACTCCGGAAAACACACCCACGCGAGCATGCAGCCAACCTCCCAAGGAACCACGATGGTCGCCACTGTCTCTTAACCGCAATGGAACAAGAACGATCCCAACTGTAAGACCCGTGTCCATGAGGGAACGGTGAACGATCCCACATTCCTGCGAGGGGGGAATGGTCTGGGATGGGATTAGTGGTGTGCCTTAAAGGTGTAGGCACACACCTATCTAGCATGAGGCCTTTTGTGAGTTCATTGGCTTTGGGTTTGGTTGGAACTCCAAAGTTAAGCGAGTTGCGGCTGGTGCAATTCCATGATGGGTGACTCCCTAGGAAGTTGCAACGTGAGCTCCCGAAAAAAAAAACTGTGAGGGCAAGGGCAAGGAGGCCCAAAGTGGACAATATCGTGCTAGATGAGTCAGGTCCTGACCGAGGAGGGTCGGATCCTGACAGAATGGTATCAGAGCCAGACCTCGACCGGGAAGTGTACCAGCAAGGATGCTGGGCCCTAAGGGGGTGGATTGTAAGACCCGTGTCCTAGAGGGAACAGTGAACGATCCCACATTCCTGCAAGTAGAGAATGGTCTGGGAGGGGATTAGTGGTGTGCCTTAAAGGTGTAGGCACACACCTATCTAGCATGAGGCCTTTAGGGAGTTCATTGGCTTTGGGTTCGGTTGGAACTCCAAAGTTAAGCGAGTTGATTCTGGTGCAATTCCATGATGGGTGACCCCCTAGGAAGTTGCACCGTGAGCTCCCAAAAACAAAACCGTGAGGGCAAGGGTAAGGAGGCTCAAAGCGGACAATATCGTGCTAGATGAGTAGGGTCCTAACCGAGGAGGGTCGGATCCTGACACCAACCGCCACCCAAAAACATTAACCGAATAAGTCGGAAGGGACGCGCTTATTAGAATTTTATTGCCAATGTGATTATGTGATAATGGTTGGGTTTTTTGAAATACTTATATCTTAAATATTAATTATGTATGTTATTATTATTTTTTATATATTTATTTGAATTATAATTATTATTACTATTTATTAAATTATTATTTTTTATTTTTATTTTTATTAGTATTTATTAAATTATTATTATTATTATTTTATCTTTATTATTATTGCTATTATTATCATAACACTTTTCAAGATTACTAGTCATCCGTGTAACGCCCCGGAAAGTCAAGAAAAGTTAAAATGTCGATTTTTCCCTTATACAATCAAATTGTTGACTTTTTAAATTAGACCTCGATCTTGAAATCCGAGAAGGCTGTTACGAAGATTTCTTCTTTTGAGTACATAGATAGGCGGCATGCCAAAATTGGAGTTCAGATGAGGATGATAAGGGTTAAGAATAAGTTTGGGGTATTTTGGTAATTAAGGCTTGAAGGGAAAATTGGTCATTTTACCTATTTGGCACATGAATCACTTGTGATTGGTCTAGAGAGTTCTTAATTTTTCTTCCATTTTCTCTTACCAACTTGTACAATTATATATATATATATGGAGGGATGTTTGGAAAAGGGGGATCGGTGGGTTGGAACCGAATGGGCACAAGTGCCTTAGAACCAACTCAAGAGGGTTCATCGTCCCAGTTCATCAAACAGTCACTTATTTCTTCAATTAATTAGTTAGGAAGCATCGTAGACTTACTTTAAAGATGATTTTGCAATCAATTTCACAAGAACTTACCTCCAATTACACGAACCCAAGCTCGATTTTTCCTCTCTGTCACCAAGTCCGTTCGAAGCCAAAATAGCATTAATTGTCTTCTTTCTTGCACTGGATCGACTTGAATTGATCCCAGAGAACTCAATGAAGCCTTAATTTGCCTTGGACTGGCCTACAAATTCGAAATCGAATTCTCACTCTCTCAGGAACCCGTTTCGGATTTGAGTTTTCCTTTCACCATTTCCAGTACTTTTCTTCCCCTCTCAATCTCAAATCGTTGTTCTTCCTCCCCCAAGTCCTTCTCCAGTCTCGTTTTCTCTTAATTTTTTATTGGGGAGGTCGATCAAGCATGGGATATCGATTTCTGTTTTTCCATTCAAAAACACCCACTCAGTAACAATTTCCAATTCCCTGACCGTGCACCTGTTCCAAACACACTAACACACACTTCCTTGTGCCACTAACCTGATTTTAGAGAATGACAGATGTCATTTGGTGGCATCACCATGGCTGAATCAGCCCATCACCGTCTCATTCCTTCTTCAATGGTTCAATTACCATTTTGCCCCTACTTTGACAATTTACCAAAATGCCCTTCACACTTCTAGCCCCGTAACTTGGTCATCCGAACTCCGATTGACGCGTGCCGCCTGTCTACGGACTCAGCGTCTCGAGACCTTCCCAAAGGTCTTCAAATTACGTGAATAGTCTATGTCATTTGAAAAGTCAACAAATTGCCCCTTTTTAACTAATTTACCAAATTACCTTTGAACTTCCGAACGTCATAACATCCTCCTCGAATGTCGGAATCGGACGTGCCACCTGTCTATGAACTCGTGACGTCCCGAATTACGTCACAGTCATCAGTCAAAATCTGTTTGACCATTCGAGCCAAAAGTCAACCGTTTGCCCGGTTCTAGGGGCAAAATCGTCATTTTCTTCAATTTTTTCCAAAATTTCCTTTTTCCAATGTCCGAGTCATTACATGTCAAATGTCAGTGATGACTGTGCATTGAAATGTCAGTGGCGTGGCCTAATTGGTGGCTGCCACGAGTCACTAACATGTCAGTGACGTGGATCAACCAGCAACTCACACGTGGCACTGTTAGGACCTGACACGTGTCAGTGACGTGGACCAATCCTGGAATGACGCGTGGCACCTGTCAGAATTTGACACGTGTCAGACTGTTGACCATTAACTTTTGACCAAACACGTTCACCCTAGCGTGGGGAGGCATGGGCGCAAGTTTCGAGGTGGGACCGACACCCTTTTTAAGGTTTCAACGTTTCGGATCCAATGGTGGTGGTTTGGTGTCGATCGGAGATCGTTAAGTTGGTCAAATTGAGGGATCTAGCCTTGGGAAGCATGTTTGGGACGTGTTCCCGGGTCGAATTTGGTCTATGGTTGGATGTTAGACCTAGTAGGCTCAATTAGTGACGTTTGGATGTGTTTGGACAGGTTTAGGCAGTTCGTTGAGCAGCAAGGACCGTGTGTGAGTGGGCTGTTTATTTCAAAATGATTGAATGCATAACTGTTTTCACTGTTTTACTTCATGATTGTGATTAGATGATTCTTCATACTTTATTATGGGGTTCTATACGTATTATGATTTTTTGGGCATGAGACCCTTCTAGATATATGTACGATTTGGTTTTCGAAGTAAGTCGTGGAGTTCTGTGGAATGTGATACTATTGCACTTTGTATACCTATCGTATGGTTACTATCTCTTCCAGACGTCTCATAGTATCCTAGAGTAGTCATGGGCGCTGCCTGAGAGGGGTTGACCCGAGGGGTGACTCACGATCAGGAGTGCAGATATGGATGATACCCCCAAGGAGGGTAATTGATCTGCAGGTCATTGACCTGGGTGCACCCTGGGGAGACTTGGGATTTGAGACCCCGGGTGGCACGCGTAGCCTTAGGACCGTGACATTATTAGGCATCGGGGATGTCAGACATCAGGGATGTGAGGACCCGTCCCAAATCTTCCGGGATTAACGTGGGACGTGCCTGATCCCGTCTTACACGAAGCGTCAGACCATGGATAAATCCGTCTTAAGACCGCTTGAGGCTTCCAGAGAGCGCCAGGATCCGAAGGAGGAGTGTGATGTCTCGGTCTCTGCTACAGCCCGCATCAGCGATCAACTTGATGGGCATTAACAACCTCAAAGCTGTGAGTGGACAAAAGAATTATTTAATAAAAAAATTCACGAAAATAAGATTTATGCCCTTCACTAAAAAGCATGAATGCATTCGAAAACCATTTCTCAAATCATTTATTGGGGCCTTGACCCAAAATCCAAATCAAGGCATATAGGAACTCAGCCCAAATCCAACACACGTAGGTCTCAGCCCAAAACCATATCCAAAACTTGAAGCATGGGGTCTCGGCTACAAACTAGTTTCCGTGAAATCTCATATACGTATACATATACATAACCCATCCTCGGCATCTCAGATGCCAACTCGGGGCACACAATCCCTAGGAAACTAATCCCTGATATTTGTCACGATTCATCTATATCAGTATGCATACTACTCAAGGTCTCACTCCGAGTCTACCCCCAGGAATTCAACATCTGGGAGGCTCTATCCAACATCCAGGATCTACGACATCTGGATGACTGTCTTCGGACCCAATCCGAGACCATATCATATCTCCCACTTCTGGAATATGCTCCCTCTGGGGATTACTCATTTCGGGTAGTGGACCGTGACTCTCCAGGTCGACGTTTGGAGGAGACCAATCAACTCATATAGGAGGGTATATACATTTTAAACACTTTCTTTCAAATCTCAATTCAACTGGGTCTCATACCCGAATCTCAACAGGATTCCTCGAATTCGATTCAAAATCAAATCTCACAGGCCTTAGCCTAAATCCACAGTTCAATAGCGTCTCGAACCCGAATTCTCATTCATAAACCACAACTGGGACTCAAGCCCGATACCACAATAAAGGGGCCTCGTGCCCAATTTCACAATCAACTGGCCTCTAGCCCGATATCACAACTAACGGGGCCTCAAGCCCGATTTCACACTCAACTGGGCCTCAAGCCCGATACTAAAATAAATTGGGCCTTTAGCCCGAATTCATAAACCAACGGGTCCCCCAACCCAATTGTATACTCAAAAGGGCTTTCCGCCCGATTTCTAATCAAATCAAATGGACTCCAAGTATGAGAGTTCGTAAATTAAATGGGTCTCATGCCCGATTCCATATTTTCGAATCCAAAATCATTTCATCGACTATCATAGAAAACGTAGCACGTATAAGCGCCGTATAAAACGGAAAACCTTGAAATACATGCAAATACATAATTACTAAGCTACCACAAACAAATGCACTCATGGCATCACAAAACATGTTCTAAAACACTTATAAAACATTTATGCACGCATCAATTTAGAAAGAAAGGTCCATTCACAGACCGTCCGAAGTCGCATCTCGATACGCATGCCGATACGACTTCCCTGGCCAATAGCCGTCTCTGGGGTTCCCAAACCTGTCCAAATCGTAATAGAGGATTACTAACTACTTAATTAACCCCTCGTAAAAGCCCCCTAAATTTTTGGGATTTTCAACTATTTTTAAAGTCGATCTTAAACTTTCGAACATCTCAAACTATATCGAAACGATGTCTGATCGACTCAAAACCTATACCAAAATGTTCCTTACATCGAATAGATGATTTCACATGTTGGTCACTTCCCCAGAAAGTCGGCCACGTGCCCACACACACCGGAAACAGCCTCTACACGTGGGAGCCACGCACTCAGCTATAGGGTCATCTCTGACCTCCAACCGACCAGCTAGTCTGGTTCATCTCCGCAATCCGGTCTTCCTGGACCGGCGTGATCGATCTGACCCCATATCTCCTTCATTTTTCCAACCTTTCTACCATTTCAATTCCTACACCATCCTAACATCATTTCCTATCATCCTATGTCCTTAAATCCCAGAAACAAATCCTAGAACCCATTGGTTCTGAAAACCATTTTGAACCAAAACTGTTATCCTAGGTTCTAGGCACTTTTACTTCATCCTAAGGGTCCCAATAAGTTCCTACGATCACTAGAAAGAGGTTTGGGGGTTCGATTTGGGTCAACATGGCCGAAATTCAATTTTGGTGGGTAGCCACCGAAAAATCCCCGGCCGCCGTTTCGGGCTTGCTCAGCCGTCCTCAGCCCCCCAAACCTTCCCATAACCATCCTACCAACCTCATAAACACATCCTAATCAACATTTAACTCCACTAACGTCCAAAGCCCGAAGTTGAAATTTGAAATAAATAGGGGTTCGGGTTTACCTCTGTTTTAGGCTTCCTCCGTCGTCCACGGTGGTGCTGATGCTCTTACCATCATCGTCCAGTCCTCAGCCACTCTCTGTCACTTTCTCCGATTGAATCAGGTGAGGGGAAGGGATTTGGGGTTGTGGTCGATGGGTTCGGGTTGGTGGAATGATCGAACAGGAAAGGGGGGTGGATATGCATGTGTCTGTTTTAGATGGACACTTGTCACTTGTCACTTGGGCCATTTCAAAAGATCTGGGTCCACTTGAGGCCAAAAGTCCACTTTTACCTAGTAAAACGTGTCGCATAAATAGTACCTCGGAACTTCCGTGAACCGTAACTTCCCCGTCGAACGTCCAATTTCGACGTGCCGCCTGTCTACGGACTTGTATCGACCCGACCTACGTAACGGTCCTCGGCCCTTGGCCATTGAACCTCCCAGGTCAAAAGTCAACTATTTGCCTTCTTTCAGGGGTAAAATCGTAATTTCGACCTGAACGTCAGTTAATCCTTGACTAATCCCTGATTAGCCTTGCTAATTCGTCATTAGTCTTAATTTAATCTCAAAATTAGGGACGGGTGGTCACAAGGGATGCCGGGGTTAGGTTGTACAGTGCACTACTATTATGATTATTTCCTTATTCTGGATATATGGTTTTATGATACTACTATGGCTACCTATGTTTTGACTTAATGCGTGAAAGTTTAAAAACGGAGGAGTAAAAACTTAAGATTATTATATTATTAAACTGACTTTGGAAACATTGTTTATTTTTGGCCCACTCACTCTTTATTGTTTTATTGACCCCTCCAGGTCGTGCACTCGAGTTAGAGGAGGAGGACCCGGAGTCCGAGGTATATATTCCTAGTTGTGCACCTATACACCATGTTTGGGTAGGTTAAGCACCGTTTTGTAACTTTGTGCTCGCATTTTGTATTTGTACTATCCCTGGACTGACAGTGTAGAACTCTAAGGTTGCATGTTTAACCTTATTTATTTAATTTGAAAGACTTTAAGCCCGTTAAAGGTGTTTTCGGTATTGTAGAGTCAATGTCAGATGGGAGCAGGGCACATCCTCGGGTGGTCCCAGGGGCGATTGGGACGGGTCCTGTCAAATGTTAGCAGAGCATTAAGATAATGGTCAGGGTACTAGGTTAGTGGTATGTACTTTGTACACTGATGCTTTAGATGTTATTTAACAATTCTATGCCTCTTAACAGTTGGTTATGCCTCAGAGACGTGATCCTCGAGCACGAGCTAAGGATGAGTTTGAGAGAGGGATGAAGAGCGCGAGTACTGAGCAGGCCCAGCGATTGGGGCCTACGCCGTTCAGCGAGGGATCAGACCCTGAGGAAGCTCAATAATGGATTGAGCATTGGGAGCGAATCTTCGCAAAGATGCATTAGCCGCCTGAGGAGCGTGTTCTATTAGCTACATTTCTACTCGATGGCGGTGCATACTGGTGGTGGCACGGATTAGTGATGACTGGCTGGACTATTCACAATGTCACTTGGGAGGTCTTCAGGGATCGATTCCTGGACCAGTACTATCCGAGGTCTTTTTGCACTACCCGAGAGAGGGAGTTCCTGCAGCTCCAACAGGGGAGCCAGACTGTAGCGGAGTACGATCATTTCTTATTGTCACTGTCTCGCTTTGCTGAAGCTTTTGTGAGCACGGAGGAAGATAAATGTTGCCGCTTTGAGGAGGGACTCAGGGGGGGCATACATGTGATTATGACAGCCACACCCTATACTACTCTGCGAGACTTGAAGGACGCCGCCACGGGAGTGGAGACCAGTTTATCGGTACAGCGACAGCGGACTTCCAGTGTGACTCAGTGTCGGGATCGACTATACCTCGGGACTTCGGGCCATTGGGGCTCGAAGGGGGAAAACTATGGAGGAGCTTCTTCATCCGGTGGTCGTGGGAGGTCTGGCCGCTATGGAAGCCCTCAGCGATCGGGATCGAGGTCTGGGTCCAAGCAGCAACACACATCAGGCGGTGGTTCGTCTGAACGATATTCCGACCAGCCGCTAGCGCTGACTTGTTTCGCTTGTGGAGGATCGGGCCATTATATTTCAGAGTGCCCATCCGTGACTAGAGATAGCAGTACCGTGCATATTTTGGCCTCCAACATTCCTAGTGGCTGAGGACATAGTGGTGCTCGTGGTGGTGATAGAGGATCGCGAGGACGGGGTCGTCAGACTGAGACCATAGCTCGAGTTTATGCAGTCACCTAATGTCAGGCCAAGGCAGCTTCGGGTCTCACGACAGGTACTCTTAATATGTCTGGTATTACTGTTCGTGCCTTGATTAACTTCGGAGCGACGTATTCATTTATTTCACTGAATTGTGCCAGTTTGTTGGGTCGCGAGGTGACAGCACTTGAGGAGAAGTTGGGTGTCGGTAGACCGATGGGAGTTGTCTATAGAGTAAACCAAATCGTGAATGATTGTCTAGTGGAAGTGGAAGGAGTGGAATTTTCCGCCAATCTGATTGTCATGGATTTACATGACTTTGACGTCATACTAGGAGACGATTGGCTGTCAGACCACTATACTATTGTGGATTTTTGCAACAAATGAGTGACCTTACGGAGACTGGGTTTACCGGATGTGATCTTCTAGGGGGAGCAGGGAGTCTTGCCACCTGAGGTAATTTCCGCTCTCATAGCTACTAAATTATTACAGAAGGGTTGTCTGGGTTATCTGGCCTATGTGTTTTAGACACGTCATGATTCTTTGCGAGTTGAGGATATTCCGGTCGTGCGAGAGTTTCCAGTTGTGTTTCCAGAATACTTGTCTGGGTTGCCGCCATATCGTGAGGTTGAATTCACGATTGAATTACTTCCCAAGATGCGACCGATATCATAGGCGCCGTATCGTATGGCACTAGCAGAGTTGCGGGAGTTGAAGTCTCAACTACAGGAGTTGGTGGATCTGGGATTCATCCGACCCAGTACCTCGCCATGGAGACTGCCCGTGTTATTTGTAAAGAAAAATGAGGGTAGTCTACGGTTGTGTGTGCACTACCGACAGCTTAATAAAGTGACAGTAAGGAACAAATACCCCTTATCTGGGATCGATGACATGTTTGATCAGTTAAGGGGAGCGAAGTATTTCTCTAAGGCCGACCTGCGATCTAGTTACCATCAGCTGAGGATTTCAGGGGATGATGTTCCGAAGATAACTTTTAGAACGAGGTACTGGCATTACGAGTTCCTGGTAATGCTGTTTGGATTGACGAATGCACCAGCTGCATTCATGACAGGACCCGTCCCAACTGGACGTCAAAAACCGTGCCCGGTCCTGCTCCCGTCTGACAAGTCAACTAAAGGTCCGAAACTACCCTTCAGTGCTTGCCAGACAAGGGATGTTTCCGCAGATTTCTGCTGCTGTCACTGCCTCACGATCAGTCCCGAACGTCGTACCACGGCCTGGAGGGTCACAAAATAGAAAAGGTGTGAGTGGACAAAAATGACCCCTTATAAAAACATTTATCAAAATACATTCTTACCCTCCAATTTTCACAAACTTGCATGCATATCGTAAAACATGAGTAATAGTATGAAATCATTCAAGTATGTACAGTGGACCGATAAAATCAAAACATATTTTCCCACGGTCCATAAAACTCATGTTATAAACATCAAATCCCGGCTCTCAGGCCAACACATGTGAAAACATAATCACTGGCCACAAAGACCAAAAACCCGTACTCAATACCAGTACGTCATCACAACAACATCAATCAGCACTAATCACCAGTGCACCAGAAATATATCAATCAGATCAATCCGCACTACTCACAAGTGCATAAAATATTACAAATTACATCTGCACTACTCACAAGTGCACAATCAATCAAACTGCACTACTCACAAGGGCTGCACTACTTGTAGGCCAATATCCAGTCACTCTCTCGGGAACAGACACCTCTGGGCTCAACCCCCTCGGGCTCAGTCACCTCTGGGCGAACACATCCCCAGGTTCAGACACCTCCGAGTGGTACATCCAGGCTCAGTCTCATCCGAGAAGCTGACTACCATAGGATCAACTCCGGATCCTACAATCACATCCCCCAAGCTCCGATCGTCTGGGTAATCCCCCCCAAGCTCCGACCGTCTGGGAATATCACAATCACAATGAAAACCATCCCGGGAATTACATCCCAAAACATTTCAATCAAATCTTGTCTTCATACAAAGTCAAGATCATTCCCAACTGGGTCTCAAGCCCAAAATACCTTTTACACATAAACCATTAAAATCACATTTAAATCAATAGAATAATCCGGAAATCATCATTGACTCACCAACCAAGTCAAAATATCATTTTAGAAATCATTTAAACTCCGGGCCTAGCCCAAAACATCATTTTCACGTTCCTCGTAAAACGTGCCCGAAAGACTGATTAAAATAATCATAAAATCCCAATAAATCATTAATTTCACAATTTCACAAGTGACTCCAAATCCGAGTCAAAATCACTATTCACTTGGGTTCTCATGCCCAAAATATCATTATCACGCAAATCCATGCGTTGCAACCTCCGTTGCCATTTTCACGTAAATCCACGAAATTGACCCTTGACTCATTCCCGAGTCACCACATCATTTTTCAATCCATGACTCAATAATCCGAATCTAAACATTATTTTCAATCAATTTCAATCCCGGACTCATAAACCAAGTCCAAACATCATTTTTACCAAATTTCGTAATTCTCGAAAATCGCCCAAAATAATAATATAATAATCATAAAACCGAAAAATTACCGGATTAAAACATCAATCATGCCAAAGCATATAAAATCACATAATAAGGCATTTAAAATCATATATGCATGCAACACGGTTAGAAAACAAAGTCCACTCACACACACCATCCAAAACGGTCCGTTTCCGAGCTGCACGTTTTTCCGTAAAATCTGGAAATCACAACTCCTGCCCAAAATCATTATAGAAGGTTGCTAACATCTCAAAATACATCATATAATTTTCCCCAATTTTTCCTGAATTTAAATACGTATTTAACTCGTAAAACAAAACTTCGGATACGCGGAACATTAACGAAATAATATCCGATTTCCTCGAAATCAACGTTAAAATGTTCGTTACACTGAGAGGATCAAAAGTCATGTTGACCTCACCTTGAGACTAGGCCGGACGCGCCCTCACGCGCCGCCGTGAGTGGCTGCGCGTGAAATCCACGTGCCTGCTACAGTGTCACCGTCCCAACCCGTTTGTCTGGTAAACGGGTCGTTTAACCCGCGAACAGACCCGGTTGGTTCTCTGTCAATTCGACACCAAATTCAGCAATTCAAACGTCTATTAGCATCGAATTAGTTTCAATTAGGGATCCGTGGACCTAATTACAATCGAACTTACCTCAAACCTCACGATCACAGCTGATCATTCGAAGGACATCCGGCCATTGTTCATCATTCGAAAACCTTCACTGTCACACGATTTCCTTAAATTGATTCAACCAGAAGCTTCAAGGGACTCAGGTAAGCATTTTCCCCAACTCAATTGAATCAATTCATGGCTCAAACGCCACGACTCAAGCTCGACATCTCTCACTGTTACCCAACCCGTTCAGAGCCAAATGAGCCTCAATTCATCTCGTTTTTGATCTGGTTCCACTCGTCTCACCCTCCAGGAAGCTATTTCCAAGCTCCAATTCAATCATCACAGCTCAAATCTTCCAATTTGATTTTCCCTCCAAATTTTTTAAAACCCGAAATCCCAGTCCTCAACTCTCAGTCAATCCCTTGTGTTTCCCAGTTCAATTCACTCTCAATTGCTCACACTTTGGTTCAGAAATGGAAGAGAATTGGAGGTTGGGAGAAAACTGATTTGTGGGTTGTACACGGTTGAAGAAAATATGGGAGATTAATGGAAATTAGGATAAATTAATTAATTAAAAATTAATTAAACATCATCATGAGGTCTCCCTAAAAACATGGATCAGTGTTTTGGGCCTGAATTTAGGGGATGAGTGACACTTGTCACTCATCCAAGTGTGTTCAGTCACCGGGTACTGTTCATATTAAAATATTATTTTAATTCCGGTTCGTTCGGTTAATCGAGCCCGATTCCGTGACCATAACTTCGTCGTCGAATCTCCGATTTCGGCATGCCGCCTGTCGGATTCGTATCGATGAGACCTACGTAACGGTCCTTGGCCCTCGTCCATCGGACCTCCCGATCAAAAAGTCAACATTTGGCCCCTAATATGCCAAATTACCAAAATACCCCTCAACTTCCGAACATCATAACTTTCTCTACGAATGTCGGAATCGAACATGCCACCTGTCTATGAACTCGTGACGTCCCAAACTACGTCACAGTCATCCGTCAAAGTCTGTTTGACCGCCCGAACTAAAAGTCAACATTTTGCCTATACCAGGGGCAAAATGGTCATTTTGCACGTTTCGTCCGATTTCACTCAACTAATCCCCGATTAGTCATTCTAATTCATAATTAATTAATATTCAATCCCGATATTCGGGACGGGTCATTACAATTCATGGACCTGATGAACCGAGTGTTTAAATCATATCTAGACAAGTTCTTAATTGTGTTCATCAATGACATCTTGGTCTATTCGAGGTGTGCTAGAGCGCACGAGAAACATTTACAACTAGTGCTAGACCAATTGAGGTAGAGACAGTTATACGCTAAAATTAGCAAATGTCAGTTTTAGCTAAATAGTATCGACTTTTTGGGTCATATCATCTCAGCCGAGGGGATTAGTGTGGACCCCCAGAAAACGGAAAATGTGACTAACTAGGAGTGACCAGGAACGGTTACGGAGGTACGAAGCTTTGTAGGTTTGGCTGGCTACTACCGGTGGTCTGTGGAGGGTTTCTCAGCTATCGCAAATCCTTTGACCCGATTGACCCGGAAGGAGGTTAAGTTTGTGTAGGACAATCAGTGTGAATAGAGTTTTCAGGAGTTGAAACATCGTTTAACTACTGCACCAGTTCTCGCACTTCCAGATGAAAATGGAGAGTTCGAGATTTACAGCAACGCATCGCTACAGGGACTGGGTTGCGTAATGATGTAGCATGGGAGAGTTATTTCTTACACTTCGCGGCAACTTAAACCCCATGAGTTGAACTATCCCACTCATGTGTTGGAATTGGCAGCAGTAGTTCATGCTCTGAAGATCTGGAGACACTATTTGTACGGGGAGACGTGTAGGATTTTTACCGACCATCAGAGTTTAAAGTACATCTTCACTCAGAACGAGTTGAATCTGAGACAGAGGCGATGGCTGGAATTAATCAAAGACTATGATTGCACTATTGAGTACCGCCCTAGAAAGTCGAATGTCATGGCTGATGCATTGAGTAGGAAGGTGGTTGGTTCGGTTGCCCATTTGCGTTTGGTTTATCTACCATTGCTAGTAGAACTCCGATGAACTAGAGTTAGGCTCGGAATGGATGACGATGGAACCTTGTTGGCAAGTTACCACGTGAGACCCTTATTACTCGACTGGATTGTGGATGCCCAACTACAGGATCCTACCTTGTATTTATTACGGTTGGAAGTTGAAGCTGGAGGAAGGCAGGATTTCACCGTCAGGGACGACGGCACAGTTTTACAGCAGGGTTGTCTATGTGTACCGGAGGACGTTGGCTTGAAGGCAGAGATACTTGAGGAGGCACACAGTTCAGCATATGCCATGCATCCTAGAGGAAACAAAATGCATTGGACGCTCAGGGAATACTATTGGTGGGCAGGCATGAAAAAGGACATCGCGGAGTTTATAAGTAGATGCCTGATTTATCAACAGGTGAAGGCCGAGCGGCAACGACCGTATGGACCCTTACAGCCAATCCAGATCCCTGAGTGGAAATGGGATCATTTAACTATGGACATCGTGTTCAAACTCCTGACTACACGGAGTGGATTTGACGATGTTTGGGTCATTGTGGACCGACTTACGAAGTCATCGCACTTCCTAGCCGTGCACGAAACTTTTAAACCCAACCGACTGGAACAATTGTTCGTAAACGAGATTATTAGACTGCATGGAACACCAGAATCAATTGTGTCAGATCGTGACCCACGATTTACCTCGAGGTTTTGGCAGGGCTTACAGAAGGCCCTTGGTACTAGATTGCATTTTAGCACTGCGTTTCATCCCCAGACTAACGAACAATCAAAGAGGACCATCCATATCTTGGAGGACATGATGAAGGCCTGTGTACTACAGTCCGAAGGTGCTTGGGATACCTTCCTACCCTTGATGGAATTTTCCTTTAATAACAGTTACCAGGAAAGTATTGGAATGGCACCATTTGAGGCATTATATGAACGACAGTGTAGGATACCCTTGTGCTGGACCAAGATAGGCGAGAGAGCGCTGTTGACGCTAGACCTGTTGGATGTAACCCAAGAAAAAGTCAAGATCATCAGGGAAAGATTGAAGACGGCTCAGGATCATCAAAAGAGATACGTTGATGGTAGGATACGGGATCTGGAGTTCGAAGTAGGAGATTGGGTATTTCTGAAACTGTCGTCGTGGAAGGGCATTGTTCGGTTTGGAAGACGAGGGAAGTTGAGCCCTCGGTATATCGGACCGTATGAGATTACGGAGAGAGTGGGTAAAGTGGTGTACAGATTGGCCTTACCCCCAGAGCTTTCTCGAGTACATGATGTCTTTCATGTATGGATGCTTCGGAAGTATGTACGAGATGAATCACATATCTTGGCAGAGCAACTGTTAGAGCCATGACAGATTTGAGCTTTGAAGAACCACCCGTATAAATCTCGGATTGGAAACAAAAGGTCCTGAGAAATAAGACTATCTCATTGGTCAAAGTGCTATGGAGGAACTCTCTTGTAGAAGAAGCCACGTAGGAACCTGAGGCCTTGATGCGAGAGCAACACCCACACTTGTTCGAGTAATTTCGAGGACGAAATTTTTGTTAGTTGGGTAGTTTGTAACGACCTGAATTTTCTGTATTATTGTAAATTGAAAAATTCCATGTAAAATGACCATTTTCCCCTAGTTAGGGCAAAATGTTGACTTTTGACTCGAGACAGTGTTTGGATATGGACTTTTAACCGTTACGTAGATCACGTCACCACCAGTCTGTAGACAAGCAACATGCCAAAATTGGAGGTTCGGTACGGAAGTTACAGATCACGGAGTACGAGGGTTACTATTACGTTTTTCGAGGTTTCAGGCTAAGTGGCATTATTGGATTGGTCAACTAGGTTATTGGACCAATCAGATTTTACCCAAAAGATTGGATGCATGTATCTGATCTCTCTCCCTTTCAATTCTTATTCAAATCATGAACCCAACTTCTACAAACACATACACACCCAGCGATCGATCCTCTTCCCTAAATCCTCTGTTTCCATTAGTAAGCTTGAGAAGTGACTGAAAGGAGGCGTTGGATGACGATGCCGGGATGAGAGCGGCGATGCACAGCGGATAGACAAGTCCCAGGTAAAAACCCGAAAACCTCATAATCTGATCACGTTTAGGTTGGGTTTTTTGGGCTTTGTTGGGTGAGTCTAAGGACCCAGAATTCTCTGTACGACCAAGGCGAGTCGATTGAGGACCAAAACCAGGCATGACAGCTTTAGGGTCGACGGGGAACCTGACGGGAAAACAGACCTCCATGGTTGCTTGATCTAAGGTACGATTCTTCTACGTTTTAGCTATGTTTGAACCCACAGATCCAACCTAGGCACCTAGATGATCACATGGGTAGCAACGGTTTTTGAAACGGGTCGAAAATGGGTGAGATACAGCCGGGACGGGTCGCGGGTCTGCGCGACCTGAATAGCAGACCCGTCGAAGGACAGGGATGATGACGTCAGCTGATGACGTCTTCCACCTATCAGGTTGTTAGACAAGTGGGCTAGTAGGGACGTGACACGTGTCACATGTCAGTGCTAGCTGTGCACTGACATGTTAGTGACGTGGCCCAATCAATGGTTGCCACGTGTCACTAACATGTCAATAGCGTGGACCAACCAGCAGCTGACACGTGTTAGTGACGTGGACCAATCCTGGAATGACGTGTGGCACCTGTTAGAGTCTGACACGTGTTAGTCTAACATTGTCAGATGACATCATGCTGACGTTATCACTGTTGACCGTTGACTTTTGACCAGACCCGTTGACTCACGCATGGGGACACGTGGGCACGAGTTTCGAGGTAGGACCAGCACCATTTTCAAGGTTTCAAAATTTCAGATCCAATGATGGTGGTTTCGTGTTGATCGTAGATGGTTAGGTTGGTCAAATTGAGGGATCTAGCCTTAGGAAGCGTGTTCGAGACGCTTTCCCGGCTCGGTTTTGTTCTATGGTTGGATGTTAGACCTAGTAGGGTCAATTAGTGACCTTTGGATGTGTTTGGACATGTTTAGGTGGTTTTTTGAGCAGCAAGGACTGTGTGTGAGTGGGCTGTTGATTTCAAAATGATTGCATGCATAACTATTTTCACTGTTTTACTTCATGATTATGATTAGATGATTCTTGATACTTTATTATGGGGTTTTATACATATTATGATGTTTTGGGCATGAGACCCGTCTGGATATATGTATGATTTGGTTTTCGAAGTAAGTCAGGGAGTTCTATGGAATGTGATACTATTGCACTGTGTATACCTACCTTATGATTACTGTCTCCTCCAGACGTCCCATAGTATCCTGGAGTGGTCACGGGCGCTGCCTGAGAGGGGTTGACCTGAGGGGTGACTCACGATCAGGAGCGCAGATATGGACGATATGACACGACCAATCCCAATCCCCCACGGATTAACCTGGGATGTGCCATGCTCCCGTCTGACACGAAGCGTCAGACAAGGGATAATACGTACCTCAGCCCATACGAGGCTCCCAGAGTGCGCCAGGATCGGTGGAGGAGTGCGATGTCTCGGTCTCTACTACAGCCCGCATCCGTGATCAACCTGAAGGCATCAAAACCATTCAGAACTATGAGTGGACGAAAATCAATAAATTCATAAAAACGCATTTCATAAAGATAAATTATGCCCTTCACTAAAAAGTATGCATGCATCGAAAATCAATAATCAAAACATTTACTCAATATGTAATTAGGGCCTTAGCCCAAAAACCGTAAATCCAAAACCAAATGGGCCACTGTCCAAATCTATAAACACAAATCGAACCGAAAAACCATTTCATAGATCCAATGTTCATATTTACCACATAACCATCCTTGGCATCCCAGATGCCTAGCGTCCGAGACGCTTGACGTCCCAGATGTCATACCTCACGGTAATAAGCAATGCGTGCTACCCAGGGTCTCTCCAGGTCAATATCTCTGACAACCCAGATGTCTGACGTCTCAGACGTCTAATCATAGAATTCCTGCTCCTGAGTCACTATACGGTCCGGTAGCTCCGTATAATGACCCCTCGTAGGCAATGCACCGTGACTTCCCCAGTGTCCCAGACACCTGGAGGAGACCATCACATATCCTCGTATCAAGATGGTATATGGAAAACTATTTTACAAGTCATTTCAAAACATCTCAATGGGCCTTGCCCGAAATCTCTATAAAATATCACAAAACTATTTAAGGTCCCCAACCCAAAATCAAGTTTATGAAACATAGGTTCCTAGACCCGAAATCACATTTATAAAACTCAACTGGGCCTCATGCCCGATTTTGTAAACCACTGGGCCGCCCGCCCTATCATATAACTCAAAATGGTCTCAGCCCAATTTCATAAACCAACTGGGCCCCTGGCCCGATTACATAATTCAAATGGGTCTCATGCCTAAATTCATCTTTCCAAAACCAAAACCATTCCATAGAACCATTATTAAACTAAAAATCACATAGTCATAGCATAAAATCGTAAATCTCAAAATACGTATAAATATGGCATTACCTCGAAATACGTGTAAATCACATAAACCACCAGTGCCACAATCATCATCATAGAAATCACGTATGTAAAACATGTAAAATATTTATGCATGCATCACAGTTTAGAAAACGAAGTCCACTCAAAAATTGTCATACACTGTCGCCTCGATACGCGTGTCATAAGCCTCCCCAAGCTAATCCGATCTCTCCCGGTCATCTTGACCTATCCAAATCACACCCAAAGGTTACTACTAACCTATACAAGTCCATATTAAGAACCCTAAACTATCCCGGAAAAATCAACGTGTCCCGTACATATTTCCCGAGGTGAAAACCCTCGATTTGGCCAACTTAACGATCTCCGATCGACCCGAAACCACCTCCATTGGATCCGGATCGTCGAAACCTTTAAAATGGTCCTAGTCCCACCTAAAAATCGCTCACATGCGCCCCCATGCACGGGTCAAAGTTCTTGTCAAATATTGACCAAAAAGTCATCGTTGACGTCAGAAAAATCAACGATGATGTCATCATGAACAATAAGTCAACGAGTCAACTAGCTGGTTAACGAGTCAATTCGCCGGCGACTCGCCGAAATTTCTCGCTAGAAAACTCCATTGATGCCCCAAACTTCAAACTTTGATATCTCACTCGTTTCTCAACTAAATTCGACGTTTTACCTATATAAATCCATCTACTCGAGCCAAGGATTCCAAAAATCAACCCAGAAATTTCAGAAAGTACCTGGTCTGAAAGTTATGGCCATTCAAAGTTTTGGCCAGAATTTCTATCATCATTCCGGCCACCTCCGGCGTCCAAATCCGTCCCAAATTGAACTTACAAGCTCAAGGGAGCTCAAGGAATATAACTCTAGGCTTAGAATCGATCAACAACCATTAAAACCAAGTCCACCATTTTTAAACTAAAAATAGGATTTTCGACTTTACCTTCAAAACTTCGGCCACCGTGCACGACAGTCCTTGTCGTGGCCACCATTTGGTTCGTCTCAATGTGCTCTCCAGCTTTCATTCACGGGTCACAAGCAAAGGATGAAGATTGAAGGTTGTTTGTGCAGTTGTTTTTGTGTGTTTGTTTAGGGAGAAAAAATGAAGGTGATGCACGGGTGGGAAGATAGAGAAAATGAGGTATGTGGGAGTTAATTAATTAATTAAATGGACCAATAGACATAGATCCACAATTTGGGGGAAAAAGTAACCATGGGATGAGTGACACTTGTCACTCATTCAATGGTCCTGGTTTAATTAAATGATAAATAATATTTCATTATTTTATTATTATTATAATTAAGTTCTCGGGTCGTACATTTAATCAATTTCGCTCCCGTGACCATAACTTTCCCGTCGAACGTTCGATTTCAGCGTGCCGCCTGTCTATGGATTTGTATCGACCCGATCTACGTAACGGTTCTTGGTCCTTGGCCATCGGATCTCCCTGGTCAAAAGTCAACATTTTACCCACGCCCAGGGGCAAAACGATCATTTTACACCGTTCGGTCGATTTCGCTCAACTAATCACCGTTTAACCTCACTAATCCTTGATTAGTCACTAATCTAATCACGAAATTCAGGACTAGTCGTTACATGATACCCCCAGGGAGGGTCATTGATCTGCGGGTCATTGACTTGGGTAGACCTTGGGGAGACTTGGGATTTGAGACCCCGAGTGGCACACATAGCCTTAGGACCGTGACATTATTAGGCATCGGGGATGCCAGACATCAGGGATGTCGGGGTTGGGTTGTACAGTGCACTACTATTATGATTGTTTCCTTATTCTGGATATATGGTTTTATGATACTACTATGGCTACCTATGTTTTGACTTAATGCATGCAAGTTTAAAAATAGAGGGGTAAAACCTTATGATTATTATATTATTAAACTGACTTTGGAAACATTGTTTATTTTTAGCCCCCTCACTCTTTATTGTTTTATTGACCCCTCCAAGCCGTGCACTCGAGTTAGAGGAGGAGGACCCATAGTCTGAGGCATAGATCCCTAGTTGCGCACCTGTACACCCTGTTTGGGTAGGTTGAGCACCGTTTTGTAACCCGACATTGTGCTCACATTTTTTATTTGTACTATCCCTGGTTTGACAGTCTAGAACTCTAGGGTTGCATGTTTAACCTTATTTATTTAATTCGAAAGACTTTAAGCCCGTTAAGGATGTTTCTGGTATTATAGAGTCAATGTCAGATGGGAGCAGGGCACATCCCCGGGTGGTCTCATGGGGGATTGGGACGGGTCCTGTCAATGGACGTCAGATGACTAAGAAATAAACGGGTCAAGTCGCGGTTCGACCCGATTCCAAGGTCATGAACATCTGAGAGGTGTGTGGCCACCATGCGGAGAGGCCTTTCGGCCGCGCGTGGCAGCGCATGCGGCCTCTTTTAGTTTTCCAATCAAAATGAAAAATATTTGTACTTCAATCCTGAGTGTAATGGTCCAAGAATTCGATTAAGTGGATGATTTATGAGTTAGCTATGATCGGTCAAAGTGTTAGGGTTTATTTACATTTCCCTAATTTTTTTTTGGAATTAAGGATACCTAAGAGCTTAAGTTATGATTAATTTGTGAATTAAATGGTGAGTTTAATGAGTGGTTAAACCTATGGTTGAAGGATTTAGGGATTGAAATAATAATATTGAATATTGTTTTTTTGTGAGTAATTGATGGACTATAAAAGAAACGCAGAGATAAAACCCAAATAAGGTTAAAATAATAAATTTTCCTACTCGAAGGGGTAAGTGGGTGGATGTGGGTGGTACCCCACCAGGGAGGAATTCTTTTTGGTTAAAAGTAATTAGAAGTACGTTAGGAGAATCCCTTGTCTAACCAAGGTTGTCAGACGGAAGCAGGACCGGTCCAACTTTCCGGGTAATTAGGAACGGGTCCTGTCAACTTGGTATCAGAGCTAGGCTATCGGGAATCTTGGTTCTCGAATGGTGAGCCTTGTGTCATCTTTAATTTTCTTACATGATTGATATAATAGTTTTTTGTTTTTGTGATAATGATTTTTGATGGCTTAATGGAGTTTCCGAAGTATACGCTTATGAGGTTTTATTTTTTTTTAAACGATGGTTGGCTCAAATGAGAAGATAATACGAAGTGGAATTTGATTTTTTTGAACATGAGAATTACAAGTGTTGAATGATTTTGGTGGTAATAATTTGAATTTGGTTCGATCGGAAATGTGAGATAAAGTTACTAAATGATTTTCAATAATACTTTGAAAATGTTAAAATAAGTTTTGAATATGTCCTAATTAGGTTGTATGAAAACTATGTTTAAGATTTTATACCAATTTTCAATATCTTTTCTTGGGTTTTAAGTTTGAAGGTTTAAAATTATGGGAAATATGACTATCATTTTCTATAAATTTCCGAAATTTATCTTAGTACATATATAACAAGAGTGTAAATGAATTAAAGAATAGGTATATGACAAACTTGATTTGTGAAAAGAATATATGATTTTTTGGTATGGATGCTATAAAATGCTATGTTGACACATGATGATGTTATGACATGCTAACATGATATGATAAGTAACGGAAATTGTTATGCACATTTTACCAGGAATTTGATATATCATGTTTTGGTTTTAAATTGATTTTTGGAAATTTGTCTTAAGATTTGAAATAACTTTTGCATATACTTGAAGGCAATTAATTGAGTAAGGTTGTTACGATTTTAAGGACTATTTTAATGGTACATTTTACGAGAATTGATATAATCGGCACTTTTGGGCATAGACTCAGGATTGAAATTATGAATTTGATTCTTGGAAGTGAAATGCGTAAGAAATATGTAATAAACGATGACATGATCTTTGATGGAATAATGTATATATATATATATAATTGATGGCTTGATGATATGATGACATGATGATAGTGATGATGATATATATGATGATATATTTAATGATATAATGCCATTATGTGATGATGTATTTGACAACTTGATGATACTCTGCTCTAACGTGATGATGTGAGTTGCATATATGTCTGTATCCGATCCGATTGTGCGCAGTAACCACTCAGACGTCGAACTAGGCTCCGGCTCCTGAGTAGATGGCAGTGTGTTGGTCTCAAATGTTGAGCCAAGGGCTCCGTTCCTGAGACTGATATGGAGATGCTGGCTCAAACGCCGAGGTAAAACTCTGATTCCTGGGTAAGTGCTCACTCAGACGTTGAGCAGGGGTCTAGTTTTTTAGTGAGAAAGTGAGTTTGTACTCGGACGTCGAGCTTGGGGCTCTGGTTCCCGAGTGTTGTACAGAAATACCCCAGGAGGAAGTATTTATCTAGATGATATTTGATACCAATTATGGTTGGCCTACCGGTAGTGTCGTAGTGTGATGAGTAATGTGAAGGATACTTGACATAGTACCTAATTAATGTTGATTATGGATTGGTGAAATAACGTGAGACAAAACAGGATCCCGGAATGGAGGGAATCTTATCAATAGGTATTCACGTTCGTTGGATAGTCTCTACGTGATATGAATGACACGTGAAATAATGCTTGGACAAGTGTGATTATGGAGTGATATAATACGAGGAATATTGGTAATTTGGACGGTACTTGGAGAAAGATTGCTTAACCAAAATTAGAACATACAAGATCTCGGAACAAAAAGAAAATAATAAGACAATTGTTTAAAACAACTCAATTATCCAATTTGAGTTTGAACATGATTTTTTATTATGAGTATAATATGTGACGTGATTGAATGATCCATAAGGCAAGTAACTATACGATAAATGGTTAGGCATAAATAGATTGGGTATTGATAATAGACCTGGTTTGGTTCTAAAATTTTGAGGGCAATTTTTTTTAAGGGGAGTTGATCGTAACGCCCTAGAAAGTAAAGAAAAGTTGAAATGACGATTTTGCCCTTATACAGTCAAATTGTTGACTTTTTAAATTGGACCTCGATCGTGAAATCCTATAAGGCTGCTACAAAAGCCTCGGTCTTTTGAGTACATAGACAGGTGGCATGCCAAAATTGGAGTTCGGATGAGGATGATAAGGGTTAAGAATATGTTAGGGGTATTTTGGTAATTATAGCTTGAAGGGCAAATTGGTCATTTTACCTATTTGGCACATGAATCACATGTGATTGGTCTAGAAAGTTCTTTATTTTTCTTCCACTTTCTCTTACCTACTTGTACAGTTATATATATATATGAAGGGATGTTTGAAAATGGGGGATCGGTGGGTTGGAACCGAAATGGCACAAGTGCATGGGAACAAACCCGAGTGGGTTCATAGTAGCAGGAAGAGAAACCTAAGAAGAGATGGAGAATGAGAGGGATGAATTGTGGGAGAACTGGTCGAAATAAGTTGAAGAACACAAGGAGGAAATCAAGGAACCCGTAAGCCCTTGATACGCTCTGAATTTTAAGTTAAGAACCAGTAAATGAGTGGTTAAGCGGAGTTAGTGACGTCCAATAATCATCCTGAAGCTAGAAAACTCGAACGCGAACGTGAGAAGACTGCAGATTGGGTAACGGCAGCCATGGCCATAAGCCATGAAAACTGGAATGGACGATTAAGGTAACTTCTCTTGCTTTTGATGCTACAAAGCTACTCCTGGAGTTGAATAGATTTTTTTATACTGTTAGAACGTAGAAAATGAACATCAGATGACTGAGAAATAAACGGGTCAAGTAGTGGGTCATCGAACCCGTATTGCAGGAATCGAGTCGACCCGGTTCCAAGGTTAGGGATGATTGAGAGGTGCATGGCCGCCACGTGCAGAGGCCTTTCGACCGCTTGTGGCGTCGCGTGCGGCCTCTTTTGGTTTTTCGATCAAAACGAAAAATGTTTTTACTTCAATCCTGAGTGTAATGGTCCAAGAATTCAATTAATTGGATGATGTATGTGTTAGTTATGATCGTTTAAAGTGATAGGGTTTATTTACATTTACCTAATTGATCTTGGAATTAAGGATACCTAAGAGCTTATGTCAGGGCCCACCCCTAATCCCCCAGGATTAGGGACTAAACCCTGCTCCCGTCTGATTTACGCATGACACGAAGGATAAACGGACGTCCAACCTTCGTGCAACACGTAAGTCGGACAAGGGATTTCCGAACCGAACGTCTCAATATCTTCCAACTTCCCAGAGTGCTCGGAGTCTACTGTGGATCGTGCGTGTGATGTCTCCGTCTCTCTCGACCAACAGCCCGCGCCGCAACAACCTGGAGGGTATCGAAAACACGAAAAGACTGTGAGTGGACAAAAATAAAGGTTAAGTTCAAAACATTTATCAGAAAACACATACATTTATACCCTCCACGTAAAAACCAATGCATGCATATCAATTTCATGTCATAAAACCATGTACGAAAACCAAACACATTTTCCTTTTTCTCAAATCCTGGGCCTCAGCCCACAATCACCAAAAACCATTATTGAAAACCATATCATATTTCCATTCACCAAACCTACTAGATGACAGGACCCATCCCAATCCCCCCAGGATTACCGTGGAATGTGCCCTCCTCCCGTCCAACAAGGGGTGTTAGACAAGGGATAACTGAAAGTCACTGCCCAAACGGGGCTTCCAGAGTGCGCAAGGATCGATGGAGGAGGCGTGCAATGTCCCAGTCTCTGGTGCAGCGCATCCGTAATCAACCTGAAGGGCATTAAAACCAATAAAAGCTATGAGTGGACGAAAATCATTAAGTTCATTAAACACAGTTATACGACATTTATGCCCTCCAATAAAAACGTATGCATGCCACGAAAACCAGTAACCAAAACGTTTGTTCAATCAAGCCATTAGGGCTTTAGCTCAAAAATCGTAACTCAAAACCAAGTGTGGGAACTCAGCCCAAAACTGTGGAATACCACATCCATACATATTAAAACCATGTGGGCCACCGCCCAAATTCATAAACGTAAATCCGTAAATCCGAAACCATTTAGGGTCCCCGACCCGAAATACCATTTCAATAACCAATAATCCATTTTTACCACATAAACACAAATTCAACCGAAAAGCCATTTCATAGATTCATTAATCCAAATTTACCATTACCATCTCCAGCATCTCAGATGCTTAGCGTCCCAGACGCTTGACGTCCCAGATGTCATATCTCACGGTATAATAAGCGACACGTGCTGCCCGGGGTCTCTCCGGGTCAATATCTTTGACATCACAGATGTCTGACGTCCCAGACATCAATTATAGCAATCCTGCTCCTGAGTCATTATACGGTCCGGTAACTCCGTACGATGACCCCTCGCAGGCAATGCACCGTGACTTCCCCAGTGTCACAGACACCTGGAGGAGACCATCATATATCCTCGTATCAAGATGGTATATGGAAAACAGTTTTATTAAATCATTTCACAACATTACAATTCCATTTAGGGTCCCTGACCCAAAATCACATTTATTAAACATAGGGTCCCAGACCCGAAATCACATTTATTAACATAGGGTCCCAGACCCGACATCACATTTATAACCCAACTGGGCCTCATGCCCGATTTTATAAACCGCTGGGCCCACGACCAGATTTTATAAACCACTGGGCCCACGACCCTAATTCGTAAATCAACTGGGCCCCTGACCCGATAATATAACTCAAATGGGTCCGATTTCGTAACAACTAGGCCCCTGGCCCGATTTCATAAAGCAACTGGGCCCCCAGCCCGATTACGTAACTCAAATGGACTCCAAGTCCGAGGTTTCCAAAACAATTGGGCCTCAAGCCCGAGTTCATCTTTCCAATTTCAAAACCATTTCATCATATTATATCCAAGTCATAAGTATGGAAAATCCGTGTAAAATTGGAAAAACCTCGATTTACGTGCAAGCACGTAAATCGCCTCGAAATACGTGAAACCGTATAATTTACCAACATCCAAATCAACATCATACAATCACAATCATAATCCATATAAAACAATTAAGCATGCATAGAATTCACAAAACCAAAGTCCACTCACAGACCGTTTAACGATACGCCTCGATTCGCGTGCCATCGGCCCTCCCGGGCCACACCACTATCACCGGGACTCCCAATCCTGTCCAAATCACATTAGAGGGTCACTAGCCTCTTCATTAACATCCTATTAAAGTCCAGTAATTTTTACGAATTTTTAACTATTTTTAAACTCGATTTAAAATCTTCGGACGTCCCGAACAATATCGAAACGGTGTCCGATCGACACGAAACCAATCCCAAAATGTTCGTTACATCGAATAGATTAAAAGTCATGTTGGAAGTTTCCCCAAAATACCTTACACGCGCCCCCACGCGCCTGGTCAACGTTCTGGTCAACTGTGCTGACGTCATGCTACAGTAACTGGGTCTGAAACCGGGTCACCGTTGACCCACGGTTTGACCCGATCAGAGTTCAAGTTTCCGACCACCATTTCTGGTGAGGTTTGATCCTACCGACTCGTTACAACCTGTTCTATGGTTCTGTGGACTCAAATCTAGCTTTTAGGTCGAGGAAGTTACCTGAAATTTGGCGGGAAGGTTGGCTGCTGGCTCTGGTTGTCTTCTCCGGCGAGTCGTCTAGTTTCCAGCCACGATCCTTGGTCCAAACTGGTCGTCTAGGTCCCCTAAGTATGTCTCATAAGCAAACAAACAATCCTAATGTCAAAAATAAGCGTTTCGAAGCAGGGAAGAAAATCGAGTCTCCTCGGGTTTTTCAGCTTACCGCCGCCGTGGGCCGTCCATTCCTGGTCTGAGTCGTCCTAAGGTTCCAGTTATCCTAACCCAAGGTTAGTTCGAGTCCTGGTGAGGTGGTTTGGATGGTTGGACAGTGTCGGGTTGTTTTGGTTCCTCTCGGGTCTGGGAGGTTCCTCGGCCGTGCAGGGCGGCTGTGGGGTGGTGGCCGGTGTTTGGGGGTGGCTGAGGGTTGTATGGTGCTGCCTAGTGTGTGAGGTTGGGCAGTGAGGTGGTGGTGTGTTTGTTCAAAGGAGTAAACCGTGCTCATGGGTTTGAGAGAAATGAAAGTGAGAGTGAATGGTATGATAGGTTTAAAACAGAATGAGCAGATGAGATCAAGGGTTGAGATTCAATCTGAGTTTAAAATCAATGGTGAGGATTTCAGGAGAGAAATGGATTAAATAATCCAATGGCCAACAAGGATCCTGGTTTTAGGGAATGTAGGGGATGAGTGACATTTGTCACTCATCCAAGGGTCCAGATTGATTTGATTAAAGTAATCAGATTTTATTAATTTAATATTATTTTAATCCCGGTCTCGGTTAGTTCGGTTAATCGAGTTTACTTCTGTAACCATAACTTTTTCGTCGTACGTCCAATTTTGGCCTGCCGCCTGTCTACGGATTCGTATCGACACGCTCTACGTAACAGTCCTAGGCCCTCGTCCGTTGGACCTCCCGTGTCAAAAGTCAACATTTGGCCCTTTTTCTGCCAAATTAGCAAAATGCCCCTCGACTTCTGAACATCATAACTTTCTCCTCGAATGTCGGAATCAAATGTGCCACCTGTCTATGAACTCGTGACATCCTGAACTACGTCACTGTCATCGGTTAAAGTCCATTTGACTGCCCGATCAAAAAGTCAACATTTTACCCACAACTAGGGGCAAAACGGCCATTTTGCACATTTTGTCCGATTTCGCCCTACTAATCACCGATCAACCTCACTAATCAAGATTAGTCACTAATCAAGATTAGTCACTAATCTAATCCCGGAATTCGGGACGGGTCGTTACACTAGATCTATCCGAGTCTTTAAACTCCCGAGTCTTTAAACTCAATAACCAGGCCTCAATAATCCGAGTCTTTAAACTCCGAGTCTTTAAACTCAAAAGGCCTACGGGGGAAATATCAATATATCCGAGTCTTTAAACTCCCGAGTCTTTAAACTCAATCGGGTCTTTAAACCCAATCCGGGCCCGTCACCCGTCAATCATAATCCGGGTCTTTAAACCCAATAACCAGATCCAGAAAATCCAATCCAAACCGTTTGAAAACCAGTTCTAAATCCATATCCAAACTCGAATCCGAAACCACTGGTCTGGTGCCCTTCCAACAACCAGAACCGTCATTCTGAATCCCAATCCAGAACTCATATCCATTTCTTTTTCGAGATCCGAGTCCGCAACCATCATCCCGTAAGCCGGCATTCGGAATAACCATTCCGAACCCAAACCCGGAATCCATTTCAAGTCCTGAATCGAATCCCGAATCGTCATCCGGAAATCCGATTCACAAACCCGAAATCACGTTCCTCAAAACCACTTTTCTGAACTGGGCTTCAAGCCCGAAAACCCTTTTCCGAAATCCTTTTAATTTCTTTGAAATCAAATCGTATTTCAATTCCCAAAATCAATTCATTAAAACCAAGTTAAATCACAATATTTATCAAAACCTCGTAAAACGTGAAAACCGTAAACCATCACATTCATAAATCAAATCATAGGATCAAGTATAGAAAACATATAAAAACGTATATGGATGCATCAAGAGTTAGAAAGAAAAGTCCACTCACAGACCATTCGACGTCACCTCGATACGCGCGCACTTACGCCGTTCCCAGTCATTCGGCTATCCTCGGTTTTCCCGAACTTTTCCAAACCCATAACGAGGTTACTAACTACTTCACAAAAGTCCTACTCAAATCCCATAATTTCCCAAACTTCTAAACATACTTTAAACGGGACCCTAGACCTTCGATCCCACAGAACTAACTCGAATCGACGTCCGATTGACCCGAAACCTATCTCAAAATATTCGTTACAACAATTAGACTCAAATCCTAGTTGGACACTTCCCCAGATAACCCCGCACGCGCCGCCCAAAGTGGCTGCTCGTGGGCCTCACGCGCCTGCACTAGTGCACTGTTCATCGTCGTCTTCAATGGGTGAACCGGTCTGAACCGGCGTACCCGATTCTCTGCCATTCCTCCATCATTTTCAACCATTCCAATCCCAAAAGTTTCATCCAATTCCCAACAACCATTTCAAATCCTAAAATCTGGAAATCCTAGCCTCTAACCCGTCGTCCTCAACCTCGAAACATAACAGCCCGAAACCCCTGTTTCGGTTCCCGGCCACCAAGACACTCCCCCGTCACGGCAACCACCTTAGACGACTCCTAGGAACCTCCTGCGTCTCACACCACTCACTAAATCCCTCGACTCAATCCCAAAAGCCACGACTTTTGGATTAAGTAAAACGGGAAAAACAGAGGATTTGGGCTTACCGTCGATTCGTCCTCCGCCGTTCGCACCGCCGTGCACCATAGTGTCAACTGGGTCTCCTTCAGCCATCTTAGCTTCCTCCCAGCCTGGATTGGACCAACACACGGCACAACCACCACCAATTCCTGCGACAACCCTTTGTTTCCCAGAGAATCGAACCTCACACACACGTTGTTTTTTTTTGCACGATTCTACTCCCAACTCCAGTCACCAGCTTCTCTTTTTCCCTCTGTCACTCTCACAACTCCAAATCCGAATCCGAAATCATTATTCCGTAAGCTAGCATTTGGAATAATCATTTCGCACCCAAATCTAGAAATATACTTTCAAATTCCAAAATCGAATCCTGAATCCTCACCCAGAAATTCGATTCCAAAACCCGAAATCTCGTTCACGTCCACCCAGACACACCAAAACCGAACCTATCGGTTACTAGTTCACTATATTCGGTTGACTTCATAGGGAAGCCAATCCAACAACCACACGTCTAAGGTTGACAAAATTCGACCACGTCGGAAACCGACTCACTCGAATACTATACCATACGGCTCCACTTCGAAAAGAAGTTCTTTCCCGTCATTTACGACTCACATCCCCAAGTTCGTATCGATCCTTGTCATTCCACCTAGGAAAACCAAGGATGATCCAAAACAACGACGCCAATATTCATCCTACATGGATGCAAACAAAACTCGTTGCACTCACCGTGCCATGTAACCCAACTCGATTACCTAACTTCGAAATACGCAACTCCTCTTGATGACCCGAAAACACACATGGGTCCACCAACCAATACACGCTCAATGTACTGGTAACTATAATCAACGTCTGCCAGGGGAGAACACAAGAAGTCAATCCCAATGACTTCGTGTCACGACCCGACCCTCTTCTGTCAGGTCCCGATTCATCTAGCACGATATTGTCCGCTTTGGGCCTCCTTGCCCTTGCCCTCACGGTTTTGTTTTCGGGAGCTCACGGTGCAACTTCCCAGGGGGTCACCCATCTGGAATTGCACCAGCCTCAACTCGCTTAACTTTGGGGTTCCAATCCCCCCCAAAGCCACTGAGCTCCCAAAAGGCCTCATGCTAGATAGGTGTGTAATCAAAAAGACCGGAAACTAGTTAAAATTACAACACACCCATTGTCAGACCAGGGAGATTAAACAAATACATCCGACTGGACGTTAAGTCCACAGTTTCACAGAGCAATATTACCAAACGAGTTAAAGAAACAAGTCCTACTCGGTGAACTAACTACTCCGCAACGGAAAAACTTTATGCCTCCGCCTCTGCCTCGGCGCTTGCCCCCACGCTTGTTCCACGACCTGGAGGGAATTTAAAACAACAAGGTGTGAGTGGACCGAAACATAAGTTTAACAGGAAAAACAGTTTTTCCGAAATCGGGTTCGCCCTCCAGTTTTGTAATCCGCATGCATAACCAAATATTCAAAATTGTGTATTAAACTTTTGAAAACTCTTTTTCCGAACACAAGGAAAACGTTACAGGGATCGTCATAACTCATGTAAAACCATATAATAATACCAGATTCCAGAAACCGTCATTTTGAAACATTATTTGCACAAATCAAGTGAACATAAATCAATAATCATGATTATGCCGTTGGATCCATCCGAGTCTTTAAACTCAACATTAGGCCTTCCCGGGATATCAACGAGTCTTTAAACTCAAAACACGATTAATAGGCCTCGGGGGTATCATAATAACCGAGTCTTTAAACTCACGAGTCTTTAAACTCAACTTTCGGGCCCGCCCCCTGGTGTTGTGACAGGTACACTCACGATCTTTGGACATGATGTTTGTGCTTTAATTGATCCCGGAGCTACTCATTCATTTATTTCACGGGACTGTGAGTTGTTGGCGGGTAGAGAGGTGTCCGCACTGGACTGTGACATGGGAGTGAGTACGCCCACCGGAGATGTGTTTGTGGTGAACCAAGTGTTGCGGGAGTGCCCCGTAATGGTAGGTGATGTTGGTCTGGTGGCAGATTTGATACTCTTGGACTTGCACGACTTTGATGTCATCTTGGGTATGGATTGGTTGACGCTCCATCACGCCTCTATCGAATGCGTCAATAAGAGGGTTACTTTTCGGAGCCCGGGGCTACCAGAAACCACTTTTCAGGGAATTCAGCGAGCAACTCCTGTCGGAGTAATATCTGCCCTGAAGGCAAGTAAGTTGTTGAGGAAGGGGTGCCAGGGATACTTAGCCCGAGTGATGGATTCACGAGCTGCACCATTACGGGTGGAGGATATACCGATTGTACGGGAGTTCCCGGATGTCTTTCCGGAGGATCTACCGGGATTGCCACCGCATCGAGATGTTGAGTTCACTATTGATCTGGTTCCAGGTACGCAACCTATTTCTCAGACTCCGTATCGTATGGCGCCAGCCGAGTTGAAAGAACTGAAGGCGCAGTTACAAGAATTACTTGAGATGGGATTTATTCGACCAAGTGTATCCCCCTGGGGAGCTCCGGTGTTGTTTGTGAGGAAAAAGGATGGGAGTTTGAGACTTTGCATCGATTTCAGGCAACTGAATAAAGTAACAGTCAGGAACAAATACCCGTTGCCTCGGATCGATGATTTGTTCGATCAGCTGCGAGGAGCGCAGTACTTCTCCAAAATTGATCTACGTTCTGGGTATCATCAATTGCGGGTTAAGGATGAGGATGTACCCAAGACAGCATTTAGGACCCGTTATGGTCATTATGAGTTCCTGGTGATGCCGTTTGGCTTGACCAACGCACCCGCAGCGTTTATGGATTTGATGAACCGAGTGTTGCAGCCTTACTTGGATCACTTTGTCATCGTGTTCATTGACGATATCCTGGTCTACTCGAGGAGTGCGGAAGCGCACGAGGAGCACTTAAGGATGGTGCTGGGTACCTTGAGGGAAAACCAGTTGTATGCGAAGCTCAGCAAATGTCAGTTTTGGTTGACGAGCGTGAGTTTCTTGGGGCATGTGATCTCAACTGACGGGATCAGTGTGGATTCTCAGAAAATTGAGGCAGTGGCGAAGTGGGAACAACCGAGGACCGTCACTGAAGTCAGGAGTTTCTTGGGTTTGGCTGGTTACTACAGGAGGTTTGTAGAGGGTTTCTCTACCATTGCTGCCCCGTTGACGCGACTGACGCGGAAGGGAGTCAAGTTTGAGTGGGATGACGATTGTGAGCGTAGTTTTCGGGAGCTAAAGGAAAGGTTGAGGTCTGCTCCTATACTGACCCTTCCAGACGGCAGTGGGGAATTTGAGGTGTACAGTGATGCATCCTTACAGGGTTTGGGATGTGTACTAATGCAGCATGGGAAAGTGATCGCCTATGCTTCGCGCCAGTTGAAACCGCATGAGCGCAATTATCCGACGCACGATTTGGAGTTAGCTGCTGTTGTGCATGCATTGAAGATTTGGAGACATCACCTGTACGGTGCGACTTGCAGAATATTTACGGACCACAAGAGCCTGAAGTACTTGTTCACTCAGAAGGAGTTGAATGTGAGGCATCGACGGTGGCTAGAGCTAATTAAGGATTATGATTGCACGATTGAGTACCACCCGGGAAAAGCCAATGTGGTGGCTGATGCTCTAAGCCGGAAGTCAACACATTCTGTAGCACATCTACGGACGGTTCATTTGCCACTTTTGGTCGAACTCCGTAAGAATAGCATTGATTTGGGTTTGGATGGCCAAGGTGTCTTGCTGGCTAGTTTTCATGTGAAACCACTCCTGGTCGATCGGATCGTTGAGGCTCAATCTCAAGATCCTGTCTCATGTGTACTTCAGATTGAAGTGGAAGCCGGTGAACGGCTAGACTTTACAGTCAGGGAGGATGGAGCTTTGCTAAAAGAAGGACGGTTGTGTGTGCCCGGCGTGGAGGCACTGAAGAAGGAGATCTTGGACGAAGCTCATAGTGCGGCCTACGCGATGCATCCTGGTGGGACCAAGATGTATCGTACCTTGCGAGAGCACTACTGGTGGCCGGGAATGAAACGGGAGATTGCCGAGTTTGTCAGCAGGTGTCTGATTTGCCAGCAAGTGAAGGCTGAGAGACAACGACCTTATGGAGCCTTGCAACCACTACCTATTCCGGAATGGAAATGGGATCACTTGACGATGGATTTTGTGTTTGGACTTCCTAGGACACCCAGGGGTCACGATGGAGTTTGGGTGATTGTGGACAGGCTTACGAAATCAGCTCACTTCTTGCCAGTGCGAGAGAATTTCAGGATGACGCAGTTGGCCCAGTTGTTTATTGACGAGATCATCCGTTTGCACGGTACTCCGGAATCAATAGTTTCTGACCGAGACCCAAGATTTACTTCTCGATTTTGGCAGAGTCTGCAGGAAGCATTTGGGACGAAACTTCGTTTCAGTACTGCATTTCATCCTCAGACTGACGGCCAGTCTGAGCGGACCATCCAGACATTGGAGGATTTGATGCGAGCTTGCGTTTTGCAATTTCAGGACACTTGGGAGTCACATCTAGCCTTGATGGAATTTGCCTACAACAACAGCTATCAAGCGAGCATTGGGATGGCTCCGTACGAAGCCTTGTACGGACGGCAGTGCAGAACTCCGTTGTGTTGGACGGACGTGGGGGAAAGGAGGCTGACTAAATCCGAATTGGTGGAACTGACGACCGAGAAGGTCAAACTCATCAGGGATCGGCTCAAGGCAGCCCAGGACAGACAAAAGAGCTATGTGGACCATCGGATTCGAGATCTGGAGTTTGCGGTCGGAGATCGGGTATTTCTGAAATTGTCCCCTTGGAAGGGTGTAGTGCGATTCGGCAGGCGAGGGAAGTTGAGCCCTCGTTATATTGGACCTTACGAGATTACCGAGAGGATTGGCCCGGTGGCCTACCGGCTGGCACTACCGCCAGAGCTTTCGAAGGTCCACGATGTTTTCCATGTGTCGATGTTGCGGAAATATGTGTTTGACGCATCTCATGTACTGGAGGATCAGCCCATTGAACTTCGAGATGATTTGAGCTTCGAGGAACAACCGGTACAGATTTTGGATCGAAAGGAGAAAGTGCTACGTCGGAAGACCGTTCCTCTGGTGAAGGTTCTCTGGAGGAACCAGAATGTGGAGGAAGCCACATGGGAACCCGAGGCGCAGATGCGAGAACAGTTCCCTTACTTGTTTCCTTGAAATTTCGGGTTTCTGGGGGGGAAATCGCTGAGTTCAAATTCTGAGGGTCGAAGGATCAAACCAAACACACGGTGAGACTTCTGGGAGTGTTAGGATCACTACGGTGCAAGAACTGAAGGGATTGGAGCCTGTTTCGCCCAGGAACCTGAGCTACGGTTCAGAGTTGAACCAGTTGGAGGGAAAAACGGAATTCGATTTCTGAGGTTTGTTGATCGAAACCAGGGGCCATTCTAGTCTTCTGGGAGCAAAAGGAAACCAACCACGTCAAATTCGAAGGACGACATTCACGAATTGGCCAAGAACGGAGTACCCTGGTTCTGAGTATTTTCGAGCTTGAGGACGACGACTTCCAGGTAACGGCAAGATCAATTGACAGTACCATTGTGTTCGTATGAATCCCCTTAACCTACTGGTGAAAATAATTTGAGATTGGGGTTAGTTTGGGTGAGTTCCAGAATGTCGATTTGTTCGACTGTTCGAGTTTGAGTTGGGTCGTTTGGGTACTAGTCGAGGTTAACCTTCATTGCAGACCTAAAATTAAAGGATTAGGGAAGATAATAGGAACAAAAACGAGAGGAATTGATTGAGAATTGGGCTTGAACTGGTCGGGTTGAGTCGCGGGTATTAGACCCGTTTATCAGTTGATTCGGGTAAGGACGAAGGTACTGTAGCTTGGCGCGTGGCTTTCACGCGCAGCCACTTTGGGCGGCGCGTGACAGCGCGTGTGACGTCAACTCCGATCACGGTCAACATGAGAATTTATCCTTACAGTTTAAATAACATTTTATCTTTAGGGTTCGAATCGATCGGGAGTCATTCGGGATAATTTCGGGAGTCCGGAAGATTAAGTCTTTAAGTTTATTTTTGCCGAAAAATCCGGAAAAATTAGGAAAAATCCTACGAGTTATTTTGGGATGTTTGTAACCCTTCTTGTACGTTTCACAGGCCCGGACACTTCCGAAGCTACGGAGGAGCACGCGGGACGCGATTGACGTGTCCTAAGACTGTGAGTGGACTCTTTGATTTTTAAATTGGGCATGCATGACTATTTTGCTTATTTATCTCATGGTTTTACATATGATTTTACGATGGTGAGATGATATATCGGTTTTACTTGTTTTCACGTTTTTCGAGATAATTATCGTATTTCACGCATTTCGAGGTTTCGGTTTTTGCCTATGCATGCGTGATAATTTTTGATGAAGTATCTGGTTATGAATATGCATGTTTCGGATTTATGATGTTTGATCATATTGTGAAGAAATTTTCTGGTAATTGCATGTGTTGGAATTTACATGTGAATTCGGGCATGAGTCCTGTTACGATGAGAAATGTTTTTGGAATAATGTTGGAAAAAGATTTGTGATGAATCCTGACTTATTATGTTTAAAAACGGTTTTGGGTTTAAAGACCCGGTTGATGGTTGGATCTGGATTTGGGTTTAAAGACCCGGTGTGTTGATTTTGGGGGCGGGCCCGAAAGTTGAGTTTAAAGACTCGTGAGTTTAAAGACTCGGTTATTATGATACCCCCGAGGCCTATTAATCGTGTTTTGAGTTTAAAGACTCGTTGATATCCCGGGAAGGCCTAATGTTGAGTTTAAAGACTCGGATGGATCCAACGGCATAATCATGATTATTGATTTATGTTTCACTTGATTTGTGCAAATAATGTTTCAAAATGACGGTTTCTGGAATCTGGTATTATTATATGGTTTTACATGAGTTATGACGATCCCTGTAACGTTTTCCTTGTGTTCGGAAAAAGAGTTTTCAAAATTTTAATACACAATTTTGAATATTTGGTTATGCATGCGGATTACAAAACTGGAGGGCGAACCCGATTTCGGAAAAACTGTTTTTCCTGTTAAACTTATGTTTCGGTCCACTCACACCTTGTTGTTTTAAATTCCCTCCAGGTCGTGGAACAAGCGTGGGGGCAAGCGCCGAGGCACAGGCGGAGGCATAAAGTTTTTCCGTTGCGGAGTAGTTAGTTCACCGAGTAGGACTTGTTTCTTTAACTCGTTTTGTAATATTGCTTTGTGAAACTGTGGACTTGACGTCCAGTCGGATGTATTTGTTTAATCTCCCTGGTCTGACAATGGGTGTGTTGTAATTTTAACTAGTTTCCGGTCTTTTTGATTCGATTGTCAGACGGGAGCAGGATGCTTCCCGATTATCGAGGCGATAATCGGGGTGGGTCCTGTCAATTGGTATCAGAGCCTAGGTTTACGATTCGTGTCCGGCACTCGGGTGTGCCTTGATTATTGTACTAACTTATGCCTCTTACAGAAAGAAGGACGACCGGCCATGCCTCCGCGACGCGAACCCCCTCCACGACCTAATGGCGATGCTGAGAGCGCTTCGATCGAGCGAGCCCAGCGTCTTGGGGCTACGGTGTTCAGTGGTGGAGCGGATCCCGAGGATGCTCACCGTTGGATTTCTCGGATTGAACGGATTTTTACTGTGATGCACTGTCCTCTTGAGGACCGTGTGGTGTTGGCCACATTTCTACTTGATGGCTCTGCTTATGAGTGGTGGTACACTCTGGAGTTGTCGGGTTGGGATGCCCGTACAGTGACTTGGGAGACCTTTCGTGAGCGGTTTCTGGATCAGTATTATCCCCGTTCATTCCGTGATGCTAGGGAGACCGAGTTTCTGCAGCTCCAGCAGGGGAGCATGTTCGTAGCTGAGTATGAACAGAAATTTCAGATGCTAGCTCGTTTTGCTCCTACCTTTGTATCTACTGAGGCTGAGAAATGCCGTAGGTTCGAGCTTGGCCTACGGGGTGAGATACGGGCCATTGTGACGGCCGGAGCTTTTGCTACTCTCAGGGAGTTGTCTGATGCCGCGGTGCGGGTTGAGGCTAGTCTCCCGACACGTCCACAGTATTCTGGTGGTGGACAACGCCGCGGGCGTTCATATTCTGGATCGTATGGTCAGGGAGCCTCGAAGAAAGGACGTTATGGTGGAGCCTCATCTGCAGGCAATGATCGTTATGGCAGGCCTGGTAACTATCAGGGTTCCGGATTCCGAGCGCCTAGGGCGCAGACTGCTCCGCAGGCGAGCGCGACTTCTGTTGCTTCCACGGGACGGCAGAGTGGTGGTTTTGTTCGAGATGCTTCCAGTGTCATCTGTTTCTTCTGTGGCGAGCGGGGCCACTATCGGAGGGACTGTCCATCTTTGCCACATGGTGGTGGCGCAGGTCGGGGTGGAGCAGAGCAGGGACGGAGCACAGCTGCAGTTTCTGGGACTGGGAGCACTCGAGGAGGTGGTACCGGAGCGGCTAGTGGACAGAGGGGCCGGGGCCGTGGGCGAGCAGCTGGACCACAGGCCCGAGTTTTTGCTGTTACGCAGCAGGAGGCCCAAAGCGGACAATATCGTGCTAGATGAATCGGGACCTGACAGAAGAGGGTCGGGTCCTGACACTTCGGAATACCTATCACCAAAAACGAGCACTCCTCTCGTCCCACACAATCGCAACTCCCCTCGAAACTAAGGTTCCAACCGTGTTGGAAACAGGCATGCTCCCAATGAGATGTCAAGTCCAACCATTAGACTTCCCACATCCTCTACTCACTTGGACAACCACGTGTCCACAATCAATCCATTATTGTTTCGTTCGCACATCCCAACCTTTACAGGTTCAACACTCGATTTTCCAAGTTCTCAATTACAAATCCCCACATCTATACCACCAATGGTTTTCCTCGTCTTTTCCAATTCCAATCATTTCCTTGTCCTTTCTGGAGATATTAGAAACATACAATCACACCAACCTCGGAGTTTCCAACAACTCCCCAAATCCACTAATTCTCATGACGTAGGGGACGTCATCCCAAGGTTACTCAAGTCTCACTCATACCTTTTTATCCACTCACCAGTTGTCATTTTACCACTGTCGGGACTGATCCCAACACATCACAATCTCAACTGGATCCCATCCAGTCCATCACTCAACCACTACCAAACCTCAAATACCGAACATATGTCCATCATGACGGAGTCATGCCCCAACTCGTGGCTCATCGTCATCACAATCACCGACACTAGCACCAGCGCTAGTACCAGCACCAACACACTATCAACAACACTAGTATCAGCACACATGCATCCATACTAGCATCAACACAACAGTACCAACATACAAACACTCATACTTGCACACCGTGTGCAAATATGACAACCCTGGATCTCCGCTCATACCGAGCGACTATCCCGTACCTCTACTCGTACCCCTCAACTATGGGTATCACCATTCTGACGATCCATATCAGGATAGTGAACGTTCTCTGAACGTCCCCTAATCCCCAAGTATTGCAACCACACCAAATAGCCAGTCATCTCCACACGACTTCCGACTAACAGTTATTGCTATCGAGATCAGCATCCACACATTACTCAAATATCCGGTCTAACTCGGGATTCCATATTTTATCTCATAACCGTACCCATGGGTCGAATCCCATAGTTATGACTAGACTCACTAGAGTCATCCACATGGTCATCAATGACCTCAGCCGCTCTTCGCAGCACAAGTTCTCATCCACTAGTTACCACTAAGGTTCACCTTTTTAATCCATCATCCACTAGGGTTCCACAATCACACCCTATGGTTCCACCGAACACAACCGCTCTCTGTAATATAATCCACAACCTGACTGACCCCACGGTGTAACGACCCATCCCAAATTCCTAGATTAGATTAGTGACTAATCACGATTAGTGAGGTTAATCGGTGATTAGTTGAGCGAAATCGGACGAACGATGCTAAATGACCTTTTTGCCCCTGGGCGTGGGAAAAATGTTGACTTTTCATTCAGGCGGTCAAATGGACTTTGACCGATGACCGTGTCGTAGTTTAGGACGTCACGAGTTCATAGACAAATGGCACGCCGAATTTAGACGTTCGACGGCGAAGTTACGGTTCACGGAAGTTCGAGGGTACTATTGCACGAATTACGAAACGGTTGCATTTTGGAATTTAGTGGGGCCCAGATATTTTATGGAGGCCCAATGGATGAGTGACACTTGTCACCCATCCACAGGCCACCCAAATTGTATTCATGCACCTTCCTCGTGCATTTTCATTTTCTTCATTCAAACACACAAAACCATTTCCCCGATCTCACCATTTTTCTCTCATCTGTGCAACCCAAACCCATCCAACCTTCAACCTATGATCAGCTGGGAGGACCAGGGAGTGAGGGAAGACAGGAGGATGTGGTGGCCAGACCAGGATGGCGCCGCCGTGGGCGGTGGAGCCATTAACTCGAGAATGCACCCGGTTAGCCATTTTTTATCCAATTTCCATTTTTATTGTTAGGGGTTGTTTTTAATGGTTTTAATGAGTCCATTAGGTTGCTAGGAAGTCATTAGGACGATTTTAGGAAGCTAGGGACGGCTGTGAAGCCATGGCTGCATTTTGGAAAACTTGAACCGTTTGGTTCAAAATCAAACCATAGGATTTAGGTGTTTTTAGCTAAGTTTAATGATTAGAATAGATAGGAAACATGAAGATAGGAATTATAGGATTGATTGGGGTTGAAATCGGACCAAAACAAAGAGGGGAAAGCACTGAACCGGTCGGTTCAGCACAGTGCGGATCGGTTCACGCGGGTTGAAGACGACACTGTGCACCTAGCGCTTGGGCTTACGCGCAGCTGGCTTCTCAGGGCGCGTGGGGGCGCATGCCTCACTTTCTAGGGATGAGTTCAACACATACCTTCTATTCGATGTAACGAAGATTTTGGGACTGGTCTCGCGTCAATCGGACATCGTTTCGATAAGTTTTGGGGTGTCGGAAGGTTTTGGGTCGGTTTAAAAATAGTTAAAAGTTCGAGAAAATTACGGGGATTTGGTAGGAGGTTAATTAAGTAGTTATTAACCTTCTATTAAAATTTGGATAGGTTTGGGAGTCCTGGTGATAGTGATCGGCTCGGGAAAGCCTATGACACTCAAATCGAGGCGGCAGCTCGAACGGTCTGTGAGTGGACCTTGTTTTATAAATTGGTGCATGCATAAATGATTATTTTATATTTTAAATACTTGTCTATGATGCCATGAGTGCATTTGGATGTTTGTGAATTATATGGTTTCATGTATTTCGAGGTGATTTACGTGCTTGCACGTAAATCGAGATTTTCCAGTTTTACACTGATTTTCCATACTTCTGGTTTTGGATATGATTTCATGAAATGATTTTGGATTTGAAAATGTAACTCTCGGACTTGAGGTCCATTTACGGAATCGGGCCGGAGGCCCAGTTGGTTTACGAATCGGACTTGAGGTCCAGTTTGTATGTGGATTCGGGCCTAGGGCCCAGCTATGTATTACAAATAGTTTTTATGGTTCATGACGGTTTATGGGAACCGGCATGAACCCTTGAAATGCAGTTACAGGTCATGACGGTTTTTGGGAACCGGCATGAACCCATGAAAGGATTTTATGGTTCATGACAGCTTATGGGGGTCGGGCATGAATCCTTGGAAGGTTTCAAGAATGATTTCAAACGGTTTTTCATATTCCATCCTTTATATATGATTGTCTCCTCTGGGGAGGGTTGTTGGCCTGGGTGGACCCCGGAGTAGTCACGGAGCACTGACTGACTGGAGTCGCCCCCTAGTTGGGTTCCTTACTCTCAGGATGGGCATGGTTCGTTACCTCCAGGGAGGGTCATTGATCTACGGACATTGACCTGGGTGGACCCTAGAGAGACTTGGGTTTGAGACCCCAGTTAGCACGCGCGTAGCTTTATTTTACCGTGACAGGTTCTTGGATATGAAATATAATGGATAAACATGATTTCAATTGGTTTGGGAAATTGTGTTTTATGATGATAAATGGATTTGGGCTGAGATCCCACGTATGTTTACTATATTCTGGTTTTCTGTAAATGGTTTTGGCCAGGAGCCCGTGTGACTTGGATTTACGGAACTTGGGGCTCTGACCCTAATTATGGTTATTTAAACATATGTGTTTGAATAAATGGTTTTACTATGCATGCATGCTTTTTAGTGAAGGGTATAAAGGTCTTTTATGGAAATGTTTTTATAAACTCTTTATTTTGTCCACTCACAGTCTTTCTGTTTTTAATACCCTTCAGGTTGGTTACGATGTGGACTGTAGCAGAGACCGAGATATCACATGCCTCCTCCAGATCCTGGCGTACTCTGATAGCCCGGGAGGGCAAAGGTCAGAAATATCCCTTGTCTGACACTTCGTGTCAGACGGGAGCAGGGTCATCCCGCACTAATCTCGGGGGGATTGGGATGGGTCCTGTCAACGTGGTATCAGAGCATAGGATTGCTTATCAGAGCAGGGTTGCTCATGTTACTCTGAATTCCAGAGCGTTTTGCGCAATACTCCGTACGCAGGTCGAGGATGTGATATCTCAATGGGCTACAGTTCGTGATCAACCTGATAGTTAGGGTGCCGGTACGATAGTTAGTAGGATTGGATTGTGGAATGTCTTGGTTCGGCACTTGATGCCGGGGTTGCCATAGTTCTGTCAGGGTTTATAGTGTGGGACCCTATGGAAGGATGAACGTATTCGTATGTTAAAGTTGTGATCGTGTGACGGTTAGTTGGGATCGTCTTTCACGATGTCGTTGGATCGGTTCCGACGACTGATTCGGTGTTGTGATCATCCGATGATCGGATATTGTTGAGTTAGATGGATTTACTGCTGGGAGCAGTCGGGTTTATGGTTGGTCAGATTATGGATTACATTGCTGCTGGCGGTTAGCAATCGAGTTCGGGGAACTCTGGTTGAACTTATGGCTATTGGCAGCCGGATTCTGGGAATCCTGGTTAAACTTACGGTATGCTTGGATTGACATCTTTACGATGTCGGGACCACTAGGTCGGTCATATTGTGGATTGTACTGCAGTTAACAGTTGGGTTCAAGAAACCCTAGGTGTGATCGTGTAACCCTACCTTGGGTGTATGGTTCGGAAATGTGAGTTGACGAGTGGTTTGACTTGGACGACTATTCAGATTTGGATTCGTTAGTCGGTCTAGTCATGTCAACATGTGTTGGGACTGTACTTTGCAGTCGAGGTTGTACTTATCGGCTAGACCGAGTTGGTTGTCGTGCTACTCAGTTGTGATGGATTGTTGGTGCAGCTAAGGTCATGGACGACCTGGTAGACGACATTTGGTTTAGTCGAGTTACGAGTGGTTAGTGATTGTTGGACAGGTTATCAGGGTTGGTACTTGTCGATGGAATCCCTGAGCGGGGATACATAGTAGTTGGTACGAGCGGTTGATTCCATTGGATGCGGAGTCTCGATCGTGATGTCTGGTAGTTCAGTCTGCACGAGTCTGTGGCAGGGGCTACTACCGAGAGTGGTTGTAGTTACGGTTGTTGGGAATCGGGGGACGTTTCCTTTTTCTCGTATGAGTTGTCAGAGTGACTGTACCCAGAGGTGTTGGGTACAAGGGAGGCAGAGTTTCTCCTATTCGAGTAGAGGTACGGGGTCGTCGCTCGGTATGAGCGGAGATCCAGGGTTGTCAGTTTTGCACACGGTGTGCTAGTGTTAGTGCTGATGCTTGTGTGCTGAGGCTGACAGGTGATGATACTGGTACTAGTGCTGGTGCTAGTGCTGGTGATTGTGATGACGGTGAGTCACGAGTCGGGATGTGACTCCGTTGAATGGGCATATGTTCGGTATCTATGGTCCCAGAGTGGATCTCAGATAGAGTTAAATTGATTAGGGGACACGTGGTTGATGTCCAAGTATGTTGTTTCCAATCTTGTTGGAATTTCGGAATCGCGAGATGTTGCGATTGAGGTGACAAGTGGAATGTGGGTTTTCCGCATTGGTATCGGGTATTTCGAAGTCATTTTAGGTGACTTCTCAGGTTCTGCCATGGTATATGGTGTAGGTGATGGTTGTTGTCACTAGTACACTGATCGTGTATTGGTTGGTAGACCCGGGATTTGTCTTGGGTCATCAGGAGGTGATGAGTATATCGAAGTTTGGTGACTGAGATTTCTCATTTTCTGCTGGGTAGCAGACGATGTTAGATTATGTGGCGTGGTGAATGCAATGAGTTTTGGTTGCATTCACGTAGGATGAATTTTGGTGTCATCGTTTCGGATCATCTTTGGATTTTCCTAGGTGGAATGCCAAGGGTTGATACGAGGTAATCAATGAAAACCCACAGTCTCGTCGTTGACTAATCTGTTTAGATGAGGGAAATGGTTGAGGATGTTGGGACTGAACTTCTTTCGAGGTAAATCCCATATGGCTTGTTACTCGAGCGAGTAGGTGTCTGACGAGGTCGGATTTTGTCAGACTTAGTGTTGTGTTGATGTTGTTATTGGCTTACCTACGAAGTCAATCGAATGGATTGAACAGGTATCCGATAGGTTCGGATATAGTACGTCTCGATAGACGTGAACGATATTTCAGGTTTTGGAATCAGATTGCTGGATGACGATTCAGGATTTGATTTTGGAACTTGAAAGAGGATTTCTGAATTTGGGTTTTGGAATCGGATTCTGGGTGACAATTCAGGATTTGATTCTGGAGCTTGACAGTGGATTTCCTTTTATGGATTTGGGTTCGGAATGGTTATTCCAAATGCAAGCTTACGGAATAATGATTTCGGATTCGAATTTGGACATGATTATGGATATGATTTCTGGGTTTGGATTCGGGATTTCTTATGAAATTGCGGATTCGGATCCAGACTTGGAAATAGATGTCGGGTCGGAGTTTCGATTTGTCTAATACTGGATTGGACAAATGGACTCCATTATTGAAACGTGATTGGCGATGACTTAGGTCGTTGTTGTAGACTGATTGATGGGTAGATGTATGCACCTTGTACGTTGTTCGAGGTACAATACCGGGCAGACTTGTCGTGCCCGGTGACGTTATATAGGATATACTAGTAGTAGGTTGGTCAGCGTGTGGTAGTCGGATTAGTTCCGATACCATTGGATTAGTTAAGGACGTGAACTGGACATTAGATACTATGCATTGGGTCATGGTATTTCTGATGGGTCTAGTTACACACAGGTCATGTGAGGTGTTGGTAAATGTAAACTCAGGTTGAGTAAGCTGGTGGTTATTGTAACCACAAGTGGGTATAGTGTCAGTTTTCGACTGACGACTGTCAAGTGGTGACAGTTTGTCGAAGGTGTAAACGTGGATCGATTAGTGAGATTTGGTGACTCCCGGTGGGAGCATGCGTCAGGATAGATTGGGAGTGAGCAAGGAACCTTCGAGTTGTTGTGTCAGTGAAAGGGTAGATTTGACAAATTGTGTCAATTCGGAACGTATGATTACTATCATTCGACGTGATCGAGTGTAGTCATTGCGACGTGAGTGTTAATGGTACGTCTGGTTGCAGACAAGTACTCTTCTGGTTAGTTGGTGTACTAGTGTACACCTGTTTCGAGGTCGATTCTACTTTCCACGAGATGGATGTGGAATCAGGATAGTTGAAGTTTCAAGAACGAAACTAAATTAAGGAGGGAAGAACGGTTGGAATTAGGTCGGTTGAAATTTCGAGGACGAAATTAATTAAGGAGGGAAGATTGTAACGGCCCGTCCCAAATTCCTAGATTAGATTAGTGACTAATCACGATTAGTGAGGTTAATCGGTGATTAGTTGAGCGAAATCAGACGAACGATGCAAAATGACCGTTTTACCCCTGGGCGTGGGCAAAATATTGACTTTTCGTTCGAGCGGTTAAATGGAATTTGACCGATGACCGTGACGTAGTTTAGGACGTCACGAGTTCATAGACAAGCGGCACGTCGAATTCAGACGTTCGACGGCGAAGTTACGGTTCACGGAAGTTCGAGGGTACTATTGCGCGAATTACGAAACGGTTGCATTTTGGAATTTAGTGTGGCCCAGATATTTTATGGAGGCCTAATGGATGAGTGACACTTGTCACCCATCCACAGGCCACCCAAATTGTATTCATGCATATTCCCCGTGCATTTTCGTTTTCTTCATTCAAACACACAAAACCATTTCCCCGATCTCACCATTTTTCTCTCATCTGTGCAACCCAAACCCATCCAACCTACAACCTATGATCAGCTGGGAGGACCAGGGAGTAAGGGAAGACAGGAGGATGTGGTGGCCGGCCCAGGATGGCGCCGCCGTGGGCGGTGGAGCCACGAACCCGAGAATGCACCCGGTTAGCCATTTTTTTATCCAATTTCCATTTTTATTGTTAGGGGTCGCTTTTAATGGTTTTAATGAGTCCATTAGGTTGCTAGGAAGTCATTAGGACGATTTTAGGAAGATAGGGACGGCTGTGAAGCCATGGCTGCATTTTGGAAAACTTGAACCGTTTGGTTCAAAATCAAACCATAGGATTTAGGTGTTTTTAGCTAAGTTTAATGATTGGAATATATAGGAAACATGAAAATAGGAATTATAGGATTGATTGGGGTTGAAATCGAACCAAAACAAAGAGGGGAAATGTCAGGACCCACCCCGGTTTCACCCCAAAAAGCGAGGTAAATCCTGCTCCCGTCTGACACCCCGACAGAAAGTCTACAATAGCCCACGAAAAGTCTCGAACAAAACAGTCAGATGCAGGAGAAAATGTAAACATCCCGAAGTCAAAGTTTTACAGAGCATAGTACAAAATACAAAAGAAAGAAAACCGATGAACAATGTACACGCACAATGGAAAATCTAAACACTCCGGGGTCACTCTCGTAACTTCTATGCCTCCGACGCTGCCTCGACATCAAAACCCGGTCGTACGAAAATTCAATGTTTCCCCCTATTTTAGCCAAATTACGAAAGTGCCCTCAACCTTCCAAACATCATAACTTCCTCCTCGGATGTCGGAATCGGGCGTACCACCTGTCTACGGATTCGTGACATCCCGAACTGCGTCACAGTCATCGGTTAAAGTCCATTTGACCTCAGGAAATAAAAGTCAACAATTTGCCTGAACCAAGGGCAAAATCGTCATTCTATCTTAATGAACCTATCGTAACTAACTAACCACCGGTTAAGCTCACTAATCCCTCAATAATCACCGTCTTAACCCTATTTCCAGGGACGGGTCGTTACAGGAAAGCACTGAACCGGTCACGCCGGTTCAGCACAGTGCGGACCGGTTCACGCGGGTTGAAGACGACACTGTGCACCTGGCGCGTGGGCTCACGCGCAGGTGGCTTCTCAGGGCACGTGGATGCGTGTGCCTCACTTTCTAGGGATGAGTTCAACACACGAAACCTTCTATTCGATGTAACGAAGATTTTGGGACTGGTCTCGTGTCAATCGGACATCGCTTCGATAGGTTTCGGGGTGTCGGAAGGTTTAGGGTCGGTTTAAAAATAGTTAAAAGTTCGGAAAAATTACGGGGATTTGGTAGGAGGTTAATTAAGTAGTTAGTAACCTTCTATTAAAATTTGGACAGGTTTGGGAGTCCCGGTGACAGTGATCGGCTCGGGATAGCCTATGGCATGCAAATCGAGGCGCCAGCTCGGACGGTCTGTGAGTGGACCTTGTTTTCTAAATTGGTGCATGCATAAATGTTTATTTTATGTTTTAAATACTTGTCTGTGAAGCCATAAGTGCATTTGGATGTTTGTTAATTATATGGTTTCACGTATTTCGAGGCGATTTACGTGCTTGCACGTAAATCGAGATTTTTCGGTTTTACACTGATTTTCCATACTTCTGGTTTTGGATATAATTTCATGAAATAATTTTGGATTTGAAAAGGTAACTCTCGGACTTGTGGTCCATTTGATTTACGGAATCGGGCCGGAGGCCCAGTTGGTTTACGAATCGGACTTGAGGTCCAGTTTGTATGTGGATTCGGGCCTAGGGCCCAGCTATGTGTTACAAATGGTTTTTATGGTTCATGAAGGTTTATGGGAACCGGCATGAACCCTTGAAATGGATTTACGGGTCATGACAGTTTATGGGAACCAGCATGAACCCATGAAAGGATTTTATGGTTCATGACGGCTTATGGGGGTTGGGCATGAATCCTTGAAAGGTTTCAAGAATGATTTCAAAAGGTTTTTCATATTCCATCCTTTATATATAATTGTCTCCTCCGGGGAGAGTCGTTGGCTTGGGTGGACCCCGGAGTAGTCACGGAGCACTGACTGAGTGGAGTCGCCCCCTAGTTGGATTCCTTTCTCTCAGGATGGGCATGGTTCGTTACCTCCAGGGAGGGTCATTGATCTACGGACATTGACCTAGGTGGACCCTGGAGAGACTTGGGTTTGAGACCCCGGTTAGCACGCGCGTAGCTTTATTTTACCGTGACAGGTTCTTGGATATGAAATATAATGGATAAACATGATTTCAATTGGTTTGGGAAATTGTGTTTTATGATGATAAATGGATTTGGGCTGAGATCCCACGTATGTTTACTATGTTCTGGTTTTCTGTAAATTGTTTTGGGCAGGAGCCCGTGTGACTTGGATTTACAGAACTTGGGGATGTGACCCTAATTATGTTTGTTTAAACATATGTGTTTGAATAAATGGTTTTACTATGCATGCATGCTTTTTAGTGAAGGGTATAAAGGTATTTTATGGAAATGTTTTTATAAATTCTTTGTTTTGTCCACTCACAGTCTTTCTGTTTTTAATACTCTTCAGGTTGGATAGGATGTGGACTGTAGCAGAGACCGAGATATCACATGCCTCCTCCTGATCCTGGCGTACTCTGATAGCCCGGGAGGGCAAAGGTAGGAAATATCCCTTATCTGACACTTGGTGTCAGACGGGAGTAGGGTCATCCCGCACTAATCTCGGGGGGATTGGGATGGGTCCTATCAACGTGGTATCAGAGCATAGGATTGCTTATCAGATGAGGGTCCTTGAAACCTTTCAAGGATTCATGCCCGACCCCCAAAAGCCGTCATGAACCATAAAATCCTTTCATGGGTTCATGCCGGTTCCCATAAACCGTCATGACCCGTAAATCCATTTCAAGGGTTCATGCCGGTTCCCATAAACCGACATGAACCATAAAAACCATTTGTAACACAAAGATGGGCCCTAGGCCCGAATCCACATAAAAACTGGGCCTCAAGTCCGATTCGTAAACCAACTGGGCCTCCGGCCCGATTCCGTAAATCAAATGGACCTCAAGTCCGAGAGTTACCTTTTCAAGTCCAAAATCATTTTATGAAATCATATCCAAAACCATAAGTATAGAAAATCAGTGTAAAACCGGAAAATCTCGAATTACGTGCAAGCACGTAAATCGCCTCGAAATACATGAAACCATATAATTCACAAACATCCAAATGCACTCATGGCATCACAGACAAGTATTTAAAACATAAAATAAACATTTATGCATGCACCAATTTAGAAAATAAGGTCCACTCACAGACCGTCTGAGTACCGCCTCGATTTGTGTGTCATAGGCTCTCCCGAGCCGATCACTGTCACCGGGACTCCCAAACCTGTCCAAATTTTAATAGAAGGTTACTAACTACTTAATTAACCTCCTACCAAAGCCCCGTAATTTTCCCGAACTTTTAACTATTTTTAAACCGACCCTAAACCTTACGACACCCCGAAACCTATCGAAACGATGTCCGATTGACGCGAGACCAGTCCCAAAATCTTCGTTACATCTAATAGAAGGTTTCGGGTGTTGAACTCATCCCTAGAAAGTGAGGCACGCGCCCCCACGCGCCCTGAGAAGCCACTTGCGCGTGAGCCCACGCGCCAGGTGCACAGTGTCGTCTTCAACCAGCGTGAACCGGTCCGCACTGTGCTGAACCGGCGTGACCGGTTCAGTGCTTTCCCCTTTTTGTTTTGTCCACTCACAGTCTTTCTGTTTTTAATACCCTTCAGGTTGGATACAATGTGGACTGTAGCAGAGACCGAGATATCACATGCCTCCTCCGGATCCTGGCGTACTCTGATAGCCCTGGAGGGCAAAGGTCGGAAATATCCCTTGTTCGTGTCAGACGGGAGCAGGGTCATCCCGCACTAATATCGGGGGGATTGGGATGGGTCCTGTCACGCGGTCCTGACATCGTATAGACGTCAAATCCAATCCTACCATTAACTCAACGTTGGTCCACCACTAAGGTCATCGGCTAACTCCGATGTACCAACATCCCTCACCCCAGCAATCACCACTAGGTTCATATTTTTTGACTATTACTCAAATGAAGTTCCTCGAACCTATCTGCACCTAGCAGCACAACAATCCAATATCATATGACCGAACCGACGATCCCACATTACCAGTTCATCACATACAACCCCACATGGGTCGAATCACATTAACGCACGGCGTATCGGGCCAATCACACTCTATTCACTATTCAAACCCAAAAAATATTTATCAGGTTGATAACGACTTGCAGCCCAAAGAGACATCACACCCTCGACCTGCGCGCACAAAAAAGCAACCCTGCTCTGATACCAAGTTGACCGGACCCATCCCAATCCCCCAGGATTACTGTGGAATGTGCCATGCTCCCGTCCAACAAGGGGTGTCAGACAAGGGATAACCAAAAGTCACTGCCCAAACGGGGCTTCCAGAGTGCGCAAGGATCGATGGAGGAGGCGTGCAATGTCCCAGTCTCTGCTGCAGTCGCATCCGTAATCAACTTGAAGGGCATTAAAACCAATAAAAGCTGTGAGTGGACGAAAATCATTAAGTTCATTAAACACAGTTATAAGACATTTATGCCCACCAATAAAAACGTATGCATGCCACGAAAACCAGTAACCAAAACGTTTGTTCAATCAAGCCATTAGGGCCTTAGCTCAAAAACCGTAACTCAAAACCAAGTGTGGGAACAATCCTAGCTCGAAAACCAGTAACGAAAACGTTTGGTCGTCTAGGACCCCTAAGTATGTCTCATAAGCAAACAAACAATCCTAACGTCAAAAATAAGCGTTTCGAAGCAGGGAAGAAAATCGAGTCTCCTCGGGTTTTTCAGCTTACCGCCGCCGTGGGCCGTCCAGTCCTGGTCTGAGTCATCCTAAGGTTGCAGTTATCCTAACCCAAGGTTAGTTCGAGTCCTGGTGAGGTGGTTTGGATGGCTGGACAGTGTCGGGTTGTTTTGGTTCCTCTCGGGTCTGGGAGGTTCCTCGGTCGTGCATGGCGGCTGTGGGGTGGTGGCCGGTGTCTGGGGGTGGCTGAGGGTTGTATGGTGCTGCCTGGTGTGTGAGGTTGGGCAGTGAGGTGGTGGTGTGTTTGTTCAAAGGAGTAAACCGTGCTCACGGGTTTGAGAGAAATGAAAGTGAGAGTGAATGGTCTGATAGGTTTAAAACAGAATGAGCAGATGAGATCAAGGGCTGAGATTCAACCTGAGTTTAAAATAAATGGTGAGGATTTCAGGAGAGAAATGGATTAAATAATCCAATGGCCAACAAGGATCCTGGTTTTAGGGAATGTAGGGGATGAGTGACACTTGTCACTCATCCAAGGGTCCAGATTGATTTGATTAAAGTAATCAGATTTTATTAATTTAATATTATTTCATTCCGGGTCTCGGTTAGTTCGGTTAATCGAGTTTACTTCCGTGACCATAACTTTTTCGTCGTAAGTCCGATTTCGGCGTGCCGCTTGTCTACGGATTCGTATCGACACGCTCTACGTAACGGTCCTTGGCCCTTGTCCGTTGGACCTCCCGGGACAAAAGTCAAAATTTGGCCCCTTTTCTGCCAAATTACCAAAATGCTCCTCGACTTCTGAACATCATAACTTTCTCCTCGAATGTCGGAATCTAACATGCCACCTGTCTATAAACTCGTGACATCCTGAACTACGTCACGGTCATCGGTCAAAGACCATTTGACTGCCCGATCAAAAAGTCAACATTTTGCCCACAACTAGGGGCAAAACGGTCATTTTGCACATTTTGTCCGATTTCGCCCTACTAATCACCGATCAACCTCACTAATCAAGATTAGTCACTAATCTAATCCCGGAATTCGGGACGGGTCGTTACACTAGATCTATCCGAGTCTTTAAACTCCCGAATCTTTAAACTCAATAACCAGGCCTCAATAATCCGAGTCTTTAAACTCCGAGTCTTTAAACTCAACAGGGCTACGGGGGAAATATTAATATATCCGAGTCTTTAAACTCAATCGGGGTCTTTAAACCCAATCCGGGCCCGTCCCCCGTCAATCATAATCCGGGTCTTTAAACCCAATAACCAGATCCAGGAAATCCAATCCAAACCGTTTGAAAACCAGTTCTAAATCCATATCCAAACCCGAATCCGAAACCACTGGTCTGATGCCCTTTCGACATCCAGAACTGTCATTCCGAATCCAAATCCAGAACTCATATCCATTTCCTTTTCCAGATCCGAGTCTGCAACCATCATCCCGTAAGCCGGCATCCGGAATAACCATTCCGAACCCAAACCCGGAATCCATTTCAAGTCCCGAATCGAATCCCGAATCGCTATCCAGAAATCCGATTCGCAAACCCGAAATCACGTTCCTCAAAACCACTTTTCTGAACTGGGCTTCAAGCCCGAAAACTCTTTTCCGAAATCCTTTTAATTTCTTTGAAATCAAATCGTATTTCAATTCCCGAAATCAATTCATTAAAACCAGGTTAAATCACAATATTTATCAAAATCTCGTAAAACGTGAAAACCGAAAACCATCACATTCATAAATCAAATCATAGGATCATAGAAAACATATAAAACATATATGCATGCATCAAGAGTTAGAAAGCAAAGTCCACTCACAGACCATTCGACGTTGCCTCGATACGCGCGCACTTACGCCGTTCCCAGTCATTCGGTTATCCTCGGCTTTCCCGAACCTGTCCAAACCCATAACGAGGTTACTAACTACTTCACAAAAGTCCTACTCAAATCCCATAATTTCCCAAACTTCTAAACATACTTTAAACGGGACCCTAGACCTTCGATCCCACAGAACTAACTCGAATCGACGTCTAATTAACCCGAAACCTATCTCAAAAGATTCGTTACAACAATTAGACTCAAATCCTAGTTGGACACTTCCCCATATAACCTCGCACGCGCCCCACGCACCGCCCAAAGTGGCTGCGTGTGGGCCTCACGCACCTGCACCAGTGCACTGTTCATCGTCGTCTTCAATAGGTGAACCGGTCTGAACCGGCGTACCCGGTTCTCTCCTATTCCTCCATCATTTTCAACCATTCCAATCCCAAAAGTTTCGTCCATTTCCCAGCAACCATTTCAAATCCTAAAATCTAGAAATCCTAGCCTCTAACCCGTCGTCCTCAACCTCGAAATAAAAGAGCCCGAAACCCCTGTTTCGGTTCCCGGCCGCCAAGACACTCCCCCGTAACGGGAACCACCTTAGACGACTCTAGGAACATCCTGAGTCTCACACCACTCACCAAATCCCTCGACTCAGTCCCAAAAGCCACGACTTTTGGATTAAGTAAAACGGGAAAAACAGAGGATTTGGGCTTACCGTCGATTCGTCCTCCGCCGTTCGCACCGCCGTGCACCACGGTGTCCACTGGGTCTCCTTCAGCCGTCTTAGCTTCCTCTCAGCCTGGATTGGACCAACACACGGCACAACTGTAACGACTCGTCCCAAATTCCATGATTAGATTAGTGACTAATCACGATTAGTGAGGCTAATCCGTGATTAGTAGAGCGAAATCGGACGAATGATGCGAAATGACCGTTTTGCCCCTGGTGGTGGCAAAACGTTGACTTTTCAATCAGGTGGTCAAATGGACTTTGACTGATGACCGTGACGTAGTTCGTGACGTCACGAGTTCATAGACAGGTGGCACGTTCAATTCCGACATTCGAGGAGGAAGTTATGACGTTCGGAAGTTTAGGGGCATTTTGGTAATTTTGGTGAATAGGAGGTCAAAAGTTGACTTTTTGACCGGGAGGTCCGATGGCCGAGGGCCGAAGACCATTACGTAGATAAGGACGATACGAATCCGTAGACAGGCGGCACGTCGAATTCGGACGTTCGACGGCGAAGTTACGGTTCACGGAAGTTCCCGGTTACTATTCACGACGGCACGTTTTACGAGACAAAAAGTGCAGTTTTGTCTCTAGTGGGCCCAGATATTTAATGGAGGCCCAATGGATGAGTGACACTTGTCACCCATCCACTGGCCAACCTCACCCACTCATGCACCAAACCCATTCACCGTGCATCCATTTCTTCCATTTTTCCTCCATCCATTACCCGATCCCATTTCACCCAAAATCCTAAAATCTTCATCCCTTATGATCTGAGGAACCAGGAGAGTGAGAGAGGAGGACTAGGACGGCAGCTGGTGGCTGGAACCGCCGTGGGCGGTGGCGGGAGCCCAAAACCCGATCGGGTACCCGGTAAGCCCGTTTTTCCTCATTTTTCGATGTGAGCATTATGGTTGGTTTTAAATGATTAGGGAATGATTATTAGGATGCTAGGAAGGTTTTAGGACGATTTTGGTGAGGGTTAACGGCTGAGAAGCCGTGGGGGACCGATCGGAAAAATGGGACCGTGAGGTCCATTTCGAACCAAGGGCTTTCGGGTAGTTTTCTTAGGTTGTAAGGATTGGGATAGATTGGAAATGAGAAAATAGGAATTTAGAAATTGGAATGGAAGAAATCAGACCGAAAATGAGGGAGTCGGAGGCCTGGACCGGTTACGTCGGTCCAGTTGCAGGGGTCGGACCGGACCGGTCGGTTCGGACCGGTCTGATCGAGGTAGGAGAAGCACTGTTCACAGGCGCGTGGCTCCCACGCGCAGCCACTTCAGGCGGCGCATGAGGGCGCGTGGCCGGGAATCTGGGGAAGGTTCCAACATGTGAAATCATCTATTCGATGTAACGAACATTTTGGGACTGGTTTCGAGTCGATCGGACACCGTCTCGATATGTTTCGGGGCATCGGAAGGTTTAGGTTCGGGATTAAAAATAGTTAAAAATACGGGAAAATTACGGGGCTTTAGTGAGGGGTTATATAAGTAGTTAGTAACCCTCTAAATTAATTTGGACAGGTTTGGAAGTCCCGATGACGGTGATCGGCTCGGGGAGCCGTATGGCACGTGTATCGAGACGCGGCTTCGGACGGTCTGTGAGTGGACCTTGTTTTCTAAATTGGTGCATGCATAAATGTTTATTATATGTTTTAAATACTTTTTTGTGTTGCCATGAGTGCATTTGGATGTGTGGTTACGTATAGGCACGTATTTCGAGGTTTCGGCCCTATACGGTGCCTATACGGGGCTGTATGTCTTTATTGGTCTAAATGAAATGGTTTTGGATTTCCAAATGGATTATGAATATGATTTTATGATGTTGATTTGGATGCTTGTGAATTATATGGTTTCACGTATTTCGAGGCGATTTACGTGCTTGCACGTAAATCGAGGTTTTCCGGTTTTACACTGATTTTCCATACCTGGGGTTTTGGATATGATTTCATGAAATGGTTTTGGATTCGAAAAGGTAAACTCGGGTTCGAAACCCATTTGATTTACGGAGTCGGGCTGGAGGCCCAATTGGTTTACGATTCGGACCGGGGGTCCAGTTTCTATGTGAATTCGGGCCTAGTGCCCAGCTATGTGTTACAAATGGTTTACGGGTCATGACGGTTTATGGGAACTGGCATGAACCCCTGAAATGGATTTACGGGTCATGACGGTTTATGGGAACCGGCATGAACCCATGAAAGGATTTTATGGTTCATGACGGCTTATGGGGGCTGGGCATGAATCCTTGAAAGGTTTCAAGAATGATTTCCAAAGGTTTTTCATATTCCATCCTTTATATATGATTGTCTCCTCCGGGGAGGGTCGTTGGTCTGGGTGGACCCCGGAGTAGTCACGGAGCACTGACTGAGTGGAGTCGCCCCCCAGTTGGGTTCCTTACTCTCAGGATGGGCATGGTTCGTTACCTTCAGGGAGGGTCATTGATCTACGGACATTGACCTGGGTGGACCCTGGAGAGACTTGGGTTTGAGACCCCGGTTAGCACACGTGTAGCTTTATTTTACCGTGACAGGTTCTGGATATGAATATATTGGATAAACATGGTTTCAATTGGTTTAGGAAAACTGTGTTTTATGATGATAAATGGATTTGGGCTGAGATCCCACATATGTTTACTATGTTCTGGTTTTCTGTAAATTGGTTTTGGGCAGGAGCCCGTGAGACTTGTGTTTACGGAACTTGGGGTTGTGACCCTATTTATGGATGTTTTAACATATATTATTGGATAAATGGTTTTACTATGCATGCATGCTTTTTAGTGGAGGGTATAAAGGTCTTCTTATGGAAATGTTTTTATAAATTCTTTATTTTTGTCCACTCACAACCTTTCTGTATTTAATACCCTTCAGGTTGACAGCGGATGTGGACTGTAGCAGAGATCGAGATATCACATGTCTCCTCCGGATCCTGGCGTACTCTGATAGCCCGGGAGGGCAAAGGTCGAAAATATCCCTTGTCTGACACTTCGTGTCAGACGGGAGCAGGGTCATCCCGCACTAATCCCGGGGGGATTGGGATGGGTCCTCAACAACCACCACCAATTCCCGCGACAACCCTCTGTTTCCCAGAGAATCGAACCTCACACCCACGTTGTTTTTTTTGCACGATTCTACTCCCAACTCCAGTCACCAGCTTCTCTTTTTCCCTCTATCACTCTCACAAATCACAAAAACCTCACACACTCACTGAATCGATCAATAACTTCACCCCCTCACCTCTCTGTTTTCTGTTTCTCAAACCCAAAATGCACGGTTTGAAATCGACCAAGTTATACCCGTGTCCATTGTAACCACCTAGAAACCTCTAGGTCACTTCCACGTGTCCTCCATCCCATGGCCCAATTCCAAAATATCCAATCCCCCTATATGCTTGTCCCAATCTGGTTGCACGAATCCCAAGGCACCAAAAGACCAAAATACTCCTTGCGAGTCAAAAGTACCATTTTACCCTTCAACTTCTCAGACCCAAAACTAAACCGTCCGACGTCCGATAACAGCGTGCCACCTGTCGTTGTACTCAGGACGTCGAGACCTACCTAACGGTCCTCGGTCTACGCATAAAAACTCAATCGTACTAAAAGTCAACTTTCCCCCCTATTTTAACCAAATTACGATAATGCCCTCAACCTTCCGAACATCATAACTTCCTCCTTGGATGTCGGAATCGGGCGTGCCACCTGTCTACGGACTCGTGACGTCCCAAACTACGTCACGGTCATCAGTCAATGTCCACTTGACTGCCCGAACTCAGAGTCAGCCATTTGCCCAAACTAGGGGCAAAATCGTCATTCTACCCAAACGGCCGAAAGTAACCAACTAATCACCGAGTAAGCTCACTAATCCGTTACTAATGACGTTACTAATCCCGGCTCTCGGGACGGGTTGTTACAGCTTAAGTTATGATTAATTTGTGAATTAAATGGTGAATTTAATGAGTGGTTAAACCTATGGTTGAAGGATTTAGGGATTGAGTTAATAATATCGAATATTGTTTTTTGTGAGTAATTGATGGATTGTGCAAGAAACGTGGAGATAAAACCTAAATAAAGTTAAAATAATAAATTTTCCTACCTGAAGGGGTGATCCAAGAGTATCTACCAACAAAAATAAACATAATATAATATAATTATAACTAATTATATTATATTATTTTCAATTATTTAAAACCATAAAAACTAATGGTTTATAACGAATTGTTATAAACCATAAAATGTTGATGGTTTCAAAATGAATTAGATTTTAGGCCATTCATTCTTTATGGCTTAAAATAATTTACTATTCTAGTTTAGTTAATTTTAGCAATCGAACCTTGTATAAATACGTAAGTTATTCAATGAAATGAATAAAACAATTCTAAAGGCAGAACTCAAAGCAGTTCCTTAGCTTCTTCCTTTTGTTTCTCTAAATGTCTTAAAATTCCTCTCGTTCCCTTATTCCTATAAACTAGGAATTCATAGTTCTATCGACTAGAAGTTTAGGATCAAGTGGTGACGATGGTTTATGGTCTCAACTCCCAACCAACGCAAAGCTTTTGGAGAAGAACTTTTAGGTCCTTTGCTCGTACACCGAAAGCTAAGGTCCAAGAGAGACATTATGACTGGAGAAAACAAACAGGATATATCCAGTGATGGCGATCTCATCACTAAACTTGAGCAACAAGTTGAAAACTTGTCTGCATCAATCTTTAAACTCGTGGAGAGTATGAAGAATGGAAAACCTTCACGTCCATCAATTTCATCTGAGCCTGATCACAAGCTCAAGAAAAAGGTTGTTGAGGACAGCGAAGATGAAGACGACACACAAACTGATCCAATGAAAAACGAAGCTGAATCAGGTGATAATAAAAATTCTATTAATACCTTAAAGATTGATTTTAAGGTTGACATCCCCATATATATAAGTATTCTAATGTGCAAAAAATAAAATTTGCGAGTTTGAAACTTTCAAGCCATGCCTTTACATGGTGGAAGTCCTATCAGAGAAAGTATGATATCTCAGAATTGACTTGGAAGAACTTCAAGAAGCTTTTAAGAAAACAATTTTATCCAGTTGGCTATGAAGATGAAAGATGGTATAAGTGGCAACACTTAAGACAAAGATTTGAGCAACCTTTACATGAGTATACAACAGAGTTCCACAACAAGCTATGGTTTTGGACATTGACGTCGACGACTACGACGTTTTCATGAAGTATACCGGAGGTCTTGCCGACTACATACGGAATGAACTAAAATTGTTCACCGTAGATACTATTGAAGATGCTACTGTGAAGGTCATAGCCATTGAGGCAAAAAAATAAAAGAACTGACAAGAATGATGATAGATCAAAACCTGTCAACAAAACTGACTAGCAGAAAAAGGGGAAGTAGAGCAAGGAAGGTCAGACACAGAAGGTCTACTATGATCACTATTAAACCAGCAGACATGCCAAAGACAAGTGTTGGATACTCCATCCTGAGTTACGGCCAAAGCGCGAGAAAAACTGTAACGACCTGTCCCGAGAGCCGGGATTAGCAGAGTGTTTAAGGAGGGATTAGTGAGCCTAATCGGTGTTTAGTTGGGTCGTTAGCGTAGAATGACGATTTTGCCCCTAGTTTGGACAAAATGTTGACTTTGAGTTCGGACGGTCAATTGGGCATTGACCGATGACTATGACGTAGTTCGGGACGACACGAGTCTGTAGACAGGTGGCACGCCCGATTCCGACATCCGAGAAGGAAGTTATGATGTTTGGAAGGCTGAGGGCATTACCGTAATTTGGTAAAAAGAGGGGGAAAGTTGACTTTTAGCACGATTGGTTATTTGTACGTAGACCGAGGACTGTTAGGTAGATCTTGTCGTCTTGAGTTCAACGACAGGCGGCATGCCTTCATCGGACATTGGAGGGGCGAGATACGGGTCTAGAACGGAGAAGGGTAGAATCGTAATTTGGACTTTAGGGGTATTTTGGTCTTTCCGTGTCTTGGGATTTGGGCCAATCAGAGAAGGCCAAGTGTACAATGGAGATGGGGATATTTTGGTTTGGGACCACAGGGATGTGACACGTGGGGTTTTCCTAGAGGTTTCTAGGATGTTGCACGGTGCAAAATTAAACGGGTAGTCGTGCTTGTGTGTGTAGCCGTGTTCGACGAAGAGAGAAACAGAGAGTGAGATTGAGAGAAAATTGAGAGTTGGCCGTGGGTGTTGGTGTGTTCTGGTGACTGAGTGTGTGATTAGAGATCGAGAGATAGGTAGAGAGTGAGTTGTGAGGGCAACTCGTGTGAGGAAGACTGGTGTGAGGAGAGGGTGAGTTCATGGGAAAACCAGAGAACATAGAGGGAGTTTGGTGGTAGTGCGAAGCTCAGTGATCAAGTCGATCAAATTGGGCTCGAGGGGAAGCTTGGACGGTTCTGTGGACTCCAGGGAACGCGACGGCGAGCACGTCGGTGATCGATAGGCATGTAATTACTTCAGCCTGTTTAGATGCTCTATTTCCGATTTTCCGTTGTGCGTGTACTCTGTGTATCGGGTTTAATTTCCTTAGTTAGGTACTATGCTCTGTGTAATTGCTGACTCTGGGAAGTTTTTTTTCTCCTACGTTTGACAATGTATGTTGTGGTTTTCATGAGGTTGTCTCGGTGATTTCGTTTTTGGGTTGTCAGACGGGAGCAGAGTTTAGTCCCTAATCCTGGGGGATTAGGGGTGGGCCCTGACAATTGGTATCAGAGCATAGGTTTGTGGTTTGTGTCTGTTGCGAGGTTGTGTTTAGGTTGTTTGACTGCTTCTATGCCTCTTTCAGCGTGCGGTTGACCATGCCTCCGAGACGTGGACCCCCTCCATGACCTGAAGACGAAGTGGCGAGAGGGTCAGAGAGTGCTACGATCAATCGAGCCCAGCGGCTCGGGGCGATGACTTTTAGTGGTGGGCTAGACCCTGAGGAAGCCTAAAGGTGGATTACGAGACTTGAGCGGATTTTTGCAGTGATGAATTGCCCACCAGAGGATCGAGTGTTACTAGCTACCTTTTTACTGGACGGTGCGAGTGGTGGTATACCCTCGAGTTGCCTGGTTGGGACGCCCACACAGTGACCTGGGAAACGTTTAGGGAACGGTTTCTGGATCAGTACTACCCTCGTTCTTTCCGTGATGCCAAGGAGGCTGAATTCCTGTAACTTCAACAGTGGAGTTTGAGTGTGGCTGAGTACGAATAGAAGTTTCAGATGTTGTCTCGTTTTGCTCCTGCGTTTGTGGCCACTAAAGCCGAGAAGTGCCGTAGGTTTGAGTTAGGCCTTCGAGGTGAGATCCGAGCCATAGTGACGGCTGGATCGTTTGCTACCCTCCGAGAGTTGTCAGACGCTGCGGTGAGGGTTGAGGCTAGCTTGCCGGTACGATGCCGGGAGCCACCTTTTTCTGGAGCTTCGAGCTAGAGGGTACCGAAGAGGAGTAACTACAGTGGAGCATCGTCGGCGGACGATCATCGTTTTGGTAGACCTGGTAGTTTCCAGAGTTCAGGGTTCCGTGGTTACCAAGCACAGCCGACTCCGCAAGCCAGTGCGACATCTGTTGCGTCTACAGGGAGACCGAGTCCTTCTGGTCGGGATGTGTGCTACTACTATGGGGAGCGAGGTCACTTCCGACGTGAGTGTCCACTATTACCACAAGAGGGTAGTGTAGGCCGAGGAGCGGCAGAGCCCGGACGGAGCACATCGTCAGTGTCAGGGACAACAGGCACTAGAGGAGGTGGAGGTGCCACTAGTAGTTCGAGGGGACGTGGTAGATCTGCAGGACCCCAGGCCCGAGTGTTTTCGATGACTCAGCAGGATGCTCAGTCAGCACCCGGTGCCGTGACAGGTACTTTTACTATCCTTAGTTGAGTTGTATATAGTGTTGTTTGGTTTCAGGGTAGAGTCTAGAACTTTCCCTAGGTAACTAGGAGTGACTATAGCTGATCGATATGAGGTTATTGAAGAGAACCCACAATCTAGGATTGCCTTTAGGACTTTGTTGGTTTATTCCGACAGGGTGGTCGAAGTCGTTGAGTAGTGAGCCGGTAGGTAGGATTCCTTTTGGACTAGCTTGTTTCTGGGTTAGGATTTGAGTTGGGTTCCGGAAGGTGAGGTAGTAGTACGTGAGGAAGTACTCTATGAATTCTATTGGATACTCTACATGAGGTATTTTAAAATACCTTTGTTTTCTGTTCATAGAGTTTCCCTTGTGTACACCATAAAGTTCTAGTTGTACTGAGAGAGGGTTAGAAGTGTTGAACCGGTAGTGGGGGTGTTGTGAAATACCCAAGGTGGCGATGATAGGTTAGGACCTGTCTAGAGTAGTTGGTTTTGGGTGAGAGTTGACCACCGGATAGTAGACCTAGGTGTAGGGTTTGAGCTGTGGAATTTCGGGGACGAAATTCTTTTAAGGAGGGTAGATTATAACGACCCGTCCCGAGAGCCGGGATTAGCAGAGTCTTTAAGGAGGGATTAGTGAGCCTAATCGGTGTTTAGTTGGGCTGTTAGCGTAGAATGACGATTTTGCCCCTAGTTTGGGCAAAATGTTGACTTTGAGTTCGGATGGTCAATTGGGCTTGACCGATGACTGTGACGTAGTTCGGGACGTCACGAGTCCGTAGACAGGTGGCACGCCCGATTCCGACATCCGAGGAGGAAGTTATGATGTTCGGAAGGCTGAGGGCATTACCGTAATTTGGAAAAAATAGGGGAAAAAGTTGACTTTTAGCACGATTGGGTTTTTTTACGTAGATCGAGGATCGTTAGGTAGATCTCGTCGTCCTGAGTTCAACGACAAGCGACATGCCTTCATCGGACATTGGACGAGCGAGATACGGGTCTAGAACGGAGAAGGGTAGAATCGTAATTTGGACTTTAGGGGAATTTTGGTCTTTCCGTGTCTTGGGATTTGGGCTAATCAGATAGGCCAAGTGTACAGTGGAGATGGGGATATTTTGGTTTGGGACCACAGGGCTGTGACAAATGGGGTTTGGCTAGAGGTTTTTAGGATGTTGCACGGTGCAAAATTAAACGGGTAGTTGTGCTTGTGTGTGTAGCCGTGTTCGACAAAGAGAGAAACAAAGAGTGAGATTGAGAGAAAATTGAGAGTTGGTCATGGGTGTTGGTGTGTTCTAGTGACTGAGTGTGTGATTAGAGATCGAGAGATAGGTAGAGAGTGAGTTGTGAGGGCAACTCGTGTGAGGAAGACTGGTGTGAGGAGAGGGTGAGTTCACGGGAAAACCAGAGAACAGAGAGGGAGTTTGGTGGTAGTGCGAAGCTCAGTGATCAAGTCGATCAAATTGGGCTCGAGGGGAAGCTTGGACGGTTCTGTGGGACTCCAGGGAACGCGACGGCGAGCACGGCGGTGATCGATAGGCATGTAATTACTTCAGCCTGTTTAGATGCTCTGTTTTTCCTAAATTTTCAAACGTTGAGTCGTGGCTTTTGGGGCTGAGTCGAGGAGTCTAGTGAGGTCTAGGGGACTCAGTAGGGTCCTGGGAAGCTGCTGGTTGTGCAGCCGTGAAGGGAAAGTGTGTGGGTGGTCGGATTGAAAAACAGGGGTACGGGTGGTTTTTGTTTCGAGCTTGGGACGTTGAGATGTAGGCTGTGTTGAGTGTTTGGAGTAGAGGATTGGATTCCTGGGTAGAGTACGAAGAGAATGGTGAAAAGAGGAGCAGGAATGGTGGACGGACGACGGAGAACCGACCACGCCGGTCTGGAACAGTGCACAGGTTCGAAGGTTGAAGATGAACAGTGACTGTGCAGGCGCGTGAGGCCCACGCGTAGCCACTTTGGGCGGCGCATGGAGGCGCGTGCGATGGTTTCTAGGGAAACGTCCAACTAGTTTTTTGGTCTAGAAGTTGTAACGAGCCTTTTGGGATAAGTTTCGGGTTAATCGGACGTCGTTTGAGGTTAGTTCGACAAGGTTGAAGGTTTAGGGTCTTGGCTCGTTACGTTTAGGACCCGAGATTTTTGTGGGATTTGAGGAGGACCTTCGTTAACGTGTTAGTGACGTAGTTTGGTGACTGTTGACAGGATCAAGGAACCCCGAGGAGGCTTAGGAACGTACAGAACGTACGGGACGCGAGTGACGTGCCCGGTAACTGTGAGTGGACCCCTTCTCTATAACTGAGCATGCATAACTGTTTTAATGACTTGTTTTATGGTTTTATATGTGATTTCATGGGTATTTTAATATACTAGAACTATTTTACTTAATTACACGTTTTCAGAGAAAGTTCGGTTTCAGCACGTTTTACGAGAAATGTTTGAATTCTGATTTCGATGCCATGATTTTGGGATTTCAAATGCTAAATGGTTTTCAAACATTATAAAAGGATTTTGGAACATGATTATGGTAATCAAGGTTTTCGGTTTTAGAATCGGATTTCGGAAAACGGAATTTGGTTTTAAAGTTGAAAAGTAGATTTCTGGATTTGGGTTCGGAATGACGGTTCTGGATGCCGGAAAGGCTTCGTGTAACGACCCGTCCCAGGAATTAGGGTTAAGACCATATTTAAGAGGAGATTAGTAAGCTTAATTGGTGGTTAGTCGTTTATGATAGGTCCGGTAGCGTAAAATGACGATTTTGCTCCTAGGTTGGGCAAAATGTTAACTTTGAGTTCGGGCGGTCAAATGGACTTTGACCGATGACCGTGACGTAGCTTGGGACGTTGCGAATCCTTAGACAGGTGGCACGCCCGATTCCGACATCCGAGGAGGAAGTTATGATGTTCGGAAGGTTGAGGGCATTACTTTAATTTGGGTAAAATAGGGGGAAGAGTTGACTTTTCGTCCAACCCGGTTTTGACACGTTGACCTAGAATAGTTAGATAGATCTCGTCATCCTGAGTTCAACGGCAGGCGGCACGTATTCATCGGACCTAGGATGTGTAAGTTACGGGTCTAGAAAGGTAGTGGCATTATCGTAATTTATGTCATAAGTGAGGGGCATTTTGGTCTTTCTGTGTCTTGGGATTTGGGCCAATCAGATAAGGCCAATTGTACAGTGAGATTGGGATATTTGTGCGAGGGCTGAGGGGATGGTGACACGTGCAGTGTGTGTAGTGGGTTCTAGGGAGTGCACGGTGTGGGTGTGTGTGTGTGTGTGTGTGTGTGTGTGTGTGTGTGTGTGTGTGTGTGTGTGTGTGTGTGTGTGTGTGTGTGTGTGTGTGTGTGTGTGTGTGTGTGTGTGTGTGTGTGTGTGTGTGTGTGTGTGTGTGTGTGTGTTCGAATTAAACGGGTGTGTGTGGTCGTGTTCGAGAGAATACAGAGTGAGGTCTGAGAAGGAATTGATCGAGTTCTGGGTGAGAGTGTGAGAGCTTGAGTGTGTGAGTGTGATCAGGGGAAGCTGGAGAGTGCAAGGAAGATGGTGAGAGGAGTTGAGAAGTCGAGTGTTGGTGTGTACAAGGTGTGAGGTTCTCAGGAAAACAGAGAGGGAGTTTGGGTGGTGTGCTGTCGTGCTTGGTCATTTGAGACTTGTGGTGGCGTTCAGAGGACGGAGGAGGATCTGAGGAGTTGTGTGGACACCGGGGGACACGACGGAGCCCACGGCGGTGAGCGGCAGGAGAGGTAATTTCTATTTCCTCTGTTTCCGTTTTATTTCAAATCGAAAGTCGTGGACTTAGGGGCTGAGTCGAGGGTTCTAGTTGGTCCTAGTCGACTACTTAGGTCCTTAGGAACCTGCTAGTATCGAAGCCGTGACAGGGGAGGACTTGGGTGGTAGGGAACCGAAACAGGGGTTTCGGGTTGTTTTTATTTCGAGCTTGAGACGACGAGTAGGAGGCTGTGTCGAAGTGTTTGAAGTAGGGGAACAGGTTCTTTAGGAATGGACGATGAAGATGGTGAAGAAAGGAAGGAAAACGGAGACAGGACGGCGGAGAATCGGGAACGCCGGTTCAGTACAGTCGAACCGGTCGACCTGAGGTAGACGATGATGAACAGTGTTCATGTAGCAGGTGCGTGAGGGCCACGCACAGCCACTTTGGGCAGCGCGTGGGGGCGCGTGCGGCGGCGGTTGGGAAAACGGTCAACATGGTTGTTGGTCTAGGTGTTATGACGAGTTTATTGGACTTGGTTTCGGGTTGTTTGGACGTTGGTTGAGATTAGTTCTGCGAGGTTAAAGGTTTAGGGTTTCGGTTCGATACGTTTAGGTCCCGGGGATTTTTGTGGGAAATTAGGTGGACCTTCGTAGATGTGTTAGTAACGTACTTTGGTGACTTGTGACAGGATCGGGATTTCCCGAAGAAGCTGAGGAACGTACGGGACGTTCGGACGCGACTGAGGGCTTGGTACTGTGAGTGGACCCCTTCTCTATAACTAAGCATGCATAATTGCTTTTCATTACTTGATTTATGGTTTTATATGTGATTTCCTGGTTATTTGAATATGTTATAACTATTTTACACCATTGCACGTTTTTCGAGAAAGTACAGTTTTCCGCACGTTTTTCGAGAAATACTCTATTTACGATTTTGATGCCATGACTTGGGGTTTTCAAATGATAGGCAATTTTCAATGAGTATAAAGGGATTTGAGACATGATTTTGAGGAGCAAGGTTTTCGGTTTTAGAATCGGATTTCGGAAAGCGGAATTTGGTTTTAAAGTTGAAAAGTGGATTTCCGGATTTGGGTTCGGAATGACGGTTCTAGATGCCGGAAGGGCATCAGACCAGTGATTTCGGATTCGGGTTTGGATATGGATTTAGAATTTGTTTTCAATTGGTTTTGGATTGGATTTGCTGGATCTGGATATTGGGTTTAAAGACCCGGATTATATTTGACGGGGGATGGGCCCGGATTGGGTTTAAAGACCCGGATTGAATTTAAAGACTCGGGAGTTTAAAGACTCGGATATATTGATATTTCCCCCGTAGGCCTGTTGAGTTTAAAGACTCAGGAGTTTAAAGACTCGGATATTATTGAGGCCTGGATTAAGTTTAAAGACTCGGAAGTTTAAAGACTCGGATAGATCCAGCAGGTTTGATCGGATAATGGTTGATTGTGAGTTATGTTTTATGACATGGATTTTATGATGTTATGACATGGTTCCAATAAATGTTTTTTTATGATGATTCTCCTAATGTTTTATGACGATATTCGTGTGGGTTCTAACTGTTTTTGGTAACTGGGTTATGCATGTGCGCTTTTAAAACGGAGGGCCAAAACCCTGTTTGATTATAAAATGGTTTTTGGAAACTTTTATTCTTTATGGTCCACTCACACCTTCTGTTTTTAAATTGCCCTCCAGGTCGTGGAGCTAGCGCGGGGTTTCGGCGTCGAGGCAACGTCTGAGGCATAGAATATTCGAGAGTGACCCCGGAGTACTTTAGATTTTTCGTTGTGCGTGTATCTAGTTTATCGGTTTTCATTCTTTTGTATCTAGTACTATGCTCTGTAAAACTTTGACTTCGGGATGTTTAAAGTTTCTCCTGCGTCTGACTGTGTAGGTTGGTGGTTTGCGTGAGTTTACTTTAGTTGTGTATCGGGATGCCAGATGGGAGCAGGATTGACCTCGATTTTCGGGGTGAAACCGGGGTGGGTCCTGACACTTCGGGCCAGTGATTTCGGATTCGGGTTTGGATGTGAATTTAGAAATGGTTTTCAAACGGTTTGGATTGGATTTGCTGGATCTGGTTATTGGGTTTAAAGACCCGGATTGTGATTGACGGGGGACGGGCCCGGATTGGGTTTAAAGACCCGGATTGAGTTTAAAGACTCGGGAGTTTAAAGACTCGGAGATACTGATATTTTCCCCCGTATGCCTATTGGGTTTAAAGACTCGGGAGTTAAAAGACTCGGATGTTATTAAGGCCTGGATTGAGTTTAAAGACTCGGGAGTTTAAACACTCGGATAGGTCCAGCAGGTTTGATCGGATAATGATTGTTTGGTATTTATGTTTTATGTAACTGTTTTTATGCTGATTCTGCAACTAGTTTTATGACGATCCTTATGTGATTTATAACTGTTTTCAGCTAATGGGTTATGCATGTATGTTTTCGAAACGGAGGGCTAAAACCCTGATTTGCTTATGAAATGGTTTTCGAAACTTTTATTCTTTATGGTCCACTCACACCTTCTGTTTTTAATTGCCCTCCAGGTCATGGTGATAGCGCGGGGGTTGACGTTGAGGCAGCGTCGGAGGCATAGAGTACTCGGGAGTTTTCCCGGAGTGTTTCCGATTTTCCGTTGTGCGTGTACTCTGTGTATCAGGTTTAATTTCCTTAGTTAGGTACTATGCTCTGTGTAATTGCTAACTCTGGGATGTTTTTTTTCTCCTGCTTTTGACAATGTATTTTGTGGTTTTCGTGAGGTTGTCTCGGTGATTTCGTTTTTGGGTTGTCAGACGGGAGCAGAATTTATTCCCTAATCCTGGGGGATTAGGGGTGGGCCCTGACAAAAACAACCAGGAGAGAAATGGCAGAAAAGCCACCTTAACTGCACAGCAGGCAGAAAAGCTTCCAGAGTTGAAACAACCTAATGTTACACTTACCCTTATGACAAGACCAGTAGATACTGAAGACACGTACAACCGTGAAGAGCTATTTCATGTGAATATTCAGGTGAAGCAAAGTGCTGTACAAGCTATTATTGACCCTGGAAGTCAGAAAAACCTGATTTCAGAGGCTTTAGTAAGAACAGTGGGTTTAAACACCACACCACATCCTAAGCCATACTCGTTAGGATAGATTCAGAAGGATGTTTACTTACAGATCACGAAGCAATGTACCTTCAAATTTGCTATCACCAATCGATATATCGATGAGGTGACATGTGAGGTGGTTCCTTTGGATGTTTGCCAAGTCATATTAGGAAGTCCATATTTATGGGACCGAGATGCCATCCATTATCGAAGGCTTCACAAGTATCGACTTGTGAAGGATGGGAAGGAGTTCCACATCAACACTTGCAAGCTTCAAGCTACAAATAATTTTCTTACAGATAATTTGCTAATAGCTAACCAAACCAAGAGGTTAGTCAATTCATGTGGGCGATTCGTTTTGTTGATGATTCGACCGCAAGATCAGAATTCTAAAGCTATGACATTGTCTACATTGTCTTTATCTCCTGCACAACGCTCAGACATAGGGAAATTACAGGAGAAGTCCAAGGACTTATTTCATGATATGCAGGGTTTGCCACCACGGAGTGCGGTGGAGCATGAAATCCAATTGGTAGGAGATTCATCTCTACCAAACTTGGGTTTATATCGTACTTCTGTGATGGAATCTGACGAGATCAAGAAGCAAATTCAAGGACTTCTTGAACAAGGAGTCATCAAACCCAGCTGTTCACCATGTGGTTCGCCAGTGTTACTTGTGCCTAAGAAAGACGGAGGCTGGTGTATGTGTGTAGATTATAGGGCACTTAACAAAATAACCATTAAGAATCGGTATCCATTGCCGAGGATTGATGGCTTGCTAGATCAACTACATGGTGCACGCTACTTCACTAAGCTTGATCTCAAATCTGGCTATCACCAAGTCCGCATCCATGACGAAGATACTTGGAAAACTGCATTCAAAACAAAGCAGGGACTATTCGAGTGGTTAGTCATGCCATTCGGATTATGCAATGCTCCAGCTACCTTCATGCAATTGATGAATGAGGTACTCCGCCCTTTCATTGACGACTTTGTCATTGTATACTTAGATGACATTCTCATATTTAGTGTCACATAAGAGGAACATCTTCATCATATTTCTCAAGTTTTGGAGGTTCTACGAACAAATTAGTTACAGTTAAATGGTAAGAAGTGTGAATTTGGGAAACAACACCTTGTATACCTGGGATTCATTGTTGGTGCAGGAGAACTGAAAGTGGACCTAGAGAAAGTGCAGGTGATTTCAAAATGGCCTACTCCCCAATCAGTGACTGAATTTTGGAGCTTTATAGGTGCATGTCAATATTTATGAAAGTTTATTCGGCACTTTTCACAAATTGCAACACCCTTACATTCTCTAACAAAGGCCAATCAAAAGTTTGAATGGTTGAGAAACCATGAGGAATCTTTCCAGTTGTTGAAACGGAAGATTACAGAGTCCCTAGTATTAGCATTACCGAATTTGCAGAGACTATTTGAAGTGGAAGCAGATGCATCGAACTATGCTATGGGTGTCGTATTATTTCAAGATGGGAAACCAGTTGCATACCATTCTGAGATGTTTAGTGGACCGGTATTGAATTATCCGACTTATGACAAGGAATTGTATGCAATGCATCAAGTAGTGAAGCATTGGAGAGCTTACTTGTTGGGAAAAGAAGTCGTAGTTCACTCAGATCATAAACCTCTTCAATTTTTAACTACACAGTCTAAGTTACAGCAAGCTTGCCATATGAAATGGATGTCTTACCTACAACAATTCAGTATTGTAATAAAGTACAAGAAGGGAGCAACTAATAAGTTGGCAGATATGTTATCTAGACCACCAACACCAGTTAGTTCCGCATTGCTGGTGCTTATGAAAATCCAACCCATTGTTCCTTTAGAATATGCCAAAGGGTATGACACAGATGCTGATTTCAACTCAGCCTATGCCAAGCTGCAACAAGGAAAGACTAGTGAGTTTCAATTGAAAGATGGACTAATGTATAAGGGAACACAATTGTGCATTCCAGAAGATAGCGATAGATTACAGTGAATTCGAGAGGCTCATACTTCCAAAGTTGCAGGGCATTTTGGAGTTGAGAAGACTTTATTGAATCTTTGTCGTTATGTGTATTGGCCAAAGATGCATCTCGATGTTTCACGATACATTCGAGGTTGTGTTCTATGCAACACATCGAAGCCTTCCAACAAAAATTTAGGATTGTATCTTCCATTACCAGTACCTACTCGACCTTGGGAGAGTATCTCGATGGATTTCTTAGGTGGATTGCCTAAAACCAAGTCTGGAAATGACTATTTGTTTGTGGTGGTAGATCGTTTTAGTAAGATGGTGATTCTTATTCCATGCAAGAAGACCGTAACTGGAGAAGGAGCTGCTAAGTTATTTTTCCAATATGTTTGGAAGCATTTTGGCTTGCCTACATCAATTATTTCTGACAGAGACAGTCAATTCTTAGGCCATTTCTGGAGGTCGTTATGGGGAATGATGGATACTAGATTGAAAAGAAGCACTGCATTTCATCCACAGACAGATGGGCAAACAGAGGTCGTAAACCGGACTATGGTACACTTATTGAGGGGTTACAATTCCAAGCATCTGAAGACTTAGGATGAAAGTCTCCCTTACTTACAGTTTGCTTTCAACCGAGCAATTCATGGCTCCACACTCAAATCTCCATTTGAGGTTTGTTTGGGTTATTTGCCCCAGAGTCCTTTTGATTTACATTCACTATGAGTGACCAACCATTAAGTGGGAAGAAGAAGAAGAACATATTCGAGCACATAAATTTCTCGAATGAGTTAGAAAGATTCATATTGAAGTGGAGGCACAATTGAAACGTTCTCAGCAACGATATAAAGCTCGCCATGATAGGCATTGGGTGCCATGTAGCTTCAAAGAAGGTGACCTAATATGGTTACACCTTGGAAAGGAGCGGCTAGCCGGTGAAGGCAAGAAACTTAAGCCTATTCGTTATGGACCGTTCAAGATCATCAAACAAATTGGTGATAATGCCTTTCAACTTGAATTACCTCCATACATGCATATGTACTCGGCCATCAATGCCGAGAATCTTAAACTTTTTGAGCCATCTCTACTTGATGATGATCCCGAAAAAGACACTCGTCTTCCATCAGTTGATGACTTGCGGATTGAACGAAAAGATCCTTTGCAGAAGGATTGTATATTGGAACAGAAGGTTCTTGAGACTCGACATGGAAAGTATGAGTATTTTCGTATTGGTAGAAAAGGTCAACTTCCTAGCAAGTCGAAATGGTATATTCGAGATAAGGCAATAATAGAGTTTCCTCATCTCAATTTAGCTTGACCAGGAGCTCAAGCATCTTAAATGGGGGAGCCATGATCCAGGAGTATCTACCAACAAAAATAAACAAAATATAATATAATTATAACTAATTATATTATATTGTTTTCAATTATTTAAAACCATAAAAACTAATGGTTTATAACGAATTGTTATAAACCATAAAAAGTTAATGGTTTCAAAATGAATTAGATTTTAGGCCATTCATTTTTTATGGCTTAAAATAATTTACTATTTTAGTTTAGTTAATTTTAGCAACTGAACCTTGTATAAATACGTAAGTTATTCATTGAAATGAATAAAATAATTCTAAAGGCAGAACTCAAAGCAGTTCCTTAGCTTCTTCCTTTTGTTTCTCTAATTGTCTTAAAATTCCTCTCATTCCCTTATTCCTATAAACTAGGAATTCATAGTTCTATCGACTAGAAGTTTTGGATCAAGGGGTAAGTGGGTTGGATGTGGGTGGTACCCCGCTAAGTAGGAGTTCTTTTTGGTTAAAAGTAATTAGAAGTACGTTAGGAGAATCCCTTGTGTGACGAAGGCTGTCAGACGGGAACATGACCGGTCCGACTTTCCAGGTAATTAGAGATAGGTCCTGTCAATCCGACTATTTAATACGGACAATTTCGAGGGTATTATTTTAACGTGTGTGGACTGTATAAAGACATTCAACTGTATTAATTTATACGATGACTAATTAATACGATTGGTACCAAATATTAGTGTTGTACTATATTATCCTATGCAATCCATTTTATGGCGTACCAAACGTAGCCTAATTTGTTTGATTTTCATTGTTATTATTTACTAATTTCTATGAATCATAATAAAAACTAACTTAATGACTATATTTCCCTCATACAAAGTAAAAGAATAATTTTTTTATTAATATTCATTCTACTACAACAAAAACTACTAAAGACCATCATCATGTGGACATTAATATCACTTTACACAAGACTTTCATCATAGATTGGATGACAAAAATTTTAAAATTCAATATATTTTCTTTAGCCAAATATTATCAAATATACTTATTTAGTAAACAAGATTTAAGAGTATGGTGCACATACTTGGTATTAAAAAAAATTATTTAGCCATTAGTAACAAGTCCAAAATGTCATATATGTTTTCTGTTATTATTCATTAATAAAATTGGAGAAAATGTGCGTAATTTTTTTTTGTAGTACCACAACAAGTTCATTGATAAATATTGTAAATCATATTTTTAATTGTTGATGAGGTGACTGAGAAAATAAGGATTGGTTCACATGAGATAATTATTACTTAAAAATATTTCTTCTTCAAAATGTTTCTCTATCTGTCTGTGATTTTTTTGGGCTTGAGGTGGCCGCATATTTTAAATGTTGGCAGTTTGGTTCGTCGCATCTTCAGCTAGAATATTTGTGGGCTTCGTCTTTTGGAGTTAAGAGTGCATTTGATTGGGTTTATTCTAAGTGGGTTTTGATTCGAGTCGAGTATGTAACACCCCAGATATTCGAGAAATGAAAAATGACAATTTTTCCCCTAAAGTCAAATGGTTGACTTTGACCAAATAGTCAAAGTGTAGACTATTGATCGGGACAACTTCTGGGACTTTCGAAAAAAAACCACTACAAAGGTCTCGACATCTTGAGTACGTAAACAAGCGGTATGTCGAAAACAGAGGTCAAATAGGTTCGTTATGGGTCAAAAAAGGCTTAGGGGTACTTTGGTCATTTTACCACAAAGCGCATTTTTGTAATCTTACATGAAAGGACTTGATATTCTAGAATATTCTAGAATTGCCTTGAAGCTTGATTACTTATCTCTCTTAACTGACTTAGAGTGATGTTTATATATAGAGGAAGGGTGTTTGAGAAGGAACTCGATGGAAAGGCATCAAAAATAGGAAAAGAGAGAAAAAAACAAAGGGATCTCGAGGGAGGTGGAATAGTGAGGGGAGAAGAGAGAACAGAAGCAGAAGAGGGAAAGTGAGGATGAAATAAAGAGAAAATTGGGAAAAAGAAAAAGAATACGTGGGGAAAACGATGAGGATAAAGAAGAACCTGTGAGGAACTTACTTCAGGTTTCTAGTTTCAGACTAGGGAGCTCGAAGTTAGACGTGATGGTAGCCTCCTGGAGGTCTTGGGGTCATTCTGGGGTAGAAAGAGGAGGGGGGGGGGGGGGGGGGGACAGTGAATGCTGGAATCATCGAGGATACGGTTGGACAGCTATGGCCAAAAGATTGTGAGGGTAAGTCGACGAGATTTGGTAAGTATTTCTCCTCTTTAATTCCACAAATCTTCTCCTTAGATAAATTAGATGAAGTTTGATGCTTGAAATTATGGAAACAGACCTAAAACAACGGAGAAATGGTCGGGTCGCCGTCGAGGACCGGGCGACCCAGAAACCAAACGTTCGAGTATGGAAGATAAGTCTGTGACCAGTGCGTGACCACCACGCACATAGAGCTTCCTCACTGCGTGGTGGCGCTTGCGATGTCTTTTGGTTGTCCGTCTAACAAAAAAAGTTATTCCTGATTTCATTTGTAAACCAGTGGTATAAAGTTTGATGAATTTGGACATCAATTAAGGGTGGTTTAAGGGTTCAATTTGTTTGATGATTATATTTAAGTTCAATTTGAAATAAGTAATCAAAAGCTTGATCTTAACCTTATGTTGATGGAAATCACTGGTTAATGTGATATTTATGATGAACACATTGATAATGGTTAAATTAGAGAACCTATTTTTCCATTAATTTTATTTACCATGTTTTTTATTCTTGAATTCATAGTTAATAGAAAGGACAAATAAGGGTCGATTTATGAAAGGAAGATGTTGGGATCTAGAGTATGATCACTATGTAATTTCCAGTTCCTTGGGTATATGTCAATGCCTTTTCTATGATGAGGATAATAATGTGATGATGGTTATGAGAATATAAAGGTTTAGCTATGAAACAATATATGTTTTTTCAAGTAATGCCTATGCGTATAGTTTTAATGGTAAAAATAAGTGTTGTGTTCATAGCATGATAACCTAAATTTAGGTAATAAGAAGGAGTATGGAAAGTGAAGGATTTATGGAAGTCCATAGCAAAGAGATAATAAGGACTTGTAATGAAGTTGATTAAAGAAATGATAATGAAGGCTTATGATTTTATGAGGATAATTCTAATGGAATTAAATAGCTATTGGTTTATTATGATATACATTTATTTATAAAATTATAATTCATCATATGATTTATGTGTATTTAATATTAATAGTACACCTATCTTTAGTTGTCAATAATAATATTTGAGAGTTGATAAGTTACTTAATAAAGATGACTATTGTTAGTTGTATAAGTAAAGTTACAAGTGGTAGGAAAGTGAATCAATTAGGGTTAAGTTAGTAATTCCAGTCCTTAACAGGGTTAGTGGCTCGGACGTTGGCGTTGACCTCGCAAGGGTGGATTAGGTTTCGTTAACTAAACAAATTGGACATGGTCAAAATTAGGAATATCCCTTATTTGATCCGAGTTGTCAAACGGGAGCAGGACTGGTCTGGTTTTCGTAGTAATTAAGGACGAGTTATGTCAGAGTATCTTCCTTCTCCTCTTCATTTTCAGATCCCTATGTGTAATGAAAATGAGGTAAATCTCAATTTCAACCTCACTTAATTAGCTTACAGTTACTTTTGTTTTGGAAAAATTTTTGTGGTACGTTTTAGCTTTTTTGACTGATTTTAGTTATTGAAAAATTAGGCTTATCAACAATCAATTGTTGCTTTGTGCAACTTAGACTTGCTGAACTCAAAGTTGTTGATTCAAATTCTTGACGATTCTGACGACCCATACACAATTTTTGTTTTTTTTAATCGAAGAGGATGCTCATAAGTGGCAATAAGAAGGAGCCAACATTTTGTATCGGCACCGAGTGATCAAAGATAGGTACAAGGTTGGTAATCTCAAGTCTGAAATGAATTGTAGTTATGTCAAAGACTATGAAATTTTTGCCATTTTTTATGTCGATTTTCAGCCCTCCCTTGATTTCCTCAAGAGAACAGTCCCTCGTTTCAAGGTACCTAGCTAATTGTTGCTAAATCACTAGTCTTTTATCATTTTTTGCCCAGTTCTCCGTCTTGAGTTGTAATAATCCCTATGATCAAACTACATTTTCCAAAAGATTATTAGCCTGTTACTAGTTAGGGCATTAGACTATTAGGTTTTTTCCCCTTTTTGATTTTTGGATTTAATTTAATTTTTATTTAATTAAAAAATTAAAATCAGTTTGATTTCAGTACGGAACAATATAGTTTTGTGCCTAAACACTAGACCCCTAATGTGTAGTTTTGTGCATCTGATTGTTATTTTATTTCTCTTATCTTAACATAGGTAGTTCTATATTAGAATTAATTGCTCTTTATGGAAATGAACTTTTATTTTATTTTTTGAGTTAAAAATATTTAAATATATTAAGAAGACTTGGGATGTAAAATTTGATTTAGAAAATGGAATGTTTTTATTTTCTAAGCTAAAAAAATTATTTAAATATATTAAAAAGGCCTCAAATGTAAAATTTACCTTAAGCCTCATGTATCGTTGGGACGGCCCTGCCCTAGTGGTTCGTTGTCTAAATTCCTTTTGCTATTAAAAAAAAAACTAAGCAACAGTTCCCACATGTGTATTACAACTATTACTGCAGTGGGTAGAATAGATACATCTTCAATTCGTATCCTTGTGCTAAAATTAATGGGAAATTGACAAAAATAGGGGGTTAGACAAAAATATTTACAAAAATAGGGACCCCTAAAATAGTTTTACAAATCTACATACTATATACGCCTTATAGTAACCTCGTACTAAAAAAATGCAATTGAACATCAGCAACAAAAAGCCCTAACTCCAAATCTCTCCTTCCTCTGTTCATAACTTCTTCTCAAAATCAAGCAAACCTCCTTCTCCAAATCGACCAGGAAGAAAGACATCTGGTGTGCCCATCATCTCAAAATCATGAAACACCTCAGAGTCAAAAAAACCCTAACCCCAAATCTCTTATTCTCATCCACGAATTCTCAAAACTCGTCAACGACCAAATTCACCATCAAGCTCACTCACCACCACATTCACCATATAGCTTGAATTTGAAGTATGACCCCTATATCCTTCTGATTCGTTCATTTTTGGGGTTTTTGTGTGTTGAATTTGTTAGGTTTTTTGTGTGTTGATTTTGTTTAATGATGTAAGTCTGGAAAAATGAAGCTGGGTTGAAAGGCAAGAAAATCCATTTTTGCAAATCTGGAGATCTGCAATTTCCGGTCTGATAGTAACCCTATAGTCCAATAGTCTTATAGTACCCATATAGTGCCTCTATGGTCCCGTAGTCTGATAATGCCCCTACAGTCCAGTAGTCTTATAGTGCCCCAACAATAATGTAGTTTACTTATAGTATTGTAGTGAAGTTAAACTTGGATGTAATAAATGTTATTGTATGAAATCTCATGAATGAAATCGGTTGCAATTATGATTTATTTCAATGGAAAATGGTTGAGGTGTGGAAAGAAGTACACGTATGAAGGGAGTGATATGAAATGCATTATAGTACCAAGATCTACAACGTTTGCTAAACTTATAAACCGTGTTCGCCTGATTGCCCAGCTAAACAATCCCGTTGAATCACACAGATTAAAGTTCTCAGTTTCTGCAACATCCAACAAATACAAGCATATTGAAATCGTAGATGATGATGATGTCCAATATTTCTTGAGGTACTCTAGTGAAACCATAAGATCCAAAGTTGTTCCCTTACTAGTTAGTAGAAAAGAAACAGAAGTGGAAAGTGTTATAGGGGTAAATTTAACTCCAAATACAAATGGCATATGTAAGAGAGAGTAGTCAAGTTATCCACGAGAATACAAATGGGGTTCAACATCGAATACATGAGCTTGGGAATGATGCAATGGAAATGATTGATTTTGATGTCTTCTTACCAATGAGGCAGTTGGATTAGGTGTACAAAGGGATCAAGTGGGCAGCCATTATTCATCTACATTGGGCCATGAACATCTTACATTATATGAAGATTCTACTCCAGAAAATGGAAGATAAGAATCGGAGCAGTAAAGGACCAATTTGGGGGTGATAAATGAAGAATAAGTTACTTGGGGTAATCGATACTCAAGAGTAAGTTGGTGTCCAAGGTTAGAAGTGGGTAAACTGTTTTCTTCCAAGAAAGCGTTGAATAGGGAGTTATAGTTGGCAACAATTAGAGGTCACTTTGAGTACAAAGTTGCTCATTCCTCTAAGGCTCGATTGGGGGTTAATTGTTCACAAACCAAGTGTCCATGGCGTGTTTGTGCACACCAAGTCACTTTGAGTACAAAGTTGCTCATTCTTCTAACCTCATCTGTGATCCAACTAGACATGTCCAACAACTCGGCAGAAAATTTTAAATCCAGACTGAACTCATCAACCTTAAGTAGCTCCCTAATGTAACACAAATGTAATTGAACCATAAGCTTTACCAATGTCAATATTGCCTACTTGATAACCGACACATGAAGTAAAATACTTACTGAGGTGTAGTGGCCTATTTTTTCATGAATTCTACAAGGATCACAACATCCTTCTGGGGTACTAGGGCACAAGGGTCGTACTTGTCAACTTTAGTCCCCCCGCCACTCTCATATCATGTTAGTTTTTCCTTCCAAACTCAGTGAAAGGAGAAAGTAACACTGCCTTATGCTTTAACCTGCATCTGGTGCGTATCGCGGCCGCCGAAGAGCCTATGACGACGGTCGAAGTTCCTTCACCAACAACCATGGTGTTTCTTGTATTGTCATATTTGTTGCTATCCATATAGCCCTTCAAGAAAGCAGCTATTTGTTGGCAAACTAGGGAATACTGGTCTACACTTATTAAATCTTTAGGAATTTCAACAACAAGATTATGCTTTGGTTGGGGGTTGCTAGTCTGGGCCTCAGGTGTAGGTTGCTTTGCTTGGGGTGAAGGAATGCTCGTAAAGCCTCCTTCTTAACCTTCCTTATTTCGTGGTTCGTCCATCCTCAAACCCTGATAAGGCTGGCCCAACGAACTAATTCATTCATCCATTTCGAACAGCTTCAGTTGCATCTTGTTCTCAAATGCAACTTGCCTACGCTGAAGATTGTGCACCTCCTTATTCGACTTAATGATGTCAATCTATTTCTTCAACTACGTATTGTCGCTTGCAAGTTGCTGAACTGTACTCAGAATCTTCCCAACAAGTTGCTGCCATACTGCAATATCATTCCTTGTTGGAATTGTCATATCCAGGAAGCTATCATCGTCATTTTCATCAAACTTTCTTTGGGATGGCTCCCCAACAACCACATCACCAGTCCTAGCACTCTCGGCTTCCACCGTTGGAAATAAACTCCTCACTTCCACCTGCATTATTATCAACATTCATATATTAATGCTCATACAATGTTGTTAGGAAAACCTCCATCAATGAAAGAAAGGAATCAACTTTGACACTTACCACTTGTGACTGGAATATCAAATTTTGTCGCTGGTAAAATTGGTCACCTTTGACTTGCTTCTAGTGCAGTAATCGGGGAGTGTCTGTATTTCTCATCACTTCGACATATCCCAGCTCAATGAAAGTGGGTACGATTTCGAATGCCTAGGTCTGAACACCTAAAAATAGTTTTTTACAGTTAAAAGGGCACTTACATACTTTTTCACAAACTAACAAACAAAATTCAAAACATGCATAAAATGTAGCACACAGACCTGAAACGCATATGCAAGCCCACACAGCTTATATCTTCGATGGTTAGTTTTACCCTTCTTTTTTGTCCTCGTCTCATTTCCTTCACTTCCTCTTTCATCATCTTCATCACCTCCTTCATCATCTTCCTCCTCTGCCCCAAGGATATTTGTTCCACTCCTCAAGATTATCCATGAGTTGTAGATGATATATGACAGGACCCGTCCCAATCCCACTGGGACCACCCGGGGACGTGCCCCGCTCCCGTCTGACAATGACTCTAAACATGCCAAAATTACCCTTAAATAAAGACCAAAGACTTAAATAGATAGATAACGTACAACCACAGTGTTTAAAGTGATACTGTCAGACAAGGGAAAGTAAAATACAACATGTGAGCACAATAGTCAGAGTACATTTATTCGGTGCTCAACCTACCCACAAGTGGGTGTACAGGTGCACAGCTAGGCAAACTAAACCTCTGTCTCCTCCTCCGGGTCCTCCTCCTCTATTTTCGTGTCAGGGTCTGGAGGGGTCAGTAAAACAAGGGTGAGTGGGCCAAAAATAACAGTTTAGAAATCAATTTAATAATAAAATAATCATAAGGTTTTACCCCTCCGTTTTCCAAATCTTGCATGCAGTGAAAACATAATATCATAACCATAAAACCACAATAATAATCGAAAGGAGAAACTAACATATCAGTGCACTGTAAAACCCAACCCAAATGATGTCACGGTTCTAAGGCTACGCGTTGCCACTCAGGGTCTCACACCCGAGACTCTCTAGGTACATCAGCTCCCGGTATCCCGGTCACTGCCCGAGGTATACGAACATGCCTTCCTGAGAGTAAGCAGCCCAACGGGGGTCAACTCCACTCAGTCAGGGCCCCGTGACTACTCCAGGGTCCACCCAGGCCAACGACCCTTCCTGGAGGAGACAATATACACAGGTAGGAAAGTACAGTACAATAACAGTATAGTTTACCCTATGTCCCCCGGACATTCCAAACAAAATCCACACATAATCCAGACAAGTCTCATGCCCAAAAATTGTAATAACATATATAAACAGTTCATAAGACTCATCGAAATCATAAGTGGAAATAGTAAAATAGTTTATGCATGCAAGTCTTTTATAAATCAAACAGCCCACTCACACTCGGTCCTTGCTGCTCAACGATCTCTAAAAACCTGTATTATTATACCTGAGAGTTATTTAAGGACCCTATGACCTCAATACCAAGACCCTAGAACAGATCCGCCTCAAAAACGCATCCCGGGCGCTACTCCCGGTGCTTTAAACCCCATTTTGACTAATCTAACGATCTCCGATCGACACGAAACCACCTCCATTGGATCCGTATCGTCGAAACCTTGAAAATGGTACCGGCCCCACCAAAATCACTGTTCACACACGCCCCCACGCGCCTGGTCAACGCTGCTACAGTACTGCTGACGTCAGCAGTGACGTCATGCTGACGTCAGCAGTGACGTCATGCTGACGTCAGCATGACGTCATCACTGGCACTTGTCAGGTGACACGTGGCATGTTCTGATTGGTCCCTGGTCTGACAACATCTGACAGGATGACGTCATCATGACGTCAGAAGTGACGTCAGCATGATGACGTCATCATGCTACAGTACCGGGTCAGACCCGTTTGACTGGAACCGGGTCGCCGTCGACCTACGGCTTGACCCGATTCCACCGTACGATTCCGGCCACCATTTTCGACAGGGTTCATCCCTATAGGGTCGTCTAGGTCTGTTCTATGGTTCTACAACCTCAAAATAGAAAGAAAACGGGAAGAAACTCACCAGTCCATCACTGAAACTCACGGCCAAAGTCCGATCGTCTTCTCCGGCGATCCACGCCGTCTCCGTCGTCCAAACTGGTTCCAATCAACTCGTATCTAACCCTAGGACATGTCTATAACTAATTAATCGATTCCTAAGCATCACAACATGTTGGTTCGAAACAGGGAATCAAAACGGGGCTTTCGGGTTTTGGGTCTTACCGCCGCCGTGTCGCCGCCGCAGGCTTCGCTGTCGTCCAGTTACGCTCCTGGGGTCCTCACGGTGCAGACTGGAGCTTCCCCTGCGTCGAGGTGGTGTGGCTGTCACGGTTTGCTTCTTGGACCCGATTCCTTTGTGTTTCGGGTCTGAGTTTGTACGGGGTTTTCAGACGGGGAAAACGGGCCGGTGGTCGCCGGTGATGCACGGTGATGATGAGTAGATGATGGTGGTGCTGCTAGTGGTTGGCTGGTGCGATGAGGGGTGCTGGTTCGATCGTCTGGTTTGAGAGAAAATGGAAAGAGATGCACGGATGAAGGGGGGCTGGATGTGTTTGTGTGTTTGAGAGAAACAGACAGAGAGATCGTGCATGAAGAAGAAAAATCAGAATAAATGGAGGGCTGGGATTAGTTTAGGCAGAAATCCAAGGGCTGGGATCAAATGGAGGGAAAATTAAATGAATATAAAATGAAGGAATAGTGTAATGTTGCTTTATTGGAATAGTATGGGCTTGGATGGGTGACACTTGTCACCAATCCACTGGTTGGATTTAAATATTAGTTGGCACGGATTCCCATAATAAATTATTATTTTATTCCGTTGTTCTCGGTTCGTAAATTCCGCTAAAACGCTTCCTTGACCATAACTTCTTCATACGAACTCCGATTTCGGCGTGCCGCCTGTCTACGGATTCGTGACGTCCCGACCTACGTCATAGTCATGGGTCAAAGTCCAAATTGTTTCCCGGGTCAAAAGTCAAAGTTTCCCCCCTTCAAGGGCAAAATAGTCTTTTACATTAAAATATTATTATTCTCGGTTCGGGTCGTTACAACCTACCCACCTTACAGAAATTTCGTCCTCGAAATTTACTCAAACAAGTGTGGGTACTGCCCTCTCATCAATTCCTCGGGTTCCCATGTCGCTTCCTCCACCTCGTGGTTCCGCCATAGCACCTTAACCAAAGAAATCGTCTTGTTCCTTAAGACCTTTTCCTTCCTATCCAGAATCTGCACTGGCCGTTCCTCGAAGCTTAAATCTGTCATTAGTTCCAATGGTTGTTCTGGCAGTGCATGAGAGTCATCCCGAAGATACTTCCGTAGCATCGATACATGAAATACGTCATGTACTCGGGAAAGCTCCGAAGGTAGTGCTAAACGATAAGCCACTGGACCAATCCTCTCGACAATCTCATATGGCCCGATATAACGAGGACTCAATTTCCCACGTCGTCCAAATCGGAGAATTCCTTTCCACAGCGATAACTTTAAAAAGACAAAGTCACCAACCTCAAATTCCAAATCTCGGATCCGTCGATCCGCATAGCTCTTCTGACGATCCTGGGCCGCCTTCAATCTCTCCCGAATAACCCGAACTGTCTCCTGGGTCATATCCATCAGATCCGGCCCCACTGCGGTTCTTTCTCCGATCTCCATCTAGCATACCGGTGTTCTGCACTGTCGACCATACAGTGCCTCATAGGGTGCCATCCCTATACTCGCATGGTAGCTATTATTGTAGGCAAACTCCATCAATGGCAATCGATCAGCCCACGAATCCTAGAATTGCAACACACAGGCTCTCATCATGTCCTCGAGAGTTTGTATTGTCCTTTCAGACTGTCCGTCGGTCTGTGGGTGGAATGTTGTACTGAAGTGCAATTTCGTACCCAAAGTAGTCCGTAGACTCCTCCAAAACCTGGAGGTGAAACGCGGATCCCGATCCGACACGATCGACTCTGGGGTACCGTGTAGTCGGATGATCACATTAATGAATAGCTGGGCCAAACGGTTGAGCTTGTACGTCTCACGTACAGGCAGAAAATGCGTTGATTTAGTCAACCGGTCCACTATCACCCAAACCCCATCAAATCCACTCCTTGTCTTCGATAACTTGAAGACAAAGTCCATTGTAATATGGTCCCACTTCCATTGCGGAATTGGAAGTGGCTGCATAGCCCCGTACGGACGCTGCCGTTCTGCCTTGACCTGCTGACAGATCAAACATTTACTGACAAACTCAGCTATCTCCCTCTTCATCCCTGGCCACCAATAATAGTCCCGGAGAGTACGGTACATCTTCGTCCCTCTTGGATGCATAGCATAGGCCGAACTGTGGGCCTCGTCTAAAATCTCTCTCCTCAACTCTGGTACCGCAGGTACACACAATCTCCCAAGCTTCACTAACGCTCCATCGCCCCGGATAGAGAAATCTTGTCTCTGCACGGATTCAACCTCGTTCCTGTAGTCACAGAGTATCTGGTCCTGTAGTTGAGCCTCGATGATCCTGTCGACCAACACGGGTCACACATGAAAGCTAGCCAACAAGGCTCCCTGATCGTCCATCCCTAACATAACTCCGCTCTTCCGAAGTTCCACTAGCAAAGGAAGATACATCAATCTCAAGTGCGCAACTGATCCCGACGACTTCCTACTAAGTGCATCAGCCACAACATTTGCCTTGCCAGGATGGTACTCGATGGTACAATCATAATCCTTTAACAATTCCAACCATCTCCGCTGTCTCATGTTGAGTTCCTTCTGAGTGAACAAATGTTTAAGACTCTGGTGATCGGTGAATATTCGGCATGTCACACCGAACAAATGATGTCTCCAGATCTTTAGAGCATGAACCACCGCTGCCAATTCCAAATCATGAGTAGGGTAGTTCAACTCGTGCGTCTTCAGCTGCCGGGATGCGTAAGCAATCACTTTTCCATTCTGCATCAATACACAACCCAAGCCCTGCAGCGATGCATCACTATATACCACGAACTCTCCACTGCTGTCTGGTAATGCAAGGACAGGTGCAGTGGTTAATCTGAACTTTAATTCCTGGAAACTCTGTTCACACTGATCGTCCCACACAAACTTCACCCCTTTCCAGGTTAACCGAGTCAATGGTGCGGCAATCTGGGAGAAACCCTCCACGAATCTCCGATAGTAGCCTGCTAACCCAACAAAACTTCGCACTTCCGTCACCGTGGTCGGTCTTGGCCAATTTGTCACAGCCTCCGTTTTCTGAGGATCCACACTTATCCCCTCGGGTGATATAATGTGACCCAAGAATCCAATACTATTTAGCCAGAATTGACACTTGCTTAACTTAGCATACAGCTTCTCCTGTCGTAGTTTACCCAATACCATTCGTAAGTGCTCCTCATGAGCCCTGACACTCTTGGAATACACCAAGATTTCGTCGATAAACACGATCACAAATTTATCCAAGTATGCTCGAAAGACCCGATTCATCAAGTCCATGAATGCAGCTGGTGCATTCGTCAGTCCGAAAGGGCATCACCAAGAACTCATAATGCCCATACCTCGTTCGAAAAGCTGTTTTCTGAACATCCCCCTCGGCTATTCTCAGTTGATGGTATCCTGACCTCAGATCTATCTTGGAGAATTATCGCGCCCCTCGTAACTGATCGAACAAATCATCGATCTTGGGTAAGGGATACTGATTCCTTACCGTAGCCTTGTTCAACTGCCGATAATCCACACACAACCGCAAACTACCCTCCTTCTTTTTCACAAATAAGACCGGCGCTCCCCATGGTGATGTACTGGGTCGGATAAACCCTAGATCCACCAGTTCCTGTAATTGGATTTTCAATTCTCGTAGCTCTGCCGGTGCCATACGATACGGTGCTTGTGAAATCGGTCGAGTCCCGGGAAGTAACTCGATCGTAAAGTCGATCTCCCTGGGTGGTGGTAATCCAGGTAAATCCCCTGGAAAGACATCAGGAAATTCCCGCACAATCGAAATATCCTCAATTCTCAAAGATTCATCCGTAGACTCTACCACATAAGCAAGATAACCCTGACACCCCTTCTGTAAAAGTTTTGTAGCTGTGAGTGCAGATATTACCTTGGGTGATACGTCTCCACACTTCCCCTGAAATATCACTTCCGGCAATCCCGAACCTCTCAAAGTCAACCGCATGTTACTACAGTCGATGAGCGAATTGTACTCCGACAACCAATCAACTCCAAGTATCACATCGAAGTCGTGCACATTCATCAGAATTAAATCTGCCGGAAATTCGACTCCCTCAATCTCCACAGGACAAGCTCGTATCTCCTGGTTCACTTGGTAGGTCACACCCATCGGTGTCCCCACACCCATCTCGTGCTCAAGTGCGGTCACCTCACGGCCCAACAGACTCGCACAACGCGGTGAAATAAAAGAATGAGTTGCCCCCGAATCCATCAATGCACGAACAACCATGCCATAAATATGTACAGTACCTGTCAACACTCCCGGAATGGATCTGGCCTGCTACTGGGTAACAGCATAGACACGAGCCATAGACTCTGCAGGTCGTCCCCGTCCTCTAGCTCCTCGATCACGGCCACACACAACACCGCGTGTCCAGCTGCTGTCAGTCTGAGATGCTGAGCTCTGTGCTGGCGTAGTACTGCCCCGAATCAGTGGACAATCAGAAGCATAGTGCCCCGGTTCACCACAAGCGAAGCATGTGACCTCCCTAGGTTGATCCGAGTATCCTCCCGGTGAGATGCTCATCGGTGAGTACGGCTGCTGCCAAGCTCCAGAACGCTGTCCAGACCGCTGAGGACTCCTGAACTGACCAGAACGTCCTCGGCTGCCAGAAGACGAAGATCCACCAGAATGTCCTCCCTTCGAGCCCCGACGTCCCGAGAATCCCAAATGCGGGCGATCACGTCGCCGTGTCTCCCCCTCAGCTCGCTGACGTGCCAGGATACTGTTCTCAACCCTGGTCGCCGCATCAGTCAGATCCCACATGGAAGCAAAGGGTGTTGCAGTCACCATCGCCTGAATCTCAGGTCGCAGGCCCCACTCAAATCTGCGACATCGATCCTCCTCGGTGATCACGAAGTTCTCAGCAAAACGAGACAACATCAGGAAGGACTCCTCGTACTCTGCTACAGTCTGATCTCCCTACCGGAGTTGCAGAAACTCCGCCTCACGGGCGTTACGAAACGACCGTGGATAAAACTGGTTGAGAAACCGCTCTCGGAAGGTCTCCCATGGAATGGTGTGAATGGTCCAGCCGGCCAGGACAAGGTTGTGCCACCATCGATAGGCGCTCCCATCCAGTAGGAAGGTCGCCAGTACGACACGCTCCTCCGGTGGACAGTGCATGACCTCGAAAATCCTCTCCCAGCGGTCAATCCACTAGTGTGCTTCCTCTGGATCGATTCCTCCACTAAAGTGCGTAGCACCCAGGCGCTGGGCCCGCTCAATGCTCGCAGTGTCTCCATTTCCTCCATTGCCCTCGTCAACACGTGCACGGCGTTCACGTCGGGGAGACATATCCAACTGTTAAGAGGCAAACAGGTTAAAAGACATCGAAAGCGACCATGTACAAAGTACAAACCGCTAACCTAGTACTCTGACTACTAATCCTAATGCTTTGATACCAAGCTGACAGGACCCGTCCCAATCCCACTGGGACCACCCGGGGACGTGCCCCGCTCCTGTCTGACAATGACTCTAAACATGCCAAAATTACCCTTAAATAAAGACCGAAGACTTAAATAGATAGATAACGTACAACCACAGTGTTTAAAGTGATACTGTCAGACAAGGGAAAGTAAAATACAACATGTGAGCACAATAGTCAGAGTACATTTATTCGGTGCTCAACCTACCCACAAGTGGGTGTACAGGTGCACAGCTAGGCAAACTAAACCTCTGTCTCCTCCTCCGGGTCCTCCTCCTCTATTTCCGTGTCAGGGTCTGGAGGGGTCAGTAAAACAAGGGTGAGTGGGCCAAAAATAACAGTTTAGAAATCAATTTAATAATAAAATAATCATAAGGTTTTACCCCTCCGTTTTCCAAATCTTGCATGCAGTGAAAACATAATATCATAACCATAAAACCACAATAATAATCGAAAGGAGAAACTAACATATCAGTGCACTATAAAACCCAACCCAAATGATGTCACGGTTCTAAGGCTACGCGTTGCCACTCAGGGTCTCACACCCGAGACTCTCTAGGTACATCAGCTCCCGGTATCCCGGTCACTGCCCGAGGTATACGAACATGCCTTCCTGAGAGTAAGCAGCCCAACGGGGGTCAACTCCACTCAGTCAGGGCCCCGTGACTACTCTAGGGTCCACCCAGGCCAACGACCCTCCCTGGAGGAGACAATATACACAGGTAGGAAAGTACAGTACAATAACAGTATAGTTTACCCTATGTCCCCCGGACATTCCAAACAAAATCCACACATAATCCAGATGGGTCTCATGCCCAAAACATTGTAATAACATATGTAAACAGTTCATAAGACTCATCGAAATCATAAGTGGAAATAGTAAAACAGTTTATGCATGCAAGCCTTTTATAAATCAAACAGCCCACTCACACTCGGTCCTTGCTGCTCAACGATCTCTAAAAACCTGTATTATTATACCTGAGAGTTACTTAAGGACCCTATGACCTCAATACCAAGACCCTAGAACAGATCCGCCTCAAAAACGCATCCCGGGCGCTACTCCCGGTGCTTTAAACCCCATTTTGACTAATCTAACGATCTCCGATCGACACGAAACCACCTCCATTGGATCTGTATCGTCGAAACCTTGAAAATGGTACCGGCCCCACCAAAATCACTGTTCACACGCGCCTGGTCAACGCGTGGGTCAACGCTGCTACAGTACTGCTGACGTCAACATGACGTCATCACTGACACTTGTCAGGTGATGTAACGCCCCGGACGTTCTGGTAATGTAATATTATTAAATATTGAATAAAATGACGTTTTTACCCCTGTGTGTGTGTGGTCAATTTGTTGACTTTTAGTTTTGGAGGTCGAACGGACGTTGGGTGATGACCGTGACGTAGTTCGGGATGTCACGAGTTCATAGACAGGTGGCACGTCCGATTCGGACGCTCGGAGTGAAAGTTATGATGTTCGGAGGTTCGGGGGCATTACCGTAATTTGGGCGTTATAAGGGGAAAAAGTTGACTTTTTGTTTGACAATTGATATCCATTTGACTCGAAGACCGTTATGTTCATCTCGACGCCCCGAGTACAACGACAGGCGGCACGCTTGAAACGGACGTCGGACGACCGAGTTACGGGTCACGGAAGTTGGAGGGCATTTTGGTAATTATTGCACAGAGGGGCATTTTGGTCATTTCACGGTGGTTACTGTAGCACCACCGTGAGAAACAGAGTGCGGCCGTGGTGGTTTTGAGCGTGCATTTGTTTAAGGCTAAGTGGACTGGTGAGTGGGTTAGTTTATGGATTTTGAGGATTGTGGGAAGCAGCCAGACGTGTCTGGGCAGAGACTGAGTGCACGGGAGGAACGGGAATGGCTGTGGTCTCTGTGTTTGCGGGAAACCAGTTTCAGAGGCCTCAGTTGGTCTCCCACGGGCTGTTGGCCATACAGATCGAATAACTGAGTATGGGATTGGAGTGAGGTTGGAGTTAGGATCATTTTGGTTCAATTTGGAAGCTGAGCGTGAGAGGAATTGTGAGAGAAACCGTGAGCAACTGTTTCGGGTTTTTGGGGGGAAATCGCAGAGTTCAATTTCTAAGGGTCGAGGGATCATTCTAAACACACAGTGAGTCTTCTGGGAGTGATAGAGTCTCAGCCGTGCAAGAATTGAAGGGATTCGAGCACGGATTGCCCAAGAACCCAAGGTCCAGTTCGAAGGAAAAACCAGTTGGAGGGAAAAATCTCATTCAACTTCTGGAGCCTGTTGATCGAAACCAAAGGCCGTGTAAGACTTCTGGGGTCACTTCGTGCACAACCGTGCAAGAATTGAAGGAGGAGGAGGACGGTTTGGCCGGGAACCTGAGTCTCAGTTTCAGGGGAAAACCAGTGCTGTGGACGACTACTTCCAGGTAACGGCGAGCTAAATTGTTAGTGTCATTGTGTGCGTATGGGTCCCTTATTGCTACTGGTGAAGTTAATTTGGAAATGGAACCGTGTAGGGTGAGTTCCAGGAGTCGACTTGTTCGACTGTTCGAGCTTGGATTGGGTCGATTTGGTGTAAGTCGAGGTTAACCAGTGTTGCAGACCTAAAATAAATGAGTTAGGGAAATAATAGGATTGAAAACAGGTAGTTTTGACTGAGAATTGAGGGCTAACTGATCAGGTTGAGTCGCGGGTATCAGACCCGTTTAGCAGGCTGTTCGGGTAAGGGAGATGACACTGTAGCTTGGCGCGTGGCCTTCACGCGCAGCCGCTTTGGGCGGCGCGTGACGGCGCGTGTGGCGTCAACTCCGATCACGGTCAACATGAGAATTGATCCTTACAGTCTAAATAACATTTTATCTTTAGAGTTCGAATCGATCGGGAGTCATTCGGGATAACTTCGGGAGTCCGGAAGATTAAGTCTTTAAGTTTATTTTCGCCGAAAAATCCGGAAAAATTAGGAAAAATCCTACGAGTTATTTTGGGATGTTTGTAACCCTTCTTGTACGTTTTCACAGGCCCGGACACTTCCGAAGCTACGGAGGAGCACGCGGGGCGCGATTGACGTGTCCTAAGACTGTGAGTGGACTCTTTGATTTTTAAATTGGGCATGCATGACTATTTTGCTTATTTATCTCATGGTTTTACATATGATTTTACGATGGTGAGATGATATATCGGTTTTACTTGTTTTCACGTTTTTCGAGGTAATTATCGTATTTCACGCATTTCGAGATTTCGGTTTTTGCCTATGCATGCGTGATAATTTTTGATGAAGTATCTGGTTATGAATATGCATGTTTCGGATTTATGATGTTTGATCATATTGTGAAGTAATCTTCTGTTAATTGCATGTGTTGGAATTTACATGTGAATTCGGGCATGAGTCCTGTTACGATGAGAAATGTTTTGGAATAATGTTGGAAAAAGAATTGTGATTAATCCTGATTTATTATGTTTAAAAACGGTTTTGGGTTTAAAGACCCGGTTGATGGTTGGATCTGGTTTTGGGTTTAAAGACCCGGTATGTTGATTCTGGGGGCGGGCCCGAAAATTGAGTTTAAAGACTCGTGAGTTTAAAGACTCGATTATTATGATACCCCCGAGGCCTACTAATCGTGTTTTGAGTTTAAAGACTCGTTGATATCCCGGGAAGGCCTAATGTTGAGTTTAAAGACTCGGATGGATCCAACTGCATAATCATGATTATTGTTTTATGTTTCACTTGATTTGTGCAAATAATGTTTCAAAATGACGATTTCTGGAATCTGGTATTATTACATGGTTTTACATGAGTGATGACGATCCCTGTAACGTTTTTCTTGTGTTTCGGAAAAAGAGTTTTCAAAAGTTTAACACACAAATTTTGAATACTTGGTTATGCATGCGGATTACAAAACTGGAGGGCGAACCCAATTTCGGAAAAACTGTTTTTCCTGTTAAACTTATGTTTCGGTCCACTCACACCTTGTTGTTTTAAATTCCCTCCAGGTCGTGGTACAAGCGTGGGGGCAAGCGCCGAGGCAGAGGCGGAGGCATAACGTTTTCCGTTGCGGAGTAGTTAGTTCACAGAGTAGGACTTGTTCTTTAATTTGTTTTGTAATATTGCTCTGTGAAACTGTGGACTTGACGTCCAGTCGGATGTATTTGTTTAATCTCCCTGGTCTGACAATGGGTGTGTTGTAATTTTAACTAGTTTTCGGTCTTTTTGATTCGATTGTCAGACGGGAGCAGGATGCTTCCCGATTATCGAGGCGATAATCGGGGTGGGTCCTGTCAGGTGACACGTGGCATGTTCTGATTGGTCCCTGGTCTGACAACATCTGTCAGGATGACGTCATCATGACGTCAGAAGTGACGTCAGCATGATGTCGTCATCATGCTACAGTACCGGGTCAGACCCGTTTGACTGGAACCGGGTCGCCGTCGACCCACGGCTTGACCCGATTCCACCGTACGATTCCGGCCACCATTTTCGACAGGGTTCATCCCTATAGGGTCGTCTAGGTCTGTTCTATGGTTCTACAACCTCAAAATAGAAGGAAAACGGGAAGAAACTCACCAGTCCGTCACTGAAACTCACGGCCAAAGTCCGATCGTCTTCTCCGGCGATCCACGCCGTCTTCGTCGTCCAAACTGGTTCCAATCAACTCGTATCTAACCCTAGGACATGTCTATAACTAATTAATCGATTCCTAAGCATCACAACACGTTGGTTCGAAACAGGGAATCAAAACGGGGCTTTCGGGTTTTGGGTCTTACCGCCGCCGTGTCGCCGCCGCAGGCTTCGCCGTCGTCCAGTTACGCTCCTGGGGTCCTCACGGTGCAGACTGGAGCTTCCCCTGCGTCGAGGTGGTGTGGCTGTCACGGTTTGCTTCTTGGACCCGATTCCTCTGTGTTTCGGGTCTGAGTTTGCACGGGGTTTTCAGACGGGGAAAACGGGCCGGTGGTCGCCGGTGATGCACGGTGATGATGAGTAGATGATGGTGGTGCTGCTGGTGGTTGGCTGGTGTGATGAGGGGTGCTGGTTCGATCGCCTGGTTTGAGAGAAAATGGAAGGAGATGCACGGGTGAAGGGGGGCTGGATGTGTTTGTGTGTTTGAGAGAAACAGACAGAGAGATCGTGCATGAAGAAGAAAAATCAGAATAAATGGAGGGCTGGGATTAGTTTAGGCAGAAATCCAAGGGCTGGGATCAAATGGAGGGAAAATTAAATGAATATAAAATGAAGGAATAGTGTAATGTTGCTTTATTGGAATAGTATGGGCTTGGATGGGTGACACTTGTCACCAATCCACTGGTTGGATTTAAATATTAGTTGGCACGGATTCCCATAATAAATTATTATTTTATTCCGTTGTTCTCGGTTCGTAAATTCCGCTAAAACGCTTCCTTGACCATAACTTCTTCATACGAACTCCGATTTCGGCATGCCGCCTGTCTACGGATTCGTGACGTCCCGACCTACGTCATAGTCATGGGTCAAAGTCCAAATTGTTTTCCGGGTCAAAAGTCAAAGTTTCCCCCCCCCCTTCAGGGGCAAAATAGTCTTTTACATTAAAATATTATTATTCTCGGTTCGGGTCATTACAATATAGATCAATGAAAGTGAAAGTTTCCCTTCCAAGCAACACCATTTCAATAAAGTAGACGATGACTAATTTGAATTTATCCCTCGGATCCTCACGAGCCTTGAATGCCTCCTCGACCATGGAAATTATTACTTTCTTGTCGTTCTCAAAGTACTTCTCCTTTAGTCGACCGTTTCCATCAAAGGATCTTGGTTCTGAAGGCTTTCCATCTTCAAGCCCCGTCATATAGCAGAAATCCCCACTTGTGAACTAATTCACACACCCACCAAGTAAAAATGACACACCATTAGCTTATTGGAATCAAATGCCCGTTATCTTGCACACCAACAATCCATGCACTAAGGCATGACTCCAATCTAGGGCATCTATACCCACGAGATGACCAAAACAACTCAACTAAAACTGCACCAATCCATTTTCCCCAAGTTCATCTTTTATCAGTTTCATGCATCTCTTAGTATGACAAAGGCATTGTACCTTTGTTGTGAAAATATGCTCCTCTGGTATGACTAGATTATAATTCATACTTGACCTGTATAGTCAATCAATCAACAAATGAGTTCACTACCACATAATCAATATAGATGACACTATGATAGTACTAAAAAAAGACTATGAGAGCACTAAAAAAGATGTATATTAGTAGCTTGGATACATTCAATTTAGGTTTAATTCGAGCCCATTCAATCGAGGTTTGATTTGCATTTTAGAGTAAAAAAATGACAGGACACTATGAGGGCACTATCAGACTACAAGGGCAATATCGGACTACAAGGACACTATCGGACTACTAGGGCACTATGAGGGCACTATCGGACTACAAGGGCACTATCGGACTACTAGGGCACTATGAGGGCACTATCGGCCTGCTAGGGCCTATGCGACTATGAGTTCACTACTCTTAAATTATTGGCGCTATGATCCATCATGCTGAACATAAAACAAATTTCAAAAATGAGAGAAATCAAATGTTACAACAAAATAACAATGATGGATATTTTTCCTCTAATTTTCAACCAAAAATTGGAAGATAAATCACATCAAATTGAGAATTAAGGTCAAAGAACAATTTTTACAACCATATGAAATGAAGAAATCAGAGCATTCTCCAAAAGACAGGAAGAAATGGTCTTCTCAATTTCATTCCATGCAACAAAACAGTAGACAAATCATTTCATCTATGTCTTATATACTTTGAAAACATTAAACAAACTCCAATGAATTGGGCATATATAAACAATGAAAAATAAACAAAATAAGCATGAGTCAATAACCACCTAATGGTCAACTCAAATTTTTCTGAACACTTCCTCCCTAATTGAATTGTGAATATTTTATTAATTGTTTCTATCTTAAAACACTCTGCATATTTCAAGGAACTGATTCAATCAGTTTTGTTTAGCTTTTCGGAATGAGAACCCACCCTTATCATTTTCATTTTCATCATGACATAATGCCAACCTCAAGACCATTCATAACCTTGAAGTAATGGAACCAAAATAACATTCTAATTTGCAACCTTTCGTTTTCATTTAGGGAACCCCTTTTAACACCCAATGAATCAATTTATCCCATTCCATTATACATTCATAAATTTCTATCTGGAGAGGAAGTTCTTGGAGAAGATGGGTCTTGATGAAAAATCAAATATTAACACCTAGCTTCCTAACAATCACTAGCAAGATCAGAGTCATATTGACAGGACCCATCCCAATCCCCCCGGGATTAGTGCGGGATGACCCTGCTCCCGTCTGACACGAAGTGTCAGACAAGGGATATGTCCGACCTTTGCCCTCCCGGGCTATCAGAGTACGCCAGGATCCGGAGGAGGCATGTGATATCTCGATCTCTGCTACAGTCCACATCCGCTGTCAACCTGAAGGGTATTAAAAACGGAAAGACTGTGAGTGGACAAAAATAAAGATTTTAGAAAACATTTCCATAAAAGACATTTATACCCTCCACTAAAAAGCATGCATGCATAGTAAAACCATTTATCCAATAATATATGTTAAAACATCCATAAATAGGGTCACAACCCCAAATTCCGTAAATACAAGTCACACGGGCTCCTGCCCAAAACCAATTTACAGAAAACCAGAACATAGTAAACATATGTGGGATCTCAGCCCAAATCCATTTATCATCATAAAACACAGTTTTCCCAAACCAGTTGAAACCATGTTTATCCAATATATTCATATCCAGAACCTGTCACGGTAAAATAAAGCTACACGTGTGCTAACCGGGGTCTCAAACCCAAGTCTCTCCAGGGTCCACCCAGGTCAATGTCCGTAGATCAATGACCCTCCCTGGAGGTAACGAACCATGCCCATCCTGAGAGTAAGGAACCCAACTGGGGGGCGACTCCACTCAGTCAGTGCTCCGTGACTACTCCGAGGTCCACCCAGGCCAACGACCCTCCCCGGAGGAGACAATCATATATATAGGATGGAATATGAAAAACCGTTTGAAATCATTCTTTAAATCTTTCAAGGATTCATGCCCGGCCCCCATAAGCCGTCATGAACCATAAAATCCTTTTCAAGGGTTCATGCCGGTTCCCATAAACCGTCATGACCCGTAAATCCATTTCAGGGGTTCATGTCGGTTCCCATAAACCGTCATGACCCGTAAAAACCATTTGTAATACATAACTGGGCCCTAGGCCCGAATCCACATACAAACTGGACCTCCAGTCCGATTCGTAAACCAACTGGGCCTCTGGCCCGATTCCGTAAATCAAATGGACCTCAAGTCCGAGAATTACCTTTTCAAATCCAAAATCATTTCATTAAATTATTTCCAAATCATAAGAATGAAAAATCGGAGTAAAACCGGAAAACCTCGATTTACGTGCAAGCACGTAAATCGCCTCGAAATACGTGAAACCATATAATTTACAAATATCCAAATAAAACTCATCAAATCACATTCATTATCCTTTTGGAAATCCAAAACCATTTCATTCAGACCAATAAAGATGTACGGACCCGTATAGGAACCGTATAGGGCCGAAACCTCGAAATACGTGCCTATACGTAGCCACACATCCAAATGCACTCATGGCATCACAAACAAGTATTTAAAACATATAATAAACATTTATGCATGCACCAATTTAGAAAACAAGGTCCACTCACAGACCGTCCGAAGCCGCGTCTCGATACGCGTGCCATACGGCTCCCCGAGCCGATCACCGTCACCGGGACTTCCAAACCTGTCCAAATTAATTTAGAGGGTTACTAACTACTTATATAACCCCTCACTAAAGCCCCGTAATTTTCCCGTATTTTTAACTATTTTTAATCCCGAACCTAAACCTTCCGATGCCCCGAAACATATCGAGACGGCGTCCGATTGACACGAAACCAGTCCCAAAATGTTCGTTACATCGAATAGATGATTTCGTATGTTGGAACCTTCCCCAGAAACCCTAGCACGCGCCCACACGCGCCGCCTGAAGTGGCTGCGCGTGGGCCTCACGCGCCTGTGAACAGTGCTTCTCCTACCTCGATCAGACCGGTCCGAACCGACCGGTCCGGTTCGACCCCTGCAACTGGACCGGCGTAACCGGTCCAGGCCTCCGACTCCCTCATTTTCGGTCCGATTTCTTCCATTCCAATTTCTAAATTCCTATTTTCTCATTTCCAATCTATCCTAATCAAGAAACCTAGGAAAAACTACCCGAAACCCCTTGGTTCGAAATGGACCTCACGGTCCCATTTTTCCGATCGGTCCCCCACGGCTTCTCAGCCGTTAACCCTCACCAAAACCGTCCTAAAACCTTCCTAGCATCCTAATAATCATTCCCTAATCATTTAAAACCAACCATAAAGCTCACATCGAAAAATGAGGAAAAACGGCTTACCGGGTACCCGATCGGGTTTTGGGCTCCCGCCACCGCCCACGGCGGTTCCAGCCACCAGCTGCCGTCCTAGTCCTCCTCTCTCACTCTCCTGGTTCCTCAGATCATAAGGGATGAAGGTTTTGGGATTTTGGGTGAAATGGGATCGGGTAATGGATGGAGGAAAAATGGAAAATGGATGCACGGTGAATGGGTTTGGTGCATGAGTGGGTGAGGTTGGCCAGTGGATGGGTGACACTTGTTGTAACACCCCGGAAATTCGAGGAATTCCATATTGTAATTTAATGTGTGATTTGACGATTTTACCCTTGTGAATGGTATGGTCAAATTGTTGACTTTTTGATTGATGAACTAAATGGACTTTGACCTATGACCGTGACGTAGTTCGGGACGTCACGAGTTCATAGACAGGTGGCACGTCCGATTCGGACGATCAGGGTGAAAGTTATGGCTATCGGAAGTTCAGGGGCATTACCGTAATTTGGACTCTCGGGGGAAAATGTTGACTTTTCTTTTGACAACTAATTTTCAGTTGACTCAAGGACCGTTGGGTAGGCCTCGACGTCCTGAGTCCGTAGACAGGCGGCACGCCGAAATCGGACTTCGTACGAGGAAGTTATGGTCAGAAACGTAAATTCGGGAAGTTCGTGTCTCGGTTTTCGTGTCGAATATTATATTCAGAAATTCTGATTGAAGGACACCTGGGGAGTGACAAGTGTCACTCACCCATTGGCTAGATTGGATCAGATCCACTATTGGATTAATTAAACAATTGTACCAGCTTTAAATTTCAGCCTTTGGATTGGAATCCCCAGATCAGATCTCAGCCCTTGATCTAATCTGGAGATTTAATCTGAGCCATCCATTTCCTTCCCTCCATTTCTTTATAATTCATACCCGCAGAGCACATTCAGCCATTTCGATCCAACATTCCAGCCAACCTTCCACTCACTGTGTCTGCATAGTGGGGGACTTCCTGGTGTGACTGAACGGCGGCAGTGACCACGGCGGAGGACGGCGGCGAGGAAGGAACCAGGGGAACCCGAAACGGTTTCAAAAACAGGTTTTTGATACATCCTTTTCCCACGTTCAATTTAGTCCATTATGATTCCTAATCAACCCTAGGAACACCCAGGACCTTCTGGAATCGAACTCGTGGCCGGTGGAGCTCAGGGCGGTGGCTAAACGGCGACGGGAGGCCAGGGCTGTTCTTCGAGGTAGGCCTTCGATTCAATCCGTTTTTCTCAATTTGATTTCATAGAACTAATCTAGGATTTAAGGCGAGTAAATACGAATTGAAAGGAACCAAAATGACCCAGAAATGAAGGAATGGCAACCGGGTCTCGATCGCGGGTCTGATCGACCCGAGTTGCAGGAACACGGGTCAACCCGTCTGAGGACAGTGGTGCTGACGTGGCACCCTGTCAGCCTGTCAGATGACGTGGACCAACCGTGAGCCGACACGTGTCACATGTCAGTGCACAGTCAGCACTGACATGTCAGTGACGTGGACCAGTCAGGGACTGCCACGTGTCACTGACATGTCAGTGACGTGGACCAGTGCCGTGCTGACACGTGGCACATGTCAGATCTGACACGTGGTCTGACAGATCAGTGAGGTGGACCAATTGGATGTTGACACGTGGCACCTGTCAGAGTCTGACACGTCAGACCTGACAGCTGTCAGATGACGTCAGCATGACGTCATGCTGACGTCAGCAGTGACGTCAGCGATGACGTCAGCAGGAACTGTTCCTGCGTTGACCGCCACGTTGACCGGCGCGTGGGGGCGCGTGTGAACAGTGTTTCTGGTGGGACCACCACCATTCTTTAGGTTTCGACGATCCGGATCCAATGGCGGTGGTTTCGGGTCGATCGGAGATCATTAAGTTGGTCAAAATAAGGTTTATTGCCTTGGGAAGCGCGTTCGGGCGGCTTTCCCGGGTCGGTTTCGACCTAGGCTTTCATGGTTGAATGTTGGGGGTTTAATTTGACCTTTACGAATACTTGGATTTGACAGGGATTGTACATTTGTACCAGGACGAGGGTATACGTTCGGTTTCTAGCAGGATTGTACTGTGAGTGGGCCATTTTCTTAAACCCTGGTGTGCATAAATGTTTTCTGGTTTTATTATACTTATTCACATGCTAAAACAATGATGGTTTTGATGATATGGAAAATGTGATTATGGCACGTTTCACGGTATTTGGGCTTGAGACCCGTTTGATGAAACTTAATGATTGATTCTGTATATATATATATGTTTGCATGTGGATATCAATAAAATGTATTTGTTACTGCACTGTATAGATCCTTCCATATTGTATTGTCTCCTCCGGATGAGGTACCCCGGAGAGGTCACGGACGTCTAGTACGTCCAGCGTCTATGACGCTAAGCATCGGGGATGCTGTACCCGAACGGGGTTCGGGGATTGAACTCGGAAATTGAGACCCGAGTGGCACGCGTAGCCTTGTGATTGTGACCTATTGGACGTCAGGGACGTCAGACATCAGGGATGTCGGGATTGGAGTGTATAGTGCAGCAACTAAAATTATGGTTATGGTTTTGCTATATGCCTTATGGTTCATATTATGTGGTTTATGATTTTGGAATTATGGTGCACGCATATTTGGAAAACGGAGGGGTAAATTATATGTTTTACTTATCAAACGATTTCATAAACTTGTGTTTCGGTCCACTCACCCTTACTGTTTTGATAACCCCTCCAGGTCGGGAAACTGAGGTAGAGGAGGAACCAGAGGCTGAGGCATAGATCTACTTCTGCGTACCTGAACCCCTGCTGGGCGGTGTACCCGCAGGATTACTTTAGAGTCGTGCTCGCAAATTTGTAATTTTGGATTATATCCCTTGTCTGACATTCGTTTAATTCGGATTTTCTGAATGACCTTAATTTGGTTATTTATGCTTTTAAATGTTTTGAGGTTAAAATTGGTATGAATTATTGGGTGTCAGACGGGAGCAGGGCACGTCCCCTTGTGGTCCCTGTGGGATCGGGGCGGGTCCTGTCAGCTTGGTATCAAAGCACTAGGTTGTGGTCAGTACTAGGGTATTGGTCTGCATGCTAGACTAGCGATTAGTACTAGTTACTTTTCGACTTTTAAGAATATTGTTTTCTGATCTATGCCTCTTGACAGTTGGTTATGCCTCCTAGGAGAATTCCGCATACTCGAACGGACGAGGATCTAGAAAGAGAGATGGAATGCGCGAGCATCGAAAGGGCTCAACGTTTGGGAGCCACTCCTTTCTGCGGGGGATCAAACCCCGAGGATGCTCACGACTGGATCACCAAGTGGGAGAGGATCTTCTCGGTGATGCACTGCCCTCCGGGCGAACGAGTGACTCTGGCGGCCTTCTTACTGGAGGGAGGAGCCTACCAGTGGTGGCATGGACTCGAAATGTCCGGGTGGTCTGTCCATACCACTACCTGGGAAGCTTTTCGTTCCAGGTTTCTGGACCAGTACTACCCGCGATCCTTTCGCGCGGCGCGAGAGGCGGAATTCCTGCGGCTGGAGCAGGGTGACATGTCTGTTTCAGACTACGAGCAAACATTCGGGAGACTTTCCCGGTTCGCTGCCTCATTCGTAAGCACGGAGGAGGACAAATGCCAGCGGTTTGAGCTTGGACTCCGAGGGGAGATCCGGGCCAGTGTGACTGCTACCACTCATGCTTCTCTGAGGGATATGGTCGACGCAGCGGTGCGTGTCGAGGCCAGTCTGGCGGCACACCAATCACGACAACCTTCGGGGGAGGGGCGACGTCAGGATCGCCCACACCATGGACCATCGGGTCGGAAGAACAACAGGGGAGGGAGCTACAGAGGAGCACCCTCATCCTTCAAGGGTCGTGGCTGGTCGGGTCGACGTGGAGGCTCTCAGGGCAGAGGATCTGGACACAATTCTGGGCAGCACTCATCTTGGAGTGGTGCATCTGGTGGGCATTCGGGCAGGCCAAGGCCAGTAACTTGTTTTGCTTGCGGAGAGGAAGGCCACTATGCCTGCGATTGTCCGCAGTTGTCCAAAAACAACGACGCTGAGGGCTCGAGTGTGGTGCAGAGCACGGCGTCCCACACTAACGGAGGTCGCGGTCAGGGAGGTGACCGTGGTGCTGGACGTGGCGCGCGCGGGCGCGGACGGAACGGAGGGCCGAGGGCCCAAGTGTTTGCAATGACCCAGCAGCAGGCGAGGACTGCTCCAGGCGTGGTCACAGGTACACTACATATCCTTAATTTTCTTGTACGTGTATTAATGGATGCGGGGGCTACACATTCTTTTATTTCGAGGAGTTGTGCTGGTTTGCTTGATTGTGTGGTATCAGCCTTAGATTGCGAAATGGGTGTTGGCACCCCGATGGGTACCGTGTACCTTGTGAATCAGGTGATTCAGAGGTGCCCGGTAAGAATTGAGGATGTGGATTTACCAGCAGACTTAATTATTCTGGATATCCACGACTTCGATATAATCCTAGGGATGGATTGGCTGTCGGAGCACGGATCGCTCATCGACTGCTGTAGCAAGCAAGTAATTTTGCGGAGCCCGGGTTTGCCGGAAGTTATCTTTCAGGGGGAACGTGATGGTTCGCCTCCTGAAGTGATTTCGTCACTTACTGCTACCAAACTTCTACGGAAGGGATGCCAGGGCTATCTGGCGCATGTCGTGTCGGAACGGGTCGATACTCCGGTCATCGACGATATACCGGTGGTCTGTGAGTTTCCGGACGTATTCCCGGAAGACTTACCTGGATTGCCACCATCGCGGGAGATTGAGTTTACTATTGAACTACTCCCGGGTACCCGACCTATATCCCAGGCACCATACCGGATGGCGCCGGCCGAGTTACGAGAACTCAAGACTCAATTGCAGGGGTTGGTAGATTTGGGATATGTCCGACCGAGCACTTCACCGTGGGGAGCACCGGTGTTGTTCGTGAAGAAGAAGGAAGGAAGTCTCCGTTTATGTATTGATTATCGACAACTCAACAAGGTGACATTGAGGAACCAGTATCCTCTACCCAGGATTGATGACCTTTTCGACCAGTTGCGGGGAGCTCAGTGCTTCTCGAAAATTGATTTGCGATCTGGGTATCACCAACTGAGGATTTCGGAGGAGGATATTCCGAAAACTGCTTTTCGAACCCGTTACGGGCACTACGAGTTCCTTGTTATGCCATTTGGTTTGACGAATGCTCCAGCAGCATTCATGGATCTGATGAACCGGGTCTTCCGACCCTACCTGGATAAGTTCGTGATTGTGTTCATCGATGATATTTTGGTATACTCGAGGAGTGCCCGTGCACATGAAGAACATCTACGGTTGGTCTTGGAGAAACTGAGACAAGAACAATTGTATGCCAAGCTGAGCAAGTGTCAGTTTTGGCTGAGCAGTATTGGTTTTCTGGGACACGTGATATCAACGGATGGGATTTGCGTGGATCCCCAGAAAATAGAAGCGGTGACCAACTGGGCTAGACCGACAACGGTGACCGAGGTGCGGAGTTTCGTCGGATTAGCAGGCTACTACCGGAGATTCGTGGAGGGTTTCTCCAAAATTGCTGCACCATTGACTCGTCTGACTCGGAAAGGAGTAAAGTTTATCTGGGACGAGCAGTGCGATCGGAGCTTTCAAGAGTTGAAGGATCGATTGACCACTGCACCTGTCCTTGCATTGCCGGACGACAGTGGAGAGTTTGTAGTTTTCAGTGATGCTTCACTGCAAGGTTTGGGCTGCGTGTTGATGCAAACTGGCAAGGTTATCGCCTATGCATCCCGGCAGCTGAAGACTCATGAGTTGAACTACCCTACCCATGATTTGGAGTTGGCGGCGGTGGTTCATGCTCTCAAAATCTGGAGACATTATCTGTTCGGCGCAACGTGTCGAATATACACCGACCACCAGAGTCTTAAGTATTTATTCACTCAGAAGGAGCTCAACATGAGACAACGGAGATGGTTGGAGCTACTGAAGGACTATGACTGTACGATCGAGTACCATCCGGGTAAGGCCAATGTGGTGGCGGATGCACTCAGCAGGAAATCTGCGGGAACTATTGCACACCTAGGGATGGTGTATCTTCCCTTGTTAGTGGAACTCCGGAAGACGGGAGTTATTTTGGGTACGGATGCGCATGGAGCTTTGTTGGCCAGCTTCCATGTGCGACCAGTACTGATTGATCGGATCATCGAAGCACAACTGCAGGATCCGATACTCTGTATTTACAGAATTGAGGTCGATGCGGATGGGAGACAGGATTTTACCATCTGGGACGATGGAGCACTGGTGAAATTGGGCCGTTTGTGCGTACCTGCAGTGGCAGAGTTACGGGCCGAGATACTTGAGGAGGCCCACAGTTCGGCCTATGCTATGCATCCGGGAGGTACAAAGATGTACCGTACCCTCCGGAACCATTATTGGTGGCCAGGAATGAAGAAGGATATTGCTGAGTTCGTGAGCAAATGCTTAACCTGTCAGCAGGTTAAGGCGGAACGGCAGAGACCGTATGGGGCTATGCAGCCACTTCCGATTCCTGAGTGGAAGTGGGATCACATCACCATGGACTTCGTCTTTAAGTTACCGAGGACTCAGAGTGGAGTGGACGGAGTATGGGTGATCGTGGATCGGTTAACCAAATCAGCCCATTTTCTGCCAGTTCAGGAAACCTATAAACCTAACCGACTGGCTCAGTTGTTTGTGAAGGAAATCATACGACTTCATGGTACGCCGGAATCGATCGTGTCCGATCGTGATCCGCGTTTCACTTCCAGGTTCTGGCGGAGTTTGCAAGCTACTTTGGGAACAAACCTACGTTTCAGTACTGCTTTCCATCCACAGACCGATGGACAGTCTGAGAGAACCATTCAAACCCTGGAGGACATGATGAGGTCATGTGTACTACAGTTTCAAGACTCTTGGGATACTCATTTGCCATTGATGGAATTCGCTTACAACAACAGCTATCAGGCAAGCATCGGGATGACACCTTATGAGGCACTGTATGGCCGACAGTGCAGGACACCTATCTGCTGGACGGAGGTAGGGGAGCGAGCGGCTGTAGGGCCGGAGATAATGGACTTAACCATGGAAACTGTTCGCGTGATCAAGGAAAGATTGAAGGTGGCACAGGATCGCCAGAAGAGTTAAGCCGACCGACGGATTCGAGACTTGGAGTTTGAAGTGGGAGATTTTGTCTTCCTGAAGTTGTCTCCGTGGAAGGGGATTATCCGTTTTGGCCGACGGGGGAAACTGAGTCCGCGTTTTATCGGACCTTATGAAATCGTGGAGAGAATTGGCAGAGTTGCATACAGATTGGCACTACCCCCAGAACTATCAAGAGTTCACGATGTTTTCCACGTATCGATGTTGCGGATGTACGTACGTGATGCTTCTCATGTACTTAGGGAACAACCTGTCGAACTACGAGAGGATTTGAGCTTTGAAGAACAACCAGTACAGATCTTAGATCGGAAGGACAAGGTACTACGTCGAAAGACGATCCCTCTCGTGAAAATTCTCTGGAGAAACCAGGATGTGGAAGAAGCCACATGGGAGCCTGAGGCTCAGATGCGAGAACAATTTCCTCATTTGTTTCTTTGAAATTTCGGGACGAAATTTCTTAAGGGGGGAAGGTTGTAACACCCCGGAAATTCGAGGAATTCCATATTGTAATTTAATGTGTGATTTGACGATTTTACCCTTGTGAATGGTATGGTCAAATTGTTGACTTTTTGATTGATGAACTAAATGGACTTTGACCTATGACCGTGACGTAGTTCGGGACGTCACGAGTTCATAGACAGGTGGCACGTCCGATTCGGACGATCAGGGTGAAAGTTATGGCTATCGGAAGTTCAGGGGCATTTCCGTAATTTGGACTCTCGGGGGAAAATGTTGACTTTTCTTTTGACAACTAATTTTCAGTTGACTCAAGGACCGTTGGGTAGGCCTCGACGTCCTGAGTCCGTAGACAGGCGGCACGCCGAAATCGGACTTCGTACGAGGAAGTTATGGTCAGAAACGTAAATTCGGGAAGTTCGTGTCTCGGTTTTCGTGTCGAATATTATATTCAGAAATTCTGATTGAAGGACACCTGGGGAGTGACAAGTGTCACTCACCCATTGGCTAGATTGGATCAGATCCACTATTGGATTAATTAAACAATTGTACCAGCTTTAAATTTCAGCCTTTGGATTGGAATCCCCAGATCAGATCTCAGCCCTTGATCTAATCTGGAGATTTAATCTGAGCCATCCATTTCCTTCCCTCCATTTCTTTATAATTCATACCCGCAGAGCACATTCAGCCATTTCGATCCAACATTCCAGCCAACCTTCCACTCACTGTGTCTGCATAGTGGGGGACTTCCTGGTGTGACTGAACGGCGGCAGTGACCACGGCGGAGGACGGCGGCGAGGAAGGAACCAGGGGAACCCGAAACGGTTTCAAAAACAGGTTTTTGATACATCCTTTTCCCACGTTCAATTTAGTCCATTATGATTCCTAATCAACCCTAGGAACACCCAGGACCTTCTGGAATCGAACTCGTGGCCGGTGGAGCTCAGGGCGGTGGCTAAACGGCGACGGGAGGCCAGGGCTGTTCTTCGAGGTAGGCCTTCGATTCAATCCGTTTTTCTCAATTTGATTTCATAGAACTAATCTAGGATTTAAGGCGAGTAAATACGAATTGAAAGGAACCAAAATGACCCAGAAATGAAGGAATGGCAACCGGGTCTCGATCGCGGGTCTGATCGACCCGAGTTGCAGGAACACGGGTCAACCCGTCTGAGGACAGTGGTGCTGACGTGGCACCCTGTCAGCCTGTCAGATGACGTGGACCAACCGTGAGCCGACACGTGTCACATGTCAGTGCACAGTCAGCACTGACATGTCAGTGACGTGGACCAGTCAGGGACTGCCACGTGTCACTGACATGTCAGTGACGTGGACCAGTGCCGTGCTGACACGTGGCACATGTCAGATCTGACACGTGGTCTGACAGATCAGTGAGGTGGACCAATTGGATGTTGACACGTGGCACCTGTCAGAGTCTGACACGTCAGACCTGACAGCTGTCAGATGACGTCAGCATGACGTCATGCTGACGTCAGCAGTGACGTCAGCGATGACGTCAGCAGGAACTGTTCCTGCGTTGACCGCCACGTTGACCGGCGCGTGGGGGCGCGTGTGAACAGTGTTTCTGGTGGGACCACCACCATTCTTTAGGTTTCGACGATCCGGATCCAATGGCGGTGGTTTCGGGTCGATCGGAGATCATTAAGTTGGTCAAAATAAGGTTTATTGCCTTGGGAAGCGCGTTCGGGCGGCTTTCCCGGGTCGGTTTCGACCTAGGCTTTCATGGTTGAATGTTGGGGGTTTAATTTGACCTTTACGAATACTTGGATTTGACAGGGATTGTACATTTGTACCAGGACGAGGGTATACGTTCGGTTTCTAGCAGGATTGTACTGTGAGTGGGCCATTTTCTTAAACCCTGGTGTGCATAAATGTTTTCTGGTTTTATTATACTTATTCACATGCTAAAACAATGATGGTTTTGATGATATGGAAAATGTGATTATGGCACGTTTCACGGTATTTGGGCTTGAGACCCGTTTGATGAAACTTAATGATTGATTCTGTATATATATATATGTTTGCATGTGGATATCAATAAAATGTATTTGTTACTGCACTGTATAGATCCTTCCATATTGTATTGTCTCCTCCGGATGAGGTACCCCGGAGAGGTCACGGACGTCTAGTACGTCCAGCGTCTATGACGCTAAGCATCGGGGATGCTGTACCCGAACGGGGTTCGGGGATTGAACTCGGAAATTGAGACCCGAGTGGCACGCGTAGCCTTGTGATTGTGACCTATTGGACGTCAGGGACGTCAGACATCAGGGATGTCGGGATTGGAGTGTATAGTGCAGCAACTAAAATTATGGTTATGGTTTTGCTATATGCCTTATGGTTCATATTATGTGGTTTATGATTTTGGAATTATGGTGCACGCATATTTGGAAAACGGAGGGGTAAATTATATGTTTTACTTATCAAACGATTTCATAAACTTGTGTTTCGGTCCACTCACCCTTACTGTTTTGATAACCCCTCCAGGTCGGGAAACTGAGGTAGAGGAGGAACCAGAGGCTGAGGCATAGATCTACTTCTGCGTACCTGAACCCCTGCTGGGCGGTGTACCCGCAGGATTACTTTAGAGTCGTGCTCGCAAATTTGTAATTTTGGATTATATCCCTTGTCTGACATTCGTTTAATTCGGATTTTCTGAATGACCTTAATTTGGTTATTTATGCTTTTAAATGTTTTGAGGTTAAAATTGGTATGAATTATTGGGTGTCAGACGGGAGCAGGGCACGTCCCCTTGTGGTCCCTGTGGGATCGGGGCGGGTCCTGTCAGCTTGGTATCAAAGCACTAGGTTGTGGTCAGTACTAGGGTATTGGTCTGCATGCTAGACTAGCGATTAGTACTAGTTACTTTTCGACTTTTAAGAATATTGTTTTCTGATCTATGCCTCTTGACAGTTGGTTATGCCTCCTATGAGAATTCCGCATACTCGAACGGACGAGGATCTAGAAAGAGAGATGGAATGCGCGAGCATCGAAAGGGCTCAACGTTTGGGAGCCACTCCTTTCTGCGGGGGATCAAACCCCGAGGATGCTCACGACTGGATCACCAAGTGGGAGAGGATCTTCTCGGTGATGCACTGCCCTCCGGGCGAACGAGTGACTCTGGCGGCCTTCTTACTGGAGGGAGGAGCCTACCAGTGGTGGCATGGACTCGAAATGTCCGGGTGGTCTGTCCATACCACTACCTGGGAAGCTTTTCGTTCCAGGTTTCTGGACCAGTACTACCCGCGATCCTTTCGCGCGGCGCGAGAGGCGGAATTCCTGCGGCTGGAGCAGGGTGACATGTCTGTTTCAGACTACGAGCAAACATTCGGGAGACTTTCCCGGTTCGCTGCCTCATTCGTAAGCACGGAGGAGGACAAATGCCAGCGGTTTGAGCTTGGACTCCGAGGGGAGATCCGGGCCAGTGTGACTGCTACCACTCATGCTTCTCTGAGGGATATGGTCGACGCAGCGGTGCGTGTCGAGGCCAGTCTGGCGGCACACCAATCACGACAACCTTCGGGGGAGGGGCGACGTCAGGATCGCCCACACCATGGACCATCGGGTCGGAAGAACAACAGGGGAGGGAGCTACAGAGGAGCACCCTCATCCTTCAAGGGTCGTGGCTGGTCGGGTCGACGTGGAGGCTCTCAGGGCAGAGGATCTGGACACAATTCTGGGCAGCACTCATCTTGGAGTGGTGCATCTGGTGGGCATTCGGGCAGGCCAAGGCCAGTAACTTGTTTTGCTTGCGGAGAGGAAGGCCACTATGCCTGCGATTGTCCGCAGTTGTCCAAAAACAACGACGCTGAGGGCTCGAGTGTGGTGCAGAGCACGGCGTCCCACACTAACGGAGGTCGCGGTCAGGGAGGTGACCGTGGTGCTGGACGTGGCGCGCGCGGGCGCGGACGGAACGGAGGGCCGAGGGCCCAAGTGTTTGCAATGACCCAGCAGCAGGCGAGGACTGCTCCAGGCGTGGTCACAGGTACACTACATATCCTTAATTTTCTTGTACGTGTATTAATGGATGCGGGGGCTACACATTCTTTTATTTCGAGGAGTTGTGCTGGTTTGCTTGATTGTGTGGTATCAGCCTTAGATTGCGAAATGGGTGTTGGCACCCCGATGGGTACCGTGTACCTTGTGAATCAGGTGATTCAGAGGTGCCCGGTAAGAATTGAGGATGTGGATTTACCAGCAGACTTAATTATTCTGGATATCCACGACTTCGATATAATCCTAGGGATGGATTGGCTGTCGGAGCACGGATCGCTCATCGACTGCTGTAGCAAGCAAGTAATTTTGCGGAGCCCGGGTTTGCCGGAAGTTATCTTTCAGGGGGAACGTGATGGTTCGCCTCCTGAAGTGATTTCGTCACTTACTGCTACCAAACTTCTACGGAAGGGATGCCAGGGCTATCTGGCGCATGTCGTGTCGGAACGGGTCGATACTCCGGTCATCGACGATATACCGGTGGTCTGTGAGTTTCCGGACGTATTCCCGGAAGACTTACCTGGATTGCCACCATCGCGGGAGATTGAGTTTACTATTGAACTACTCCCGGGTACCCGACCTATATCCCAGGCACCATACCGGATGGCGCCGGCCGAGTTACGAGAACTCAAGACTCAATTGCAGGGGTTGGTAGATTTGGGATATGTCCGACCGAGCACTTCACCGTGGGGAGCACCGGTGTTGTTCGTGAAGAAGAAGGAAGGAAGTCTCCGTTTATGTATTGATTATCGACAACTCAACAAGGTGACATTGAGGAACCAGTATCCTCTACCCAGGATTGATGACCTTTTCGACCAGTTGCGGGGAGCTCAGTGCTTCTCGAAAATTGATTTGCGATCTGGGTATCACCAACTGAGGATTTCGGAGGAGGATATTCCGAAAACTGCTTTTCGAACCCGTTACGGGCACTACGAGTTCCTTGTTATGCCATTTGGTTTGACGAATGCTCCAGCAGCATTCATGGATCTGATGAACCGGGTCTTCCGACCCTACCTGGATAAGTTCGTGATTGTGTTCATCGATGATATTTTGGTATACTCGAGGAGTGCCCGTGCACATGAAGAACATCTACGGTTGGTCTTGGAGAAACTGAGACAAGAACAATTGTATGCCAAGCTGAGCAAGTGTCAGTTTTGGCTGAGCAGTATTGGTTTTCTGGGACACGTGATATCAACGGATGGGATTTGCGTGGATCCCCAGAAAATAGAAGCGGTGACCAACTGGGCTAGACCGACAACGGTGACCGAGGTGCGGAGTTTCGTCGGATTAGCAGGCTACTACCGGAGATTCGTGGAGGGTTTCTCCAAAATTGCTGCACCATTGACTCGTCTGACTCGGAAAGGAGTAAAGTTTATCTGGGACGAGCAGTGCGATCGGAGCTTTCAAGAGTTGAAGGATCGATTGACCACTGCACCTGTCCTTGCATTGCCGGACGACAGTGGAGAGTTTGTAGTTTTCAGTGATGCTTCACTGCAAGGTTTGGGCTGCGTGTTGATGCAAACTGGCAAGGTTATCGCCTATGCATCCCGGCAGCTGAAGACTCATGAGTTGAACTACCCTACCCATGATTTGGAGTTGGCGGCGGTGGTTCATGCTCTCAAAATCTGGAGACATTATCTGTTCGGCGCAACGTGTCGAATATACACCGACCACCAGAGTCTTAAGTATTTATTCACTCAGAAGGAGCTCAACATGAGACAACGGAGATGGTTGGAGCTACTGAAGGACTATGACTGTACGATCGAGTACCATCCGGGTAAGGCCAATGTGGTGGCGGATGCACTCAGCAGGAAATCTGCGGGAACTATTGCACACCTAGGGATGGTGTATCTTCCCTTGTTAGTGGAACTCCGGAAGACGGGAGTTATTTTGGGTACGGATGCGCATGGAGCTTTGTTGGCCAGCTTCCATGTGCGACCAGTACTGATTGATCGGATCATCGAAGCACAACTGCAGGATCCGATACTCTGTATTTACAGAATTGAGGTCGATGCGGATGGGAGACAGGATTTTACCATCTGGGACGATGGAGCACTGGTGAAATTGGGCCGTTTGTGCGTACCTGCAGTGGCAGAGTTACGGGCCGAGATACTTGAGGAGGCCCACAGTTCGGCCTATGCTATGCATCCGGGAGGTACAAAGATGTACCGTACCCTCCGGAACCATTATTGGTGGCCAGGAATGAAGAAGGATATTGCTGAGTTCGTGAGCAAATGCTTAACCTGTCAGCAGGTTAAGGCGGAACGGCAGAGACCGTATGGGGCTATGCAGCCACTTCCGATTCCTGAGTGGAAGTGGGATCACATCACCATGGACTTCGTCTTTAAGTTACCGAGGACTCAGAGTGGAGTGGACGGAGTATGGGTGATCGTGGATCGGTTAACCAAATCAGCCCATTTTCTGCCAGTTCAGGAAACCTATAAACCTAACCGACTGGCTCAGTTGTTTGTGAAGGAAATCATACGACTTCATGGTACGCCGGAATCGATCGTGTCCGATCGTGATCCGCGTTTCACTTCCAGGTTCTGGCGGAGTTTGCAAGCTACTTTGGGAACAAACCTACGTTTCAGTACTGCTTTCCATCCACAGACCGATGGACAGTCTGAGAGAACCATTCAAACCCTGGAGGACATGATGAGGTCATGTGTACTACAGTTTCAAGACTCTTGGGATACTCATTTGCCATTGATGGAATTCGCTTACAACAACAGCTATCAGGCAAGCATCGGGATGACACCTTATGAGGCACTGTATGGCCGACAGTGCAGGACACCTATCTGCTGGACGGAGGTAGGGGAGCGAGCGGCTGTAGGGCCGGAGATAATGGACTTAACCATGGAAACTGTTCGCGTGATCAAGGAAAGATTGAAGGTGGCACAGGATCGCCAGAAGAGTTAAGCCGACCGACGGATTCGAGACTTGGAGTTTGAAGTGGGAGATTTTGTCTTCCTGAAGTTGTCTCCGTGGAAGGGGATTATCCGTTTTGGCCGACGGGGGAAACTGAGTCCGCGTTTTATCGGACCTTATGAAATCGTGGAGAGAATTGGCAGAGTTGCATACAGATTGGCACTACCCCCAGAACTATCAAGAGTTCACGATGTTTTCCACGTATCGATGTTGCGGATGTACGTACGTGATGCTTCTCATGTACTTAGGGAACAACCTGTCGAACTACGGGAGGATTTGAGCTTTGAAGAACAACCAGTACAGATCTTAGATCGGAAGGACAAGGTACTACGTCGAAAGACGATCCCTCTCGTGAAAATTCTCTGGAGAAACCAGGATGTGGAAGAAGCCACATGGGAGCCTGAGGCTCAGATGCGAGAACAATTTCCTCATTTGTTTCTTTGAAATTTCGGGACGAAATTTCTTAAGGGGGGAAGGTTGTAACACCCCGGAAATTCGAGGAATTCCATATTGTAATTTAATGTGTGATTTGACGATTTTACCCTTGTGAATGGTATGGTCAAATTGTTGACTTTTTGATTGATGAACTAAATGGACTTTGACCTATGACCGTGACGTAGTTCGGGACGTCACGAGTTCATAGACAGGTGGCACGTCCGATTCGGACGATCAGGGTGAAAGTTATGGCTATCGGAAGTTCAGGGGCATTTCCGTAATTTGGACTCTCGGGGGAAAATGTTGACTTTTCTTTTGACAACTAATTTTCAGTTGACTCAAGGACCGTTGGGTAGGCCTCGACGTCCTGAGTCCGTAGACAGGCGGCACGCCGAAATCGGACTTCGTACGAGGAAGTTATGGTCAGAAACGTAAATTCGGGAAGTTCGTGTCTCGGTTTTCGTGTCGAATATTATATTCAGAAATTCTGATTGAAGGACACCTGGGGAGTGACAAGTGTCACTCACCCATTGGCTAGATTGGATCAGATCCACTATTGGATTAATTAAACAATTGTACCAGCTTTAAATTTCAGCCTTTGGATTGGAATCCCCAGATCAGATCTCAGCCCTTGATCTAATCTGGAGATTTAATCTGAGCCATCCATTTCCTTCCCTCCATTTCTTTATAATTCATACCCGCAGAGCACATTCAGCCATTTCGATCCAACATTCCAGCCAACCTTCCACTCACTGTGTCTGCATAGTGGGGGACTTCCTGGTGTGACTGAACGGCGGCAGTGACCACGGCGGAGGACGGCGGCGAGGAAGGAACCAGGGGAACCCGAAACGGTTTCAAAAACAGGTTTTTGATACATCCTTTTCCCACGTTCAATTTAGTCCATTATGATTCCTAATCAACCCTAGGAACACCCAGGACCTTCTGGAATCGAACTCGTGGCCGGTGGAGCTCAGGGCGGTGGCTAAACGGCGACGGGAGGCCAGGGCTGTTCTTCGAGGTAGGCCTTCGATTCAATCCGTTTTTCTCAATTTGATTTCATAGAACTAATCTAGGATTTAAGGCGAGTAAATACGAATTGAAAGGAACCAAAATGACCCAGAAATGAAGGAATGGCAACCGGGTCTCGATCGCGGGTCTGATCGACCCGAGTTGCAGGAACACGGGTCAACCCGTCTGAGGACAGTGGTGCTGACGTGGCACCCTGTCAGCCTGTCAGATGACGTGGACCAACCGTGAGCCGACACGTGTCACATGTCAGTGCACAGTCAGCACTGACATGTCAGTGACGTGGACCAGTCAGGGACTGCCACGTGTCACTGACATGTCAGTGACGTGGACCAGTGCCGTGCTGACACGTGGCACATGTCAGATCTGACACGTGGTCTGACAGATCAGTGAGGTGGACCAATTGGATGTTGACACGTGGCACCTGTCAGAGTCTGACACGTCAGACCTGACAGCTGTCAGATGACGTCAGCATGACGTCATGCTGACGTCAGCAGTGACGTCAGCAGGAACTGTTCCTGCGTTGACCGCCACGTTGACCGGCGCGTGGGGGCGCGTGTGAACAGTGTTTCTGGTGGGACCACCACCATTCTTTAGGTTTCGACGATCCGGATCCAATGGCGGTGGTTTCGGGTCGATCGGAGATCATTAAGTTGGTCAAAATAAGGTTTATTGCCTTGGGAAGCGCGTTCGGGCGGCTTTCCCGGGTCGGTTTCGACCTAGGCTTTCATGGTTGAATGTTGGGGGTTTAATTTGACCTTTACGAATACTTGGATTTGACAGGGATTGTACATTTGTACCAGGACGAGGGTATACGTTCGGTTTCTAGCAGGATTGTACTGTGAGTGGGCCATTTTCTTAAACCCTGGTGTGCATAAATGTTTTCTGGTTTTATTATACTTATTCACATGCTAAAACAATGATGGTTTTGATGATATGGAAAATGTGATTATGGCACGTTTCACGGTATTTGGGCTTGAGACCCGTTTGATGAAACTTAATGATTGATTCTGTATATATATATATGTTTGCATGTGGATATCAATAAAATGTATTTGTTACTGCACTGTATAGATCCTTCCATATTGTATTGTCTCCTCCGGATGAGGTACCCCGGAGAGGTCACGGACGTCTAGTACGTCCAGCGTCTATGACGCTAAGCATCGGGGATGCTGTACCCGAACGGGGTTCGGGGATTGAACTCGGAAATTGAGACCCGAGTGGCACGCGTAGCCTTGTGATTGTGACCTATTGGACGTCAGGGACGTCAGACATCAGGGATGTCGGGATTGGAGTGTATAGTGCAGCAACTAAAATTATGGTTATGGTTTTGCTATATGCCTTATGGTTCATATTATGTGGTTTATGATTTTGGAATTATGGTGCACGCATATTTGGAAAACGGAGGGGTAAATTATATGTTTTACTTATCAAACGATTTCATAAACTTGTGTTTCGGTCCACTCACCCTTACTGTTTTGATAACCCCTCCAGGTCGGGAAACTGAGGTAGAGGAGGAACCAGAGGCTGAGGCATAGATCTACTTCTGCGTACCTGAACCCCTGCTGGGCGGTGTACCCGCAGGATTACTTTAGAGTCGTGCTCGCAAATTTGTAATTTTGGATTATATCCCTTGTCTGACATTCGTTTAATTCGGATTTTCTGAATGACCTTAATTTGGTTATTTATGCTTTTAAATGTTTTGAGGTTAAAATTGGTATGAATTATTGGGTGTCAGACGGGAGCAGGGCACGTCCCCTTGTGGTCCCTGTGGGATCGGGGCGGGTCCTGTCACTTGTCACTCATCCATTGGGCCTCCAGTAAATATCTGGGCCCACTAGAGACAAACTGCACTTTTTGTCTCGTAAAACGTGCCGTCGTGAATAGTAACCGGGAACTTCCGTGAACCGTAACTTCGCCGTCGAACGTCCGAATTCGACGTGCCGCCTGTCTACGGATTCGTATCGTCCTTATCTACGTAATGGTCTTCGGCCCTCGGCCATCGGACCTCCTGGTCAAAAAGTCAACTTTTGACCCCTTTTATCCAAAATTACCAAAATGCCCCTAAACTTCCGAACGTCATAACTTCCTCCTCGAACGTCGGAATTGAACGTGCCACCTGTCTATGAACTCGTGACGTCACGAACTACGTCACGGTCATCGGTCAAAGTCCATTTGACCGCCCGATTGAAAAGTCAACGTTTTGCCACCACTAGGGGCAAAACGGTCATTTCGCATCGTTCGTCCGATTTCGCTCTACTAATCACGGATTAGCCTCACTAATCGTGATTAGTCACTAATCTAACCATGGAATTTGGGACGGGTCGTTACACATATCATATCACTCTCCTAACAAACTCCACCAATAAAATATAGTTACTACCAACTATGTACAAGCATATTCAAGTTCACATTACGGGCTACATTACAGGGCATCATAAGACATCAATACATTTTTCGATTTCTTTCTCTCAAACTTTCTACTAAACAGAACATTTCAAACTAAAAAATAAGCAAGCATACATGCATGCATCTTGTAAGATTTCAAACAAGAACCATTCTTTGTTGATCTGTACTTTCGACTTCTTTTGACATACCTAAAATGTGATACTATTTCATCAATCCAAGGCATAACAAACCCATTGAAACAATTAGTTCCCAACAAAGGAAATTACACTTGTTGACCTATAACCCAATGTACAAAACCTAATCTAGGAACTATCTAGTATTGGATTGAGCCAGTAAAAGAGGCCTATTTCAATAAACCAAGAAATTAACAATCCAAAACTCAAAGAAAGCAAAACCTATGAACGAGCACACACAAAAAATGAAATCTTGAAAACAAAGAATACCAAACCCAGACTCAAAGCAAGCTAATTTGTAGCTCACCTATGAGCAAGTAGTCGCCCTACTACTTCTTTCCAACGTGTTTCCCTCAAAATCATTAGGAAAAAAAACGCAGACTCTAAACTTCTATCCAAACCCAGCAATAACACTTAAACCCTAAAAATGGAAATAAATTTCGACAGTTTTTTTCCAATCTGAATCAAACTCAGAATCCAAAACCCAAAGGGGAACTAAGTGAAGAATAAGAGGAATTTACCTGGAGGGACTTTAGAGCCAGCAAAATCAAGCACCCAAAATGGAAGCCGTGAATGAGGCACTATGAACTGTTGCTGTACTGATGTTGTCGTTGGCGACGACTGCTGTTGATTCGTTGAGGAAGCTGAAAGAGACTGAGAGCGAGAGAGACTGAGAGTGAGAAGAGAGGAGAGTTTGGGTGGGAGATAGAATTATTGAGTCCGAATGTCTTTTTTCTTGGAGGAGAAGAAGGTTTGCTTGATTTGGAGAAGAAGTGGTTTGATTTTTTTTTTCTGAAGGCTTTACAAGTTTCTGGGGATGTGAAGAACAGAGGAATGAGAGATTTGGAGTTAGGGTTTTTTGTTGCTCAGTATTCAATTACATTTTTTTGACTATGAGGTTACTATAAGGGGAATGACTACAGTACATCATTGTACTAAGTACATCGTGTTTTTTCAATAGGATATAATAAAAAATATCCCTTTATTTTCTAATCGTTAGATTTTGATCTAACAGTCCGCATCTCACACTACACTTAGTGTGATGGGGTGTTGTAGAATTTCTGTACTGTAGGGAATGACTACAATACATGCTATATGTAGTGTCTAGATTTGTAAGCGTATTTTAGGGGTCCCTATTTTTACAAATATTTTTAACAAACACCCCTATCAATTTTCCAAAATTAATTTATAATAGAATATTATTTACTTAAAAAAATGCAAGGAATATTCATCTATGTGGACTTGACAATGGTAAGAGATCTACAGAAATATTTCTCCAAAAAGCAAAACTTCAGGTTCACTCATTTTCTTTTCCATTCATCATACTCAGTTTCAATCACGATAGGCCACGTTGCATCTCAACTGGATTTTCGTTTTCCAAGGTAGATGAATCCTACATCATTGGTTGCACAAAGTTTGCTGCAACCTGCACGGCTGTCCTTTGGCGACCGGATGAGTTACGGAGTCCCGTCACATCCAGCTGCCAGAAGCTCCACGTGGTATATCCTTGAGATCCAATCAGAAGCGAACATGTGCGTCCTTCAGCTACAGGCAGGTAAGGGACCCGCTTATGGGGGCAGAGCAACAGATCATGTACCAACTCTCTCGTAATTTGATCACGAAAAGAAAGCGCGTGGATGATTCGTGGACTCTGTGGTCAATGGCTTCTCCGTAATTTCACTTGAAAGAGAGGGGTATAACGAGGATACAACAATTTCCAATATGCGTAATAGTTTTCCCACTTTTCTTTTCTCATCGAAGGGAAGGTCGAGGCTCAGACACTTGCACAGAAAAGAATAAAAAACGGAGAGAGAGTGAGACCGAGAGCGAGGGAGGAAGCGCGAGAAAATTCGGAGCTTCACACTGCTGCGTTAATGGCGGTTAGGGTTTTCTACTGATCCCTGGAACCCTAATCACCTGCCTTTATCCACTCTGCTCTCTTTCGCCCGCCCTTTAAACCCTAATTTAAAGGTTTTTTTATATCCCCCTGTTCGATTCAGTCTCTTCACCCAATTACCCAATTTCAGCTCCGTGTTCGAATCACAGACTGAGGAGCTACGATGGGTACGCCGGATAAACCACCGGTCAATACCAATTCGATGCAGGTGAGTTTTGTTTTTAAAGAATTAGGAAGCTCGACACTTTGACCTAGAATCGAAGTCGATACTAGTTTTTTTTGTTATTTGCGACTTTTGAAGCTTGAGCTTGATTTTCTTCGGTATCAATTTTATGTTATATTTTGTTTTTTGCGTAATTTTGTTCGCTGGTTTAATTTCATTTGGGTGGGAGCTGGCTGGATTTATTTTGGGAATGTTAACATATCGAATTCTATTCATTAAAGGTTTTTATGCAAAATTAAATACTGCTTGTTTTCTCAGAGGTGTCTCAGTTATTAAAGTGCTGGATATAGAATGTTAGCTTGTTGGAGCTCTATGAGGGCTGTTGTAGTGAAGTTTCTGAAACCTTTTTAACAAGAGAGTGAATATACGGTGTTTCTTTCTGCACATTACCTGGTTTTTTATTCTATTATTAGTAAGGACACTGTTATTCACCTGTGAAGGTGACTAGAAGTACACTTTCCGTGCAAGTGGTAAGGGCCTTCTTAGACAGAAGTATCTTTCGAGGGGGGTTATGTTGAAGTAGAAAAAAGGTATTGCTTTGGGCTGAAGAATGTACAATGTGTTTCTGTAACTTCCAATTGTTAAAGCTTGAGGTCTCCATGCTTGATGATACTTAATGCTTTGGGCTGAAGAATGTACAATGTGTTTCTGTAACTTCCAATTGTTAAAGCTTGAGGTCTCCATGCTTGATGATACTTAATGCTTTGGGCTGAAGAATGTACAATGTGTTTCTGTAACTTCCATTTGTTAAAGCTTGAGGTCTCCATGCTTGATGATACTTACTTATAAATTGTAGGAGGATTAGTTGGGTAGATTTGTCAATGGAAAGAGTTAAGTGGTAGTTGTTTGTCAGATTTTCTGCGTGCTGTATTTGAAATATTTCTCCATGCAACTATTATACTTTTTTTTATGTCCAATCTAGTTAGGTGACCTTGAAAGGCAAGCCCTCAGTTTAGGTTGGTTGTGATTCGTTTTTTGGATAGTGCTGTTGTCTCTATCTTGGAAACTGCAGAATTTGAAGTAGTGATGTTGTTGTTTTCGTTTAGTTTGTGCTGAAGAATTGGTCTTCCTTAGAAAATTTCCAACTAGGACGGCATGTTGCTGACGTTGACTGAATTAAAACTTTTTTATGATGTCTAATGTTTTTCTTTTGTTGGTGATCTCTATGTTAGAGATCGGGATTCCGGCCATTATATAGACTTGGGAGTTCGGCCCTAAAACCAATTGGTGATAGGGGGATATACTGTTTTTGGTTAGTCTCTTTTTGTTAGTTTGGAGTTCCTCGCTCGTTTGATCTTCCTGGATTAGCAGGCTGCTTGTCCACCTATTAGTTATTTTATAATGAGCATGGGCTCAGTTGAGATGTTTTATATATTTTGTTTATGTTTATGCTTGAATGGTGTGGTCTTCTTGTCCATTTGTTTCTTTTGGGGTTCTCTGGTAATGTAATTGTCTCTTTTATAAAAATAAAATAAATCCTTGCTTGATTCACATCTTCATTTAGTATGCTGTTTATTACCTTGATTTCCTTTTCTTTTCTTTTTCCGGTTCGTTTTAGATTAAGAAACCCGTCCATTTATTCTTTTTAAAGCTTTTTTTGCTACATGGGAATCTGATATTTTAAATTTCCAGTAATAATGTTGGTATGTGGGATCTGGTGGATATTGTTGGTGTAATTTATCTTTTTTGTATTGCAGCGCGTTAAGGTCTACCGGCTGAATGAAGATGGAAAATGGGATGACCAGGGAACTGGTCATGTCACGGTTGACTATGTGGAGGTTTGTTAATCTCATTGTTTGGATCTATGTTAATATGATAGACACAGTAAATGGGTTGTGCGGAGCCAAATTTCCTTAGAGATATTTTCTTGAAATTGCCTTGCATTTTCATTGAATTCAACTGTTGTGATGCAGCGATCAGAAGAGCTGGGTTTGTTTGTTATTGATGAAGAAGACAATGAGACATTACTTCTGCATCGTATTAACTCGGATGATATTTACAGAAAGCAAGAAGGTATCTTATGTTTCAACAGATAAATAAGGGTGCTGCTATTGGCGCTCTGAAAAAGTTGTTCTGCACTTCCCAAGTGAGAAATATAGGAGGTGGAGTGTAGGATGACTTTCTTGGACTGCTAACAACAATTCCCTTAAACTGCTATTTATGGTATCCTCAAGTGGTTATGATTGATACTGACTTGTCGAGTTTGGATTGTTCTGGTTAAGATACAATTATCTCATGGAGGGATCCAGAATATTCTACTGAATTAGCTCTCAGCTTTCAGGAGTCTACGGGCTGCTCGTACATATGGTAATTACCAAATATTTTTTCCTTGTGCATCCTGATAAAATTGCTGGTCTCTCGTCTTTTGATTCTACAATTATTTTCCCTGCTCTATTCAGGGATCACATATGCAGCGTTCAACGGAATATGCATTTTAATTCTCTTAACAGTAAGTATTCGTAATATGATTCAAAATATACTCCCTCACTGTAATTGCATTTTAATACCTTACCTATGTAGATATTGAAGCTGGCCATAGAGAAGCCATTGATATCTACAGAGGTCAGATGTTTACATATTTAACCTTATTTTTAGTGAATACTGCTTATTGTTTCTTCATCTGTTCTACAATTGAAATTACATGTGAATATGCTTGCTTGATGAAAGATTTATATGCTATGAATAATTGATTTCATAATAATTTTCTAGTGTAGTAGGGCTTGGCTAATTTGTGGAAGTGGAATCATACAAAGGTCTCAGTAATCTCTATCATGAATGTAACCATCAGTTCATAAACAAGACATTTAACACAGTAATGGATGATGAAATTGTTAAAAGTTACCTGAAGATTGTAGTATCTTGAAGAAAATATATGAAAACACGTGGAGAAAATATGCTTGAAATATCTGCCTCCTTTCTTTTTTGTTTAGGTTGTGCTCTTTAAATTTATTTGTTTAGATATCAGCGGCCTGACTTGTTCATCCTCCTTTTTGATATCTCTAGATGAGACATTTCAAAGTGCAAACAGTGAGTTGAGGGAACTGCCAGTGGTTGAACTATCCACACTTCCTTTAATCCTTAAGGTGGTTTGTTTCTTTTGTATCTCATATTATTAGTTTCATCTTTCTTGCTGTCCACATATTGAACTTGTTCAAGCTTTTATTATATTATATTTTTCTCTGGTGGACTCTGTTCAAATGTGCATTTTTCTTGCAGACTCTGGCCGAGAGTGGCATTTCTGATCAGATACGACTGACCGAATTGATATTAACCGATGTAAGCTTCATATTACTTTGCGGGTCTCTGAAGAAATGGATACTGGATTAATTAGCAAGGTTCTCTCTTATCAGTTAAAAAAAAATCAATCGCTGAAGTAGGTCAAATTTAGTAAAATTTATTGTGCTGTAATCTTCATCTACAGCTTGTTGGTTCATATATATACTATGTTGCTTTGTTCTAATGACTCTCAATCTTAATGCAGCAAGAGTTTTTCCAAAAGCTCATGGGCCTTTTTAGAATCTGTGAAGACTTGGAAGATGTTGATGGTCTTCACATGATATACAAAATAGTAAGGGGGATCAGTAAGTATTCCATTATGCTATTTACCCTCTACATTTGGCACATAATTGCATATTTTTGTTTATATTATTTCATGATATGCATTTTTCTATCTGCAGTTCTGCTGAACAGTCCTCAGATATTTGAGAAAATGTTTGGTGATGATTTAATCATGGATATCATTGGTTCCCTTGAATGTGAGTTCTGCTTTTGGTTTGTCTTCGTTCATAAGAACCTTCTCTGTCAAAATTAATTTGGTTGTCACCTGGTAGTTCTATTCTTAGTTCATTACGATTCCGTACTGTTTTGATGTTGATGTTGGATTACTTGAAATTTGGGATTTGCAGATGACCCTGAAGTACCACACATCCAACATCATCGCAACTTTCTAAAAGAGCATGTTGTTTTTAAGGAGGTACTAGTTTTATTTCCTTTCCGTGGTGGTGATTTAGAGGGGTTGGAGGGCATCCAATACGTATGTTAGTTGTTTTTCTTCACCATGCATATGTATTTATGAATTCGCTTTGTGTAGGCCATACCGATTAAAGATGCTATGGTGCTGTCAAAGATACACCAGACGTATAAAGTGGGATATTTGAAGGTTGGTTGTTTCCTATTTGAAGTTTTGTTTTTCCCACTTCTATTATTAATTCTTACTCAATACTACTACTTTTAGGATGTTGTTTTGGCAAGAGTGTTGGATGAGCCCACAGTTGCTAATCTCAATTCCATAATTCATGCAAACAATGCTATCGTAAGATTCTGCAACTCGTTCTTTAAACATGTTGGATATATGGTACATTAGCTCTAATGTTCTTATTCTTTTTTAGGTTGTTTCTTTGTTAAAGGACGACAGCACCTTTATTCAGGAATTGTTTGCTAGGTTAAGATCGCCATCTACCTCCGGAGAATTTAAAAAGAATTTGGTAATTTGATTTCCATAAGGGCTTTTCATTGTCTTTCTGAGGCAAGATACTGATGCTCTGTAATTAGTTTTTATGATCTTGTTATTTATTTTGTTTTTCTTTTCTCTGAATGCTTATATTTTGGACAGAGTGTTGCCAATAAAGTGTTTACTTTTTTAATGTTGTCCCGGAAGTTTACTGTATTTTAATGCAGTGTTAAAGATTCTAATGATGTGAAAGGAACATAATCATAGCAATTATAGCGACCTTAGAATTGTTGGCTGCAGTTTTTTTATAATTTCTTGAAAGTGGTTACCTTTTTCGTATGTTGTCCTGTATGTTTCCTGGATTTTATTGCAGTCAAAGATTTTAATGCTGCGAAAGGCAATATAGCCACAAGCAAAAGCCTGCAGATGGTGACCTTAGACTTTGAGGCTTCAGTTCTGTTATTAATTTTCTTGATTTACCTCAACATATTGGTGTTTATAGTTTTTCCCCTTTACATTGTAGGTATATTTCTTGCATGAGTTTTGTAGTTTAAGCAAAAGTCTGCAGATGGTCCAGCAGCTCAGGCTATTTAGGTAAAAATTCCTAAAGCTAAATTTCTTCGCCTATAATTGAGTTTTGTTGCTCTCCCTTGTCTTTTTAAACTTCTGTTTGATGATCTTTATTATGCTCAGCTTAAATGATTTATTCTTATGGAATGTACTTGTTTCTAAGAGTGAAACACTAAATTTATGTAGGGATCTCATGAATGAAGGTATCTTTGACATTGTAACTGATGCATTGCAGAGTCTAGACAAAAAGCTTGTATTAACTGGGTAATCAAGGCCTTTTAATTATTTATCTTCTGTATCAAGTCTGCTGCTTCTCACTCTGCTTATTTTTTTCCTCATGCTGTAGTCCTAACAATCGGTGATTATAATGGATGCAGGACAGATATCCTCAATCTTTTCATGAATCAGGATCCAAACCTTCTGCGTTCTTATGTTGTTCGTCAGGAAGGGATTCCACTTTTAGGGCTCTTGGTATGCGCTTTTCCAGTCTTTTTTGTTTGTTTGTTTATGAAGTGCACTCATATCACCGCTCTTAGACTAGTTTCAAAGAAATTTAATACTTATAGTGAATTATTGAAATTCCAGTATCAAATAACGAGCTGTTTAATGGCCCATGAAGCGAAATTTACGATCCGCTAAAGTTTATGTGTATGTATATTGAATAATAGGAGGAGAAAAGGACCTAATTAGGTGAGGGACAGGTTATGCTTGTGAAGCATTGGTTTGGGGATTGCCTATTTTTTTCAATAGAAATTTAAAACTGGTATTATGTTAAATTAAGCTTTGATACTTGGCTTTTGATGGAATATTTCCCCCCAGATAATAAGTGTAATTTGAGGCGTGTTTTTAAGCATCTAATTTAAACAGCATGGAAGCAGCTATTGGCTCTTCTTGAAAATTCTTTGGGCACTTCATGTTAACTTTGGTCTAGCCATTTAAATTTTATAAATGCCAGTGCAGGCGTTTCTATTACCTGTATCAGTATTAACATTGAATCATCTTTACAGGTTAAAGGAATGATTACAGATTTCGGAGAGGACATGCATTGTCAGTTTCTTGAAATTCTCCGTAGCCTGCTAGATTCATACACATTGTCGGGAGCTCAGGTTTCTGCTTTAGTCATATTTTCTGAATAATTGTATTTTCCAATTATATAAATTTACGTGTGAGTATGTCAAGAAGTTTTTTAGTTGTTTCTATTCATCTTATTTTCCTTGTACTGCTTTTGTGAATTTGTCATGGCAAATGGTCTGCATGGAAGAATTTTTTAAGGAAGTATTGCAAATGGTTTTGTGTGGATGTTATCTTTCATCTCCTCTTTTAGCTATATCTATTTTTTTAATCAGATTTTAGCTATATCTATATGTATATAATTTCAAACTGCTCTGACAATCATACGACTGCTGTAACTGTAACTTCACCATTAGATCCGCATAGGTTAGATGGGTATATCATCTTATATATATATATATATATATATATAGATATTGGTCGGTATGGCATGTATCTGTCAGTATGCATGTAATATTTATGGCAGAAAATTTAGTGCGCATGAAGACACTATTTGCACAGTGCTCTTTTTTTCTTTTAGGAACTTTTGTTTACTTAACATATACTTTCCTTATATTCTCTTGCTCGTAACTAATTATCTTACTTATATATTACACGTATAATTTTAACATATTCGGATGATATCATAAGCAAATACTTATGGATGATTCCAGAAACACGATGAGAGGCTTTATGGGTTTTGATTATTCAAAGAGGGTATTGCTCCTATTTGCTGTCATTGATAAAATATATCATCATGTAGAGCATTTATTCACCATACCTGTACGGTTCTGGTCAATTATAGATGTTTTGATATACTTTTATAATAGTGTTTGCAGATTACTTGAGCCAGGCTATTTGTTTTACTTGTTTCTGTACAGTTTTTGTGCCCCTTTTCATTTTTGTTGGTTGTTACATCTCATTACCCAATTTTTTTTCTAGTCCATCTTGTTATTCTTTGGATTGTTCTTTCATCTGGAGCATGGTGAATTTCTGATCTCACAAGTTTGAAGCTTCATAATATTGAAGCTTTGCATTAGAGTCTGCAGTTTGAATTTATTTCTGCAGGCGTAACTTCTTGAATGTTGATTTGTAGTTTATTATATTTCTGCTGAATTACTGGAATATCATGTTAGTATAACTTGCATGTAAGCAAGAATTTCTTTCAATGGCTTGTTTTTATACTTGTACCTGGGTTCTGATGGAGCTGGTTATTGATTTTTTGTATCTCTTTTGCTTTTCCTACAGAGAGATGCAATTATCGAGATTTTCTATGAGAAGCATCTGGGTCAGTTAATTGATGTTATAACAGCGTCATGTCCTTCACACGGCAATACTCAAGCAATCGGTAAAGCCTCCTGCTCTGGCGGAAGAGTCGAAAGTCAGAATGTCGCGAAGCCTGAAATACTGTCAAATATCTATGAATTGCTTTGCTTTTGTGTTCTTCACCATCCATACAGAATAAAGTAATATTTGGATATCTTTATATAATTTTCATAAATGGATTTTTGCTGCTGACTTATGACTTTTGGAATGTTTGACCTTTGTTATATGCAGGTGCAACTTTCTTCTGAATAACGTGATAGATAAAGTTTTGTTGATTACACAAAAAAGAGAAAAGTATCTAGTTGTTGCTGCAGTACGATTTATTCGCACTATTCTTTCCCGTCATGTGAGTTAATGTTAATTGTTAAATATTTTTTTTAACCATATAGTTCATTTGGATTCCAATAAATCCACGGAGAAAATAGGCCCATAAATTTGAGTACATTACTTGTGTTGTTAACAAAAGTGAAGTTAAGACTAGTGAATTTCCATACAAGACTAGAAGTTAGTGCATGATGGTGGTGTAGATTGTTCAGTTATGAGCATTACAGTTGCATTTTATAATTTGTCCTATATGATGTTTGTGGAATAAAATAAAATAAAATAAAAATGAATGTTGTTAACACAAAAAGGTTCTCCATTCTGTGCATTGTTGTCTAGTGTCAACTAATTGTCCTACATATAATGCTGTTATTTTTGTACATATAATATCTCTCTCCTCTCTCTCTCTCTCTCTCTCTCTCTCTCTCTCTCTCTTTTTCTTCTCTCTCTCTCTCTCTCTCTCTCTCTCTCTCTCTCTATCTACCCCACTCATATTATTCCCCGTTTTCTTTTTTTGTGTGGCCAAAAGTTACGTATGTAAGAATTGCAATAATTTATTTATCTGCAGGATGAGCATCTGATAAATCATATTGTTAAGAACAACCTTCTCAAGCCAATTGTGGATGCATTTGTTCGAAATGGAAATCGATATAACCTGCTCAATTCTGCTGTTTTAGAACTTTTAGAGTTCATTCGGAAGGTGCCGCTCTCTTTTAGCCCTTGGTATTTGGATCTAAAATATTCTTTAACTTATTGTCTTATATATATATATATATATATTTGTTTTTGTAGGAAAATTTGAAATCTTTGGTTAAATACTTGGTTGATTCATTTTGGGATCAGTTGGTCAAATTTGACTATTTTGCATCCGTTCGTGCACTAAAAGTAAAATATGAGCAGGTAATATGCCCCTCTTAAGATTTCTTTTTGGCTCCTACATTTTGTGCTTTTGCATCTGACAATTGCTTTTGCAGTGCCTAGAAATTTTTGCAACAAAAGGCACTACTAATGTGTCAGACCCTAGAAAACGAAATGATGAGCGTGCTTTAGAGAAAGAAGAAGAAGACTATTTTAACGAGGACAGGTATGCTTTTGTTTGAACATCTATTGAGTGTTGATGGCTGTCTGTACTGCTATGTTTCGCTACCCATAGCCACTGAGTATGGAACTTGGTATTTGGTTATCAGTGATGAAGAAGACACAGCATCTGCATCGTTGCCAAATACCCAAAAAGTACAGGCACAACAAGCTCAACCTGTTTTATCCAATGGAGTTGCTGCAAGCCACCCACCATCCAGGTATTGTACTGCTCTAGCATAGATTATCAGAGTGGATTTTTCAGAAATTTTTACCCTCTAAGAGCTCACATAAACATCTTGATTTGTGTAGCCCTAGGCCCGTTGGGCTGGTAGATTATGATGATGATGAGGATGATGAAGACTACAAACCACCACCCAGGAAACACCCTGAACCTTCGGATGAAGATGAGGGAACAATGGAATCCCTTAGGTTGAAGCGGAAATTGGCTTCTAAGGATAGGGAGGCCGAGCTAGCAAAGAGGCAACGGTCTGGTAAAACCAGCAAGCCAAAAGAAAGTGTGTTTGCCGCTTTATGTACAACTCTAAGCCAGACAGTGCTACCAAATAAGAAAACTGCAAGCTGCATGCATGCAGCTCGCACAGCTGATGGGGTCGGTGAGTGTGATGAAGGGAAAAATCAAGAGAATGAGCATGCTGCTTCTAGGAGCTGTCCTGATAATAATAACAATAATTCAGATGATGAGGGAAATAGAGAGAATGAGCCGGCTACTTCTAGAGGTTGCTCCGATTGCTTGCATGGCAGTTCTGAGAATAGGCAGCTGGGTGGAGAGGATTGCCCGTTGATACCACCAAAATCCTCGCCAGAAATGGCTATAAATGGGTCGTAAGTTATATTCTTGAGAACCATAGGCAGTTGGGGTAAATATATGTGTCCCTTGTGCAACTTGTGAATGTTCTTTGGTGCCAGAAAGTGGTGCCGAGGCCAGCCACAGATGAACAAGATACTTTGGAAGAGAGGAAGTGAAGCAAGCAAAAGCAACAGAAAAGGATGAGTGGCTTCCATCAGCGGTAGGAGCGAATACTGTACAGTGCAATTGCAGGGGGGAGGTGGGGCGTAAAAGAAGAAACCCATAAAGGGAAAGAAAAAAAAATCGTACTCACAATGTGGGCCCTGTGTACTCTTCTTCACTAGGCCTTTTTGGGGGCTTTGAAGTATTTGCTTTTGTAAAACATTCATCAGCATTGATTTTCTTTCTATATCCCATTTCTCTTTGCTTTTCGTTTTTGGTTCACGAGTTTTTGTTTCTTCAGTTGCCTCATTTTGTTTTTGTTTCTGTTTATTGTTTTTTTTTTTGGCTTGTACTAGAAAGGGCGGTCTATCAAAGTATGCCCTCGGTGGTTTTGTGGTGGGTGTGGTAAAGGGTGTAGCGAGAGTGGGTTAGAGTCCAAATCTTCCTCCATTGTACTAGTGCAGCAGCCTTTCGAAAGGGGTAAAGTTTCATTTTGTAGTAAACTCTATATTTAGTTATTGTTTGTCCAAAGATCAAATCTTGGAATGATTTCTGCTTTCCTGAAATAAAAGCATGCAATCCAAGTGAGTAATGTCTTTGGGCAGCCGAAGCATTGCATTTACAAGACCGGTAAAGATTTAAGATTGATGATTCGCATTTCTTGTTTGTTTACTCGGATTTGCTACATCGAAAAGCAATGTTATTTTGGGTGCTCGTAGTTTGCTTTACTTTCAACTTTGATCTTAACTAAGGCAGTTTAATGTCGGCGTTTTTTTATAAAATTTAACAAGCTGTGTGTTTGAATTGTTCGTACGATTTTGTCACTTAATTCCCAGAGTTGGATGAAAGTGAAATAAATGGTGCAATGTCCTATTTTAAGTGCAGTGCAAAGTGACACGAATTTGTATTCTAAATGAAAGTGAAATAAATGGTGCAATGTTCGTATGACTTATAACGTAACGTAAAATGCACTTACATTAGTGTGGTGTCCTTGGATACAGTGCGACTGATTCATTGGCGTAAACTTTGTGATACCCGTAGCCTGTAGGCATTAGGGTTTGTGTTGCTGATGAGAAAGAGAGCCCTACAATGAAAGCATGGGTGGGAGACAATTAAGATTGGAGGGAATTAAGGGACAGGTGTGAATGGGGGGTTGGAATGAGTCAGCATGAAGGTCGCAATGTGGTTAAGCAGAATAGAGACACGTAGGTGCGGTGGCATGGATACGTGTCCGCGCTGACTTGCTCTCAGCTCTAGATACCTACCACTTCTTTCTTTATTTTTTGGGTTTCCAGAGTATAATTAGTGTTCTTAGTGGTCCCCAGTCTCCTCATTGCGACAATATCCTTTGTTTCTTTGTATGTTGATTCAATTAATTGATCAAGCTGCTCAATCGATTCGTTTCAAAATATAGTCCTACTTCCTACCTCATTATAGCTACGTTAGTACTGATAGTTAAAGATCGACAAAGATTACGATTGTTTCATCATGTCGAACACCAGCAGCAGCAGCACTAGTTTGGAAACAAAGCAGTCCTTGTTTTCTGAGCTTCGAGGGTTCCACAAGGGTGGGTTGTTGGACCTGGGTCACCCTCTCCTCAACCGCATTGCCGACAGCTTTCTCAAAGCTGCCGGTATTGGAGCTATTCAAGCCGCCTCCCGGGAGGCTTATGTTACAGCCACTGAAGGTACGTATCGCGCGAGCTACGCCTAGCTACCTCAAAATAAATCATGTCAGCTACCCTATATATATATATATATATATATATATATATATATATGCTATGACGTATAATAGTTTATTGCGCGCAGGTTTTGATTCATCAAGTGGTGGCGGTATTCCGGCAGAAATAATCTCAGGCCACAGAAAGAACGCCTTCCCTGACCTCAAAGGTATGCCCTACGCCCCTAGCTACCATATTTATTGACCAAGTGTGTCTTCTGCAACTGCAAGTGGTAATTTTGTTTACTACTGCATGTGATTCATTTGTTGCAGGTGAAAACAATAGGAAATCACTTGAAGCTTTGGTCAGTGTACCTTCAAAACTCAACTTAAATGATCTATATATCTAGTAGTTCCAATTGTAATATATATATATATATATATATATATATGTTGGGTTTCCACTTCAATGAGTACTCATGGGTTGTTTGATTCATTGTGTTCATTTAAGAGAGTAGTTAGCTGAGAAGTTGTGATTTTTCAGGTGAAGAATACTGGAAAGGAATGTTTACAATGGGGTAAGCTAATTAGTAAATGTTCTTAATTCATATGAATATAAATATATTCAACAACTTTTTCAAGCATCTTTTTTTTTCATGATATGATATGATTGCAGGGCTAGCTGCAGGTGTTTATTCAGGTCTCACCTATGGACTGACAGAGGCTCGTGGAGCCCATGATTGGGTAATTAATTCTTGATTATTACTTTGGGTCGTTCGGTGGGTGGGATTAAATTGAATATTAAAATGAATTTGGAGAGTTTAACCATTATTCAATCTAATCCTGCAAACGTGGCCTTTATTTTCAATAATAAATGTTGCAGGATTAGCAGCCGGCCGGCTACGTAATCAATTGTTCTATGGTTAATTAAGAGGCTAATTAATTAATGAGTTGGTTGGTGCAGAAAAACAGTGCAGTTGCCGGAGCAATTACAGGTGTGGCCCTTGCTCTCACATCGGAGGGTTCGTCCCATGAGCAGATTGTGCAAGGAGCCATCACCGGAGCTGCCATATCGACCACTGCGAATCTTCTCTCTGGAATATTTTAAGCTGAGCTGTGCGCCAACTTGTGGCTATGATTTTTGGTTTTGTTTTGGACGGGGATGGGCTCATCTTCAAGATCAACAATAAAAATTTTGAACTTTTGAGGGTCTGATAAAAGACACCTTTTTTTTTTTCCTGTCAATTTCAGTAGTTCAGTTATCATCCGGAAGAATCCCGGTGGTTTAAATATTTGAAACTGAAGTTTTTTTGTGACGATCAGAAAGTTTCCGGATGGTTTTAATATTGGAAAGTGGTTTCATTGGTCATGCAGCTCTCCAACACTTCGACAAAATACTGACCATTCTCCGCGAAAGGGATTTTGAGATTCCGTAAGCTGGTGCTAACATGCATGGCAAATTTCATTTTTCAATTAGAAAGCAAGAAAACAAATTTGGATCTAGAGGATTTTTTCTTGTATGGCTTTTCGTATATTCAAATTTGAATTCGACCTTATCTATTGTTGAAGATGTTGGCGATGTATGTTCTCGGCTTTGCCTGTTCGTGAAGAATTGTAAAGGAGTTTTTCGATTTTTTAGGTTCTGCAATTATCTTCGTTACCTGTGACCTTTCCGAGTCGATCAGTACCCGAAGGAAGATACATTTAGCAGCTCTAGAGTCAAGTTTGCCTCTTTGATAGGTTTGAATGTAGACAAAGCAAGTGCAGTCAAATACTCTTAAGGTGAGTTTGGTCAAATTTCGTTTCTTCTAGGACTTCTTAGGGAGATATGGAATGCAGGATCTCACTAGGGAGTCGAATGATCAAATAGGTGGCCTTCAGGACCCCTTGGTAGCAAGGCCGTTGTTTTTTCAAGGAAATTCCTATTTTTGTTTCTCAGCTACACTGTTTTGTTCGGGTGTGTCTGCACAGCTGACAGGTTCGGCGTACTGTCCATATTGAAACTTCAAACTGAATCATAGCATCGGATAATAACTCAGTGCCATTGGCAGGCCTTCAGATCTGGATGTTGGTGGAAGATTGGGTTTGTACAAGAAGTATTTGAACACATTTGCAACCTCACTTTTAAACATTAACATATAAAGAAAGGTAGTTCTAGATAAATCATCAGCAAAAATGACAAGATACTTATAATTACCATCAAAAGTTTCTAGGGGTGCAGGTCCCCCAAACATCAACGTGACAAGTTTAACTGGTTTGAAGCTAAAAGGAAATCTAGTAAGTTTAGAGAAATGACAAGTTTCACAATTAAGGAACTTTTACACCGAAAAGGAAACAAGTTTGATAAAATTGAATTTGAAGGATGAGGATCATAGGCAAGGGAATTGAGGCTAACTTGAAGATCATAAGAAACTTCAAGGTTGGTGTGATAGGACCCTTCTTGAATTTCTCCTCGGTTTCCATCTGACAATCACTAATATTTCAAGTTGTTACTTAAAATATCCTTATTATTGATAACATTGTACGAAAATTCTCTTGTAAACCAGACCGGAAGCCCTTAGTTGACTGTCAGTCAACTGTCAAATGAAAAATGTAACACTGCTATCGAAACTATCCTTGAGAACCACCTCAACAGTTCAAACTTCGATAAACTTGCCTCTCAAGAAAAAACCATAATTGAAAGGTCGCACTCGTATGAACCAACCATAACTTGTTACTTTGAGACACCGCTCACACCATCCACTAACCACGGTAACGAGTATCCACTTCCAGGTGCTTTGACCCCAACTAAGTCTTCTTGGTAATCATGGTCAATTATCACAGACAACATCACCCCCGGCGATCCTATCCTCACAATTCATATCGTGAGCCAATACAATCCTTAGGCTAGCATAATAAAAACATATCTCGAATATGTTAATATGGTCGAACTTCTATTTCCCTAAAATTATCTAGAAGTCCATACATGCCTCAATGGTTTGATCCAAATCAATGATCAAGATTTGGTTGAAATGATGCTCGCTAACTCCATCCCATGTTATAACCAATATCCCGGCTCTTCCCACACCACCCCGATATCCCGATTCTTCCCGAGCCATCCCCGATATCCCAACTCTTCCTGAGCCATAGCTAATATCCTGAACCATTATGATTTCCTCGATGCCTCAGTCATAACTATCCCGAGCCATAACACATACCTCATCGAACCTATGATGGAATCCTCCATGACATGGCTTATATCGTAACGTGTATGTGGAATCATCTCTACCATACTTCATATCTTATCGTCTGTCCAATATCCATGTTCGGAGAAATCCATAAACTACTAACGAAATTTATAATTAATAACAAACGAAATATTATGACGGAGAAAAAATATTCTATCCAGCAAATGGCGCTGGGGTTCTGTTGCGATGTCGTTAGTATTTAATAGAATATACTAACAACGTTAGCATATTCCGTTAATTACAGACGACATCAGTCCATTGATGACATCGCCACCGTCAATCAGAATATTGTATTGCCGATGGAATATTTCGTCACCAGCACTGTGATCATCAGTTGGAATATTCTATCATCAATGGAATATTTCGTCAATGGCACAGTGGTCACAGGCTGAAAAACACCATTAAAGGCCGGTTTTCAATTTTTTTTAACTTCTCTAAAACTCAACCATTTTCTATGATTTATACATGGAAATTCATCTAGTATTTCACATAAACTAAAATTCAAGCTTAAAATTGAGAAAATTACATTGTTTAATCGGACAATCAACGAGGAGATCCAAGCTAATACCTTTGTTTGGTGCACCATCTTTGGAGGTGCTCCAACCTCGCTATCCACACCAACAGACTTGTGTGGACATGGGAAATCCTTCCCTGGACTTTGTTTGGTTCCAATCCATCCAAAAATGGGTGGACGATGGTGGCAACTTGTGGTGTTCGCGAGAGAGAGAGAGAGAGAGAGAGAGAGAGAGAGAGAGAGAGAGAGAGAGAGAGAGAGAGAGGGGAGGGGGAACAAGGAAGATGAAAGAAGAAGTGTGGAAAAATCTGGAGAGTGGGCTTATAAATATCCACTTACCCAAATTACCAAAATGCCCTTGAAGTTCATAGACTAACAACTTTCTCATTCGGGCCCCTTTTTCACATGTCACATATTCACAAACTTATGAGTTCAAAACCTATACAAAAGTCCAAGAAAAACTTCCAAAAGTACGTGCCGAAAGAAAGTGACTTTTGGATCGTTCAAAAATTGAGGGTAAAATAGTCCCACAACAAATAAGAATGTAATGAAGGATATGAGAGATAGATTCTTCCTTTCCTTTATGATTTTAAAACTTAACTAAACCTTGTGAATCTTTTCCACCACAACCTTTATATGCCCCACAACCAAGAAATACTTTAGCCCCTCAAAGATAGCTAGAGTCTCAGCTTGGAGAGTAGAGAAGCACCTGACCAAACCTATCCCACCCGCCCCTTCAAAACATCCAGGCTAGGATCGTAACACCCAACTGTAAGCATCCCTTTTTGTCGCACTCCACCAACCCATCAAAATTCAGTTTGAGGACACCTATCTTGGGCTACTGCTACCTTGCAGGAGAAGAAGCCGAGCTCCCATCGACCAACTGCACTTGATCAATAGAGGTTGTAGTCTTCTTTGCAGTAGAAAATTCAATAACTTGCTGCTACAGTAGTTCAATGACAACTCCTGGCTATTGTATAATATCTTGGAAACACCTAACATTCCTTGCTTTCCATATCCTCCACATTTCAATGGAAATTAGTTGAAAAACTGAAACACCATCATGCACCTCCTTGAACAGATCTTCCAGAACATACCAAAACAATCATGAAATGACAACCCTAGAAACCTAAATGTATCAAGTTTCAATAGTCCTCCAAACCAAAACACTGATGCAAACTTGCATTTAAAAAATAAAAATCCTACAGATTCCGCTCCTCGTCACACATAGGGTAAAGATTCTCTACTTCATTGAACCATGACAGGACCGCCCCCGAGAGGGGCATTGATAACTTTGCCCGGTCCTGCTCCCGTTTGGCAAGACGACTGAAGTTCCCAAATTACCCTCAGTAATTGCCAAACCAGGGATAGCCACAAATGTACTCACTTATGCCTCTGCCTCTCGATTAGTCTCGATCAACGCGTCACGACCTGGAGGGTCAATAAAAACACAAAATGTGTGAGTGGACAAAAATAAATCAGTTTATAAAACAGTTACAGAAAGATATTTCTACCTTCCACGTAAATCCAATGCATGCATTCAAAAATCATTTCGCAATCAGTTTCATTTCCAATACAAGAAAACCGTGTACGAAAATAAAATCAATTTCCTTTTCTTAACCCTCGGGTCTTAGCCCGCAATCATAAACACAGGGCCTCAGCCCAAAACCATGAATCAAATCCAAGTACATAACATAATCCAAATCCATCAACCATATAAACCAGGCCATTTCCCAACACATCCGAAAGCATCGGAAATCAACAATAATTCAGAAGTCAAACAATCTGCTGGATCTCAAGTGCTCCCGAGTCTTTAAACTCAAAACCATGCGCATAATCAGGCCTTCCCGGGATATCAACGAGTCTTTAAACTCAGAACATAATCAATAGGCCTCGGGGGCATCCTACCGAGTCTTTAAACTCAAAACAATAACCGAGTCTTTAAACTCATCAAGGGCCCTCCCTCATCATCAATTAACCGAGTCTTTTAACTCAAAACATGATCCAGCCTTAGAACCGGGTCTTTAAACCCAAAACATAATTCAGCAAAAATACCGGGTCTTTGAACCCAAAACCATTTGTAAATCACAACAATCCAGGATCCATCGTGATCCAAATTCCAAAACCAAACCGAAATCACATTTTGTCATAATAGGACTTATGTCCGAATTTCACATTCAAATCCCCAATCATATCCGTCATCCATTCCCGAATTTGAATTTGCAATAATGATTCCGTAAGCTAGCATCCGGAAACATCATCCCTAACCCAAATCCGGAAATCCACTTTCATGTTTCCGAAATCTGAATCTCAAGCCCGAAATCACCTTTTCCAAAATCCATTTTAAATCTTTGAACATAAATCTTATTTCAAATCCCAAATTCAATTCATCAAAATCATGATCAATCACAACATACTCAAAATCTCGTAAAACAAATCCGTAAAGATCTCGAAATCCATGTCAAAACCGTAAGTCATACTCACAATCATAATCAAAACATCCTTAAAACATGATATGTACAAATCATGTAAAATCGTTCATCAAACCATCATCAAGGCATAAGAGAAAATATAGTCTCGAAATACGTGCAATTACGTATTGCATATCAAAATACGTATAAATACGAAAACCTGAATCACCGTAAGTCATAATCATATTCTTAGAAATCATAGAAACATTTATGCATGCATTAAACTTCAGAAAGAAAAGTCCACTCACACACCGTCCATAACACTCGTTTTCGCGCTGTACGCGTTTCCGTAATTTTTGGCATTTTCCAGAAATCATGAATCCTGTCCGAAATCACTTTTCAGGGTCACTAAGGTCCCAAATAATGTCATACTAATTTCCCATAATTTTTTGGGAATTAAACGTTAAATAAAAACGTAACATAAACCTTCGGATCCTCGGAACAACATCGAAACGGTGTCCGATAAATTCAAAACCAACGTTAAAATGTTCGTTACATTGTATAGGACCAAAGTCGTGTTCAACTCACCTTGAAAATAGGGCCCACGCGCCCTTACCCACCGCCACAAGCGGCTGCGCGTGAAACTCACGCACCTGCTACAGTGCCTGTATAGTCGCCTTTCTTACCCGAATGACTGGTAAACGGGTTCGGTTGCCCTCGACTTGACCCGACTAGCATTCCATCAATTCGACATCATTTTGAACAATTGAACACTCCATTAGCTTCGCAACCAATTGAATTAGGGATCTGTAACATCCATTGCAGTCGTCATTACCTCAAACCATCTCGACTTAATCCAAGTTTCAAAAACATGTTCTTTATTTGAGTTCGTCAAATAAACATTGAATTCTTCAATTAATTAGTCGTACAACATCGTAGACTCATGGTAAGGATGGTTTAGAATTCAATTTCACAAAAACTCACCTCCAATTACACGAACACAAGCTCGTGATTTCTGGACTTCTGTCGTGTCTGTTCATGGTTCCACAAGCTTCGAGCTTTGAACTTCTTGATCTGGATCGAATAAGTAAGGTTCCAGAAGACTGATTCAAGCCTCAATTTGGCTTGGGCTGGCCTAAAACTGAAAATTCGAATTTGAATTCATACAAAAGCAGGTTTCGGGTTTTCAAACACTCTTCTCCCATTTTCCTCCCTTTCTTTCCTCTCTGCTATCTCCCACTTTGATCCCTTTCCCGTTCACAATTTCTCTCAATTCGGCCTTGGGAAGGTCGATCACGCCCTGTACAAAGTCTCTGTTTTTTCTCAGTTTCAGTGTCCTAGCACAGTATTTGTTTCTTGCACAAACCACCAATGCTCTGCTCACCCCACTCAAGGCACAAAAACAGTTCATTAACACTCAGCCCAACCAATTTGTTTCATAAACAAATGCATACCCGTGACTTCAGATTTCAATTCAACACTCACACACACTGATCACTAGCCAGCACTGTCTCTGTTTTTCACCTCAAAATACCAGTACCATTTTAAAAACACCCACACAGTTCCATTTCCAATTTTCCCAACATCACACACTCCCTTGTGCCACTAATCCATCCTTTTTTTTTGTGACAATTGTCACTTAACCAGTTAAAATATTCAGCCAAGCAGTCCACCACGGCTGTTTCAATTTTCAACAGTAAAAATTACCATTTTGCCCTTCCTTCACAAAATTACCAAAATGCCTTTCACGCTTCTAGACCAGTAATTCAACCGTCCGAGGTCCGTTTTCAGCGTGCCGCCTGTCGTTGTACTCAGGGCATCGAGACCTACCTAACGGTCCTCGAATTTCGTGAAAATTAGTGGTCAATCAAAAAGTCAACATCTTCCCTTTTTTTGTCTGAATTACGAAAATGCCCTTGAACTTTCGAACGTCATAACTTTCTCCTCGGATGTCGGAATTCGACGTGCCACTTGTCTATGAACTCGTGACGTCCCGTACTATGTCACAGTCATCGGTCAAATTTCGTTTGACCGCCCAATCAAAAAGTCAACCGTTCGCCCAGTACTTAGGGGCAAAATCGTCATTTTCTTCAAATTTTCCAAATTTTCCTTTTCTCAACGTCCGGGTCGTTACAATCTACCCCCCTTAAAGTATTTCGTCCTCGAAATTCCAATTAGTAGGAGCCATAAAATTTTCCGAGGAAACATGTGTACAATAATCCCGGAAGATAATCAATCTCCACCGGGTATAAGTTGTACCCAACGTATAGAAATCATACAACCAGTCTCAACCTCTGTATAAATCCCTGCCCCATGGGCAGTCATAACACATACAGGCTCGGAATACATAGCCTAGCTCACGTTTGAGTCCACACAATCCAAGATCACGAAAATCCGTCAGATCTTCTCGTTTACATGTCATTCACTCGTGACATGATCCCATGGCTAAACCCGCACATGTGTCATCAGGCTACCAGGCCAATAAACTCATAACGTTCAACAACTCGGAAACCCATTCTCACCACTAGGTCAATTATACCATATCCCCTTTCCCAGGGTCACTATGTATAATGATTTCAGCCTTTCCTCCTGATTCCTTCCTATTACCAATAAGCACTTAGTACATTCGCTTGTACTATAACGCAAAACACACCCTTCTCTTAACCTCGACCCCACCATACACCGACTATGGTCCTGCAGTTGGATGCCAACCGTCCAAGTCATCAGAATCCGGTGTTACTCCAATCCTATGGAGTTCTATAACTAACAGGATTTCACCTATCCTTATGTTATCAAACATGACAATCCTCTCCCCAGTAGCACCTAATCCGAAAAAGTGGTTGTAATCTCAAAATATTCTGACCATCACCTCAACACATATTAGACCCTTCTTTTATCCATTATTACCAGTTCTGATGGTCGATGCAGTATTCATACCTTCCTTCCCAAAGGTATATGGCCTCTGCATACTCAACCCCATGGGTCGATCTCAACTCATACAAGGAAGGTCAACTTCTGAGGGTTTAACTAGCATCAACACACGACTCACCAAGTCCCAAACTCAAAGTGAGAGATCGAACATAAGTCACCGTCTCTCCACTTGTAACCATCCTAACTCAGTTCTTATTTCCATTGACCAATACGTCTGTTTTTCCTAGGATTCACGCTAAACCCGACTGTTATTCGTTTGACCAGACCTAGCACTTATTTAACCATAAGTTTCACCCTAAGACATTCACTACATCTGTGTCACACACTCCTCTGTACATAGGAGGACACCAACCAATCAACTCTCAGTTCCCAGTTCCAATAACTCTAACCTCCTTCTGGGTCAATCACTATAACTGGAAAAACATGGAAGAGATCCCTACAATCCTTTGTGGTCTCCAACAAATCTCAGACCAACTCATGTTCGCCACACCTACTCTGGTCTATCAGACCTAACACTTAATCCACTATCTCTTCCTCTGAGGGCGTATCCATTTCATCTACTCAGTACATCACACGCCCATCGGTACACGTAAGTACTCCAACCAATCATCAATCATGGTACCTTACATCACCTAGATGTGGTCAGATTACCCGACTCCTCATCTCTCATCTATGGCTAACCCAAATGGCTGTCCAAGGGTAGCACCATCAACCAACCTTAGCCATACCAAATCCGGCCATTATCCTTTTCTCTCTTTTACTCAAAATCGACAATCACTGCCATGTTGGCCTCTCCTATTAAGGTCACTACTCACAACCTTCCTACGAAACCACAATTCCTTATCTCGTGATACAGAATCCTTATTCCATACCGTTACCTTATTAACTCGTCCATAACCAACATGTAACCTCGAATCATCGTAAACTCAATTCCTCATCCTGGAAAAACCTCAGGAATATGTTGAGAAATCTGGGCATCATCAGCCCTCACTAGGCGTCTTACACACGAAGCTCATACACCACACATGTGACTACCTCATACCAACAACCTATTAGTTGTGAGGATCAAAATCATCCTAGAGGGTAACACCCTTGAGTCTCCCTAAAACATAACCTCTGGAATCCTAGATTCCACATATCACTCTCTAATCAACATACTCGTTAGAGATCTCATGGGTCATTAACCAATCCCTTCCAAGGATGACATCCAATTCATCCAAATCTAAGTCAGCCACTAGCCGAACGACACCAGTCATCCTGGGTAACCTCACATTGACAGGTCTACCCCCCTTATGTCTCACCAATTTTACCATATGTAAATACCAAGGTTACTACATAACTAATATCAAGTATCACATCGGTAACTCTAGTCAGTTCAACGACTTCCATACCAAAACCAATCACAACAACACCCAATCCGACCAATAGCCAATCTTAAGGCATGGAAGAGTGGATAGCCCGGGACCTACCGGATACATACGTCCTGGTTAATCTTACATCATGACCACAAGTAATAGGTATCCAGGTCATCACTCCAGGGTTACTCAGGCTTCCTACGAAGGAATTGCAAATCCCCGGGCATGTGGTCCCAACTGACCACGCCCCTATGGTCCATCATGGGCCCCACTAACTCTTCCATTGCCTGTCATATCAACAGTCAATACAGGAGCCAATCCCCACTCTAACACACCCCCAACAGTGCCATCTCACTTATATTCATCAATCTACATCGCCATATCCTTATGACGTGACAAGAAAACTCACAATCATCAATATTACTGCATAATTACCCTTGTTATTTTACCTCCCAGTGGACCCGACTTGCGTCCCACTGAACTGGACTATCTCCTAAGTCCAAATCCTTGTATACCTCTGGTCCCCGCCCGAACCTCAGTCACTAAGGACACTCACCCAAAAGTCCAATAACAAAGTTAACCAAGACCAAGCCACAATTTCCTAACTCAACAGTATCTGACCATATACCCGTCCTTGGAATCCCAAGTGCCAAGCGTTCCTCACTCAGCCTTTCTGGCTCCTCTCGAGCCTTGATGCCTTACCATGACTCAACTCACGTTCTGTCAGGACCCACCCCAGTTTCACCCCGAACCCCGAGGTAAATCCTGCTTCCGTCTGACTCCCCGACACAACACCCAAGGAAAACTCACGCAAACCCAGTCAGACGCAGGAGTAACTAAACAACAGATCTCGAAGTTAAAGTTTACAGAGCATAGTACGAAACACAAGGAAAAATAAAAACTGATAAATTACACGCACACGGAAGACTTTAAACTATTCCGGGATCCCTCACGTCACGTCTATGCCTCGGACTCTGCCTCGACGTCAAAACCCCGCACTTGCTCCACAACCTGGAGGGCAATTTAAAACCAGAAAGTGTGAGTGGACCAGAAGGTACAAAAAGTTCAAAAACCATTTCATATAAAAACCGGGGTTTTAGCCCTCCGTTTTGAAACCACATGCATAACCAACAGTTAGGAACACAGTTATAAAATAAGCATCATAAAACATCATAAGAACAGAAACACTATAAAATATCATAAGAAACAGAAACACTATAAAATATCATAAACCATAAAGCTCAAATCCTCATCTCCCGATCGAACCTGCTGGACCTATCCGAGTCTTTAAACTCAATCCAGGCCTTCATTATATCCGAGTCTTTAAACTCCCGAGTCTTTAAACTCAAGGCCTACGGGGTAAATCAATATATCCGAGTCTTTAAACTCCAGAGTCTTTAAACTCAATCCGGGTCTTTAAACCCAATCCGGCCGGTCCCCCGTCACATACATCCGGGTCTTTAAACCCAATATCCAGATCCAGCAAATCCAATCCCAAAACCTATTTGAAAACCCTTTACCAATCCACATCCAAACCCGAATCCGAAATCACTGGTCCGATGCCCTTCCGGCATCCAGAACCGTCATTCCGAATCCAAATCCGGAATCCACATTCCAACTTGGAAACCATCCCTTTTTCTGAAATTCGTTTCTAAAACCGAAAACCTTTAATCATCGAAATCATGTTCCAAAATCCCTTTATACTCATTAGAACTCCTTTATCATTTAAAATCCCAAAACCAGAGCATTGTATTCAGAAACCAAACATTTCTCGGAAAACGTGCTAAAAACCGTCTTTTCTCGAAAACCGTACAAACACGTAAAACCATCATAATAGATTCAATAAACATAGATTCATGAGTAAAACATCAAAAACATATATAAAAACAGTTATGCATGTTCGAGTTAAGGAAAGGGTCCACTCACAGTACCGAGCCCTACTCGCGTCCCGAACGTCCAGCACGTTCCTCGGCTTCCTCGGGAAATCCCGATCCTGTCCACATTCACCAAATTACGTCACTAACACGTTCACGAAAGTTCACCTAAATTTCCTCAAAATTCCCCGAACCGAAGACCTAAAACCCGAGACCCTAAACATGCACCCTCGCGGAACTAAACTCAAACGACGTCCGATTGACTCGGAACCAACTCGATTGAACTCACCACAACTCCTAGACCAAAACCCATGTTGCCCGTTTTCCCAACCGCCGCCGCATGCGCCCCCACGCGCCGCCCAAAGTGGCTGCGCGTGGCCCTCACGCGCCAGCTACAGTAGCACCATCAACCTCGACCTCACTGTGCTGAACCGGCCGCCGTGGATTGAACCGGCGAGAAGCATTCTCCACCGTCCGACCACCATTTCCTTCCCTTCTTTCACCCACAGCTTCGTCCAGACACCACGAATCCATTCCTCAACTCCTCTTGGTTCGATTCGACTCCCAGCTTCACGACTGAAGCTCGAACCAGACGGCCCTCAAACCCCTGTTTCACGATCCATCTGCTCCAGTCACCTCCCGTCACGGTGGCGACACCAGACAATCCCTAGGGCCTTACTGAACCTAGACCAACCCTCCTATACCTTCGACTCAGCCCCAAACTCGACGACTTTGGGTTTGAAGTTCACGGCCGAAACAGAGCACACAGGTACTCCCGTTGTGCTGACCTCCGCCGTGTACTCCTCCGTCACGACTCCACACCCAATCGACTCTTGGGACCTCCCTGAGTCTCACTCTAACCTCCACTTCCCTCGACTCTCGCCCTAGGTCCACAACTTAGCTTCTACACCCAAACGACACAACAGAGCAAAGAAACGGGGGTAAGGATTTACATGTCCTCCTGTCGCCGTCGTGAGCTCAGCCGTGTACCACGGTGTCCAACAAGTCCTCTGTACTCGTCCCAGCCTCCTCTTGACTTGAATTGAGCCACCTCACGGCACAACCACCGTCTCTGCCTCACCGTCTCTCTGTTTTACCCAAATCTTCGCCGCACCACCGCCGTGCCGCCGTGCACGATTGCACCACCAAATCACGACCAGCAGCCTCCTTTTACCTCCCTATTTCTCTCTCAATTCACTCCTCACTCCCCCTGGCACAGAATCACTCGATTGCTCTCACTCTTCTCACCCTCTGTTTTCTGTTCTTCGAACACACGAACACACGAACAAACACGGATGCACCCAATTAATTAGGACCGTGACTACACAGGATTCTCCCAGAATCCTCTAGCCCCCTGCCATGTGTCACCATCCACTCAACCCTTCTCCCACCTGGTTCAATCACAACCCTCCATTCCTTCTTTCTCTGCACAGATCCCCAGAAGCCAAAAAGACTAAAATACCCTCCTTTTTAACTCATTTTTACAATTTTGTCAAAACTTCCTAGACCCGTAACTCTCACCTCATAAGTCCGATGAATACGTGCCGCCTGTCATCAAACTCAGGACGTCGTAAGCTATCTAACCATGCCAGGTCAACCTACCAAAACCCGATTATTAAAAAAAGTCAACGTTTCCCCTTAGTTTACCCAAATTACGGTTAAGCCCTCAACCTTCCGAACATCACAACTTCCTCCTCGGATGTCGGAATTGGGCGTACCTCATGTCTACGGGTTCGTGACGTCCTCAACTACGTCCTGGTCACTGGCCAATACCCAATTAACCACCCGAATAAAAGTCAACATTTTTGCCCGGACCAGGGGCAAAATCGTCATTCTAGGCTCCCGGACCTTTCGGAACCACCTAACCACTGATTATCCTCACTAATCACACCTTAATTAGTCTACTAATCCCGGCTTCTGGGATGGGTTGTTACACGTTCCTAACCCATATCCGGACTCATTGAGTCCCGTACCCATATCTCGACTCCTCTTGAGTCCAATCTCATACCAATCAATCATGTCATCACTGACATACCCAGTCGCCGAGCAAACACTAATGCTCAACCATATCTTATACGACCGATAAGGCCTAAGAGATATCCCATCACATTTAGACTCTTAAAACACGCATTCCACTTAAGGATTTCACCGAAAATAATCCCATCACGAGTGCAACTAGCTACTGGGCTCATTCGTCTCTGCGGCCCACACAATTCTACGTCTAACAAACAGTAGTTCACAGCGTACTTCACATGATATCTGACCCTCAACCCAGGGTCAATCTCATCCGAGATCTATCACGAGGTCTCCTACACACTCGTCTACCCATCTCACTACCAGGTCGCACACGAGGCTTACGCTTCGGAGGCAGGATGTGGCAACATGATCAGCAACCTAGTACTCAGATACCAAATTGACAGGACCGCCCCCGAGAGGGGCATTGATAACCGTGCCCGATCCTGATCCCGTCTGGAAAGACGACTGAAGTTCCCAAATTACCCTAAGTACTTGCCAAATCAGGAATAGCCACAAACGTACTCACTCATGCCTCCGCCTCTCGATCAGCCTCGATCAACGCGCCATGACCTGGAGGGTCAATAAAAACACAAAAGGTGTGAGTGGACAAAAATAAATCAGTTTATAAAACAGTTACAGAAAGACATTTCTACCTTCCACGTAAAACCAATTCATGCATTCGAAAATCATTTCGCAATCCATTTCATTTCCAATACAAGAAAACCGTGTACGAAAATCAAATCAATTTCCTTTTCTTAACCCTCGGGTCTTAGCCCGCAATTATAAACACAGGGCCTCAGCCCAAAACCATGAATCAAATCCAAGTACACAACGTAATCCAAATCCATCAACCATATAAACCGGAACATTGCCCAACACATCCGAAAGCATCGGAAATCAACAATAATTCAGAAGTCAAACAATCTGCTGGATCTCAAGTGCGCCCGAGTCTTTAAACTCAATACCATGCGCATAATCAGGCCTTCCTGGGATATCAACGAGTCTTTAAACTCAGAACATAATCAATAGGCCTCGGGGGTATCCTACCGAGTCTTTAAACTCAAAACAGTAACCGAGTCTTTAAACTCATCAAGGGCCCTCCCTCGTCATCAATTAATCGAGTCTTTAAACTCAAAACATGATCCAACCTTAGCACCGGATCTTTAAACCCAAAACATAATCGAGCAATAATACCGGGTCTTTGAACCCAAAACCATTTGTAAATCACAACAATCCAGGATCCATCGTGATCCAAATTCCAAAATCAAACCGAAATCACATTTTGTCATAATAGGACTTATGTCCGAATTTCACATTCAAATCCCCAATAATATCCGTCATCCATTCCCGAATTCGAATTCACAATATTGATTCCGTAAGCTAGCATCCGAAAACATCATCCCGAACCCAAACTCGGAAATCCACTTTCACGTTTCCGAAATCCGAATCTCATTCATCAAAATTACTTTTATGCCCTGGGCATCAAGCCCGAAATCACCTTTTCCAAAATCCGTTTTAAATCTTTGAACACAAATCTTATTTCAAATCCCAAATTCAATTCATCAAAATCATGATCAATCACAACATACTCAAAATCTCGTAAAAACTGTAAATCCGTAAAGATCTCAAAATCCATGTCAAAACCGTAAGACATACTCACAATCATAATCAAAACATCCTTAAAACATGATATGCACAAATCATGTAAAATCGTTCATCAAACCATCATCAAGGCATAAGAGAAACCATAGTCTCGAAATACGTGTAATTACGTATTGCATATCAAAATACGTATAAATACGAAAACCGGAATCACCATAAGTCATAATCATAATCATAGAAATCATAGAAAAATTTATGCATGCATTAAACTTTAGAAAGCAAAGTCCACTCACACACCGTCCATAACGCTCGTTTTCGCGCTGCACGCGTTTCCGTAATTTCTGGTATTTTTCAGAAATCTCGAATCCTGTCCAAAATCACTTTTCAGGGTCACTAAGGTCCCAAATAACGTCATACTAATTTCCCATAATTTTTCGGGAATTAAACGTTAAATAAAAAACATAACATAAACTTTCGGACCTTCGAAACAACATCGAAACGGTGTCCGATAAATTCGAAACCAACGCTAAAATGTTCGTTACATTGTATAGGACCAAAGTCGTGTTGAACTCACCTTGAGAATCGGGCGCACACGCCCTCACGACCCGCCACAAGCGGCTGCGCGTGAAACTCACGCGCCTGCTACAGTGCCTGTACAGTCGCCTTCCTTACCCGAATGACTGGTAAACGGGTCTGGTTGCCCGCGACTTGACCCGGCTAGCATTCCATCAATTCGACATCATTTTGAACAATTGAACACTCCATTAGCTTCGTAACCAATTGAATTAGGGATCTGTAACATCCATTGCAGTCGTCATTACCTCAAACCATCTCGACTTAATCCAAGTTTCAAAAACATGTTCTTTATCTGAGTTCGTCAAATAACCATTGAATTCTTCAATTAATTAGTCGTACAACATCGTAGACTCATGGTAAGGATGGTTTAGATTTCAATTTCACAAAAACTCATCTCCAATTACACGAACACAAGCTCGTGATTTCTGGACTTCTGTCGTGTCTGTTCATGGCTCCACAAGCTTCGAGCTTTGAACTTCTTGATATGCATCGACTAAGTAAGGTTCCAGAAGACTGATTCGAGCCTCAATTTGGCTTGGGCTGGCCTAAAACTGAAAATTCGAATTTGAATTCATACAAAAGCAGGTTTCGGGTTTTCGAACACTCCTCTCCCGTTTTCCTCCCTTTCTTTCCTCTCTCAATCTCAACACTCTGCTATCTCCCACTTTGATCCCTTTTCCGTTCACAATTTCTCTCAATTCGGCCTTGGGAAGGTCGATCACGCCCTGCTCAAAGTCTCTGTTTTTTCTTAGTTTCAATGGCCCAGCACAGTATTTGTTTCCTGCACAAACCACCCGTTCTCTGCTCACCTCACTCAAGGCACAAAAACAATTCATTAACACTTAGCCCAACCAATTTGTTTCATAAACAAATGCATACCCGTGGCTTCATATTTCAATTCAACACTCACACACACTGATCACTAGCCAGCACTGTCTCTGTTTTTCACCTCAAAACACCAGCACCATTTTAAAAACACCCACACAGTTCCAATTCCAATTTTCCCAACATCACACACTCCCTTGTGCCACTAATCCATCCTTTTTTTGTGACAATTGGCACTTAACCAGTTAAACTATTCAGCCAAGCAGTCCACCACGGCTGTTTCAATTTTCAACAGTAAAAATTACCATTTTGCCCTTCCTTCACAAAATTACCAAAATGCCCTTCACGCTTCTAGACCAGTAATTCAACCGTCCAAGGTCCGTTTTCAGCGTGCCGCCTGTCGTTGTACTCAGGGCATCGAGACCTACCTAACGGTCCTCGAATTTTGTGAAAATTAGTGGTCAATCAAAAAGTCGACATCTTCCCCATTTTTGTCTGAATTACGAAAATGCCCTTGAACTTCCGAACGTCATAACTTTCTCCTCGGATGTCGGAATTCGACGTGCCACTTGTCAATGAACTCGTGACGTCCCGTACTACGTCACAGTCATCGGTCAAAGTCCGTTTGTGACAGGACCCGCCTCGATCCCCCAGGGACCACAAGGGGACGTGCCCTGCTCCCGTTTGACACCCGAACCAACATTCCAAATTTAACCTTAAAAAGTTCAAATGCATAAATATCCGAAATAAAGTTATACATACAATTCGTATTCAAAAGATGTCAGACAAGGGATAAAGTCCAAAATACAAATTCCGAGCACGACTCTAAGTTATCCTGCGAGTCAACCTACCGAACAGGGGTTCAGGTGCGCATTGTGGATTTATGCCTCAGCCTCAGCATCCTCTTCTACCTCGGTAGCACGGCCAGGAGGGGTCACCAAAACATTAACGGTGAGTGGGCCGAAACTCAAGTTTATAAAATAGTTTAATAATTATAACATATACTTTTACCCCTCCGTTTTCTAAACATGCATCCATTAGTATTTACAACCATAAAATCATATAAAATATCATAAGTCATATAATAAAACCACAAATATAACCACAGTCACTGCACTATACACTTCAATCCTGACATCCCAGATGTCCGACGTCCGTGACGTCCAATAAGGTCACAATCCCAAGGCTACGCGTGCCACTCGGGGTCTCAATCCCGAGTCCAATCCTCGAACCCAGTCCGGGTACGGCATCCCAGATGCCTAGCGTCCCAGACGTCCAATCATAGCAATCCTGCTCCTGAGTCATCCTACGGTCCGGTCCCTCCGTAGAATGACCCATCGCAGGCAATGCACCGTGACCACTCCGGGGTACCACATCCGGAGAAGACAGTATTATACGGGTGGACCTATACAGTGCAGTACCAAAGATAGTCATCGATATCCACATGCATATATATATATATATATATGTATATATAAAATCCAAAACAATATTTAAATTTCACCAAACGGGCCCCAAGCCCAACATCGTAAATCGTGCCATAGCCATAATATAAGGGTAATCAAAACCATTACTTGAATCCAGCATATATGTATATAAAGAAGTGAAACCAGTTATGCATGCAAGGGTTTAACGAAATCGGGGCCCACTCACGGTACAGTCCTGCTGCGAAACCGCGCGTACAACCTTGTCCCGGAACTACCGTACGATTCCTGTCAATCCAAATCACACGTAAGGGTCACTACAAGTCCTTAACCTTCATCCAAGAAGTCCTAAACTAAAATCGGCTCGGGAAAGCCGCCGAACACGCTTCCCGAGGCAACCGGCCCTATTCTAACCAACTTAACGATCCTCGATCGACTCGATTATTAAACTCAAAATGTTCAAAATACTAAAAGGATGAAAACTCTAGTTGACCGTGACCGGAGATGAGGCTTCACGCGCCCTCACGCGCCGCCCAAAGTGGCTGAGCGTGAAAGCCACGCGCCTGACACTATAGCTACAGTGTCATCTTCTTCACCCGCGTGTCTGCTAAACGGGTCCTCAACCCGCAACTCGACTCGGCCAATTAACCACCAATTCCCACTCGATTTCCCTCGTTTTTAAACCTAAGATCTTCCTTAGCCATTTAATTTGAGTTCCGAGTCATTAATTCATCTCAACAGGTCCTAAAACAACCCTTCGACCCGTGATCAACCAAACGGGTCGACCACCATAACTCACTGGTTTCCATCACATTTTCAAATTAACTTAACAAGAAGTTTACTAGGACCAATACGAACCAAAATACACGAACAATTGAACAATCACTCACCTGGAAGTCTTCGTCCTCAACTCTGAAATTTCTCAGAACCAGAGGCTTCAGTTCCTGGCCAAACAGTGATCGATTCCCCTCGAATTCGATGTGGTTGAGTTCCAAATGGTCCCAGAAGGATAAACCAATCCTTGGTTTCGTCCAACTAGCCTCTCAAATTAGAAATCGATTTTCCCTAAAAAAAAAAACCAGTTTTCTTCCCGCCTGTTTTTCTCTCGAGTGTTCGACCTTCCCTCTTCAGCAAATGACCCCTCTCACAACCTAACACTCAGCTAATCAAACCGTGTAGCCAGCAACCCGTGGGAATCTCTCTCAGACCCACTGAACTCTGTTCCCCGCAAGCTTGTAAACTCATATTTAAAATGGTGCCCGTGGCCTGTGCTTGGTTCAGTCCTCACACTTTGCTCTCCACTGCATCAAAACGATTAAACAAACACCCTGTACCAGCCACTACCGGGTTAAACAATTGCTGGATCAGAACAACCAAGCACGGTGTGCAGGCCCTATTTCCAACGGTTCCAAACAGTAACCCCCTGCAAAAATTATCATTTTGCCCTCCTGTTCAAAAATTACCAAAATGCCCTTCACTTTCCAGACCCGTAACTCAACCGTTAGACGTCTGTTTTCAGCGTGCCGCCTGTCTACGGACTCAGGGCATCGAGACCTACCTAACGGTCTTCGAGTCGTGTGAAAATTAGTTATCAAACAAAAAGTCAACATTTTTCCCCTTTTCATCCAAATTACGAAAATGCCCTTGGACTTCCGAACGTCGTAACTTCTTCCCTGATCGTCAGAATTGGACGTGCCACCTGTCTATGGACTCGTGACGTCCCGAACTATGTCACGGTCATCGGTCAACGTCCGTTTGACCTACCAATCAAAAAGTCAACAATTTGACCATACTATTCATAGGGGTAAAAACGTCATTTCATTTATTATTTTACAAATTTACATTTCTCGAATTTCCGGGGCGTTACAGTTTGACCCCCTGATCAAAAAGTCAACCGTTCGCCCATTACCTAGGGGCAAAGACGTCATTTTCTTCAAATTTTCCAAATTTCTCTTTTCTCAACGTCCGGGTCGTTACAAACCAAGTTGTGCTGGACATAAAAGTATTCATGGCAAAAACACTAGATGAAGTGCCTTATCTTCTGTGGAACATTCAACCCTTAAATATTTTTCCATATTTTCTCATGGATACCTCTTGCATTAGACTCACCACTTTCCCCTGCCAATAGCTCACCATTTTTACTCATTTCCATGGTTAGTAATGTGAGGACCCATGCATTGAGGCATGGTTAGCAATCTCACATTGCCCGGGGGATCTGGGGACGTGCTTTATATGTGGGTGTGCATCTATCCAACAGGTGGCCTTTTGGGAGCTCACTAACTTTGGATTCCTTGGAAACTCCAAAGTTAAGCGAATAGGAGTTGGTGCAATTCTAAGATAGGTGACCCATTGGGAAGTTACACGTAAGCCTCCAGGAATAAAACCGTGAGAACTGGGCCCAAAGCGGACCCACATTCTTTTTTGAAAATTTAATTCGCGTCTCTATCTCAGCCGCACACTTGAGGGAAAGGAAAATCATATTTACTCTTAGCCTCTCTCACGTTCACCCTCAACTGCCTCTCTCACGTTCATCCCTTAGAGCATCTCCAAGGGAGATGTCAAATTCCAAATATCAAATTTAAATTTGATGGATGACGTGACAATTTGACATTTATATAGTTTTACACTCCATCTGATATGTCAAATTAAATTATTATTTTATTATATTTTACACTCCACCCGAAAATAATAAATGAAAGTAGCTGCCAATTGTTTTAAAAAAATAATAAAATATTCATTTGATATCTTACTTTTGAGATGTCAAAAATAACAGCTGAACCACCAGCCTTCATTCCACATCAGCTTTAATAATTCAGTTGGAGTGGTGTGAAATGTCATTTATAGCCGTTAAATATTTATGTGACACTTTTGACATATCGGTTGAAGATGCGTTTACCCCCTGTCTCACGTTTGGCCTTCCAACTTCTGCCAGTTCTTGCTTAGCCAAAGGCGTCTCTTCTCCCTCACTGTGATGAAGAAGAAACCATTCTAGAGGCTAGTGCTTCCCACACACGGTTGCCTCTGCTGTCTTCTTCATTCCCTCATGACTACATCTATTTTGTGATGGGTAATCGCTCTCTCTCTCTCTCTCTCCCCTTTGTTGATGGTTACCTCTGTTCTAAAACCAATTTTATTGATTTTGGTTATTTATTTTTGTTTATAGGCAAATCGGAGCACTAATCATTGGTGGTTCAGAGTTAAACCCAAATGGTAATAAACCCCCAAATCCCAATTCACCCGGTCTAGAGGAAATATTTCATCACAACGGCGTCTGGGTTCAAGTTCTTTATTCTATCAACTAAAAACAAAAAACTTTGAGGTAAACACAAATTCATGGTAAGAATGCTCAGTGAATTCACGAACTTCTGTTTTTTTTTTTTTTTATCTGATTGGATATATGTAAATATGTGTTTGTAATTGAATAAAAATCTAGTTTTTTTTCTCGAGTATAAAAATCTAGTTTTTGTTCAAATTCTGTTTTTTTGAGGTTGGCCATTGTTGAAATAATATTCTTTGACGCAAAGCTGACCCCTTTGCAAAGAAGGATTGGTATGAGATATTGGCGAAACCCTTATCTCTAGAACCTTGGGCACAAAGGTCTCTCTCACTATCTCTGTATGAATTTAAGATTATGTATGTATATGAATGTGGGTGTGAATTGGTATGTACTATTTCTATGTCAGAATTGGTTTTTACCACTAGCTCTTGTATCATGTGGCATATGGTTTTTTGTCCTTCTAAATTTATCTAGAGCGGTTTGATTTAGATTCGGGAGTAGTAAACCTAGAAAATAGGGGAATTCACAATGAAATTTATTTTTTGTGATTACAAATGTTTTTATCATTTTCGTGATGGACGGGTTGAAAACCTAATTTGTTGCATTTACTGAAGCCGGATACTTTTAATGTTAAGTATGCAATTTTGTGATTTTTCATCATTGTCAAATAGATTGCTCCCAAGAAAATGGAATAGAAGTATAGAAGACATCCTAGAAAACCTAGGTTTCTGTCACTTTCCTACTTTGTTATTGATTGTAATTAAAGCTTGAAACTTTGCTAGTTTGTGGAATCGTTGCTGGTTTATATTGAGATTGATATGCCATGGCTAATACATGGTCACTTTGATATGAAGCATCTTCATTTCCTTTATGAATGTATATGTTTGATTGAATCTTGCGTTTTATATTGTTCTTAATTTTACTAGTTTTACATGTTTTTTTGTTTTTATTGATCTAGTAGTTTTATATATTTTTTTATTTTTTATGCTTGGAATTTTGATACTTACTCACAGAAAGTCCAATAATCATACAATGCACTATTGGACTACTTATTGAGCTGCCAATTTTTTTCCTTTTCTTTGACCTATTTTTTAATACATTGTTGTTACATAGGTAAAAAGAAGTCAGTTGATGATGCAAGGGCTTTTATCGAGGATGATGCTGAGTAAGCACAAATTTCATGCTATGGTTGTCATTTCTTTATGTCCATTAATTGATTGATTGATTGATTTAATCATGTTGTTTTATGAACAATATCATATTATGAGGAGACTTTTATTTACATGTAATATTTGAGATATTGTTAATTCACTAAAATGACTCATGGTATCTTCGGAGGCTAATATATCTGATGATGAAGAAGCTAGCTGAGAAAACTATTTGAATGATAGTTTCTTAGACAACAAGATAATTCCTACAACTGTGAGTTACAGTCCGAAAATCAATGGAATTGACATCATGGTAGTATACAGGTCTCTCTCTCTCTCTCTTTATCGTGCACACACAACCACATACAATTGGTCAGGGAGGTGTTAATTCCTCTAAAACTTTAATGATTTCACTGAACTATTTGCTTAATGTAAGAACACTACTCAAGAGCACAAGTAGTTACCAAAAGTAGTTTTCTAACTTTTTTGCTCAAATGTCTAGAAATGACAGTACAAGACTCAAGAGCACAAGTAGTTGCCGAAAATTGATGGAATTGACATCAGAGAGACTCCTCAGAGGCCCCTACACTTAAGTCTCCCAAGCTCAACCCTTCAAAGAGTCTAGGACCACCCCACCCTAAAATCATTTAACTTGCTTGTAAATTTGGGGCCTTTTGTTGTAGTAAATTAAGAAGATAGGTGCTGCAGCCAACTAGCTTGGTTGCTTATGAACATGTTTTGTTTTGTATCCATGCGAAAATACAAGAGACCTTTTCCTTTAATTGATTTTTCCTTACAAGCCGTTGAAGCTGAACTTATAAGTGATCAAGCTCTTTGAATGGTGGTCATTTGAGCTGCTTATTTTACTCTTTGGGCTTCTACCAAATTCAAAAGTTGAAACTTCAGTACTTTCTATCTGGTATGCATGCTTTATCTTCAAACCTCCATGATTATTGATGAATGAAGATCAATGATAGATTACATATTTCCTATAACCCTGTGAGCAGCCTTACCACGACTTTAGTGCACTTTTTTTTATACCATTTAGCGTTGGTGCTGCTGCAAGGTAATTACTCAAAATTCCCTCCCTTGAATAACAATCCCTCATATTTAACCCGACAAAACTTATCTCTTACTACTCTATATGATGAAATGCATTTGACATATTGTAGGAATTGAATTTCAAATGCATTAGGACAATGCACACACGCACTATTTTGCACTTTTATGCGGTTTCTGCAGTTTCATTTAATGCATTTTCTGTAATTGATGTCGTTAAATTGTTTTGCAGCTTTGAATATTTATCATGGATTTTGGGTGATGGAATTGGAGGGACATTATGTAAGACCCGTGTCTTGGAGGGAACGGTGAACGATCCCACATTCCTGCGAGGGGGGAATGGTCTAGGAGGGGAATGGTGGTGTGCCTTAAAGGTGTAGGCACACACCTATCTAGCACGAGGCCTTTTGGGAGCTCAGTGGCTTTGGGTTTGGTTGCAACTCCAAAGTTAAGCGAGATGAGGTTGGTGCAATTCCATGATGGGTGACTCCCTGGGAAGTTTCACCGTGAGCTCCCGGAAACAAAAACCGTGAGGGCGAGGAGACCCAAAACGGACAATATTGTGCTAGAATCGGGTCCTGACTGAGGAGGGTCTTGTCCTGACACACTAGCAGAAAATTAAGTTATATATGATAGTCTATGTATGCAAGATTGATGACAAACTTTTATAGTTATGAAGTTTGTGATTTCTGGATATAAAACCATATGTTGAGTAGCATGGATATGAAACTTTATGTTAGATACAATGGATATATGGATATGAAGCTTTATGTTGATTACAATGGATATGAAATTTTTCATATTTGATTTCTGGATTGAATGTGTTGTTTTCTTTATATTATGCAACAAATTTATGAATGTATCTTGTATTTGATGGTAGAAAAATATGTTGGAAGCTCTAGAAGAAAATTTGGAAAATCATTTAATGGTAATAACAATTAGAAATTTGGAAAAAAATTTCACAGCATTCCAAAAATGTTGTTAAAACCTATCACAACATTTTCAAACCGCTATAAAAATATCAACAGCGTTTTGAAAACGTTGTGGTAGATGCCATCGCTACTACATCGTCGCCTATTACAACGTTTTCTTTAACATTGTAAGAGGATATTACACCGTTTTTGACCCGCTATAATAGGCATTTTCTGACGTAGTGATGTGTTACGAGATTTGTTATGAGTGGTGTTTGGACTAAAAGTCCGGATTGAAAAAAATTGGTTTTACTTGAATTGAGAGTCATGGTTATTGTGTGACTTATGTGACAATGATTCAGATTTGGTTGTTTCCAAATGATTATTGACGCATTATAAGAATTCAATTATTAATGACAAATTTTGAGAATTTTAAATGAATTCTGAATATGCTTTTACTCGTTTTAAGGGAGATTGTGGTAAGATTAAATCTGAATTTTGGAAGGAATGCATGTGGTAGATTTGAAATTTCTTTTTTAGGGCTTTTTATGTATATTGTAGACATATGTTTCTCGATATTTGTGTAATTGTAATTATGGGAGTGATGGACAGTCTCAGACGTTGAGTTAAGGCCTTTTCTTGAGACTCATATTGTGGTGGACAATCTCAGATGTCAAACTAAGACTTATTTCTTGTAATTTGTATTGTGGTGACGACTCAGACGTTGGGCTGGGCTGTCAGGACCCACCCCTAATCCCCCGGGATTACGGGCTAAATCCTGCTCCCGTCTAACTTACGCACGACACGAAGGCTAAACTGACAACCAACCTCCATGTGACACTTAAGTCGGACAAGGACTTCTCGATCCAACTGTCCTAAAAGTATCCGGACTTCCCAGAGTGCGCCCAACTACTGTGGATCACGGGTGTGATGTCTCCGTCTCTCTCGACCAACAGCCCGCACCGCAACAACCTGGAGGGTATCGAAAACACAAAAGACTGTGAGTGGACAAAAATAAACAATAATTTCGAAAATAGTTCAAAAGAAATTACAGTTTTACCCTTCATGTAAAAACCAATGCATGCATATAAATTTTTGTTATGAAACCATCTCATATTCAAAACCATTAATGGAAACCACTAGGGAAACCCAAATCAAATCCATTATTCAAATTCAGGGCCTCTACCCAAAACCACAAATCGATCTCAAGGACGGGAACTCAGTCCCAAAACTCATCAAATCCAATTCGTCCGGGCCATTGTCCAAAACATCCGAAAACCAGTGAAAAACCAGTGAAAAACATCAATCATGCGAGTTGCTGGATCTCAAGTGAGCCCGAGTCTTTAAACTCAAAACCATGTGCAATAACCAGGCCTTCCCGGGATATCAACAAATCTTTAAACTCAAAACACAATCACAGGCCTCGGGGGGTATCATAACCGAGTCTTTAAACTCAAAACATTTACCGAGTCTTTAAAATCAAAACATATCAATCCAGGGCCCTCCCCCCCGTCAATCAACCGAGTCTTTAAACTCAAAACCAGATCCAGCGGTTTTTTTTCCCCGAGTCTTTAAACCCAAAACCATTTTTCAAAATCAATTGTGAAAACCACAGAAAATCCTCATCCGAATTCGCAACAATGATTCCGTAAGCTAGCATCCGGAACCATCACCCCGAACCCAAATCTAGATTCCATTTCCAGATATCAAACCAAATTCGAAATCTCTTTTCCGAAATCCAGTTTCAAATCCTTGAAATCAAATCATATTTCAATTCCCGAAATCAAATCATTAAAACCATGATCAAACCACAAGATCATTCGAAATCTCGTAAAACGTGAAATTTCGTAATATCTCGAAAACCGTGCAAAACCGTAAATCATCAAGAACATAATCAAAACCATAGAATCACGTATAGAAAACATATAAAAAAATATAAAGACATATATGCATGCATCATAAGTTTGAAAGCAAAGTCCACTCACAGACCATAGCGTCGTCGCCTCGATACGCGCGCACTTATGCCGTTCCCGGCCATTCCGTTATCCTTGGCTTCCCTGAACCTGTCCAAATCCCATACTAAGGTCACTAACTACTTTATAAAGCTTATACTAAAGCCCCATAATTTTCCCGAATTTTTAACTATTTTTAACCGAGCTCTAAAACCTTCGGACATCCCGAAACATATCGAGACGATGTCCGATCGACTCAAAATAAGTGCCAAAATGTTCGTTACATCGAATACTTTAAAAATGGTGTTGGAACCAACCTCAAAAGATATGCCACGCACCCCCACACGCCTCCTAAAAGGGCTGCGCATGGCCTCACGCGCCGTGCACTGTTCATCTTCAACCTCTGTTAAGCCCGGTTCAGACCGGTTCAAGCCGGCCCAGTTCGACCGAACTGGCGTAGGCGGTTCAGCCTCCTAAACCATGTAATTCTGTCCCGTTTTCAGTTCTAATTGATCCCTTGAGTTCGTCTTTTCAATCCTAATCAACTAACATGATCAAAACATGGACTTCCAACCCAAATCGTACCTTCCAAAATCGAAGAAAGTCCCTCCATTTGCTCCTCTGTGTTCTTGCATCTCCGGCTATCTCAGGCCGTCCTTCAAAGCTTAACAAGCTCCTATTAATGTCCAAAACCTCAACCAAACAACCACTTCAATTAACAGTCAACACAACTAACGTTACCATGTTCGAACTTAAAGGAAAATTCCATGGGAGGTTTACTTACCGTACACTTATGGCCTCGAAAACAGGCTCTAGTCGTTCCTTACAACCTCTGGATCACCAACCTCGTAATCCATTTGAGTATTAACGATTAAAATGAGGTTCTCCATGTTCACTTGGAAATAGAGGTCGCATGGTTTTACCTTCCCTTACTGCCACGAGCACCGCCAGGCATCGCCATGATCAACCAGGGACTCCTCTAACCTACCTTTCTCATTCTCATTCAGTAAGTATGAGCAATTGAGGACAGTTTAAGGGGTTTTAAATTCTGACAAACACTATGTCTCTGTTCTTCCCAGTTCTTTAATCCGTTAACCCATTTAAATCGAACAATTGAGACGGTGAAGAGGCTTCTAAAGCCATCCAGACATAGCCAGGTGTCCAAAACCTAGTGGACACACACCTCTGATGAAGCCAAGTGTCCCCTGATTACTGGACACTAATCCCAATGCAGGAAAAAGACCATATTACCCTTACCTTCATAATTACCATTTTGCCCCTCAAATTCCTAGACCCGTAACTTTGTCGTTCGACCTCCAATTAACGCATGCCGCCTGTCATTGTACTTAGGGGATCGAGACCTTCCTAATAGTCCACGAATTACGTGAAGAATACTTGTCGTGGAAAAAGTCAACCAATTCCCCCTTCTTACCCAAATTACCAAATTTCCCCTGAACTTCCGAACCTCATAACTTCCTCCTCGGATGTCGGAATCGGACGTGCCACCTGTCTATGGACTCGTGACGCCCCGAACTTCGTCACAGTCATTGGTCAAAGTCCATTTGAAAATCCGAACGAAAAGTCAACATTTGTGCCCATTATAGGGGCAAAATCATCATTTCTCATCGTCCGTCCGAAATTGCCCAACTAATTACTAATTTGACAGGACCCATCCCAATCCCCCCGGGATTAGTGCGGGATGACCATGCTCCCGTCTGACACGAAGTGTCAGACAAGGGATATTTTCGACCTTTGCCCTCCCGGGCTATTAGAGTACGCCAGGATCCGGAGGAGGTATGTGATATCTCGGTCTCTGCTACAGTCCACATCCAATGTCAACCTGAAGGGCAGTCAAAATATTAAAAGCTGTGAGTGGACAAAACAAGAGTTTATAAAAACATTTTAACGAGAAGACATTTGTACCCTTCACTAAAAAGCATGCATGCATTCGAAAACCATTTATCCAGAAAAACCATAATGAAATCAAGTACACGGGCCACTGCCCAACCATTTATTCGAAAGAAACCAGAATGAAAACGACCATACGGGCCACTGCCCAAATCCATAAGGGACTCGGCCCAAATCATAAGAAACCAACCATACGGCCCACTGCCCAAAACCTATGTAAACACACATCATATATCATATATAGCATACATCACATATACATATAATCCACACAACCAATCTTGTCACGGTTTCCAAAGCTACGCGCGTGCTACCCAGGTCTCAATCCGAGTCTTCTCAAAGTCAAGATCAATGTCCACAGACCACTGACCCCACCCGAGGTAATAGTAATCATAGCCTTCCTGAGAGTAAGGAACCCAACTGGGGGGTGACTTCACTCAGTCGGTGCTCCGTGACTACTCCGGGGTCCGCCCAAGCCAACGACCCTCCCCGGAGGAGATAATAGAAGTAAAGGAAGGTATATGAATACATATATATACATAACATAAACGTTCATGCCCGGTTCCCTTGAACCGTCATGATCCATAACATCCATTAATCAGGGTTCATGCCGATTCCCATAAACCGTCATGTACCATAATGACCTGACAAAGGTTCATGCCGGTTCCCATAAACCGTCATGAATCACAATGACCTTTCCAGAGTTCATGCCGGTTCCCATAAACCGTCATGAACTTGGAAATCCACGTAGGGTCCCTGACCCGAAATCATAAGCCGTAAAGTAACTGGGTCTCGTGCCCGAACATATGACTCAACTGGGCACCGTGCCCGATATCTAAGTGTCAGTCACGACTCCGATCATAGTGATGTATGCAACCATCCATCCAGGACCGCCCTCAATCCTGGTATGTCGCCGTGAACGAATCAACCGACGCGACCATCACAAGATCATGGTGCACTCATCACCGATCGATATCCTGAACCGTCAGCACTGCGAAGTCGAGCTTCCCCAGGCTGCCCGACCACGAATCGTGCATCGTGACCTCTCTGGAAGGAACACATCCCAATCTGGAGGCGAGCTTCGTATCGTCGATCGCCGTGCACATAGCACCCGTCGCGACCACGATTTAGACCCGAAGGTCGTAAATAGTGTCATATGCCTGAGACCAAACCAAATGGGTCTTATACCCGAGTTTATTCTTTTAGAAATCCAAAACCAAATCAATTAAATCAATAAAGAAATACAGACCCGTATAAGCACCGTATAAGGCCGAAACCTAGAAATACGTGCTTATACGTAACCACATACAAATGCACCCATGACATTATCAAACATGTAATAAAACATATAATAAACATTTATGCATGCACCAATTTAGAAAACAAGGTCCACTCACAGACCGTCCGTGACAGGACCCATCCCAATCCCCTTGGGATTAACGTGGGATGACCCTGCTCCCGTCTGACACGAAGTGTCAGACAAGGGATATTTCCAACCTCTACCCTCCCGGGCTATCAGAGTACGCCAGGATCCGGAGGAGGCATGTGATATCTCAGTCTCTGCTACAGTCCACATCCGATGTCAACCTGAAGGGCAGTCAAAACATTAAAAACTGTGAGTGGACAAAACAAGAGTTTATAAAAACATTTAATAAGGAAGACATTTGTACCCTCCACTAAAAAGCATGCATGCATTCGAAAACCATTTATTCAAAACAAACCATATGTGGGACTAAGCCCAAAGCAGATATAAACCAAGGTCGAAAGGACCACAATGCAAACGACCATACGGGCCACTGCCCAAATCCATAAGGGACTCGGCCCCAAACCATAAAGAAACCAAGTACACGAGCCACTGCTCAAATCCTGTGCACACCTGTGCACACCACATATCATATATCATATATACATATAAGTCACACAGCCAACCCTGTCACGGTTTCCAAAGCTACGCGCGTGCTACCCAGGTCTCAACCCGAGTCTTCTCAAAGTCAAGATCAATGTCCGTAGACCACTGACCCTACCCGAGGTAATAGTAATCATAGCCTTCCTAAGAATAAGGAACTCAACTGGGGGGTGACTCCACTCAGTTGGTGCTCCGTGACTACTCCGGGGTCCACCCAGGCCAACGACCCTCCCCGGAGGAGATAGTAGAACATGTAAAGGAAGGTAGATGAACATATATATACATAACATAAACATTCATGACCGGTTCCCCTGAACCGTCATGATCCATAATATCCATAATCAGGTAACATGCCGGTTCCCATAAACCGTCATGTACCGTAATAACATGACCAGGGTTCATGCCGGTCCCCATAAACCGTCATGAACCAGAATGACCTGACAAAGGTTCATGCCGGTTCCCATAAACCGTCATGAACTTGGAAATCCACGTAGGGTCCCTGACCTGAAATCATAAACCATAAAGTAACTGGGTCTCGTGCCCGAACATATGACTCAACTGGGCACCGTACCCGATATCTAAGGGTCAGTCAAGACTTCGATCATAGTGATGCGTGCAACCATCCATCCAGGACCGCCCTCAATCCTGGTATGTCGCCGTGAACGAATCAACCAACGCGACCATCGCAAGACCATGGTGCACTCATCACCGATCGCTATCCTGAACCGTCAGCACTTCGAAGTCGAGCCTCCCCAGGCTGCTCGACCACGAATCGTGCATCGTGACCTCTCCGGAAGGAACACATCCCAATCCTGAGGCGAGCGTCGTATCGTCGATCGACGTGCACATAGCACCTGCCGCGACCACGATTTAGACCCGAAGGTCGTAAATAGCGTCATAAGCCCGAGACAAAACCAAATGGGTCTCATACCCGAGTTGGTCCTTTTAGAAATCCAAAATCAAATCATTTAAATCAATAAAGAAATACAGACCCGTATAAGCATCGTATAAGGCCGAAACCTCGAAATACGTGCTTATACGTAACCACATACAAATGCACCCATGGCATTACAAACAAGCATTTAAAACATATAATAAACATTTATGCATGCACCAATTTAGAAAACAAGGTTCACTCACAGACCGTCCGAGCTGCCGCCTCGATTTGCGCGCTATTCGGCTCCCCGAGCCGATCACCATTACCGGGACTCCCAAACCTGTCCAAATTTTAATAGAAGGTTACTAACTACTTAATTAACCTTCCACTAAAGCCCCGTAATTTTCCCGTATTTTTAACTATTTTTAATCCCGAACCTAAACCTTCAGATGCCCCGAAACATATCGAGACGGTGTCCGATCGACACGAAACCAGTCCCAAAATGTTCGTTACATCGAATAGAAGATTTCACATGTTGAACACATCCCCAAATTCTCTCCCACGTGCCCGCACGCGCCACCTGAAGTGGCTGCGCGTGGGAGCCACGCGCCTGTGAACAGTGCTTCTCCTACCTCGATCAGACCGGTCCGACCCCTGCAATTGGACCGGCGTAACCGGTCCAGGCCTCCTTCTCCCTCATTTTCAATCCGATTTCTTCCATTCCAATTTCTAAATTTCTATTTTCAAGTTTCCTATCTAACCCAATTAACAAAACAACCTAAAACCCCCTAAATCGATCCCTAAAAATTCACCCCCCACGGCCCCTGTTTTCCGATTCCGTCCCCAGGCTTCACAGCCGTCAACTCCCGTTCAAAATCATCTCTATACACCCTAAACAATCTAACAAACATTCCCTAATCAACCAAAACTATCCATAATGTAAAAATCGACAAAATGGGAGATTTGGGCCTAACCGGGTAACCGTTCGGGTTTGGGTCTCCACCGTGCACGGTGGCTTCGTCCTGGCCGGCCACCACGCTTCACCGGTCCTCCTCTCCCCCTCTGGTCTCTCTGTCATGATCATAGGGTGAGGGTTGGATGTTTGGGTCGCACAGATGAGAGGAATGGGATCGGGAAAATGGTTGGAGGAAAAATGGAAAAATGGATGCACGGTTGAATGGTTTGGTGCATGAGTGGGTGAGGTTGGCCAGTGGATGGGTGACAAGTGTCACTCATCCATTGGGCCTCCATTAAATATCTGGGCTCACTAGAGACGAAACTGCGCTTTTTGTCTCGTAAAACGTGCTGTCGTGAATAGTAACCGGAACCTTTCGTGAACCGTAACTTCGCCGTCAAACGTCCGAATTCGACGTGCCGCCTGTCTACGGATTCGTACCGTCCTTATCTACGTAACGGTCTTCGGCCCTCGGCCATCGGACCTCCCGGTCAAAAAGTCAACTTTTGACCTCCTATTCACCCAAATTACCAAAATGCCCCTAAACTTCCGAACGTCATAACTTCCTCCACGAATGTCGGAATTGAACGTGCCACCTGTCTATGAACTCGTGACATCACGAACTACGTCACGGTCATTGGTCAAAGTCCATTTGACCGCCCGATTAAAAAGTCAACGTTTTACCACCACTAGGGGCAAAACAGTCATTTCGCATCGTTCGTCCGATTTCGCTCTACTAATCACGGATTAGCCTCACTAATCGTGATTAGTCACTAATCTAATCATGGAATTTGGGACGGGTCGTTACAGTCTGAGCTGCCGCCTCGATTTGCGTGCTATACGGCTCCCCGAGCTGATCACCATCATCGGGACTCCCAAACCTGTCCAAATTTTAATAGAAGGTTAATAACTACTTAATTAACCTCCTATCAAAGCCCCGTAATTTTTCCGAACTTTTAACTATTTTTAAGCCGACCCTAAACCTTCTGATGCCCCGAAACATATCGAAACGGTGTCCGATTGACACGAAACCAGTCCCAAAATGTTCGTTATGTCGAATAGAAGATTTCACATGTTGGAACCTTCCCAAAATTCCTCCCCACGCGCCCACACGCGCCGCCTGAAGTGGCTGCACGTGGGCTTCACGCGCCAGTGAACAGTCCATCTTCTTCCTTCGACTGAACCGGTCTGGTCGGTTCACTCTGTACAGCTGGTCCAGCTGGACCGGCGTGGGTCTGGCCTGGTTCCTCCCTCAAATTCGGTCCGTTTTCCTCCATTTCGATTCCTAAATTCCTATTTTCTCATTTCCTATCTACCCCAATTAATTAAACCATCTAAAACCAACTAAAACCCGTGAACCCATTTTGAACCATACGGTTCAAACTTCCCCGATCAACCTCCACGGCGTCCCAGCCGTCAACCACCACCAAAACTCTCTTAAAACCTTCCTAGCATCCTAATAATCATTCCCTAATCATTCAAAACCAACCATAATGCTCAAATCGAAAAATAAGGAAAAATGGGTTTATCGGCTTACCGTGCATTCCTCCCCCGCCGTTCACGGCGACGCCGTTCCTGGCCAGCCACCAGCGTCCACCGGTCCATCCTCACTCTCTGGTCTCTCTTATATGATCATTGGAAAGGGTTGAATGGGTTTGGGTGAGAAATGGGATCGGGTTTGGTTGGAGGAAAAATGGAAAATGGATGCACGGGTGAATGGTTTGGTGCATGAATGAAATATGGTGTCCATTGGATGGGTGACACTTGTCACTCATCCATTGGGCCTCCATTAAATATCTGGGCCCACTAGAGACAAACTGTACTTTTTGTCTCGTAAAACGTGTCGTCGTGAATAGTAACCTAGAACTTCCGTGAACCGTAACTTCGCCGTCGAACGTCCGAATTCGACGTGCCGCCTGTCTACAGATTCGTATCGTCCTTATTTTCGTAACGGTCTTCGTCCAACGGCCATCGGACCTCTCGGTCAAAAAGTCAACATTTGACCCCTTTTAACTAAAATTACCAAAATGCCCCTAAACTTCTGAACGCCATAACTTCTTCCTCGAATGTCGGAATTGAACGTGCCACCTGTCTATGAACTCGTGACATCACGAACTACGTCACGGTCATCGGTCAAATTCCATTTGACCGTCCAAATGAAAAGTCAACGTTTTGCCACCATCAGGGGCAAAACGGTCATTTTGCATCGTTCGTCCGATTTCGCTCTACTAATCACGAATTAGCCTCACTAATTGTGATTAGTCACTAATCTAATATAGGAATTTGGGACGGGTCGTTACATGATTAACCTCACTAATCCGTTATTAATAACTAATCAAATCCTGATTTCCGGGACGGGTCATTACAATCTACCCTCCTTAAAGAATTTCATCCCTGAAATTTCGAGTCTCGTATTTTCGCAAGTAACCGGGGGAAATCTAACTTGTCTCACACCTGGGTCTCCTACCCGGTGTCTAGCACCTGCCACTCCGGCTTATCCTGATAGCTTCCAGACTGTCACCACATCTCTGCCAACTTCCAGTCCATCTCGTAATCCATTTATTTTCCTCCGAGGTCAACACTGTTCAACGCGTATCCAAAGTACCTTTAACGTGACTGTAACGACCCGTCCCAGAATTCGGGATTAGGTTAGTAACTAATCATGATTAATGAGGGTTAATCGGTGGTTAGTTGGGTGGAATCGGACGAACGATGCAAAATGACCGTTTTGCCCCTATTCGTGGGTAAAACGTTGACTTTTTATTCGGGCGGTCAAATGTACTTTGACCAATGACCGTGACGTAGGTTGGGACGTCACGAGTTCATAGGCAGGTGGCACGTTCGATTCCGACGTTTGAGGTGAAAATTATGACGTTCGGAAGCCCAAGGGCATTATCGTAATTTGGACGAAATAAGGGAAAATGTTGACTTTTCGATCGGGGGGTCCGATGGCCGAGGGCCAAGGACCGTTAGGTAGGTCTCGATGCCCCGAGTACAACGACAGGCGGCACGCCGGAAACGGACATCGGGTAATCAAGTTACGGGTCACGGATGGTGATGGACATTTTGGTAATTTTGAGTAGAAGCGCAAAATGGTAATTTGCCAAGCCCAGTTTGAACAGCCGTGGGTTAGTACGATGTATTTGTTTAAGTTGGACCTCTGATCAAGGAAATTGCTTAGGAATTCTCTGAAACAAGAATTGTTTAAGAAAATTGAGGATAATGGGAGCATGGAGGCACGTTTGGACGGAGAAGGGGAGCACGGGCAGGTTTTAAAAATGGTTTTGGGTCTGTTTTGTGGGAAACAGAGACTCAGTAAGTCTGAGTGAGTTCCCCACGGGTGTTGGGTCGCATTGCAGCTAACTGAGAGTGTTGGGAGTGAGAAGGATTCATTAACGTGACTGAGGGCTGAAGGGAATTGTCTGTGCTGGTGAATTGCGGAGCACGGGCCTTCGTTTTGCAGAACAGAGCACTGGGCGTGTGGGAGGAATTAATTTGTTCAATCCATTCCGGGGACAATGAAAGGGAGACACAGAATTAGAGAGAACTAGTGTGATGGGTAGAGAGGAGAAACGAGCGGACTGGGTGAGAAAATGCTCTGGAAACCCGAAGTTCTTGTTCAAACAAATTCAAAATTTCAACTCGAATTGTAGGCCAGCCCATGGCAATTTAAGGCTTCAATGAGTCCTTTGGGATTAATTCAAGTCGATCGCATACTAGTGGGAAGAGATTTGATGCCGTTTTCGACTCTGAAGGGACCTGCTGACCGGGAAGAAAATCGAGCATGAGTTGTGATTTTGGAGGAGTTTAGAGGAGCAATTGGCAGGAGAAACAAGTTCATACGAACACGACGAAGCTTCTGGGTGGGCCAATTTCAAGTAAACAATCGAGGTTGGTCGAGTCTGATGATTGAACAGTACCCACCTGTTCTTCAAAGTTCGACTTCTAATCGTCTGGATTCAGGTATGATGTCACTGATTGGAGGTCACAGGACCCAAATTAGATGCTTGGCGATTCTATTGAACGTTTGAATTGATGCTCGTAGGTTGAAATTGATGGATTTCCAGCCGGGTCACGCCGCGGGCCAACCGGACCCATTTACCAGACAGTCGGGTTGGGACGACGACTGTACCTGGCATTGTAGCTGGCGCGTGGGTTTCACGCGCAACCACTCACGGCGGTGCGTGACGGCGCGTGGGACGGTTTTTCAAGGTGAGTTCAAAACGACTTTTGACCTACACAATGTAACGAACATTTTAACGTTAGTTTTGAAATTATCGGACACCGTTTCAATGTTGTTTCGAGGGCCAGAAGGTTTAGGTTACGTTTTTAATTAACGATTAATTCCCGGAAAATTATGGGGAATTAGTATGATGTTATTTGAGACCTTAATGACCCGGGAATGTATTTTCGGACAGGATTCGAGTTTCTGGAAAATGCCGGAAATTACGGGAACGCGTACGGCGCGAAATCGAGCCTTAAAATTGGTGTGTGAGTGGACGTTGCTTTCAAAATTTAATGCATGCATAAATTATTTCTATGATTTTATGATTATGATTATAAGTTGTGATTGATTTTGATTTCCGTGCTTATACGTATTTGATTCCCGTATTTAAACGTATTTTACTATACATGTGAAATTACACGTATTTCGAGACTATGGTCACTCGTGTGCTTAATGATGGTTTAATGAAAGAAGTTATATGAAATGGGTGTAACTGATTTAAGAATGTTGTTTATGATTGCGAGTGTGACTTACGATTTTGACACGTTTTCTGAGAACGTTCCGAATTTGCACGTTTTACGAGATTTCGAGTTATTGTGATTTGATCACTGTTGATGTTTGAATCTGGGAATTTAAATGAGACTTGTGATTTTGAGGATTTAAAAAAAAAAAGGGTTTTAAGTATGTTTTGATTGGGTCGTGATTTTGGTGATTATGATTGTGGGTTGATGTGTTGAAAATGAGATTTGAGAAAGAAGTGATTTCTAAGAATTAAAATGGATTTGAAAAAGGTGATTTCGGGCTTGATGCTCGGGGCACAAAAGTAACTGTGATTTACGGGATTTCGGTTTTCGGAAATAATAAAGTGGATTCTTGGTTTGGGTTCGGGATGATGCTTCCGGATGCCGGCTTACGGAATCATTATTGCGAATTCGAATTCGGGAATGAAAAAGGATTTAATAAAGTGATTTGCTATGATTGTGCATGCCCCGTGTTTAAGGATGATTTGAACATGTTTTGTGAAGTAAGGTTTGGGAATTTGAATGTGGAAACTCAGACCATGGGTCCTGTTGTGGAAAATGTGATTTTGGGATGGATCCCACGTTGTCGTGATTGATAAATGTTTTGGGGTTTAAAGACCCGTTGAAAACTGTTTTGGGGTTCAAAGACCCATTGAAAACTGTTTTGGGTTTAAAGACCCGGGTGCTATTGCTGGAGCACGTTTTGAGTTTAAAGACTCGGTTAATTGATGACGGGGAAGGGCCCTTAATGAGTTTAAAGACTCGGTTACTGTGATACCCCCGAGGCCTATTGATTATGTTCTGAGTTTAAAGACTCGTTGATATCCCGGGAAGGCCTGTTTATGCGCATGATTTTGAGTTTAAAGACTCGGGCGCACTTGATATCCAGCAAAATGATTGACTTGTGATTTATTGATGATCTCTGATGTTTCGGTTGAGTTGGGCAGTGGCCCGGTATGTGGTCGATGGTTTTGGATCATGTTGTGCATTGGGTTTGATTCGTGGTTTTGGGCTGAGGCCCAGTGTTTATGATTGTGGGCTAAGACCCGATGGTTGAGAAAGGAAAAATGATTTTGAGGTTCATACGAGTTTTTCTTTATGCTGAAATTTGATACACAGTTTTTCTTATGTGGAAAATCTTAACCGATTGCGAAATGATTTTTGTATGCATGCATTCGTTTTTATGCGGAGGGTAGAAACGTTTGTTGTAACTGTTTTGCTAAACTGATTTATTTTTGTCCACTCACACCTTTTGGTTTTTATTGACCCTCCAGGTCGTGGCGCGTTGTTCGAGGCTGTACGAGGGGCGGAGGCATGAGTAAGTACGTGTGGCTATCCCTGGTTTGAAAAGTACTGAGGGTAACTTGGGATTTTCGGTCATCTTGCCAGACGGGAGCAGGACCGGGCACGGTTATCGATGCCTCTTTCGGGGGCGGTCCTGTCAGTGACACTCGTCGATACTCACGATTTAACCAACACGGGGTATGCCACCACACCACTGCGTCTAGTTTCAACACTTCCGACGACTCCTCGAGTTGAGCGTACCTCAAACCAATGTCCCAGTGCCTCTTGCGATTTTGCCTTCGCCGAACACAAGTCTCAAATACATCCATCCACAAGACGGCATCTACCGGTCTCGGTACTCCTATGCACCAAGATTCATGCAATGTTCCACACAACTTCCGTCGGTGATCCACGTCGACCTCACCAGAGTCACAACGTATTGGTGTAAACCCCCAATTCAGCCAATCCTCTCACTAGTGGTTCCGCTAACCACTAACACTGTCGACCTATGGAAACACCATCCACAATCCACACTACCTGACTACGAGTCAAACATGTGTCACTTTTAGAGCAGTTCGGTCCAGTAACACATCAGATTCGACACATCTAGATTGTGGGTTCTCTTCAATATCCTCATATCGATCAGTTATCGTCACTCCTTTACCATTTCTTTCCGTCATCCGCCAACAAAACTCTCAATAGTCCACAACTAGGGCATCACAAGTTATCCTGCCTTAACCCAACTTAGCACAATCCTACGGCACTCACCACACAGGCCACTCCCGGCATCACTAAATACTCTTCTACTCCCGAACACATCCACCCGTGTCCATGACCAAGGGGGGTTACGACTCCGAAAGTGCCGCCACTAAATCTCCCGATTCCGAGATCCCCATGAGACTTCATCCTCAAGTATTCCATCTCCGGACTAGTTGTCCAAACATCCCCTTCTTTACTATACTCATACCGATCACAACCACGTGTCCGTAGCCAAACCAACTCACCTGTATGTTCACACCTTGTATGCTCATCTAAAAGGATGTCAGTCATTACGTCTCAATCTTTCCGAGGCTCCATTCCGGGTCACCCACTTCCGGGATCACAAACAACAATTTCTCACCTCGGACTCCTCAGTCGCTTCCCTCGAAGTCGTCCGACATCACCCAAATTCCAACCTTGGCATGTGCCGACACAGTCCAACACACTCGACATCTCCAACACAATAAGATGAGTCCACGAAAACACACCTCACTCACGGTCAACCCAGCCATACCGACCTGTCCTACTCCAACACAGAACCTAGGTCCACCGCGATTTCGCTGCGCTACTCTGATCTACTAACGGCATCCTGACCGCTCGTACAGATACATGACCTGCCTATGGTCATTACATCTCCCAGTTCTATTCATAGTTCCTTCCAAACACCGGCATCTCACGCCTGGTCACACCCTTAACTCTCGATGTGCTCGTCGTACCATTTACAAGAATCCCAACTCGTGGCACATCATTCCGATCTAGTACTCACAATATACCAGTCCCGAGTCTCTGCTCCTACCGAGCCAAAACCCTCAATCTACGCTCGGGTAGGGGGGAACTAACATCCTGCGTAAGCCACAACTCTGAGCAACCAAATTCTCAACCAATGTCACACTCTCACTAGACTCATCTAGAGTCATTCACCAATCATCCACTACCTCGGCTGCACCTCGCAGCAACATCTCCAATCCGGCCGTAAGTCGGCCCAAGCCACAACCACTAACTCAGGTGTCCGAAACTATGCACTTCCTTTGGGTTCCTCTCCAAGGAACTCATAATCCAACCCTAGTTCTTCCACGGCGGTTCTCAAATCATTCCCGTCGTCTGGGTTATCCAAACACGCTACTGCCACTAATTTACTACAACATTACCACTCGGGTCGTCACACCCGAATAGGGAAATTCCTTATCGTAACTCTGCACACAACATCAACCAGTAACCATCACTTAACTAGACTGACCAAAGGTCACGAATCCAATCGGCAACAAGCTCTACAGGCTACTACCGGTCTCCTCGGCCCACGTGTAGCACCGGCTCAACAGGCCACTAACGGGCCCCACATGCTGACCATCTCACTCGTAATTGTAGCTCATTAGTTACCATCCAATTTAACCACGCTGGCATACATCCGACCCTATGGTCCTAACAATCGAGCATATCCAGCGTCAAACACGCTAACAACTCCAGCCCTAAGCCGACATACGTCAAATCTCGCACCGCGTATCAAGCGACTATTACCCAAGCACTACCAATCACCACTAACTAACCACTAACAAACGTACTGTCACTATCGCGTCCAGGTTGCTGACGAGCTGTTCCATGTCAAGATATCACATCCACAGTAGCACCACAACACCCAAATCGACAAACCAACGACTCTGGGAACTAAACCTCGCGCAGAACTCATGAAACCTCACTCTGATACCAGTTGTCAGGACCCACCCCTAATCCCCTAGGATTAAGGGCTAAATCCTACTCCCGTCTAACTTACACATGACACGAAGGCTAAACTAACGTCCAACCTCCATGTGACACGTAAGTCGGACAAGGACTTCTCGATCCAACCGTCCTAAAAGTATCCGAACTTCCCAGAGTGCGCCGAACTACTGTGGATTGCGGGTGTGATGTCTCCGTCTCTCTTGACCAACAGCCCGCACTGCAATAACCTGGAGGGTATCGAAAACACAAAAGTCTGTGAGTGGACAAAAATAAACAATAATTTAGAAAACAGTTCAAAAGGAATTAGAGTTTTACTCTCCATGTAAAAACCAATGCATGCATATCAATTTTTGTTATGAAAGCATCCCATATTCAAAACCATTAATGAAAACCACTAGGGAAACTCGAATCAAATCCATTATTCAAATCCAGGGCCTCTACCCAAAACCACAAATCGATCTCAAGGACGGGAACTAAGTCCCAAAACTCATCAAATCCAATTCATCCGGGCCATTGCACAAAACATCCGAAAACTAGTGAAAAACCAGTGAAAAACATCAATCATGTGAGTTGCTGGATCTCAAGTGAGCCCGAGTCTTTAAACTCAAAACCATGTGCAATAACCAGGCCTTCCCGGGATATCAACGAGTCTTTAAACTCAAAACACAATCACAGGCCTCGGGGGGGGGGGGGGGGGGGGGGTATCATAACCGAGTCTTTAAACTCAAAACATTTACCGAGTCTTTAAACTCAAAACATTTACCGAGTCTTTAAACTCAAAACATATCAATCCAGGGCCTTCCCCTCGTCAATCAACCGATTCTTTAAACTCAAAACCAGATCCAACGGTTTTTTTTTCCGGGTCTTTAAACCCAAAACCATTTTTCCAATCAACAGTGAAAACCACAGAAAATCCTCATCCGAATTCGCAACAATGATTCCGTAAGCTAGCATCCGGAACCATAACCCCGAACCCAAATCCAGATTCCCTTTCCTCTCAAACCAAATCCCAAATCATTTTTCCGAAATCCAGTTTCAAATCCTTGAAATCAAATCATATTTCAATTCCCGAAATCAAATCATTAAAACCATGATCAAACCACAAGATCATTCGAAATCTCGTAAAACGTGAAATTTCGTAATATCTCGAAAATCGTGCAAAATCGTAAATCATCAAGATCATAATCAAAACCATAGAATCACGTATAGAAAACATATAAAAACATATAAAGACATATATGCATGCATCATAAGTTTGAAAGAAAATTCCACTCACAGACCATAGCGTCGTCGCCTCGATACGAGCGCACTTATGTCGTTCCCGGCCATTCCGCTATCCTTGGCTTCCCCGAACCTGTCCAAATCTCATACTAAGGTCACTAACTACTTTATAAAGCTTATACTAAAGCCCCGTAATTTTCTCAAAATTTTAACTATTTTTAACCGAGCTCTAAAACCTTCGGACATCCCGAAACATATCGAGACGATGTCCGATTGACTCAAAACCAGTGCCAAAATGTTTGTTACATCGAATACTTTAAAAGTCATGTTGGAACCACCCTCAAAAGATGTGCCACGCACCTCCACATGACTCCCAAAGGGGCTGCGCGTGGGCCTCATGCGCCGTGCACTGTTCATCTTCAACCTTTGTTAAGCCCGGTTCAGACCGGTTCGACCAAACCGGCGCAGGCAGTTTAGCCTCCTAAATCGTCTAATTCTGACCCGTTTTTAGTTCTAATTGATCCCTTGAGTTCGTCTTTTCAATCCTAATCAACTAACATGATCAAAACATGGACTTCCAACCCAAATCGTACCTTCCAAAATCGAAGAAAGTCCCTCCATTTGCTCCTCTGTGTTCTTGCATCTCCGGCTATCTCAGGCCGTCCTTCCAAGCTTAACAAGCTCCTATTAATGTCCAAAACCTCAACCAAATAACCACTTCAATTAATAGTCAACATAACCAACGTTACAATGTTCGAACTTAAAGGAAAATTCCATGGGAGGTTTACTTACCGTACACTTGTGGCCTCGAAAACAGACTCTAGTCGTTCCTTACAACCTCTGGATCACCAACCTCATAATCCATTTGGGTATTAACGATTAAAATGAGTTTCTCCATGTTCACTTGGAAACAGAGGTCGCACGGTTTTTACCTTCCCTTACTGCCACGAGCACCGCCGCGCACCGCCGTGATCAACCAAGGACTCCTCTAACCTACCTCTCTCATTCTCATTCAGTAAGTACGAGCAATTGAGGACAGTTTAAAGGGTTTTAAATTCTTACAAAAACTATGTCTCTATTCTTCCCAGTTCTTTAATCCGTTAACCCATTTAAATCGAACAATTAAGATGGTGAAAGAGGCTTCTTAAGCCATCCAGACACAGCCAGGTGTCCAAAACCTGGTGGACACACACCTCTGATGAAGCCAAGTGTCCCCTGATTGCTGGACACTAATCCCAATGCAGGAAAAAGACCATATTACCCTTACCTTCATAATTGCCATTTTGCCCCTCAAATTCCTAGACCCGTAACTTTGTCGTTCGACTTCCAATTAACGCATGCCGCCTGTCATTGTACTCAGGGGGATCGAGACCTTCCTAATGGTCCTCGAATTGTGTGAAGAATACTTGTCATGGAAAAAGTCAACCAATTCCCCCTTATTACCCAAATTACCAAATTGCCCCTGAACTTCTGAGCGTCATAACTTCCTCCTCGGATGTCGGAATCAGACGTGCCACCTGTCTATGACTCGTGACGCCCCGAACTTCGTCACGGTCATCGATCAAAGTCCATTTGACCGTCTGAACGAAAAGTCAACATTTGTGCCCATTATAGGGGAAAAATCGTCATTTCGCACCGTCCATGCGAAATTTCCCAACTAATTACTGATTAACCTCACTAATCTGTCATTAATCACTAATCAAATCCTGATTTTCGAGACGGGTCGTTGCATGGGCCCCTTTCCTGAGATTGGTATTGTAATAATGACTCAGATGTTGAGAAGGACTCATTTCCTGAGTCGGTTTTCACTCAAACGTTGAGCTGGGTTCCTTTTCGGAGTGGTTTGCTTATCTGTAGTGCATAGATAACCCGGATGTCGAGCTGGGCTCCTTTATTGAGGGGATTTTGTTTCTTTTCTGAATGAAGGTTGGTACTGTTTTCAAATTTGACTCAGATGATGTTTATAGTGATGTCCTACGCTTAGTGTTGTTGTGTGTTGTGACTGGTACTTGAGATACGAATTGGTTGAGTTTGGTTATAAACTGATAGGATATAAGTGATGTTTGGTACGATTGTGTTCCCAAATATGACTTGTGGAATTCCTAGAGTAAGGTTGGTTATATGAATTAGCTAAGATTATACGGGATCCCAAAATTGTTGATGTCTAAATGTAGTCTCGATTTAGTAAGAAGAATAATCAGAAGGCTGATTAATTTTGAACAACTTAGTTGTTCGATTTAAGTATGAAAATCTGATCAGATTCATTCTAGGATTTTGAGGTTGAATATTTTTTAAGGGAGTTAGGTTGTAACGACCCTGAAATTCGAGAAAATTAAAATTTGAAAAATTAATTGGAAATGATGATTTTACCCTTGGAAGGTTAAAACATTGACTTTTTGAGCCGAGTAATTGTTGGACGTTCTGGAAAGACCATAACGAAGGTCTCAGACTCCTGAATCCATAGACAATCAGCACGCCAAGATCAGATACCAATTGACAATAATACAGGTCAAAAGAAATAAGGGCATTTGGTAATTTTTACTTGAATTTCATTTTCATCATTTTTTTTAGAGATATTTTTGGATGGTGACAAGTATCTAAACAAATCTGGTCCTCTCCCTCCTATTCCCCCACCGACTTACCACTCTTATATATATATATATATACATACGTGTATGTGTGTGAGGAGGATAAGAGGTTCGGTGGAGAAGAGCCGAACTAGGAAAACGGGAAACAAAATGAGAAACAAAAGAGGAAATTTCAGGGAGAACGTGAAGGAAAGAATGAGAGGGGGAAAAGAGGAAGAAAATGAGAAATGAGGGAAACTGTGGAGGAGCAACCCTCCAAGATCCAAAACCCTTGTAGCCTAAATATTATCCACGAAGTTGCAGATTGTTTCGAGGTTGTTGGTTTGAAACAAGGACCATGTTGTGTTAGGAAAGCCCATGTGATCATTTTAAGTTAGAAAAGTTGAGGGTTGGATGTAGGAAGGCTCAGGGGCATACTTTGGAATCTTAGGCGAAATGTGCAGGTATGTGTTCCTAATTTTTAGCACAAGTTTCTCTCTTTGGAGATCATAGACATATTTATGGGATTGATAAGATTAGGCTTGATGTCGAACGCGTAGGAAACGAACATAAAATAAAGGTGAAACAATCAGGTCAGTTATTCGGCTTCGGTGATCTGAATAACAGACTCATCTGGAGGTTGAAGACAACCTCTGTGCAAGCGCATGAGGCCCCATACGTAGAGGCTGTCGACGGCGCTAGAGTGCAGTGCACGTGATGCATTTTATGGGTTTCCGGCCATCTTGAAAAATGTTCTTCTTTGCATTTTGAATCTAATGATATATGGTTTGAACTGTTTGGACATTGTGTAGACATACTTCTATATTTTTTTATGAAAAATTCTTATTTTTGGAATTAGTGTTTAATAGTTAAGAATTGGGAATGAAACCTAAGACCCATCCAGACATTAATGATCTTTAACAATTATGTATGATGAATTAAGAATATATGAAAAAGATGTATAATTAAGGATTGGATTTTAAGGTATAACTATGTGCATACTTTGTTGTGTATGTTACGATGTTATTACTATATGAAAAATCAACTTAAGATTAAAGTGAGTAATAGTAGTCATAAGGAATTGCAACGAATGAGGATTATGGAGGAGAACTATGGGTATGAACGTATAAGAAGTATATACATGAATAGACTTTTTTTATGATGTTATGTATATTATTGTGACATCAAGATGATGATAAAGGCGTGAATTTATGATTATGGGCATGTGATAATATTTGTGTAATGATATGATGATACTACGATGTTCACATGATAATGGTACAACAATATGATTGGATGATGTGTGATGATGAATACGTGATGCACATATGAGAGATGATTATTTTGCTGCTGATATAATGATGACGTGTTAATGATGACATGATGCTATATATATATATATATATGATGGTATATGTGATGATGATGATGTGATATTATGGCAGTATTGATGGAAAACAAGTGAGAAAAATTTAGATAATGGATTTCTCTCCTTGACGGGGTTAGTGGTTAGACGTGGATTGTAACCTCGTAAGGATGAGTTTAACTTGGCTAATCTAATAAGATATGAACATAGAGACTAGAATTATTAGACAAGAGCAGAATTGGTTCGATTTCCAAGGAAATTAGAGATAGACCTGTCAGAAAAGTTAAATAATCTGGTGTAGACCCATTTTAATATTTTTAGATAAAATTTTAATTTAATTTATCTAAAAGTTAAATTTGACTATTTTGTTGTAAATGTTCTTAATCCCACTAAAGTATATATATATATATATATATATATATATATATATTTATACACACATATATGCAAATAAGCATAAAACTAAGCATGCCTCGCCAATATATACACAAGGAGAAAACTAAGCATGCTTCGCCATTAGATTTCAGCTTGCATGCATCGCCATAAAGAATCAAACCGACAGACCTTACCAAGCAACAAATTCAATATTCAAACAACATCAGCATCATCACACAACAAACCAAGCAACAAAACGACATAAATCCAAAATGTTATCAATAAAGATAAAGAAATATATGAACAAGGCACAATTTATTTGTTGAAGAGAGAAAAAGAGTGTACCTGAGTTGTTCGTAGCAGTCATGGAAGAATATTACTCATCATCTTAGGGGAAGACGGCTCATCTTCTTGGGTTTCAATTCACTCAAATTCCCAATCCAATCATACCCTTCAATATTCTTATTATTTTGAATATCAGCAAATTTGATTGAAAACTTTCATGATTTCAATTGAATATCACTTGACATTTTTAAATTTTTTTAAAACACTTATAAATTCTAATTGGATACATAAGAATTTCAAACACTTTTTACACGGTCAAGAATTCTAATTGAATAAACCCCGTATGTGCGGGCTAGTCCTCATCATTTGACCCAGAAGCTCATGGGTTTGTGGGTACCCATTATGTCCGTTAACAAAAAACCCAACCCGGCCCCTACAGACTATGGGCTAGCCCTACCCGAAAGTTAATGGGCTGGATTTGGGCTTTAGGTGTTCAAACTCGATAGGCCCAAACCCGATAAGGCCCGATAAGCCCAAACCGACCCGCCCGTATAAACTCGGCCCATAAACCCGAATATATTAAATAATTATGATTTGAGTGATTCTATGATCATGAGGTCATAGATGAGAAATGAATATATGTTATATGTAGGTTTATGTAGCCATGTATCATATATATATATATATATATTTGTTGACAAAGGATGAAGCAGCAAGGAATCAAATTTAGAAGCATTCATAGTGCAATTTATATCATTGTACAACTAAAACTAACTAATTAATTAAATTTGACATGATTAAATACAACATAAGCAGATATTATTTGTTTATTAATTAATGTATTTGCCTAATATTAGGATGAAACATTACTTTTTTTTACATATATATATATATATAATATTCGATGAACTATATTGTAACTAATTTACCCCATCAAGTTCACCAAATAGAGATAAATGTTATTGAGCATCTTGAAGATATATATTTCTAACTCCATAATTTGTTGAATAAGTTATTTTTAAAAACCCAATTGAGCCTGGTCCAAGTGGGCTTATTGGGCTCGACCTTTAAAATCCGATAAAAGCCCGTCTCCAATCCAGCCTAATAAAGAATACAAGTTTTCATATTTGTGATCAAGTACGTTCGATCCGTTTTGAAAATTTTCAAATTATCAGATAGGCCCGACTTGGCCCGGCCCAATCCAAACTCAAGAAATTTGGGTCGCCCAATGACGAGGACTAGTGCGGGTGGATATAAAACGAAAGGACCCACGTCTGTCTTTTGGAGACGCGGGCTGATAGTAAAGGCGAGCAAACCTCATTCCCCAAACGTAAATCTGGAGCGTTGCCTCTCTTCCCAATCGGGTTCCCTCCGTAGCCCCAATTACTAAGTAAAAACTTTTCGTCAATCTTTGGATGTATTCTTTATGCTATTCCTTTAATATTTATTGGTTTCCCTATTCTCTTGCTCTGCATCAATTTCTGGGTAGATCGGCAGGGAAAACAGCCATTAGGGTTTTCTTGGGTTGTCAATTTTCTGAGAATTAGGAAATTTTGGGTCTTTCTAACAAGTTAATATCTGTAATGTTGATGTTCCCTGAACGTATCGGAGCCCTTAGGGTTTTCTTGGGTTGTCAATTTTGTGAGAACTAGGAAATTTTGGGTTTTTTCTAACAGTTTGATATCTGCAATGTTGATGTTCCCTGAACGTATCGGCTTTAGTAGTTCGAGGGTGGAAAATGTTTGAATTGCAATTTCCCGGACTCAAATTTAGTTAAATTGATTGTAGTCTGACAAAAAATGATAAATTGTAACTTGAATCATAAATTAAAATTAATGCAGATAAATAAGTTGAAACAACAGACGGAAGTAAAGTTTTTGACCTACTTTTCTTTTTCTGTTGTACTAAGGAATATTTCAGCTTAGATGTGATTCTCCTATTCTGTAGTTATTCTCTTTTCACTAGTATGTGTATCATGATTCGCTGAGCATTTTACAGGGAGATTGTCTAACTTTAGCCTATCACAGATAAATTATCATATTATAAGTTTTAGTTCTATTTTATTGATTTGTTTTTTGGCCATGCGAGAGAAATCTTTGTGCTATATTTTGATTGGTTTGATAGTTTGAATATTCTTGCTGCTACGTAATTTTGGTCATTTTAATAGATGTTAATACTGCACCCATGTGTTTCAGACGTTTTAAAATTCGTAGATTTGAACTTTTTTCGCTCTTGGACTTTTTCTCCCTTCATGATTGACATTCACTCGAAAATATTGTACTTTTAATTCTGGGATTCCTTTAGATTATGGACCTGGATGTGGCGGTGATATTTGATGAATGCAAATGACTGAATTAATGTCTAACTGCAGAGTATTGAGAGCATTTTTCAATCGCGGTATTGGACTTTTCTTGGAACTTCAGGCAGTTGGGCGTATTGGAGTAGAGGCAGTTGTAGTTTAGAGCATGTCGAGTAAGAAAGAAGAGAAAGCTCAGGCTGCAGCTGAAAGGATCAAGGCTGCTGCCTTGAGTGCTGCAAAAGGTCTTAGTCGTGCTCAGGCTGAAAGGGCTGCTGCTGCTGCTGCTCGGAATGTGAATGCTTATGGGCAGAAGGAAGAAGGGCCCAGCAGATGGCAGGAGAAAAGGGAAGCGAAGAGACAGATGTATTTAATGAGTACTGAGAAGGCAGTGAGGTTGGGTGAACGGAAGGACCTTAAATCCAATGTATCTACCATTGGTGGTGCAGCGTCACAATGCCAGAAGTGTTACCAACCTGGGCATTGGACATATGAATGTAAGAATGAACGTGTTTACATCTCACGACCATCTAGGACCCAGCAACTCAAAAATCCTAAACTGAGGATGAAGGGGTCAGTTTCCTATGATTTGGACAATCCAGATATTAAGAAGGAAGAGTACAGGGAAAAGCAGTCCAAGAAAAGTAAGAGGAAGCATCGGGCAGATTCTGATTCTGGGATTGATAGTGAGGCCTCAGTTTTTGAAACTGATAGTGGAGCATCATCAGTTACAGGATCTGATTATTCTTCAGAAGAGAGTAGTTCTGATTACAGTTCGTCTTCCGATTCAGAGGAAGAGAGGAGGCTCCGAAGGAAGAAAAAGAAGCAAAAGATGGGAAGGCGGCGTAGAAGGTATAGCTCATCATCTGAATCTTCTGATTCAGAGTCAGAGTCAGCTTCGGAATCTGATTCTGATGATAAGAGGAGCAGGCGGAAGAATAAGAGGCACAGCAGAAAGCGTTAAAATGAGGTGATGGGGGAGCGGAGTGGTGGGTTGTGTATGGTTCAAGATATGTTGTGTTTTGCATTAGTTCAATTGTGATTTTGGAGGTTCCCATAGATAACGGATTATCCGTGATGTCAATTTAGACCAAAATAAGCTTTGCAAATGTTTCGTTGTAATTTTTTCCTGTTCGACTCTTGCCCCGTTTAACTCGTACTGTACTTGTAGTAGTGGTTTTAACAGATCAAGTTTCACTTTGGTTAATTTCCATTCGTTTTTTTAACTATCAAGAATCATGAAAATGCAGCTACTGCAAGCATCTCTGGCCCGATTTCTTTCCGTTTCCAACTCCACGAACCCATCAAATCTAGATGATAAATCACTTTTTGTGTTAATTATTCACCTATTAGTTGAAACGTAACTGAAGTTACTGAAATATCTGTTATTAATACTGCACTAAAGTATAGTGTTTGCCAAAAAAAAAAAGTATAGTGGTATTTTTTTAAACTGTAATTTAAGTTTCGATTATCATAAAAGGCGAAATTACCATCCAATCCAATTTTTGACTGCTGAGTGTGGTTTTGAAATTAAACATCCATGCGTAGGTTTATGAATTATATTTCATAGTTCTCAACTTTGTCATGTGTGACATTTTGGTCTTTCTCCGTTTTTTATATCAAGTTTTGCTACTACTACTTATAGTGCATTAGTTTTAGTAGAGTACTAGCAATTAGGCCCGCGCGTTGTCGCGGAGTTGTTGAATTGAATATTACTAATTTTTCATAAATGAACAGTGATTTTTTGATATTTATAAAGGAAAGAAAAAAAAAGCAGACCGGTAAAATATTGTAGGGGAACAGTTTTTTTTTTATATCTCTTTTATGATTTTTTTAATATGTATAAAGGAAAAGAAAAAATTAAAAAAATAATAAAGGAAAAGGAAAAAAAAGGAATTTTTTTTTTTGATATGTGTAAAAGGAAAAGAAAGAAAATAAAAGGAAGAGGAAAAAAAAATAAAGGAAAAAGGAAAAGAAAAAAAATATAAAGGAAAAGAAAAAGAAAGAAAAAAAGGCAGAAGTGGAAAATATAAAGGAAAAGAAAAAAAAATATAAAGAAATAAAAATAACTGTGATTTTCCGTCATCTATTTTAGTATAGGTATTTTCCTTTACCCATTTTATTTGACAAGGTTTTGATAATGCCATGTAATATAACTAAAATCGTTTAAAAAAAAAGAATTTAATAACAATATGAAGGGCCAAAAAGAAAATTGAAATATAATTAAAGGACTATTACTATAATATACAGGTTATACGATAGTTGCTCTACAAATTACTACAGGTTTGGGCCTTTGGGCCTCTAAGTCAACAGTGCAGCTCCGAAGGGTTTGGGCCTCAGCTTTTAGTACACCGAAAATACCCTCCTTAAAGATTATTGAGAAGCCTGAAGGCTGAAAACTAGAAGAAGCATGTAGTGAGAACCAAAACGAGGAGAGCCGAACCCGCCATTCGCCCAAAGCAAAACTGAAACACACAGAGACCTCTCCAAACCCAAAAGCCCCCAGCCTTCCAAAATGAGTACCATGAAATTTTGCCGTGAATGGTAAGCAAAACTCATTGCTGATTTTTATATTTTATCACTATGAAATTTTCTTTTCAATTTTGAATTGGTTCTTATTTTTCAGTAACAACATTCTGACATTGTGACGCTGCTCCACTTGTATTGAGCCCTAGTTCTGTGTTATTATAGAGAGATTGGTAGGCTCCTTAGTGTTGAAGCATCTGTCTTTTGTCTTGAGTAAAATTTGGGAAGTCGGGTTTTCTTTTCGATTTTTGGGGTATATGGCCCTATAGAGTCCATACATCTATGCTGATATCATTATGATCATGAGATGAAAAGCGGGGGTATTTCTTTGTTTATTCTTTGTACTTGCATTCCTTGAAGGGGGCAAACAGAAACTCCTAGTAGTCTCTCAAGTCTCAACAACCTTTTCTTGTTCTTTTTTCTCTTTGTTTTTTGGTGGTATGTTGTAAATCTGCTGCTATTATGCTAGGTGTGTTTATAATATGGGCAGGCAACTGCTAGAGGAGAGGTGGGTAAGACATTGTTCTTTGTCTGCTGCAACCCCAGCTGTGGTCATAGGTGGAGAGACTGAGATCTACCCCAACCTTCCAATGTGCTCAGTTTTCATCCTATTGATCCACAAACATTTTTTTTATTGTTCCCAAAGGATACATTTTTGATGATTTAAGGAACGAGATTATGAGATGGAACTCGTGAAGATTTGTTGAGTTAGGGCGCTCGCGCTTTTGGTTGGATTATCAATTGATATCTAATTTGGAGGCGATTCAATATTTATTTTTATTTCTAACTTTTATCCACGGTAATTAGCCCTCACCATTTGGCCAAAAAGCCCATGGGCTTATGGGGGCTCGATAAGCCCGATGGGCAAAAGCCCGGCCCGAGAGTTAGCAGACTGGATTTGGGCTTATGGTGCTCAAACCCGATAAGCTCGATAGGCCCGAGCCTGATAAAATCCGGTAAACCCAACTCGACCCGCCCGTAATAAACCCGGCTCATAAGTCCGAAATATAAAATACTTATTATTTAAAAATTAATACTCAATTCATTCTTAATACTAATATTTCAACTCAAACCCAAATCTCAACCCTAAACTCACCTAATTGATTTAAAAAAACTCAATATTCAATACCCAATATCCAATACAAACCCTAACCACTCATCCACTTACTTAATAGGTCTAACGTTTTTGCGCCCTTGAGTATTTTTTTTCATTATTAATATTTTTTTTTTCATGCATATATTTTTTGTAACTTTAAAATTTGAGACATAGTTTATTGCAAAAGCTCACGTAAGTCCGATTCAAATGGGTTTAATAGGCCAGACCCGAAAAACCCGATATAAACCCGGCTCGATAAAAGCCCGTGGGCTCTTTTTTATGTCATTAAGCCCGCCCGACTCGACCCGCAAATTTAAAAATTATTTAATAAGTCCGGCCTGGTCCAGCCCAAGCCCAAAAAATTTGGGTTGGGCTTACCCGACCCGGCCCAATGCCGAGGGCTAACGGTAATTACCTCTGGTTACACAGAGGAATAGAAGAAAGGTTATGCTAGAATGGTTATTCCGACCGTGGGTTAAGAACTTGTGCGGCTGTTCCGATAGTGAATCAATTAAAACTTGTGTTAGAAAGGAGACTCAAAATTTTCTTTTTCTCTTGTGATTTGTGATTAATGATAAATATATAACTAAGTTCTCGTTTAGTACGCCTTATTGTACTGATTATTTCAGTCGGATAGATGAATTATTTAATCAGGTGTTTAGTACTCGACCGAATTAAAATGTCGATTATATTATACAGAACAAATTATATTAAAGTAACTGATAAAAATTATTTATATATAAATATTAATTATGTATATTATTATTTTATTTTAATTAATTATTGATATTTTTATTTTTATTATTATAATTATTTTCAAAATTATTAATTATTTGATTATTTAATACGAACAATTTAGAGTAATATCAAACACTGGTGGCGACTAATTAATATGGTGACTAATTAAAATAAGTGATATTAAACACTGATTTTATATTATATTATCCTATCCAGTTTCTTATATGGTGTACCAAACGTAACTTGGAATGTAAAAGAAAGAATTCTCAGGTAGAAAATTTACAGTTCCACCAGGTGATTGCTCTGAGATCTCTATTTGGTTAGTAAAAAGAATACCCAATAAGGATAAATTCATGTCCAAAATTTAGCCTACGGTACAGCAGAAACCTCCTGAAAAAAATGAAAGTTAGAAAATATGTACAAAGAAAGATAAAAGAATAGAAGGGGGGGACCAAGATCGGTTGCTTGAACCTCATTGATGACTCAATTCTTTACAGAGCTATGGAAGACTAACTACAAGGAAGGTAGTCTTAGTGAACCAGTCTGATATGCAGTTCAAATTGGCTAAAAGTTCTTTATCTGCTGTGCGCTTGACGGCATTGCTTTCGATATAGTGTTCAGCATTTAACAACATGACCTTGAAATCATGCTTGAGTGCTTCCAAACTTCGATAGTAGTCGTTCTCTAACCTAGACCGGATCACTTCCAGAGATATTGGAACCGAGCACCTGAGAGTTCGATAAAACAAAATTATATTTCAAGATCCCACAAAGCACTTGAGAAGAAGAGTCAAGTGAAAGCACACACGACATGCAAATTGAAGGGAACATGGGGGCGTTTAGATGAATAACGAAGATATACCAGTTTGTAAACTTTGGCTTATGCTGAAGTTGCTTCAGCTTCTCAATGCCAAGAGAATCCTGAATTGTACACAACAAAATTGAGAAAATTGCTTGTTAATCTTCAAATTGTTTGCCAAATGCAAGGGCCATTATCAGTCAAAAGTTGATTTTCTAATTACTAAAAGTAAAAAATGGGTTTTTTCTCCTTAATACCTGGCGACTTCCAGCCGATCGCTCTAGTTCGGAAAAGGCAGCATCCAGCTTCTTTTTGGTTTTATTATCAATGCGGGGCTCCTCCCACTGAGTATTGTCATCAAAAAGCTCCCAAGGACTATGTAGCTGTACATCTCTAGGATCACTCTTGTACTGAATAGTGTACATCTCCCATGGACTGTCCGGGAACTCTGAAGATTTAGGCTTAATTGACTTAACCCGTCCATGCCACCAATTACCACCATTCTCACCCTCATTCCACCAGACTCGGACATGATCTCTACATGTCCACTTTCTTTTAATAGAAGAGACATAGCGAGTTCTTTCAACAATGAAGTCTGGGAAACCAGTAACCTCAGGCAGAGTCATTTTGAAAGATTTACCAAACACATCAGAAGAAGGATCTACAAATTTAAGTGTCAATTTACAGCAGCTATCCCCAGACCCTGCAAGTGAAGAATACTCTAGGCCTTCAACTCTGCAAAATTCTGCAGCTCTTATTCTGCCCATTATAAATTTCCAAGGTGGGTTTTCTCTCAATCTCAATCCACCAACTTCAAAATACTCCTGATACCCCTGGTAAGAGAGTAAGAAAGAAAAAAAAGGGGTTAACAAGGCATGCAATACTATCGACATTCATATGACAAAACAAGGGACACAACTTCAGGCCAATCTGGGGAGGCCTAGAGACAAATATCCCAGTTACCAAAGAGGCTGATCCTACAATTTGTGTGACCACTACGAGAATCTTAAAAGAGAAAAAGAAAAAAAAAAAAGGGAAAAGCCAGTAGCAGTTTATGCAAACCTGTCTTAAATAAACTACTTCATCCCCTAACTGGGGAATATATCGTGCGCTCTCCTCATGTGTTGACAACATTAGCCACGATACTTTCCTTGCTGACTGATGCGACTTCCTTTTATCCACTGGACTCATGTCGTGATAACTGCTTCTTCTGTTTCTAGTAGATCTCAATCCAACTGCTGTCCTGGAACTTGATCCTCGTTCATTCCGAAGTTGAAACTTGTCCATGGGAATATTCTGGCTACTTCTAAATGCATAACCTGGCTCATGTCCTTGGCCCAACTTATGATCATGATCTACATTATTCGTATCATCTGCAGATGCCTTCAACCCCATGGACCGAGTCCTACGACCTCCGTCAACTGAGCCATCATGAGAGTCCACCCCAGCAATGAGATTGTGGTTCGTTGTATTTGAAATATATGAACAGCTTTCTCCCTTGACACTACTATCACCATCTACATTAGTTCTACCTCTATGTGGTCTTACCCTTCTATATACAGCACTGAACATTTTGTTTTTTTGTAAATGGGATTCAACTGGTTCATGTATACTGGGTATAGCATTCTTATCAAATTGACCATCTGATTCTCGTGAGCCATCAAATCTATGATCTGGAACAAATTTATGGGTGCCATCATCCTCCGGCATAACTGCATTCTGTTCCATGCTTGAAAGACCTTCATGTACTGTGATACATATATCTTTTTCTAAGTTCTCTACCATAGAGTTCAAGTCTTGTTTGCAAGGACTAGGATCCCTTGAAATCCTCCTCAACCTTAATTTTGTTGAAACAGGAGATAGAGTCTCATTTTGTTCGAGAGAGAAAACAGTCCCATCTTTATCACGGCAAGAGGAAGTGCTTGCATCCCAAGGAGCCATGTGAATAGACTTAGGTGACTGATCACGATCATTGGATTCACTAGAACCTGATTGCTCTTTAGCAGTGGCTTCACCATTAAGGCCTTCAGAGGTACTAGCCCCAATGGGTTCTACGTTTGCTACAGCCGTTGTATCCATCTTATCCCCAAATATTTGGATTTCTGAAAGATGGGACATAGTCCCAATATCATTTTCAGTCTTTGTGTCATCTTTTTCACTGTAACCAACAACAGTAGCACTGGCCGTGGCAAGTGCATCCAATGATGTGTATTCTCCTGATCTCAGACGCTTCGATGTTCGCACTCTGGACCCTCCCCAACTAATTCTCCCATTTTTGTACTTGGTTAAATCTAAATAATTTTCTACTTTGTATAACTGCCCACCCACTGGTGCTTCAAATATGCTGCATTTTTCATCATCAGGAGAAGACCTTGCATGAGAGCTTACCATATTCTCGTTTGCTTCAGTTGCTTCTTGAGGTACTATACATGACTGGTCAACCAAATTATCCTGATTACCAAAATTTTGTACTGAGCTTTCTCCAGATACAAGCATATTTGACGCTCGTCTTGACAATCTAAGCACCAATCTCCTTCTGTTCCCAGCATTTATTGGAAATTCAGTGTGTTGATTAGGTTTAACCATGTCCTCAGACTCAACCAGTGAAACGTCTTTTCCTTTCCAGTGCTTGGCTTGGTAATTTTGTTTATCAGATACATCACTCTCAATGTCTGAATCTTGTGGCGTGGATTCACTTCCTGAAATATCATCTTCCAATCCCTCATCATCTTCTGCATCTGCAGACCTTCCATTAATCCTAGAGAATAGCGTAAGAGCATTGAGTGCTGCAGCTCTTTGAGGTCTCAATGTCTTTGATGTGGAACTTTTCTTTTTTGAAGCTTTTCGGCCATGCATTGATTTCCTTTTTCTGTTACTTCTGAATGGATTGCCATCACACTCATCTAAATTCCTTCTTTTGACACACCTCCCAGAAGAAGTCACGATGTCCATCTGAAGAAAGAAAAACAGCAAGGGGGAACGTTCAAGCAGGTCCTAACCAAATTTTAGAATATAATTTTTTATTGACAGATAACTTACATCAGACTTATGTTTTTTCCTTTTTGATCTACGAAGTCCATCCATTTGAGCATCCTCACTGTCTTCTTCACTGCAATCTGGATCAATAGAGGGATTTGAACTTAAACTTCCTTGCTCCCCTCCAGTAGAATAATCTTCAGTAATGTTGTACTCTGAATCATTATTATCATCACTTTGCATTTCATGTTCGGGTTCCCAATCCATAGCATCTACAAACTCTGGCAGAGGCTCAGTCAGCAGATCCAAGTCTGCTAATGGCAACATTTGGTGATGTGGATCTAGACTGAAGTCAGGGCCAACAGCAAGCCTAAGAGACGAAGGACGCCACTCGGAACCCAGAGCTCCTAACCGCCTCTGCTGGTATGCACTCTGGTAGGGTTCTTCATATGGTATCATGGCTATCACCATAACCAGTGCATGAGAGCTCTTGCATATTCCAGAAGAGAATAATTGTACAGGAAAAGGAGTAGGGGAAAACCTGAATCGCAGAGTAGATCTTGCATATTTCGCCGGTATGCTGGAAGCTGAGTTTCCTGAATCAAATGTTGTGGACAATTTCAAACTACAAATTGGGTTACGGAACTATGATATAACCAAGAGGAATATATCTAGATAAGTTATGATATGTCAATCATCCATAAATCTGTACTCTAATTGAAAGGGTGGAGCTTAATTTTGGCTCACACTAGAACTATGAAATCTTTAAAAGGACATTGAAAAGTTGTCCCCACTATATGACACAATTAGATTAATTACTCTCAGCCAGTCCATGAATGCACGAATCAATCCATCAAAACCGCAACTGAGACTGCACACGAAACACAATCCAAAGAACTTTCACCGTGCACAAGAATTGTGTGGCTAAATGAGGGGTCATTTGGTGCTTATAATTGGATTGGGTTGGATAACTCATAAAATTCAAGTTATCATGAAAGGAGGGGTGAATGATTTTTAATTTAAGGGGACTAAAATGAATTATACATGAAGAGAACTTATCCCTTCCAATTCTCCCATTTTGTGGGCATTGGAAGGGATAAGTTTTCTGAACAAGTAAATCATCTTCTACCTTCAATTTGGACAAAATTTCTTCGATTATTCCAACTATATACTTTAAATATAAAACATGCTTAGCATACTTTTGAATACTATGCTAATGTTTTTTAATGCATAAACACCAAACGCAGCCCAAAGGATCAAACGTGATAGATTGACCCGGGGTTTACTATGTTACGTTACTGGTGATGCAAAGTGCAGCATATTTTATTCGACATTCCCTACCTTGAATGATTGCTGGCATAATTTATTCATCTCCTTGAACTAACCACAAAATGAAAAACTAATAACAATAGGCGAAACTGGCCAAGTAACCTGGTCAAGAACATTTCCAAAGCTATCGTGAATGACTGGGCGATAATCACCAAGGAAAAACTGTCAAAGAAGTGCACACATAATAAGTACCAATTGAAAAACAACAATGTAAAGGAAATCCACTAACTGCCCAAGTACAAGCATAACCAAATTTAAGTATTCCACTAGACAAAGCATACCTGATCATATTTTGCATCATTGTGCGACTCCCCTTGGCCACTATCCAATATGTGTAGTTGGCCAACATCATCTGAGAGGATAATTGATGTCCCATCCCTATATCACAGAGGAAAAACGCTTTGTGACTACAAGAAAACAGTTAGGAAGGCAAACGGATATTGCAAGGAATAGTAGACAGAAAGGAAAGGGAGAAAAGCGAGGAGGTAATGCCATTTGATAGAATCTGCAACGTAACGAAACAAAAACAACTAATAAGCACTGAAGTAAGGATTCAAGGCTGTTTACATTGCAAGGGTCAAAGCTACATGAGACTATGGAAAGCTAAGGCAACAAGTACCATATAAAGCGGGTTAATAATATTCTGAAGAGTAAGAGAAACATATCATTGCCATATAGCCAATTTGAATGCCAACGAAACAGGATTAAATTCAACCATTATTAGATAGAGAATAGAGAACATCTAAAGGTCATATAATTGGTTCAGGTTAAAAATTTCAAAAATAAGATTTCTTATTCTTCACTTACGGTGAAAACTTTCCATCTACCAATTTAAAGTGTGAAGTTTCAAATATCCGGATAGGTAGTCCTTCCCATATCTGAAATTGAAAGCCAAACAAAGCATTCAAAACCATAGTACATAAGAAATAAGTTGCAAGTAGAATAAGGAGTTTAGAAACTCACATCCCAGACAACTGTTTTTCCATCATAGCCAGCACTCATGGCTATTCTGGGGTTGAAAGGATGAACATCCAGAACATACGTCTATCAAACACATGTGTGAAATATTATCAGAGATTCAAGTTACTTGTTCAATAGGTAAAGTAGTACACCAACTTAAGGTAGTGGCATAAGTTACATGTGCGCAACAGAGATAGGCAATGAGTTAAACACCAGTTCTTATAGATTTCTAGACTAAAAGGAGGAGAAAAAAAAAGCCTCTCTAAAAAAAAAAAGAAACATCCTCAACTAGGAAGCATGCAACAGAAGATTACAATTTCATCTCACAACGAGATAGCTAGAATACTGAAGCAGCATACTGGAAAAGCAATAAACAGCAAAGCAATCCTATATGTCAGTAGTTTAGCACACGAGATCTGAATGATCAAAAGGGCTCAGTTGCTGAACAGTGCTAATACATAGTAAATAAGGATGCAATAAACAAAGAATTATGACAATGGCACCAACTGAAAAGATCAAAGGAATGCCTAACCAACATCAGCCTGTCCAACCAAAGCCAGTATCGACAACGATTTCTGTCTTTTTTTTCCCCAAAAGATTATTATGTTACCAGAAATGTGTTCAATAAGATGAATATTTGTTATGCTTGTGGAGGCACACGTTTGAACTTAGTCTCTTCTCCTCTTTGCAAAATAAAAAAAAAATAAAAAAAAATAAAAAAAAATTGGGAAAGGAGAAAAAGAAAAAATTGGATGATCCAAAACAAAGAGATTGAGCCACATACAGATCCACTGTGACCTGTCAATGAATGCCTAACCAACTGAAAAGATCAAAGGAATGCCTAACCAACATCTGCCTGTCCAACCAAAGCCAGTATCGACAACGATTTCTGTCTTTTTTTTCCCCAAAAGATTATTATGTTACTAGAAATGTGTTCAATAAGATGAATATTTGTTATGCTTGTGGAGGCACACGTTTGAACTTAGTCTCTTCTCCTCTTTGCAAAATTAAAAAAAAAATAAAAAAAAAAGGGGAAAGGAGAAAAAGAAAAAATTGGATGATCCAAAACAAAGAGATTGAGCCACATACAGATCCACTGTGACCTGTCAATGAATGCACCAAGCTACCATCAGAAGCATTCCATACACATATCCTGCAATCTGCATCCCAAGAAGAATATCTAATTGTAAGGCCTTCATCTTAATCTGAGTTCGTAAATGGTTGTTGTACTTAGAATATTTATGAGTAACAAACAACAAATTACCCATGATAGCAGCAAGGACAAAGCGATTGTCAAGACTCCAGGTAATCATATTTACACCACGGGGAGTTGGAAGAATTCTTTGGCGAGGGCCTCCTCGTGGAGGCTGAGGAGGCATTGGTGGAGGCGGAACTTTCAGATGATATGCCCGAGTCCAACGGCCAGCTTTTCCCTGGAACATGAAATTAGTTATACAATTGTTTTTTTTTTCCTGAAGCAACACAATTCACTAGAAAAGCCTACTGAGAAAAAGGGCAGGCTAAACGAACAGAAAACTATATGTTATCTTTCCTAAAACTTACATGTGATCTTCGTGATCTGGGAACCCAGATAATTGCACTCCCGTCACGAGAACAAGTAACTATATTGTCATGATTAAACCTATAAAATAAAATGGATTATTTACATTACTAGTAGTGATAATATATCCCCTAAAGTACAACATGTAGAATAGTGAGCTAAGAAAATAGAGAAAGGCACCAGAGAAGGAAATAAAGTAGAACACATCAAAGGAAAACTTAATATCCGACAATCACATAGAAGAGAAAAGAAACAAACCATGAATTTTTAAATTTAGGAACATTCTCTTCCTTTGAGGTGTCAGCTGCAGTAAATCTAGATGTTACAGCACAACCACTGAAATGTATGAAGAAATATAAATCAGCACAAGTTTGATAATATATCTACATGTATTTATATATATATATATCGTAGCATAAACTAACCTAAATTGTACGTAATTGACATCATTCTCATGGCCAGATAGCACATCAATCTCATGATTTGGTTGGTCTGGCTCATCTGAGCCTGGCTTAGAAGCAGCCCACACCTACAACCAGCTAGCAATTAGTAGAAATATATTGATGGATAGCTTCAATTCTCAGTTATATCTGAACCACTGAAAATGTAATATTTGCATTTTTCCGAAGCAAATGCCAGTGAGATAGAGACTAAACAAAATATTGCATAAATAGTACAGAGCATAAATGACCAATATACCCTTGCAAAAGTGTCTGAGCTACCGGTGACAAAGACTGTTCCATTAGAATTAAACGCACAACAGAAGATTTGATGGCTCTGAGTCACTGTGCTTAAGGATGGACCATTGTTTCTCCCTGCAGCCAAGCAATTATATGACCGCACTAAGTTCTTTCCCGAGTTAACAAGTTGGTTATTTTAGCTGCACTAGAGAAACAATTATATAACTGCACTAGAGAAACAACTCACCGACTATAGTGTCTGGCGGTCTTGGAATGTACATCCTTGGACTCACTTGAGAATTCCTGGCATCCCATATCCTACAAGTTCCATCATCTGACGAACTACAAAGGACAAGGAAATAGCATGAGGTTAAAAACATGGAAAAGGGCTTAACTTATAAGATAGTAGTTGTCCACAAATCGCAAATTAAAATATAAAAGATTCACAATTATTAACAAACATAAAGGAAAGTAAAGATTTGAATGAGTTAATAAATATATAAAAAATAAACATATGATACATATATACACATTTTTAGTGAGAGAAAGAGTAGAAAAATCATTAGTAAAAGGAAATCTACATACCAAAGAAATGGTATTTAGTCATATACAGTAGAAACTCAAGCCCACACAAAACCATCTTCTGATATTAGCCCTCAACAAATCGAACTCCACTCTACCTTTGTTCATACTCCAAAGTCTCAGCATCCAAATCACCCAAAAAATTCCAATCTAATGCAAATTTACTAAACGGTTCATTCAACCATAAGCATAATAATTCTCAAAGAATTCTCAAAGAACAATGAACCGATGCTCCATCTCAATAACCCTCACATCCTCAGCAATGTTACCATCTCCGCTGTCCAATTTACTAATCACATTCCACTATGAACCCATCAGGAATTTCTATTTCCTTCCTTGGCTGATGCAACCTTGGCTTTCTGTCTCCAAATACCTTTGCCTCTACAAATCTTATCCTAAGATTTGACCTTTCCCCTCTCAAAATCATCTCCTAATGTATTGACTTCAGCTATCCTCATGTTTCTTCTTCTGCATATCCCTATAGGTCTCTCACAAAATTTCAATCACAACTTAAAAAACTTCTGCATCCTTATAAGTCACTGAACTATTTGTACACATAATTTTTCAAATTATCTCAACCGCCCCTTCTTCAAAGTGTTGCAACACAAAAGAAAAAAAACAATGAAAACAAAAGAAAAGCCAGTATCACGTTGCATAACGATCAGCAAAGTCAAACAGAAGAATAAATTACTTACACAAAATAAGAAACTCCACATGAAATTGGTAAAAAAAAAAAAATTAAGAGGCCTTACGATAGAAGGTGGTATATAGAGCCCGGCCTGGGATTAAATGTAATGGCAGTTACAGCTCCAGTATGCCCTCGCAAAATGGAAATTGGCAGCCCGTCTGGCAAGCGCCACTAAAGACAAGAAATTATAGTAACTTAGAATGCCCAAAGAAGGCCGAAAACAAAAGAAAAATATAGTAAAAAGCAAAAAGTAAAACCAAAACTTCTAAATTGAGCAACAGATGAATCTTACTACTCGAATCATAGTGTCATTTGAGGAGGATGCCACCATAGCATTGTTGGAACTCACAGCCAGATCAGTGATGTCTCCCTACAAGCCTAAATGAGTAAATATAAAGGGAAAAACGGATAACTACCCTATCTTTGAGGGGCCAACAACAACTTACTTCATGTCCACGGCAGCTGGCCAAGCAAAACGCAGTTTCCATTAACCAGATCTTCACTAGGCGATCATCTGACCCAGTAATAACATATCTCCCTGAGCGATCAAATGTTGCTGCATCATTCACATCCAGATAAACCACCATGAGAACCATACCAAATTTTAAAGGTGTCTACCTCAAACTTGATAGAGAGAAAGAGAAGAAAAATGCTTGCAAATTTGCAATATAGTTGAACCAAAAATTTGTGTACTTAGATCAGATATCCGTAATATCATTCTATACTAAGAACACTGACAATGATTATCCCCACAGACAGATCAACCTTACTGGTATTTAAAGATAAATCCTAAATAGCTCAATTTGGGCCTAGAAAACCAGAGTAATGTAGAAATCCAGAATTATTAACTTACGAATAGAGCTTACTGCTGTCGGCCAAAATTTCGATATAAGTCTTGTCGCTATCTTTGTATCTTTAGTATTCCAACATAAGGTATAAGATGAAATAGAGCAGCCACAGTCTCAAATAAGCTAAACCCTAATATCTTCAATTAATGATTTCTCTCAATCTGTTCACACATATAAATCTGATCTTCTCTCCACTTTTGGAGGGACAAAAGAATTGAGCCCCATTCTATCCATATCTACTTGTATAATAGTTGTGAACTCTTAAAGAAAAACATACCACAATAAACAGCATTCCGATGGCCCCTTAGCCTCTTGGTATTTTGCATCTTCTGAAACATGGTCGACGGCTTTGCAATGGCATAAGATGCAGCACGAATAGACGGTCCACGATGATGTCTGGTGAAACCTCCCCCAATTTCCCTCAAGCTTAGCCCACAAACCTGATGAGCTTTTATATGAGGCCAACGCATGTAAGCAGGAGGGTGCTTCAATTTGTTGGTTACTTGATCCCTTTCATCTGAAAAGGAAGAAGGTGTTCCTTTTTCAATATAATGGAAAAATGCACCTTTTCCTAGAGGTAAAAATATAATTGAAACTTATGATGATAACCAGTAAAACAATGCAAATGTTGCACAAGAAATTTCCAAAAGAGGGGAAACACTTTCAAACCCGCTTGTATGGGAGATTAAATACCATAACACTACGAAAACTTGGAAAGAATTTTACAATCTGTATTACAAAACCAAATTTAGAAACAGAAAAACATTTGTCAATTCCTTGAGAAATCGTAACTTCAGCAATTAAAGATACCACAAGCGTATGAATTAAGAACTCAAAGCTTAAATAAATGTCACCTACGGGTCAGAAGTGAAAATGAACCAAGCCCCAAGAGAGTAGGTACATCAGCTGCATTTGGAGCATTTCCACCACTCATACCCCTTAGTGATGGGGCTTTAGTTGAAAGCAATTGCTTCAAAAGCTTTATCAAGTGATCACTTTCAATGTGAGGATACCTAAGAAGCAGCAATTAGCTTTTATAAGAACCGAATTTCATATTGATAGTAAGATGTGCGTCCTATACACAGGGGGTTACACAAAATTGTTCAACAGAAAAAAAAACAGCCAAGTATTAAAATCTAACCAAATATCCTCATAGAATACAGATGCCAAACTGACATCCATAAGAATAGAGATAAAATGAAGAAAAAACTCCAACTTTCCGATAGTTTTGAAGCTGTCCCAGATTGGTAATTAGTAAATAGCTCATACACACACACACACACACACACACACACATATATATATATATACATGTGTGTGTTACATATGTGTGTGTGGTGTGTGTGTTTGTGTGCATGGTAACACTACCATCCAGATCATACCCACAGTCTATTTAAAGAAGTATGTTCCATCTTATATAAGAAAATAATAAAAAAGTGAAATGGCTATATAGGATATGTCTATATGTAATTAACCTACAGAAAAGAACACAGTTCATGTTATTTGCATCATTGGTGTATAGTTTCTCATAGTAAACAAAATTGTTATATGATCAATATCCGTCTACTCTCACATTAATTTTGTGAGAACATGATAAGAAGAAGGTATATAGAGAATAAAAATATGTAGTGAAAGGAGTAACTCAGAAAAATTTATTTATTTTCACTATCCAATATGTAATTCAAGTGAGGCATGCTATAGAAAATCATATGGGCAGATCAGGCATGCAATTTAAAGTCATCTGCTCCTTTGTATTTCAACTGTAAATGTATAGTTGATATAATAAACGAAATAATGTTAACGCGAGAAGAGAGAAGAAATTATTTTTTTAGTCATTACTCAACAATATTATTTAAGCTAAAGATCATTGAATTTTATTTGGATAGGCATAGTTGATCTTCTCCTTTTTATATAGTTTACATATTTGACCAATGTATAATAAAGAAATTGATTGATCCCATATTCCCCAAAAAAAAAAAAAATCTTTGACCTTTGATTTAGCCATGAAACTTTGATTGCAGTGGTGGTAATGTGTTAAGAGTAAAAGGTAAATATGATGTAATAACTTAAAATTTATTTTATATATATATATATACACAGTACAATGAGAAATAGCCTGTCACACTGCACTGTTACAATGCATACTATAAGAAAACACCTTACTATCAAACAACTGAAAAGAAAAAGACCACAACTTCCTGGCTACAGAGCTATGCAATACTAGATTGACACTTACTTCAAGAAGTAACCGTTAGTGCCATTTGATATTTAGTACCATCAGTACCAGTAAAATATAAAGAAGAATACCTCACAACTGCTTGTATTAATTTTTTTATAAGTCAGCATATAGAAAGCAAGAAAAAATCATATTACATACCTGTGCATCAACATACTGTAGTTCAATGGAAATGATTTCCCATCATCACTTTCATCCCCAATGAGCATGCCATTCCTTGAATACCAAGAATGATATCTTCTAGGTAAAAGTTGATGTTCCAGAAGTTCGTTCCCTAACTGTACACAAGTTCTACGACATGGTCCAGCTGAGAGAAAATGCATAATTAGAAAATACACTTCTCCAAGGTCAATATCCACATCAGGTTCCTTTGCATGGCTTATCTCTGGATCCTCAGGTTTATTGTTGTCATGCACCAGACTGAAGCAGCTCAAAGGTTTCATACTAACAGAAGGTGCATCACGAGAGGGAAATTTTTGAAGAGCCATAGCTCCTGTAAAACCTATAAATAAAAGATCAGCCAATTACTAAACAATCATCACTGTCAAGCACAATGTATTTAACAAAAAAAACTTGCAAATAAATAAGATGATGGTAAGTGAAAGTGGCTAAGGTAAGTCGTAACTTGAAATAGAAAATTTAAGAACAGTGCTCTCTCTGCCTCCCTAACCCGACAGGAACACTTCCAGATACCACACGCATGGACAGTCTGGACAACTGTTAAACGCATAAAACCCAATTGACAGGTAGGGAAGATGCCCAACATATAATACCTAGCCAAGCAATTACTCCCTAAACCGCAAACCCCAAATCTCTAACTAAACCATCAGGTAAACTGCAAAGCAGATCCCACAGCTATTTTAACTTTCAAACGAGACCATATATACAACACTCAAACTTGATAACCATTGAAGATATTAGAATACCTATTCAATACTCCTAAATTAAATCTCATTGAAATATCCAATTCGAATTGCCCTGCACGGAGCGAATTGACCTGTTGAATGAGTCATGTAATCGATTCAACATCCCAGAAAACATAAAAATCCATACTAGCATCATGAAACCCTTACATTCCAGCAATGCATACCTCTATGGCAACCAATAAAACCCTACAAGTTCAATTCTTTTGCACTCCAAGCCAATCCCATATATGCACACACATAAATAGAGCAGAACCTTGTACACAACCCAAGACACGCCCAAAAACACAACCCCACCTCAAAATTCTCAGAGCAACAAAATACCAAATTGCAGAAATTAAATTCTAAAAAGAAAACATCTTTCTGTAAGTACCTTCAAGACGACATGGTTCAGAAGAGTAGTGTGGCGTTGATTGAGGATCCAGAGGTGGAAAAGTTGCAATACCAGAAATTTAGAGCTAGAAAAAATATCAAATTCATTTGTTTTTTTGTTTTTTTGTTTTTTGCCTTTAAAAAAACAAAGACAGATATGGAGAATTGGAGATTAGAGAGTGCCGTTCACGCGCAAGGTGGGGGCTTGTTTTTTTTTTTTCTTTTCTTTTCATTTTTTCAGATTCTTGGAGGGAGCTCTGGTGGGTTTTGGTTGGGCTTTTACTTGCTTGGAAATTGTAGACCCTCTGGGAAAGAAGGGAAAGCCTAGAGAAGATACAATACAAGCAAAGGGGTTGAACGAGGCGTTTTTAACCTTTATGCCCCTGTAGATGCTTGTCCAACTAATATATATGTTGGTGCGAGATACGGTGCAACGTGTAACGGCGTCGTATAGTCCCCCCAGGTTTCGTTTGGACTGCCCACATAATCTGTACTTTTTTCTTACCTTTTCCTTTTTATTTCTTCTTTGTTACTTACTCGTATATTTTTACCGTACCCTTTTGATTGCATGACAGGAGGACATCGGCACTCAAATCTCAATTCCATAGTTTTTAATCCATGCACGTATGATTTCCATATCACCTACTGGCTACTAGCTTACTGCAACGTCTACTTTTTTGGGTTCGCCAATGTTTTTTTGTTTTGATTGAAATTTTTTAGGGGTTTTGGATAATTCTAATTTAAAAGAAAAAAATTATAGTAATAAAATGACAATTGAAATATATAAGTTTTCTTAGTTTGAATCTCCTTTTTATTAACAAAATTTACAAAACGACCATAGAAAAATCACATACATATATGCTTTTGTTTATGATAATTCACAAATATACAATGATAAAAATTTTACCTCATATAAAAAAAATTCATTAATTATTTTTTCTCTTATGACTCCTACAGGGGTCAGTGAAGTTCCAAGAAACTGTTATTTGGAGTAAAAGAAAAAGAAGTTCCCAGAAACTGTTTGAGTTGCTCAAAGGTCTGTGTATAGGACGAAGTTGGAGCTCAAATGAGAAGAGCATCATCTATTTTGGGCCTAAGGTGGAATTGAAGAAAGCCCATGTGAGCCCTACAGGCTCAAGCTTTGCTTCTCTTAACAAGTTTGGGATTAATCAATAAATAAAGCCGACTATTAACATACAAAGCCCAAGTACACAATCTGCTGTTACAAATGTGGTTTGTTTTCGTAGTCTTCAGAGAAGAGAAATTAAAATTCCAAGAGCCCGTTTGGAAACGTTTTCTGGAGGTGATTTTGGATTAGCTCTTGGGATTTCGGGCCATTTTCGGGTCATTTTACTCTCCTTCAAACAGTAAATTTTTTTAAGTCTTAGTAAGAGGGAGAAGGATTAAGGATTTACCCGGTGTGAGATATTACATTGTTCGAGGAACCTTAGATGCGGTGAGGAATTCACCTCTGGAAGCGGGCTAGTCTCCGAAAATTCTCGTTAAAGTTGGAGTTAATCTTACCGTTTTTATTTACAAAAAATGGTCGTAAATTTAGAATCTCAATCAATCTAAAATCCAATTCTCAAGTGAGAAGGAAAGAAAAAGTAAGTGCAGAAGAGGAGTACAACACCGTACTAACGATACACCAACTACTTTACTATCGGTCACCCATGAGTATTTAGCCGTACGTCTTGATCAAAATCGTAGTTCAAATTCAAGTCGGCTTAGTGAGGGCGACCGTGAAAGTCATCGAATGGGTCAGTCTTTTACGACATGCTTCTTAAAATACTATTTTCTACAATGTATACAAAACATATGATTTTGCATTTTTAATATTTAAGAATCTCTTTCATAGGTTACTTTGAAAATAAATTTGTACGAATAAACATTTGAGAATGATTTCCAAAGGCGGTGAGAACAATGATATTAGAGATATTAGCATTTGTTACATCATATCCCGCAAATTCGAAAAGACCAGGTGATTCTCTCAATGGACTCTCACACACACACACACCACCCACAAAATGCACATTTCCCTCACGATCATCATCTTCACTCAAAGAAAAAACCAAGTGAGGCACCTAAAAAGGGGCTTGAGCACAATCTCATGGTGTCACCACCATCGATTAGCCACCACGACCATAACCCCCCTTCTCAAACTTTTTTGCTCCCTCGAGTTCTTCTATTCTCCCTTGGAGAGCTCCTCTCTTATCGAGTGCAGCCGATAAGCACCAAACAAGGCAAAATCGTTCAATCTTTGCGACCTCGACTTGCGGCCACCTAAACCTCACTCGCACCATCTTTTAACTCACCTCGACGTGATGAGGACAACTATGGTATCATCCCCCCTCATTGACCTCGAGTGGACGAAGCTTCGACGGTGAATGCTTAGATGGATTCGAAGCTTTTCGATTCAATTTCGATCGTTCTAGGTAAAATCAAACCACAAATTCATTCCCAATAGATTTCTTAGGTCGTTTAGATGCGTTTTGATTAGTTGCATACCGAATTTGTTGAAAATTTGACGAAAGAAAACTCTAGTTCTCCATGAGATTTGTATAATTTGGCAACGACGCGTGGCAGTGCAAGATCCTCCTTCCTAACCTTATATCTCTTTGCGCTTATTAGAATAAATGCATTTTGAACTCGTACATTTGTCACACTTTGAACCCTGTACTCATTATTCGGTCACTTAACAGTATGAAATGGCGGAGTAGGGCCATTCAGCTCCTTTTTCCGTCCAAGGTGTTATGTTGCCATTAAAAGTAAGGGTAAAATGGGAAATTTTGACACGTTGTCACTCTTTTGTCATGTCAGCTGCGACGTGGAATGGTTTTGGGACCCAAAAGTGCCAAATCAGGCATCTCTCTCCAGTTTGCATTAGAGGTCGAAATTGGGGGAAAAATTATAGGGTTTGAGTTAGATTGAAAGACTTATTACGCTAAGTGTACTAGAAACACGCCACAAAATCTCAAAATGCACCAGGAACGGAAATTTTCCTCAGTGTGCTGCGGGAATGGTAACACCGTCAATACCGTTACACCATCTTATTAACGCCGTCCTTGACGACGTTAATGTTTGTAGATGTGGAGCACTCTTTGCAGACGTGGAGTCGTCGTGGTACAGTAGATAAGGACGTGTAAAATGGGGTGTACTAGGGACATCAAAATTGGCTTGAGAGAATTCGAATTGGGGATAATTCCTCTACTAGGGTTTAAAAAAATTTGGGGGAATTACTAGCATCAAATTTGCGTGGGAAGTTGCGTTGGGATTGCAGAATTTGCGATTGGGCGGACGAACGACTTGAAAGAGGGGGATTACAATAATAGGGAAGGTGGCAGCAATGAATACTTCATGGGAAGGTGGCAGTATGGAAGAGAGTAGAGGGTTGGAGGAGTATCGAAGGTGCTTTTGTGGGAAGGTGGCCACAATGAAGACTTCGTGGAAAGATGATAACCCAGGGAAGAGGTTTCTCATTTGTCCAGATGCTCGGGTAAGAAGGCTATCCCTCTCAATTTGGTTTACATTTCTGGGTTCTGGATTTGAATTTCCGGGTTTGAATTTCTAGATTTGAATTTCTGGGTTTGAATTTATGGGTTTACAGATAATGTGTATGGTTTGAATTTCTGGTTTTACTAATGGTTAGAGATTAGGTTTTGTTGGAATTAATTGAGAATTTATTGGTTTGTTGGAATGAATTCATAAATTCTAGAATGAATTGATAATTTATTGGTTTGTTGGAATGAATTCATAAATTCTAGGTTTGTAGCCGTTTGATACTTGGGTAACTGGTGATGGGTTTGATAATGCAGGTTCAGTGGCAGATATCTCGTGGAAAAGGGTGTGACTTTTGGGAGTGGTTGGACCCAAATATGTGCAAAAGGTCAACAAAAATAATTCCCAGGCTGCTTCGGAAGCTTGACGTTGGAGAAGAAAAATTTCTGAATGAAAAAAGGAAGGTGTTTAGGCTTTGGATTGCCCTTATGGTGACTTGAGTTGTAGTGATTGGCATTAGCCTAGGAATTATGTATGGTTCGTCTTAGGATTGCCTTATGGTGACTATGAGCTTATGATGATTTGTTATGTATGAGGTAGATTGGGCATGCTATAGTGGATGTTATGAATGTTGGGATGCGATGAAATGTGATGAACGTCTTGTGTAAGATATGAATTTTTGTGATGAATGTGAATGTTATGAATATTTCTGATGAGTTTATGTGATCTTGGTTTGGGAATGTGATGAATATGTGTGGGCAGTGCAAATGTGATGAACTTGGAATATGTGATGAACTTCATGTGGAGGTTAGAACTAAATACTTTCACTATTTCGATTCCAAACTAAGGCACTGCAAAAACGTGACCATTACATTAAATAGTTCAAATCTCTATCAATACAACACCATTACAAAATATTGGAATGTCTAGTAAAAAAAAATCCAAACACCATAAGCTTCTAATGTCTACTAATAATGCCAATGAGGTAGCAATTCCTTTGCTTGCTTGAGTCAATCTTTGTTGGTTTTCTTTGGCTTTGGAGGTGGCTTTTGCTTTGTCATCCCTTTTGAATTGGCAGGTGACTTGATCTTTCTTCCCTTTGAACTGGCAACTGGACTTTGTTCTTGCAGCTGGGCTTAATGCACAGGTAGGCTAACAGGGGTACTGACTTTCCTTGTAGACTTTTTTTGTCTTGTTCTAGTTGGGGTTGTGGCCGGTGAAGAGGTATGTGCAGTTGGAATTTGGCTCGTTGAAACTTCACTTGCTGGAACTTGGCTTGCTAGAACTTCGCTTGCTGGAACTTGGCTTGCAAGAACTTGGCTAGACTATATATACAAGTAATAAATCCAATACAACACATACACCCAAAATCAGCACAAATACCTAAACCAGCACATATACATCCAATATACAGCTAATCCAGCCAATATACATCCAATCTAGCCAATATACATCCAATATACAACAAATATACATCCAATACAGCTCACACAACACGTATACCTCAGATACATCATATATACATCCAATATACATCCAATATACATGCTAACAGGCCACACAACATATTTACAACACATATATACCCTAAAGAGAAAGATATACATCAAACCTACATCTAATACAGCTCACACATCAAATATACATCCAATATACATGCTATACAACCCACACAATAGATATACAACACATATATACCCTAAACAGAAACATATACATCAAACCTACATCTAATACATCCAATATACATCTAATACAACAAATATACCTGTGCATCGACCACATTCCCAACATTTGCTTTTCTGTCTGCATCTCTCTTTTTCCTTTGTTCTTACTTGCGCTTGAAATTTGCTTCCTTATTAGGATATATTGGCTTTGTGCACGCAGGATGCTTGTGTCCATCAGACCCACAATTTCCACACCTTAAAGTGGAATGGTACCTAGGAAACTTCGTAGGATTTGATGATGCCTCCTCAGTCTGACTTCTCTTCTTTTTCATCTTCGGCCTCCCATACTGCTTGTGATATTTAGCAGGCTTGAGTGGTGGAGCCCCAACTTTTTCCCATTGGTCTTCATTAGGAAATGGTGTAATGATCCCCTCATATGCCTTCGTATACGCATCATGATTATAACAATGATGGAAAAACATCTCTGGATTTCCCTAAAACTAGCTTATTGCACTGCATGCATGAGAACATGAGACTCCACTAAGGTCATATCTTCGGCATGGGCAGGTTTGGAGATTCAAGTCCATTGAAAATCTTAGTCTGAATGGATGAATGATATCGAAAATGTTATTCCCACAATGAGTGGGAATCAATCTCTGCCCTTTCAGCTTATGATCTTCTAACAGGGTCTGGATCCCTTTGCCGACTAGGTAGCCATGCCACAATTGACCTTGATCATGTCTCCTAGATAGCAACACAGTGATGTACTGCCTCACTTTGTCTAATACAGACAAAACGGGTTTGGCTCTATACGTCACAATAGCCTTATTGAATGCCTTAGATATATTGTTTAGGAGAATGTCACACTTGAAATCAGTCCTGAAGTGGGATCTGCACCACTGCTTAGCATCATGTTCCTTTAGCAATCTAGCTGCACTAGGGCTCATATCTTCCATTTCCTCGTCTCTTCCTGAAACCAAGGAATGATGGTGGCTCTTGCAATTGCATCCATCTGTTCTTTAAGGGCCATCCTCTTATAAGTCTAGTTGAAGTTTTCATACAGATACTTTAAGCAATGGCGGTGCTCTACATTAGGAATTTTCTGACTAACTGCCTCAATTATTCCCTTATGCTTGTCTGTCATAACTAACAACCCCCTGCTATCTCGAATATGCAAATCGTACTGCAAGATCTCCAAAAACTACCTCCAACTACTGTAATTTTCCACCTTACATATATCATATACCACGGGAAACATCCCATTGTTGGCATCAACTCCTATTGCTGACAGAAGTTGGCCCGGGTGAATCCCTTTTATATGGCATACATCTAACCCTATAAACGGTCTGCAACCTTTCACCCATCCATCTTTGCAGGCTTTGAAGCAAACATATACCCTCTCAAATCTGGCTATACCATCAGACTCTATCTCGGACTTCACAATCACAGTTGAACCTAGATTGGTCTTCAACAATTGAAGACAATATTCTCCAAGTATTTCATATTGTCTTTGACATGACCCTTCAACGAGCTTCTGAATCATGATCCTTGCCCTATAGCAGGTGGCTCTTGATGGTCTGTAGCCAATTTCAAGACAGACAAGATCTTGAAATTCTGTAAAATCCCATTTGCTACTGAACAACTGCCTAGCATATTGCCTTACCATCCACTTGAAATCAGCATGAATATTGAATGTCCCTATACCACACACATGCTCCTCATTCAACTCCCTTATCTGCAAACATGTTCCCTCTTCCACTGAAGATGCTAAAATAACAAATGGACACTCATCACAACATTTAACCTTCACACGATCTGGTTGATCCCTGAAGAACTTTAGCAGTCTTCCTTGAATTTAGAGTACTTTCTTATTGCATCTCTAAATGTAGCAACATCTTAGAATTTCAGCCCTAACTCAGACCTAGGATTCTGCATTTCAAGAGTGGGAACAAACTCTCTGCACTTGGGGATAGGTTTCTTCCTAGTCTTTTTTTTTTAGGAATTTCATCTTCATTATCACTTAGGTCATCCAAAGTGCCAATCCTAAGTGATAAAGGGGCATCCTCATCGTCATTTACCACTAGCCCTTTTTCCACTTCCACATATGCCCAAATGCCCCAAATAGCTCATCATCCCTCACCACTATGGGTACCTCACCATCCTGATTAAATGCTTCCTCTTTAAAAGGAACAAAGTCTGGATCATCACTGTCTTCCCCAAAGCCACTATCTTCAGTATCTTCACCATTGTCACTAGATTTCTCTTCAATGAAAACCTTGGATTCCCCTTTAGCTTTCTTTGATGCTGCTGGTTGAACCTTAGGAACAATTACTTTGGCTTTCCCTTTATCCTTCCTTCACAAGCTTGGCCTTTAGAATGATACTTGGGTAACTGGTTTATCATAAACTGGTTCTTGAGTAACTACTGGTTCATCATGAATTGGCTCTAGAGTAACTACTGGTTCATCCTGAACCGATTCTTGAGTAACTGGTTGATGATGAATTGATTCTTGAGTAACCTGATCTGGTTCTTCATTTACTTGCTCCACCTGAACCGATTCTTGAGTAAATGGTTGATGACGAATTGATTCTTGAATAACTGGTTCTTGAGTAACCTAAACCGGTTCTTCATTTACTTGCACCACCTGAGTCGATTCTTGAGTACCCTCACCATTATGAACAGATTCTTGAGTACCCTTACCATCATGAGCTAGTTCTTGAGTAAGGTCTCCATCATGAACTGGTGCTTGAGTAAGGCCCCCATCATGAAACTTTATCGTAACAGGCACATGTTCAATATTGACATCCTCAACAGCATGCCTGCAGTATATGTTCAAGGTCCTAGATTTCGTCTTTGCTAACTTTTTGACCAAGTCCAAAAGTGTCCGATCATTTCCTAGTTTAAAAAACCTTCCTCGCTGTAACGACCAGTCCCGAATTCCTGGATTAGATTAGTGACTAATGAAGGATTAGTGAGAGTAATTGGTGATTAGTTGAGCGAAATCGACTGGACGGTGTAAAATGACCATTTTGCCCCTAGTCATGGGCAAAATGTTTACTCTTGACCCGGGGAGCCAAACGGACGAGGGCCGATGACCATGACGTAGTTCAGGACGTCACGAGTCTGTAGACAGGCGGCACATCCAAATCGGACATCGAACAGAGAAGTTATGGCCAAGGGAAGTTCATTTGGATTATGCATGCATTTCGAGGTGGAAACACTTGGCTAAATCTGATTAGTTGACTTTATAGTGTGGGACCCTTGGATGAGTGACAAGTGTCACTCATTCTATTGGTCATTAACCCCAAAAAGTAGATCTTAATCATGATTGGTGGGTTTAATATTATAATATTAGTTTTGGGCTTATTTTATAATATCCTTTAACTACTTTCTCTCAATCTCAGCCATCCATTCCCTCACACCCCTCATCCTCACCATTCACTCATCTGATCCTCACCACCTAAACCTCACATTCTTCTTCTTCATCGATCAAAACTTCATCATTTTCCCTCTCAAAACAAACACAAGGCACAACCATCTCACAACCCTCAAACTTCATCCTTTGCTCGTGGAACTTGAATGAAACTTAGAAGGGAGATCGAGGCGAGTCGACTTGTGGCCACGGGTCAAGCCATCGTGGACGACGGTAGACGGTGGCCGGGTTTGGTGGCCAGGGACCGAAATTGTTCAAAATGTCATAATTCGGGTTTAGGGAGGCTGTTGATCGTTCTAGTTGGACCCAATGGGTTCTGGGGGCTTAAACGAGCCTAGGGGTGGTCGTGGTCGTGCACGACGGCGATGGTAAGTGGCCTTCTCGAAAATATGTTAGTTTTGGTCTAAAAATGGCAGATCATGTTTTAAGGAATGATAACTGTTTGGTTCATTGGAAAATTCTTATGAGGTTGCAAAGGATCGAGAGGGATTGGAAGCAAGGCCTGGGGTGGCCGAAGATGGCGGAGGAGATGGCCGTCGCCATTCTTCGATCATGGAGGTATGGTTTTGGTTTTTTTTTTTCCGTGGGTTTGAAAGCATAAATGAATAGGAAATGGTTAGAGGAACCTATAGGGATTAAAATAGAGGAAAACGGGTCGAAAAGGGGTGAAAAATGGATGTGAACCTTGACCACCGGTTCGGTTAGACTGGACTATCTAAACCGGTTTGAACCAGCCGGTCTGCAGAGGTAGAGGATGACACTGTTTGGCGCATGGGCTTCACGCTCAGCCCCTTTGGGTGGCGCGTGGGGGTGCGTGAAACATAATTTGGGGTAGTGTTTAACATGTGAGACCCCGGGTACCACATGCGTAGCTTTAGATACCGTGACAGGATTGGTTATATGATATATGATAAACATGATTTCTTGGATTTGCGAAATTGTGTTTTATGAATGATAAATGGATTTGGGCTGAGATCGCACATATGTTTACTATGTTATGGATTTGTATAAATGGATTTAGGTAGAGGCCCGTGTGACTTGAATTTACGGAACTTGGGGCTGAGACCCTAAATATCGTTGTTTAAACATATGTGGTTTGATAAATGGTTTTCTTATGCATGCATGCTTTTTAGTGAAGGGCATAAAGGTCTTTTATGAAATGTGTTTTTATTAAACTATTGCTTTTAATGCACTCACAGTCTTTTCTGGTTTTTATTGCCCTTCAGGTTGATTACGGATGCGGACTGTAGCAGAGACCGAGACATCACACTCCTCCACCGGATCCTGGTGTGCTCTGGAAGCCGGTCGGGCTAAAGGTTTAAATTTTTCCCGGTGTGACACTTCGTGTCAGACGGGATCATGACACATTCGTGTAAATCTCAGGGGGATTGGGATGGGTCGTGTCAAGTGGTATCAGAGCACGTTTGCTCTTGTGGTGCGCGCAGGTCGAGGATGTGATGTCTCTATGGGTTGCAGTTCGTTATGAACTTGATAGTTAGGACGCCGATATGATAGTTAGTAGGATTGAATCATGGATCGTTTTAGTTCAGAATTCGATGCTGGGGTTTCCATAGTTCTGTCATGGTTGGCAGTGTGGAACTCTACTGAAGGATGAACGTAATAGTACTTTAGAGTTTTAACCACTCCCAGGGTTAGTTCGGGACCGTTAATTACGATGCTGTAGGATCAGTTTTGATGATAGTTAGGAGTTGTGACCATTAGATGGTCGGATCTTGTTGAGTTAGATGGCTATGGAGTAGCCAGGTTTTCCCGAACCCCAATTGAGTGATGTAACCATTTTTTGCGTGATGGTCAGGAAATGCGAACCCTAGTTGAGCTAACGACAGGATTGGATTGACGTCCTTACAATGTCAGGACCGCGGGGTCGGTCAGATTTTAGATTTTACTGCTAAGGACAGTTGGGTTCAGAGGAATCCTAGGGTGTGATATTGGAACCCTAAGGTATGATGTATGGTTCGGAAATGTGAGCTGGCGAGTGGTTTAACTTTGACGACTTTTCGGAGCTGAGAGCGTCGGTCGGTCATGTCATGTCGGCTTTGGTGATGGGACTGCACTCTGTAGTCGAGGTTATATTAATCGGTTGACCTAGTTGGTTGTTGTACTACTTTAGTTGTGATGGATAGTTGGTACAGCTAAGGTCATGGGCGACCTGGTAGACTACATTGGTTGAGTCGAATTAAGATTGGTTAGAGATTGGTTGGACAGGTTACCAGGGTTGGTACATGTCGATGGAATCCCAGAGTTAGGATTTAGAGTAGTGAATAGTGGCGGTTGATTCCGGTTGGATGCGGAGTCTCGATAGCGAGCTCTGATGGTTAGGTCTGCACGAGTCTGTGGCAGGCACTACTAACGAGGATGGATGTAGTTGTGGTTATTGAGAATCAGAGGGCGTTCAGGGGACGTTTCCTCTTTCTAGTACGAATTGTCAGGATGGTTGTACCCAGAGTTGTTGGGTACGAGGGTGGCAGAGTTTCTCCAGTTAGAGCAGAGGTACAGGGTCGTTGCTCGGTATGAGAAAAGATCCAGGGTTATCTAATTCGCATAGTGCGTGTTGATGCTGATGCTGATGCTAGTGTACTGGTGCAGGTACCAGTAATTGTGATGACGATGAGTCACGAGTTGGGATGTGACTCCGTCGAGATGGGCACATGTTTGGTACTTGGGATCCAGCAGTGGATCTCAGATAGAGTTGGACTGGACGGGATCTAGCAGGGATTGAGATGTGAGAATCGAGTAGTAGTGGCCCACACCCTTTTGGATGTACATAAACGGTATAAGCCGATAGATGAACTTGGTAGTGAGTTAGACTAGTTACGGACACGTGGTTGATGTCCGAGTGTGTTGGTTTCGACATGGTTGGAACTTCGGAATCGAGAAAGGTTATGATTGAGGTGACGAGGGGAGTGCTTGATTCCGCTTTGGAAATGGGTATTTCGGAGTCCTTTAGGGTGACTTCTCAGGTTCTGCCATGGTAGATGATGGTTATGTCACCAGTACATTGATCGTGTATTGGTCGGTGGACCCGCATTTGATTTGGGTCATCAGGAGGAGTTGTGTATTTTGAAGTTAGGTGAATGAGATTTCTCATCCTCTGCTTGGTGGCAGACGATGTTGGGTTACATGGTGTGATGAATGCAATGAGTTTTGTTTGCATTCATGTAGGATGAATGTTGATGTCACCATATTGGATCATCCTTGGTTTTCCCTAGGTGGGATGACGAGGATCAATATGAGGTAATTAAAGAGGACCCAAAATCTCGGCGTGTCTCGTCGTTGACTGATCTGTTTAGATATGGGAAATGGTTGAGGAGTGATATAACTGACGAAGGATTCAAAGAGGGTGTAAAACCCTATGATCAGGTTTCAGGTGGATTGTTAGCTGAGTGAGCATATGCGGATCCTAGGTGGATCTGGATCGCGATCTTGATGATCAGCTTAGGTGGAGAGTTTATTACCCTGTCTTAGATATTTGGATATGGGAATGTTGGGACTGAACTTCTTTTCGAGGTTAATCCCATATGGTGTATTAATCGAACGAGTAGGTATCCGATGGGGTCGGATTTTGTCAGCCTTAGAGGTGTGAATGTTGGGATTGGCTTCCCTATAAAGTCAATCGAATGTAATATGTTAATCGATTGAGCAAGTAACTGTTAGGTTCAGAGTTGGTGTGTCTCGATAAACGTGGGTGAGATTTAATGCCTAGTTAGCATGAATAGGTACGCCTTGGTAGGCGTGAGTTGAATTGGTACGTGTTGGATTACGTGAATTGGGAGTAGACGTCGTTGCTGGTCGGGGTGACCGTGGGACTCGAAATGGATGATGGGTTAGGGTTTTGTTCTGTCTAGTACTAGATTGGATAGATGGACTCTAGAATTGAAACGTGTTTAGCTACGATCTAGGTTGTAGGCTGGTTGATGGATGGGTGTACGTACCCTGTACGTTGTTCGAGGTACGACACTGGGCATGCTTGTGCTGCCTGGTGGTGGTATATAGGATATACCAGGGGTACGTTGGTGAGCGTGTTGGTAGTCGGCTTAGTCCCGATACCATTGGATTAGTTGAGGACGTGAATTGGACATTGGATACTGTGTACTGGGTAATGTTGTTTCTGATGGATCTAGTTACACATAGGTCGAGTGAGATGTTGGTAAATGTGTACTCAGGTCGAGCGAGTTGGCGGTTAGTGTAACCACAAGTGAGTATAGTGTCAGTTTTCGACTGGCGACGGTTAAGTGGTGACAGTTTGGAGGGATGTTTCAACATGGATCAATGAGTGAGTTTTGGTGACTCCCAGTGGGAGCAGACGCCAGGATAGATTAGGATTGAGAAAGGAACCGTCAAGTTGTTTGTGTCAGTTAAATGGTAGAATTGTTGGGTGGTATCAACTCAAAACGTGTGATTACTATCACTCGACATGGTTGAGTGTAGTTGATATGACGTGAGTGTTGGTGGAACGTCTGGTTGTAAACAAGTATCGTGTTGGTTAGTTGGTGTACAAGTGTACATTTGTTATGAGGTCGAAATTTACTTTCCACGAGGTGGTTGTGGAATCGAGATAGTTTGAATTTCGAGGATGAAATTAATTAAGGATGGAAGGTTGTAACAACCCGTCGCGAATTCCGGGATTAGATTAGTGACTAATGAAGGATTAGTGAGGGTAATCGGTGATTAGTTGAGCGAAATTGACTGGACGGTGTAAATTGACCATTTTGCCCCTGGTCATGGGTAAAATATTAACTTTTGACTCGGGGAGTCAAATGGACGAAGGCCGATAACCGTGATGTAGTTCGGGACGTCACGAGTTCGTAGACAGGTGGAACGTCGAAATCGGATGTCGAACGGAGAAGTTATGGTCACGGAAAGTTCATTTGGATTAGCATGCATTTCGAGGCAGAAACACTTGGCTAAATCTGATTAGTTGACTTTATAGTGTGGGACCCTTGGATGAGTGACTAGTGTCACTCATCCTATTGGTCATTAACCACAAAAAGTAGATCTTAATCATGATTGGTGGGTTTAATATTAGAATATTAGTTTTGGGATTATTTTATAATATCCTTTAACCACTTTCTCTCAATCTCAGCCATCCATTCCCTCACACCCTTTATCCTCACCATTCACTCATCTGATCCTCACCACCTAAACCTCACCTTCTTCTTCTTCATCGATCAAAATTTCATCATTTTCCTTCTCAAAACAAACACATGGCACAACCATCTCACAGCCCTCAAACTTCATCCTTTGCTCGTGGAACTTGAATGAAACTTAAAGGGGAGATCTAGGCGAGTCGACTTGTGGCCACGGGTCGAGCCGTCGTGGACGGTGGCCGGGCTCAGTGGCGAAGGACCGAAATGGTTCAAAATGTCATAACTCGGGTTTGGGGAGGCTGTTGATCGTTCTGGTTGGACGCAACGGGTTCTGGGGGCTGAGATGAGCCTACGGGTGGTTGTGGTCGTGCATGACGGCGATGGTAAGTGGCCTTCTCGAAAATATGTTGGTTTTGGTCTAAAAATAACAGATCTTGTTTTAAGAAATGATAACTGTTTGGTTCATTGGAAAATGCTTCTGAGGTTGCAAAGGATCGAAAGGGATTGGAAGCAAGGCCTGGGGTGGCCGTGGTGGTCGGAGACGGTGGAGGAGATGGCCGTCGCCATTTTTCGATCACGGAGGTATGGTTTTGGTTTATTTTCGTGGGTTTGAAAGCATAAATGAATAGGAAATGGTTAGAGGAACCTATAGAGATTAAAATGGAAGAAAGCGGGTCGAAAATGGGTGAGGAATGGCCGTGAACCGTGATCGCCGGTTCAGTTGGACCAGATCGATCTGAATCGGTCTGAACCGGTCGATCTGCAGAGATAGGGGATGACACTGTTTGCATGTGGGCTTCAAGCGCAGCCCCTTTGGGCTGCGCGTGGGGGCGCGTGAAGCATAATTTGGGGTAGTGTTCAACATGTGAAATAATCTATTCGATGTAACAAATATTTTGGGACTGGTTTTGTGTCAATCAGACACCGTCTCGATATAGTTCGGGACGTCCGAAGGTTTAAGATAGAGTTTAAAAATAGTTAAAAATTCGGAAAAATTACGGGGATTCAATGAGATGTTAATAAGGTAGTTAGTAACCCTCTAAAGTGATTTGGACAGGTTTGGGATTCCCGGTGACGACGATTAGCCCGGGGAGGCTTGCCACATGAAAATCGAGGCGGTAGCTTAGGACGGTGTGTGAGTGGACCTTGATTTCTAAACTGTGATGCATGCATAAATGTTCTATATATATTATGGATATGATTTCTATGATGATGATTTGGATATTAGTGATTTACATGATTGCACGTATTTTGAGGCGATTTACATATTTGCACGTAAATCGAGGTTTACGACTTTGCACTGAGTATACGTGCTTATAGTTTTAGAAATGGTTTAATGAAATAGTTTTGGATTTGAAAAGGTAAACTCGAGCACGAGACCCATTTGTTTTGGAAACCCTCGGACTCGAAGTCTTTTTTAGTCACGTTATCGGGCCAGGGGTCCAATTGATTCGTGAACTGATTTCAGATTTGGAAATATGGAATCGAGCACGAGACCCATTTGATTTACGAACTCTCAGACTTGAAGTCCATTTGATTTTACAAGGCATCGGGCTCGAGGCCCAGTTGGTTTGCGTATCGGGCTCGTGTCCTAGTTAACTTACGTATCGGGCACGAGACCCATTTGGTTTACGATATCAGGCACGAGGCCCATTTGGTTTATGAAATTGGGCACAAGGCCCAGTTGGTTTACGAATCGGGCTGGAGGCCCAGTATATGAATTCGGGCTTAGGGTCCAATTATGGTTTACGATTGTGATTTCGGGTCAGGGAACCATAAATGGATTTCTGCTTCATGACGGTTTATGGGGACCGGGCATGAACCTTTGAAAGGTTTTAAGAATGATTTCAAATGGTTTTTATATACCATCCTTATATATTTATGGATTGTATCCTCTGGGGAGGGTCGTTGGCCTGGGTGGACCCCGGAGTAGTCACGGAGCACTAATTGAGTGGAGTCACCCCCATTGGGTACCTTACTCTCAGGAAGGCTATTATAGATTATAACCCCCAGGGAGGGTCATTGATCTGCAGACATTGACCTGGATGAACCCTGGGGAGACTTGGGATTTGAGACCCCGGTATCACGCGCGTTGCTTTACATACCGTAACAGGATTGGTTATATGCTATATGATAAGCATGATTTCTTGGATTTGTGAAATTGTGTTTTATGAATGATAAATGGATTTGGGCTGAGATCCCACATATGTTTACTATGTTATGGATTTGTATAAATGGATTTGAGCAGAGGCTCGTGTGACTTGAATTTACGGAACTTGGGGCTGAGACCCTAAATATCGTTGTTTAAACATATGTGGTTTGATAAATGGTTTTCCTATGCATGCTGTAACAACCCGTCCCGGAAGCCGGGATTAGTAGACTAAGTAAGGTGTGATTAGTGTGGTTAAGCGGCGGTTAGGTGGTCCCGATAGGTCCTTGAGCCTAGAATGACGACTTTGCCCCTGGTTCGGGCAAAAACGTTGACTTTTAGTTCAGGCGGTCAAATGGGTGTTGACCAGTGACCAAGACGTAGTTTAGGATGTCACGAATCCATAGGCAGGTGGCACGTCCGATTCCGACATCCGAGGAGGAAGTTGCGATGTTCGGAAGGTTGAGGGCATAGCTGTAATTTGGGTAAATTAGGGGGAATAGTTGACTTTTTGTAGAATCGAGTTTTGGTACGATGACCTAAGATGGTTAGATAGTTCTTGTCGTCCTGAGTTCGATGACAGGCGGCACGTATTCATCGGACTTACGAGGTGTGAGATATGGGTCTAGGAAGTTAGTGGCAAAACCGTAAAAATGAGTTAAAAGAAAGGGTAATTTGGTCTTTCTGCACATTGGGATTTATGCACAGAGACAGGAAATGGACGGCTGGGATGGAGCCAGTTGGTGAGAGAGTGAGGAGGATTGGTGACACGTGTTTCAGGTGGAGTGGCTTCTGGTGAGTTCGAGTGTGTGCACGGCCCAAATAATTGGGGTGCACCCGTGTGTGTGTGTTCGTGATGGTTCAGAAAACAAAGGGAGATTGTGAGGGAAATTGAGGGGTGATCGAGGCTGATTGTGGTGGTTGCTGAGTTCTGGTGAGTGAGTGAGGGACGGGAGAGTGAGAGGGAGCTAGTGAGAAGGTTGGGAGGTGAGGAATCGTGGTGTGTGTGAGTTGAGAGTTCAGGGGGAAACTCAGAGAGGAAAACAGAGAGTTGGTTGGTGGTGCAGCCGTGATCGATCAGTCGAGGTCAACGGACGTGCTCAGAGAATGGAGGAAGGCAGGAGGAGCTACTACCTCGCGGCTGAGCTCACGACGGCGGCAGGAGGACAGGTAAACCCACACCCCCGTTTCCTTGCTCTGTTTAGCCGTTGAGTTTCAAGTTGAGAGTCGTGAGTCTAGAGGCCGAGTCGAGGGAATTGGAGGTTAGAGTGAGACTCAAGGAGGTCCCAAGCTTCGACTGAGTGTGCTGTCGTGACGGGGAGGTACACGGCGGAGGATGGCACGACAGGGGTAATTGGGTGCTCTGTTTTGGCCGTGGGTTCAAACGGTGAGTCGTCGAGTTTGGGGCTGAGTCGAAGGTCTAGGAGGGTTGGTTTAGGTTCAGTGAGGTCCAAGGAAGAGTTTAGTGAAGCCACCGTGAAGGGAGGTGAGCTGGGTGGCTGGATCGTGAAACAGGTGTTGTTGACCGTCTGGTTTCGAGCTTCAGTCGACGGGATTGAGGCGGTGTCGAAGTCTGAGGAGTTAGGGGAATGGATAGCTTGGAACTGGACGAAGCTGTGGGTGAAGAAAGGGAGAAAAATCGTGCAGGCACGGCGGTGAACCGCTGACGCCGGTCTGAGTTGCAGACCACTGTACCGAACCGGTTTTGTCTGAGGAAGACGGTGCACTGTAGCAGGCGCGTGAGGGCCACGCGCAGCCACTTTGGGCGGCGCGTGGGGGCGCGTGCGGCGGCGATGGGGAAAACGGTCAACATGGTTTTTAGTCTAGGAGTTATGGTGAGTTCAATGGAGTTGGTTTCGGGTCAATCGGACGTCGTTTGAGTTTAGTTCGGCAAGGGTGAAAGTTTAGGGTCCCGGGTTATTACGTTTAGGATTCGGGGAATTTTGAGGGAATTTAGGTGAACTTTCGTGAACGTGTTAGTGACGTAATTTGGTGGTTGTTGACAGGATCGGGATTTCCCGAGGAAGCCGAGGAACGTACAGGACGTTCGGGACGCGAGTAGGGCTCAGTACTGTGAGTGGACCCCTTCTTTCAACTCGAGCATGCATAACTGTTTTCTACAGTTGTTTTATGATTTTGATTATGATTCTATGTTTATTGAATATGTTTTGGTTGGTTTTACATTGTTGCACGTTTTTCGAGAAAATACGGTATTTGGCACGTTTTACGAGAAATGTCGATTTCTGAGTAAAATGCCAGGGTTTTGGGATTTTTAAAGGATAACTAGTTTGATTGCTTACAAAGGGATTTTGAAACATGATTTGGTAATTAAATGAATTGGATTTTAAAGTTGGAAAGTGGATTCCGGATTTGGGTTCGGAATGACGGTTCTGGATGCCGGAAGGGCATCGGACCAGTGGTTTCGGATTTGGGTTTGGATATGGATTGGTTTTCAAATGATTTTGGGATTGGATTTGCTGGATCTGGATATTGGGTTTAAAGACCCGGATTGAGTTTAAAGACTCGGGAGTTTAAAGACTCGGATATATTGATTTCCCCCGTAGGCCTTGAGTTTAAAGACTCGGAAGTTTAAAGACTCGGATATGATTAAGGCCTGGATTGAGTTTAAAGACTCGGGAGTTTAAAGACTCGGATAGGTCCAGCAGGTTTGATCGGGAAATGATGATTTGAGTTTTATGGTTTATGCTACGGGTTTTGATACTCATGCCATGTTTCCCATAACTGTTTTATAGTGTTTCTGTTTCTTATGATGTTTTATGAGAATTAATTTATAACTGTGTTAATAACTGTTGGTTATGCATGTGGTTTTCAAAACAGAGGGTTAAAACTCGGTTTTCTGATAAATGGTTTAGCACTTTTCTTTTCTTATGGTCCACTCACATTTTCTGTTTTAAATTGCCCTCCAGGTTGTGGAGCGAGTGCGGGGTCTTGACGTCGAGGCAGAGTCCGAGGCATAGACGTGAGGGATCTCGGAATAGTTTAAAGTCTTCCGTGTGCGTGTACTTTCTTGGTTTTTATTTTCCTTGTATTTCGTACTATGCTCTGTAAACGATAACTTTGGGATATTTTGTTTTATTACTCCTGCGTCTGACTGAGTTGAGTGAGTTTTACTTGGGTGTTGTGTCGGGGAGTCAGACGGGAGCGGGATTTACCTCGGGTTTCGGGGTGAAACCGGGGTGGGTCCTGACACATGCATACTTTTTAGTGAAGGGCATAAAGGTCTTTTATGAAATGTGTTTTTATTAAACTATTGCTTTTGCTTTTCGTCCACTCACAGTCTTTTCTGGTTTTTAATGCCCTTCAGGTTGATTACGGATGCGGATTGTAACAGAGACCGAGACATCACACTCCTCCACTGGATCCTGGCCGGATCCTGGCGTGCTTTGGAAGCTGGTTGGGCTAAAGGTTTAAATTTTCACTAGTTTGACACTTCGTGTTAGATGGGATCATGACACATCCCGTGTAAATCCCGAGGGGATTGGGATGGGTCGTGTCACTCACTCCTTGAAGTAGAATTCCGCCTTTTGATTAAGCCTATCCCCACCATATAATTGGTCCTTCACCAACCCATTTAGTTCCAGCACAGAAAAATATTCCTAATTGCACTAATCATACCAGGCAATTGACCCACCAGCATATGTCCACAATCTTCCTGTCTTTGAGATACTTCCAACATGATGCAACCCGATGAACACTATATCATCCGCTCCACCTAGTACCATGTAAAACCATTATAAGGCTCCATTATAAATACATAACACAACAACACAATCTAACCATTTTAAACAAGGCAAACAACTCTAGTCCAACCTGCTGCCAACACTAAAGCACACCACAAGCACTAGCATATTGACTAAACTAAAACCCACAACAATCACTACCACACAGCCTTATTCTTCTACACTACCCATTTACATTTAAAAAATCCACGACAAGCACAACCTCACTATCCACTACCTGGTACTACCCATTTACCTTTCAAAAACCCATGAAAAGCCCTACCCCACTGGCCACTGCTTGATACTACCCATTTACGTTTCAAAAACCCACGAAAGCACAACCCCATTGTCTTATTCTTCTATATTACCCATTTACAATTCCAAAACCCATGCCAATCACTACCTCACTACCTTATTCAAAGCATTACCACAACACTGCCCCGACAAATGTCACAGATTTCAAAATCACAACCAACCAAAGCATTTCCACAACATTACCCATATACTAGCTAAACTGACTTCAATACCATATCTATATATCCACTGCAGCAAAACTCATTGAACAACAAGGCCTCGAATCCACATACAATTCCAACCAGCAAAACTCAGAAAACACCAGTTCAATTTGTTTCAAGCAAGAAAATCAACTTCAACCTAGCATAACGACACTAGGAAACTCAGAAAACACCACAAACAAGACCCATAAAAAGGAAAATCATTTCAAAACGTACCATAATTAGGTTGTTCTGTACCAGCTTCTCTACGAATAGGCATCCTTCAACTCCGATGTATTTCAGGTTGTTTCTCACTCCGATTGAAATCCCTGCGATCCCCCACGATTCTACAGCCAATTTCTGGCCATAATCCCAGATTTCTTGAAACTCTAGCGGACAAAATTTAGCCCCAATTCGAACTCTCTCAATGTTTCGATTCGATTTTTAATTTTCCCGCACACGTGGTGATCAAATTGGGTCCTACTGTGCCACGACGACTCCACGTCTGCAAAGAGTGCTCCACGTCTACAAACATTAACGTCATCAAGAACGGCGTCAATAAGATGGTGCAACAGTATTAACGGTGTTACCGTTCTCGCAACACACTGAGGCAAATTTCCGTTCCTGGTGCATTTTGAGATTTTTTGGCGTGTTCCTAGTGCACTTAGTGTAATAAGCCTAGATTGAAATTGGGGCTGGAATCGACGACTGGGCATTGAATCGATTGAAAGTTTCTAGTGTAATCGACGTGTAGGTGCGAATAAGTAGGTGTAAACGATTTCAAATATAATTCATCGTGAGCTTGGAGCGGAGCAACCTATCTACGGTTAGTTTTCCTTTCCTACATGCTTCTGGTTTCATATTTCTTAGATTATCCATGGAATATGCTTGCTGGGTTTATATGTATTTGTTTCCTCCATGTTTCAATATGTTATCTGCTTAGCTTGTGTCTTTATTTGCCTGTTTTATTTGTAGTTCGAATAGTATGCTCAAATTGATGTGCATGTTGAAATAGGATATCTAGGCATAGTTTGTGTCGTTGGTTTTGGCATATATGTTGAAAGATGAGGTATTTGGATTGACTATGTGTCGTGTTGCTTGGTTTGTGTTGTTGTTGTTGTTGTTGTTGAAAGGGATATTAAACTCGATGTTCAGGTTTCACTTTGCACTTCGAACTAAATGTTATGGTTTCACTTTGTACCCTGTACTCAATGCTATGGTTTCACTATGCACCCTGAACTTGATGATTTGGTTTCACTTTGCACTATGTACCGATTATATTTAGGCTTATTATTAAAATGCACCCAGAACAAGTCACCGATTCTTAAATTGCATCCAAGATTGAAATTTATCTCAAAATGCACCTAGAACAGTAGCAACGTCAAAACGGTTGCACCAAATAACTAACTCCGTTTTAAGCTCTGTGAAGTGTGCATATGTGGCATCTATGTAGCAGTTTTAAGGTGGGTATTTTAGTAATTTTGGTTCCTGATTACCCTTCTTTCTCAGAATTTGAGCGACCCTTTAGCCTCTTGAGCCACAACCTTATGCAACATGTTCGCTTAATTGGTCTGTCGTCAGCTTTGCCATGGCCTCAGCATTGGGACATAGAACAGTCAATACGTAGTCCTCGGAGACTAACCGGCCCATCGCGGTGGCCAAAAATGTCAAATTGACCAAAATATTGACCATCTCGTTGTACTCACCGTACTGCAATAGAGTGTGGATGAAGTCCTTGACCTGGATCTCGCGATCGAAGTGGTGGTGTGGGTTGTCGGGCCCCGGAGCGGGAGCTGGAACCAGAGATGGACCCGGGGCTAAAGCATCGTGTATTGGTAGTACAAGAGGAGCCCCAGCTGGAACTGCGGCGACCGGTTTCTTTAGGTTGTGGGTTCTCGGGTCGACCTCAGGCGCTCCCTCGGGTAGAATTTCAGATATTGTACAGAGATTCTGTCTCCAATTGAAGTCGTCCTCAACTGAGCGCGGGATTAGGAGTCGCTCGATCTTGTGGATGACACCGTCGAGTCGAGTCACGTCACGTCATCAGGCGAATGATTTGGGCTGAATTGACTGATTTGTGAATGGAGTTTTTTCGGGTTGTCAAGTGCAGGTGCTCCTAGTTGCAGAGGGTCTTGTGGTGGTGGGCCAACCAGGAAATAGGCCACTGGTTAGACCCGATGCGGTTGGGGATAATGTGGAACATGAGGAGGGTTTGAAGGGACTTAAGATTCCCCGGCTCGAGCAATAACCTCTTGAATTCCAGGTTAAGCTGCCTCTCCAAAGCTTCATTTTTGGGGGCGAAGATGGTGATGTTGTGCTTACCCACTGCTTCTTCTAGAGTTTGGAGTAGAAGAGCCTTCTCAATGAGCTCAGTGAGCTCGGTGTAATGCGAGTCGATGAGTGCGAAGAGGACGGAATTGAAGTTGATTGGGGTTTTTTTTGTAGCTAACGACGAAGACTTGGCATGCAATACGGTGGTGAAGGTGAATATCATGAGTGAAAGAAGGGTGAAGATGAAGAAGAAGTGCCGGGAGCAACCATAGATCTGAGCATCCATGGTGCTCATTGTCATTGATATGCGTTTATTTTTATTTTTTCCTGGTGAAGTAAGTTTTGCGGTGGTGGAGGAAGAAAAGTGAGGATGGACGAAGAAGAAGAGCTAGAGAAGTGGGTGTGGGATTGAGGGGATTTCTGCTATATAGATGCCACATATACACATTTCACAGATTTTAAAATGGCAGAAACTCACCTTAAAACCCTTCAGTCACAGGTGGTGGAATTAAGGATTTCTGATTTTTGAGAACATGGGATTTGAGAAGAGAGATCTATATGAGAAGCTTGCGCTTATGGAATTGGGAAGAGGAAATGAGAAATGGTGGTGGAATTAGGGAAGACGAACCAGATTGGGTGCAATCTTCAAGCCCCAACCCCTCCTTCACAAAATGACTAAAATACCTACCTTAAAACAGATACATAGATGCCACATATGCACACTTCACGGAGTTTAAAATGGAGTTAGTTATTTGGTGCAACGGTTTTGATGTTGCTACTGTTCTAGGTGCATTTTGAGACAAATTTCAATTCTGGATGCAATTTAAGAATCGGTGACTTGTTTTGGGTGCATTTTAAGTAATAAGCCTTCTATTTATTACATGTTGCACCCTGTACTTGGATTGTGGTTACACTTTGACATCTTAAGCTCATTAATCAGTCACAGTTTGTAGTTAGTTGGTTAGTTTCTTAGTTGCTATTTGGTATATGCATGCAGATGACAAAGATATCTTTACTAAGAAAGTTCACTATGGAGGTGACTACTAATAGAAGATGAGGTTTGTTGGAATTACATAGGGGGACAAGTCAAGTTCGATGACTTTTTTACAGTAGATTGGATTTCCCTTTTGGAATTGAAGTACATAGGGAATAGTATAGGCTATCTACCTTCTAAGTTGTCTGTATGCTCTAATTACATAGAGAAATATTGGTCAAGATAACCTCTGATGACCAATTATTTAAACTCTGTGATAACTATGCAAAGAGTAGTGGTTATATCCCTCTGTATATGCAAAAATGAGGGGATGATGGTATCCAACTTCCAAGGCATGTGGCTATTGGAAGTGAGGTTGTGGATATGAAGAAGGTGCATAAACAGAGAAGTTTCCTAAAGAGACAAATTCTGTCCTCTTTCACTAAATCTGATTTAAAGACTGGTTATGAAAAAGATGATGAAGATGATCAGGATAATGAAGATCCTGAGTGGGTTGCTAATGAATTTAGGCAAGAGGCAGGTAAACATGGATGAGTATGACGAGAGCTTGTTTTCAGCATATGTGGATGTTGAAAATGTTGAGGATGGTAGTGAGGCAGCCCAAGAAGAAGATGAAGCACCTAATTCACCAAGGAGGAGGAAATTTGTTGGGCCATTTAGAGCGTTTAACAATGAGGTTGATATGAAAAATCCAAAGTGAAGATCATTAAACCAATGACAAGTGAAGATCAATGGCCTTCCTCGGGTTTGCCTCATGTGAAGCCCTAACATACCACAAGCAACCAAGCAGACTAAGGAAAAACAGGAAGAAATCTACTGGTGAGGCAGACCTACCCCAAAATCCAACCAATCTTGGCAGGTTCCACACTAAGATGAAATGCAACAATTGTGGTCAATTGGGGCATAAGCTTAACAAATGCAAGGTATAAATCACCTTAGTTAAGAATTCTTATTTACCTCATTTGGATGCTTGTTTGATTGCTGGTTTGATGTTTGTTTTACAAGAGCCTATTATAGAAAAGGCTGAAATCTTGAGAAGAAAAAGAAGTGAAGCTAAGGAAATGAGGGAACAAGCCAAGGAAAGTGGATCTAGTCAGCAAGAAGGAAAGTGGATCCAGCCCCAAACTCAAACAGAATCCTAGCCCCAATCCCAAACAGAAACCCAATCCTATCCCCAAACCTAAATAGAATCCTAGCCTCAATCTTAAACAGAACCCCAACCCCAATCCCAAATATAACCCCAAACTCAGCTTGAACCCCAAACTCAACCTGAACCCCAAACTCAACTTGAACCCTACACTCAACCAGAACCTAATCCCTAACCCCAACCAGAACCTAATCCAGAACCCCAACCTCAACTACAAACATAGCCTTCACCAAATCCTCTTTCATTGATTAAACCTTCTCCTCGTAAGAAACTCATATTCAAATCTCAAGCAAGGAGGAAGAGGTAGCATCAACAATGAGGCATAAGGTTTTGTAGGCTGGTTTGTGTGTTAAGTTAGGTGTTAGCATCAAGTACAAGACAGTTAGGTGTAGGCTGGTGGGTGTAAGATGATTAGTGAATGTTTTGTTTGATGTTTTCTATGTTAATTTGCACCATGGACTATAGCTATTGTATTTAATTGCACCATGGGCTACAGCTTTTGTGTTTCATTGCACCATGTAACAGACAAAATGGCCTACTTTTGCATTATTTGACAATGCTATTATATCTCATTTGCTTCAATTGTTGTTTGTGTAATGAATTATGTTTTCACTTTCAAGTTATCTTCCTTAAATATTGCAGGATTAGTTGAATCATGTTCAACTATAAGTGTCACTTTGCACCAGGTACTACTAAGGGTGTGTCACTTGCACCCTATACTACTAAGGGTGTATCACTTTGCACCCTGTACTTCTAACTATGTATCACATTTCACCTTGGACTACTAATGCATGTGTCACTTTCCATCATAAACTACCAAATTTGCACCCTGTAACATACTGATTGGCTTAATTTGACAGAACAATTCATATAATTACATTGCAGAAATGCTTAAATAACCATCGTTACATTGTCAAATTACATTGTCATTACAAGTCATGTTTTTAGCATTGATTACAAAAAACATTGGATTGTTAGGCAATCCCTAAACCTAAACTTCAGTCTTCTCAAACATCGCCACAAGACATGCTACAATTAGGGCAACCATAAGCTTCCTTGTCCTAGCTCTATACCTTTTCAAATCTTCTTCCAATTTATCAGTTTTCCTCAAAAATCTAGGTATGATTGCCTTGCTCCAATGACACATTTCAGGATCAAACCATTCCTAATACCCACATTTCCTTTCCTGCATCAAAACAGACTTGATTATCATAAACTTACACACAATCCCAACAATTGAATAAATTTTGAACATTTTACATCTAAAAGTTGAAGTAATAAATCTAAGTTCAACAGACTTGCATACTCATCATAATTTCAACAAAGAACACAATTTTTTGATTTTTCATTACCCCAGAACATGGACACACTTAGAATCTCCTCCCGGGATGTTTATCAGTCCATGAAGTCAGGATTTTACATTTCTTCTCACAGTAGCAACATCTTGCTTCAAGCTTCTCCATCTCTTCTTCTTCGACGGTCTTGTGGATGAGTACAGGGTGGGTCGTGCCGATGAGGGAAGGTGGGTCATGTCAAAGTCTGGGTTCACGTCGAAGCCTGGGGAAGTAGGAACTGGGTTCACATCGAAGCTTTGGGGGAGGAGGAACTGTGTCGTGTTGATTTAGGGTTTCTCAATTTAGGATTTGAAATTGGAAGGGCCAATTGTGAAGTTCCACAAATGCCCTTTTTCAATTTAATATATTCTTATCCACGTAGGTACTACATAGGCTTTTTCATGGCAAACATAACACCTTGGACGTAAAAGGAGCTAAGTGACCCTACTTGGCCATTTTATACTGTTAAGTGAGCGAATAACAAATCCAGAGTGTATTTAGTCTAATAAGCCTATCTCGTTGTTATATGTTTTTGCATGCTCTTGTGTTCATTCTGCGAGTTTATGATTTATGTTGTGTGGAACTATTATGGTAGAATTGATAGAATATACTGTCGTTAAGTTACGCTTTATTTATCCAAGAATGATGTGTTTATATGTGACTGATGAACATTTCTATGAAAATGGTTGAGATTGAGAATGGAATTGTTAGATTAGTTGTGGTACCCACCGAGTCGCCATTATCATTATTACCTCGACCGATTTGTTCATGATAAGTTCTGATTCGGAAAGTCTCATAGAATATCAAGATCGAGGCATGTTAGCCCACATTTAGACGATAACGTCTAGATAATGAAAGAAAAAAAAAATTAAAATGTTGCATTTTAGAAGGTCATGTGAAACTTAGTAAAAATACTAATTAGCATTTCACCACGACATCGGAAGTATAGAGTATAGAATACTAATGATGATTTTATAGCCAAGTAAGTACCTGAGTTATCTAATTTCCATTGCGTCACTCTAAACACTAGTGTGAATGTCATAACAGTTACTGAAAACTCCTCGAAGCACATGAAACACCACTAGGGACCTAAGAGGTACAAAAAAGAAGGATGAGTGGACCCAGTAATTATTTCAGTATAAAACCAATTATTATAAAATAGGCTTTAACCCTTCAGTTTTGTAGGAAGCATGTAATTAAACCTTTAATTTACATGTAATACGAGAAATAATAATAAAACAATCATAAATCACATCAAATATCCCGTAGTATGACAAATCATGCATGAACCACAATTTAAAACTCGTGAGCCGCTTGAGGCATACACTCATACTATGCTGGTTATCTATAATGCACACATACTACGACCACCTAAAAGCTGGGTACTAAGCACCGGTCACAACAAGTCACCTACAACTCAGGGACAAGCTAGTGCTATTTAACTAGTATTACGAGCAGCTGAGATGAATAATCACGCGGGCTGGCATGTGGCCATACCGACGAGTACTGAGATACCGGTGACTCCTAGGTCGTTATAAAATCAGTATGTCAAATAATTGTTGTGGGACAACTATGCACTAACTGACACGACCCATCCCAATCCCCTCGGGATTACACGGGATGTGCCATGCTCCCGTCTAACTCACATATGACACGAAATTTAGACACTTGTCTAACCCACATGTAGCACGAAGGCCAGACAAGGGATAACTTGAAACAACAGCCCATTCGGGCTTCTAGAGTGCGACCGGACCAATGTCGAAGTGTGATGTCTCGGTCACTGCTATAGCCCGCACCGTGATCAAACTGAAGGGCATTAAAAACCATAAAAGCTGTGAGTTGAAGAAAATAAATAATTTAATAAAACTCATTTCATAAAAGAAGATATTTATGCCTTTCACTTAAAAACTTGCATGCGTATGAAAACCAGTCAAGTTAAATACAATAAAAACCGTTTAGAAAACCAAATTCATTTTCTTCCTCAAATCATTAGGGCCTTAGCTCAAAACCCTAAAACCAATCAAGTCAGGGAACTCAGCCCAAAATCGTAAATCCAAAATCATGTGGGTCCCTTCCCAAATCCATAAACATAGAAATACCATTTCATCAATCCAATAAATTTGTAATCAAAATACCAATCCTCAGCATCCCAGATGCCTAGTGTGCCAAACGCTTGACGTCCCAGACGTCATATCACGGTCTAAGAAACACGTGCTGCCCGGGGTCTATCCGGTCAATCTCTTACATCCTAGATGTCTGATGTCCCAGACGTCTAATCATAGCCATCCTGCTCCATCCTGCTCCTGAGTCACTATATGGTCCAGTCACTCCGTACAATGACCCCTCGTAGGCAATGCACCGTGGCTTCCCTAGTGTCCCAGACATCTGGAGGAAACCATCCACATATCCTCATATAAGGATGGTATATGGAAAACATTTTATAAAAACCTTTCAAAATCTTTTAAAGGGGCCATGCTTGGAATTTCAATAAAATCATCATAATTCCATAAATTCAAATCCATTTAGGGTATTCGAACCCGAAATCACATTTTATAAACCACAAATGGGACTCATGCCTGATATCATAACCTACTGGGCCTCTGGCCCGATCATGTAAACTAAATGGGTCTCCAACCCGATTTCTCAATAATTCAAATGGACTTCACGTCCGATAGTTTTCAAATAAAAGGGGACTCAAGCTCGATTCCATATTTTCGAATCCAAAACCATTCTATCAACCCATTTTTTGAAAACACAAGCAAATATAAATCCGACATAAAACTATACGCCGCGAAATACGTGCAAATACGTAAATACCAAATGCCACAAACATACGTACTCAAGGCTTTCAAATCATAGATATAAAACATATAAAACAGTTATGCATGCATCATATTTAGAAAACAAAAGTCCACTCACAGACCGTCCTAGCTACCGCCTCGATACGCATGCCATAAGCCTCCCCGAGGCTAATCTGCCATCTCCGGGACTTTTGAACTTGTCCAATTCATATCCGAATGTCACTAACTATCTAATTGAGTCCATAGGATAAAACCCCAAAACTCCCGAAAAAGTCAACACATCCCGGACACATTTCTCTAGATGAAAAACCTTGATTTGACCAGCCTAATGATCTCTAATCGACCCGAAACCACCACTATTAGATCCGAATCGTCGAAACCCTTCGAATGACACTAGTCCCACCTTGAAATTCCCGTTCACACGCCTCTACGCACGTGGTCAACGCTGGCAAACGGTTAGGTCAACGGTTAGTCAACGCTGACGTCACGTCTGACAGGTGTCAAATTGCCATATCAGACTTGACAGATGACGTCATGCTGATGTCATCTCATCCCTAACGTCCAACCGGGTCGACCCGATAGCTTGAATTGGGTCGCGCAGACCTGCGACCGTGACTTGGCCGGTTCTTCACCGTCCGACCACCAAAACAGTCCATTTTTCTTGTATTCTCATCATCTCGATCCCTAGAACAGTTCTATCAATCCAGAAAATTGAGAAAAGGTGTCGAAGTTACCTTTTGAAGAGGAACAATAATCATGACTTGCAACCGTGCTCCGTCATCGACTCCGGCCACCTCCATCCTTGATTTTGATCCCCAGACGTTCGTACAACCACCAGGAACAAGTTCCAATCATTAAAATCGATCAATAAACACTAAAATCCAAATTCCAATTTTTGAACGTAAACTCACCGTATCGGGCTTCCCAGCCACCGTCCACGATGGTCTATCCCGTTAGCACCTTCACGATTGTCTCTCCTCACTCTCTGTTTTTCATTCACACACCAGGGGCATCAGATGAGGATTGGAGGTGCTTGGTGTGGGTTGGGGTGTACGGGTTTGGGTTTCATGGGGTTTGGGAGAAAAACAGAGAAGTTGATGACTGATAAGGATGAGGATAAACTCAAAATATTGGGGTCTGGGCCTATCAGATGGGTGACACTTGTCACTCATTTGGTGGGTCCTCCCAAGATTTTTTCCATTTCAATCATGCCACGTGTCATCCTTTCTTGATTTGCATGAATAGTATCGTAAAACTTCCTAGACTTGTAACTTTCTTGTCGAACGTCCGATTTCGACGTGTCGCCTGTCTACAGACTCGTAATGTCCTGATCTACGTCATAGTCATCGGTCCAAGCCCATTGAACCACCAAGGTCAAAAGTAAACTTTTCTCTCATTTCTAAGGGCAAAATGGTCATTTTAAACCTCCGTCCGCGATTTCACGATTAATCCCCGATTAGTCACACGAATCCTTAATTAACTACTAAACTAATCCCAAAATTATGGACTGGTAGTTACAAGCTTCCACCCTTAAATGATTTCATCCTTAAAATTCCAACTAATCCAAGTCCATATCCAACTTGTGGAAATCCAAATCCTGCCTCACAATTCTTCGTCGTACTCACGTGTACACATCCGCTAATCAACCATAGTACCAACCGGTACCCAACGTCAAGCCGATAACCACTAAACAATGCCATCTTGACAATCGCTCCCTCCAACCGACGTTAAGTAAGTCAGATTGACATCCCTCGCCTTTTCGGGTAGCCATTCTGACACTTTCCAACTTATTCCCAAAGGTTCCCATAACGTCGCACTCAGCTGGCACTTACAGCCCCGCCGTCACTACTCGAGTCACCGACACAACTTCGACCCACTATGGAGTCTTACAAAGGTACCTCGTACCGAAACTCCCTCAATGTAGCACAAGATTCACGCTTAAAATGGCGGAGTTTATCGGCCTCGGTACTCACTCAGTCAACTCCCTCAGCGATCCACGATGACTCCACCAGAGTCACAAGGCAGTCGCTTCATGCAAATAAACCTGACCTCTTAACCTACCCGTGGTTACACTAACCACCAACACACACCACACACACACAACATATGGGTACACTGTCCACGTCTCACTCTACTTGTGTATAACTGGACCCCATCGAATACCTGCCCAGTAGTGATAACACATCTCCTCGCTAGGGTTCCACTAGCCATCAACAGCTTTGAGTCAACTGAACATCTGATCACACAATCACTGAACCCTACAAGATCACTCTGGCCTAGCGCAGAGTATCCAATGTCCAGTCCACGTCCTCGATAACCAAACTACATAAGAACTAAGCTGATTCCCAACACATCCACCAACACCACTAGTGCATGCCCCAAACACACACAACATCCTCGTATCTAAACGTCCACTACATGGCTCCATAAAGTTTCAGTCTACTCATCTTCTATTGGCTGAGTAGCCAATCACGCTTCAATCTTGGAGCCCATCTGTCCAATTTTATACTAGAAAAATCACACACACCAACTCCGTGTCCATTCCGTGTCTCCTGGTCACCTGATAGGTATTGGTCAGGCCAAATCCTACTCATGTCTACCAAGACGTATTAATCCAAACCTATTGGATACCTTCCAACCTCCTATTCATTCAGTTACCAAATCTCACTAGGTTGACTCCGAAAGGGAGCCAATCCCATCAACCCACTCTCATCACCAACACCACCAGTCTGAGTGAATGAATTCAAGGTCCATACTCACTCACATATCCAAGACCACACTTACTCACGTATCCAATACAGAGGTTGGATAATAATTTTGTCTTACAATACGCTTCTCCTCTGCTCCTAGATTAGCATAATCAGCAAGGTAATTCTCCCAGATAATGACCAGACTTCGGCTCATAGGGTCTTACACCCTATTTGAATCCCTTGCTATCACATCACTAGTCATCACCTTGTCCACACGTGAATAGCTCAGTCAAAGACGGAACGCGTCTAGACTGTGGGTTCTCTCCAATTACCTCATATCGATTAATTATAGTCACTCCTCGTCATCCTTCCCTAACGTCTTTCTCCGTCATAATTCCCTATGTCAGATCAACCCTATCACCGCACCTAGGGAAAATCAAGGATGATTTAAGACGATGACATCAAAATACATCCTACGTGGGTGTAAACAAAATCCCCGCTACACTCACCACGCTCACCACACTCACCACTTATTCCCAATTCGGAATCACATTCACAACTTCTCTTGATTCTGAAGTTCCAACCATGTTGGAAGCATATCCATCTTTTCCAACCATTGGACTTCCCAGTCCCAACTCACTTGGACAACCTCCACTTATGTGTCCCATAAACAATCTAATACCCAACTTGCCTGTCCATTTATGACCATTTATGCATATCCAACAAGATGGCAATCCAACCTAACCTGATGTACAGCTCGATCGAGAAGTTACAACAGACTCGTGCGTGATTTGAGGCCAAATCTCTGCATACCACCATAACTAACGAATCGACCACTAATTCCCATGACGACGCTCACATCGTCAAAAAACACTCATTCATCTTAATCACATATGTCCTCTCAATCACTATTGGAACTCTACCCAACACATCTCCACTACTACTGGATTCCATACAGTCTATCTCTATCCGAGATCCCATTGTGGAATCTCAAGTCTCGCAATCCTATTGACAACCAAATAGAAGCCTTGGCTAAGCAAACAAAAAAAGAGAAGTCACCTCCTCCGACTAAGAGTATTCTTTGATAATTGCTGTAAGGCTTAATCTTTTTCTCAATGCTAAACACGTCCATTGATTCTCTTCGGCTTCTTCCAACTTTGAATAAATTCTTAGCACTCCCTAAACTCCCCAACTTCTCTTGATTATTGACCTAAAACCAAGCATGGCCCCACCATGCTTCCGCTGCGCTACTCTGATAAAAACACCCTGACAAAGCATACACGAAAAGGAAATGTTCCAATTTTATCGGCTGTCCCCTTTCAGTCCACATCGAATCACGAGCACATCGCTATAGAGTCACATCCTCAGCTCGTGGCTTACCATCTCCTATCTAGTGCTCGCATCACACCAAACCTGAATCTCTGCTCATACCGAGCTAAAACCTTTAATCCATACTCGGGTTGGAGGAACTTCCCTCCCTCGTACCCCACAACTCTAGGTATAACAACTCTGACAAGCCAAGAGTCATCATGCTCAACAGTCTCAACTAAAACCACCCTCGATAGCCTGCAGGCGCCACACGACTATCGACCAACAGACACAGCTATCAAAACTCCACATCCACACGTCAACACTACTAATCGGTCCATCCCGGGACCCATCTATCTTCCCAATGGTACATGGGAATCAGATCCCCTCATTTCACTTAGTGTCAGGCCAACCAATTTCTACAGTCTCTAACTAGACTCAACTAGAGTCGCCCACTAAGGTCATCCACTAACTCCGCTACACTCTGCAGTGCAATCGCCAACCTGACCGATCCCCCTGTCACAACCCTAATCCAACTGTCTAACTCGTATTCCAGACCAACCACTTAAACTAGGGTTACCCACTAAGGGCATCTACTAACTCTGTTGTATTCAGAATCTCCAAACCATAGGGTTCCTCTTACCATCAAACTCAGCTAGGGTTCCTCAAACTCGGTTGTTGGGTGCAGTACACTACCAACTTGACTTAACCGGTTATCACGACTTAGGCTGCTGAGAGCAGCAAAATCAGCCTAGTATGACCAATAAATGGTCTCAACTCCGCCATCTCGTCATATACGACCCTTCTTGGGTTCATCTCACCGATTCACGGCATATTGGGCTAAACGCAGCCCATCCACTATTCATTTCCACAAACTCTCATACTATTACCCTTACTTTCAGGTTGATGACGGGCTGTCATACTCGTAGAGACATCACATCCCCGACACCTGCGAATAATAGACTTCAACTGACAACCTCGCTCTGATACCACCCTAACACGACCCATCCTAATCCCCCCCTCCCCGCGGGATTACGTGGGATTTGCCATGCTCTCTTCTAACCCACGTGCGACACGAAGGCCAAACACCCGTCTAACCCACGTGTAGCACGAAGGCCAGACAAGGGATAACCTGAAACAACAGCCCATTTGGGCTTCTAGAGTGCGCCCAGATCAGTGGCGGATTGTGATGTCTCGGCCACCGCTACAGCCCGCACCGCGATCAACCTGAAGGGCATTAAAAACCATAAAAGCTGTGAGTGGACGAAAATAAATAATTTAATAAAACTCATTTCAAAAAAGAAGACATTTATGCCCTTCACTTAAAAACTTGCATGCTTACGAAAACTAGTTAAGTTAAATACAATAAAAAGTGTTTAGAAAACTAAAGTCATTTCATTCCTCAAATCATTAGGGCCTTAGCCTAAAACCATAAAACCAATCAAGTCTGGGAACTCAGCCCAAAATCGTAAATCCAAAATCATGTGGGTCCCTACCCAAATCCATAAACACAGAAATACCATTTCATCAATCCAATAAATCTATAATCCAAATACCAATGCTCGGCATCCCAGATGCCTAGCGTCCAAGACGCTTGACGTCCTAGACGTCATATCATGGTCTAAACAACGCATGCTTCCTGGGGTTTCTCCGGCTCAATCTCTGACATCCCAGATGTCTGACGTCCCAGACGTCTAATCATAGCAATCATCCTCTTGAGTCACTATACGGTCCGGTCGCTCGGTGCAATGATCCCTCACAGGAAATGCGTTGTGACTTCCCTAGTGTCTCAGACATCTGGAGGAGACCATCCATATATCCTCATATAAGGATGATATATGGAAAACATTTTATAAAAACCTTTCAAAATCTTTTAAAGGGGCCATGCCCGGAATTTCCATAAAATCATCATAATTCCATAAATCCAAATCCATTTAGGGTCTACGAACCCGAAATCACATTTTATAAACCACAAATGGGACCCATGCACGATATCATAACCAATTGGGCCTCTGGCCCGATCATGTAAACCAAATGGGTCTCCAGCCCAATATCTCATTAATTCAAATGGACTTAAAGTCCGAGAGTTTCCAAATCAAAGGGGTCTCATGCCCGATTCCATATTTCTGAATCCAAAACCATTCTATCAAACCATTTATTGAAAAAACAAACACATATAAATCCAACATAAAACCATATGCCTGGAAATACGTGCAAATGCGTAAATACCAAGTACCACAAACATACGTACTCAAGGCATTCAAATCATAGATATTAAACATATAAACAGTTATGCATGCATCATATTTAGAAAACAAAAGTCGACTCAAAGACCGTCTTAGCTGCCACTTCGTTTCGCGAGCCATAATCCTCCCCGAGGCTAATCCACCATCTCTGGGACTTCCGGACCTGTCCAATTCATACCCGAAGGTCACTAACTATCTAAAGGAGTCCATAGAATAAAACCCAAAAACTCCCGGGAAAGTCAATGCATCCTGGACAGGTTTCCCGAGGTGATAAACATCGATTTGACCAACCTAACGATCTCCAATCGACCTGAAGCCACCACTATTAGATCCAAATCGTTGAAACCTTTTTAATGACACTAGTCCTACCTCAAAATTCGTGCTCATGTGCCTCCAAGCACTTGGTCATCGCACGGTCAACGGTAAATAACCGGTTAGTCAACGCTGACGTCATCAAATGACGTCATGTTGACGTGACGTCTGATATGTGTCAGACTTGACAGATAATTTCATGCTGATGTCATCTCATCCCTAACCTCCAATCGGGTCGATCCAATAGCCTGAACCGGGTCTCGCAGACCCACCACCGTGACTCAGCCGGTTCTCCATTGTTCGACCACCAAAACGGTCTTCTTTTCTTGCATTCTCATCTTCTTAATCCCTAGAACGGTTCTACCAACACAAAAAACTGAGAAAAGGACTCGAAGTTATCGATTCGAAGAGTAACAATGATTGTGACCTGCAACCGTACTGCGCCGTCGACTCCAGCCACCTCCATTCTTGATTTCGATGCCTAGACGTTCGTACAACCACCAGGAACAAGTTTCAATCATTAAAACCGATCAATAAACACTAAAACCCAAATTCTAATTTTTGAACGTAAACTCACTGTATCGGGCTTCCCGACCACCATCCATGACGGATAATCTCGTTAGCATCGCCACGATCGTCTCTCCTCACTCTCTCTTTTTCATTCACACACCAGAGGCATCAGATGAAGATTGGAGGTGCTTGGTGTGGGTTGGGGTGTACGGGTTTGGGTTTCACGGGGTTTGGGAGAAAAACAGAGAAGATGATGATTGATAAGGATGAGGATAAACCTAAAATATTAGGGTCTGGGCCTATCAGATGGGTGACACTTGTTACTCATCTGGTGGGTCCTCCCCAGTTTTTTCCAATTCAATCATGCCACGTGTCGTCCTTTCTCGATTTGCATGAATAGTGCTGTAAAACTTCCTAGACCTATAACTTTCTCGTCGTACGTCTGATTTTGACGTGCCGCCTTCCCGATCTACGCCACGGTCATCGGTCCAAGTCAATTGGACCATTCAGGTCAAAAGTCAACTTATTACCCATTCTTAGGGGCAAAACGATCATTTTACGCCGGCCGTTTGTAATTTCACTACTAATTCCCGATTAGTCACGCAAATCCTTAATTAACTACTAAACTAATCCCGAAATTCGGGACAGGTCGTTACACTAGCCTTTAAACCAACAATATCATATCACAAATATAGAAATCAAATGTAGAAAACATATAAAACATTTTTGCATGCATCATAAGTTAGAAAGCAAAGTCCATTCACAAACCATTCGTGTCGCCGCCTCGATACGCGTGCAAATACGCTTTCCCGGTTAATCCACTATCACCGATTTTCCCGAACGTGTCCAAATCCCATAATAAGGTCACCAACCACTTCATAACGCTTCTACTAAAGCCTCGTAATTTTTCCGAATTTTTAACTATTTAAAACTAGCCTTTAAACCTTCGGACATCCCGAAACCTATCGAAACGATGTCTGATTGACTCGAAACCAGTGCCAAAATGTTCGTTACATCGATTACATTATTTCTCATGTTGAATACTTCCCCATCATAGGCACCACGCGCCCTCACGCGCCCCCCAAAGGGGCTGCGCGTGGGCCTCACTCGCGATTACTGTTCATCGTCTCCAACCTTGGTAAACCGATTCAGACCGGTCCAAACCCAAACCAACGTTGGCGGGTTTCCTTCGTTTTCAGTCCAATTTTGATCCTATTTCTCTCCTTAGGTTCATCCAAGTATATATGATCAATCTAGCTAATTAAAAACATGAAACTAGGCTAGATGATTACCTTCCAGATTTGAAGACAAAACCCGAAATATTTCCTCCTCTGTTCCTAGTTACCACCGTCGTTCTCCGGCCACAGTTTCACTTCCCCTGAGCTCGTCTCAACTTCCAAAAGCACCACTGATCCATCAAACTGATCAAGAGCCATCAAGTCCCAAGTTACCAAGTTTGAACAGAGACAGAGGAAACAAAGTTGTCAGAGAATGGCTCACCTTTCCTCTGGCCTTCCGTCGTGGCCTCTACTGTAATCTTCATGTCGTCCTAGTTCCCTTTTTTCTCACTAATCACTGCCAACAGATGAAGGTCACAGAGGTTTGTACATAGGGAGTTTCACGGCAAATGTCACGGTTTCCTTTCTGCCTCTCCAGCTGCTTCTTTGTCCCTCCTCATTGTCTTCTTTCTATTTCTTCACTCTCACACCACCCTTCTCTCTGGTTTTCACTCAGACGCACACAACCAGCACTGAGCTCACACACGACTCACACAACTGAACCAAAATGCATGATTGCCCTCTGCCCTGTTTTTAATCGATCAAAGCCTATTAATCGAGCAAAAGTGAGAAAAACGTGGAACCAAGTAGAATTTACCCACGTGTTCCCATCTCCCAGTGCCTGGTGAAAATATCCAATACAGTAGGGATAGATGTCCTCAACCAATTGCTCACATAATTCAAAAGTAGCCAAAAGACCATTTTGCCCTTTTAGACCAAAATTCGAACTGTCCGACGTCTGATGACAGCATGCTGCCTGTCGTTGTACTCAGGGGATCGAAACCTACCTAACGATCCTCGAAATATGTGAAAATAACTTTTTGTCCAAAAAGTAAACCATTTGCCCCTATTCAACCACATTACCAAATTACCCTCGACCTTCCGAACATCACAACTTCTTCCTCGCATGTCGGAATCGGACATGCCACCTGTCTATGAATTCGTGACGTTCCAAACTACGCTACAGTCATTGGTTAACGTCCATTTGACCGCCAAAACTAAAAGTCAACCGTTTGCCCAATTCCAAGGGAAAAATCGTCATTTCGCACCGTCCGTCTGAAAGTATCCAACTAATCACCGATTAAACACACTAATTCGTCATTAACCACTAATCTAATCTCGATTCCCGGGACAGGTCGTTACAATGTCCCCTGCACATCACATGTGCTGAACTATTCCTTCGAATATTTCGTTGACTCTTTATTATGACGTCGTTAGTCTATAATGAAATAGGCTCACGCTGTTAACATATTATGTAAAGACTTAATTGTGTCAATCAAACTTGACGGTCAGTCCAATCGTCAGAGTCTCGCTGGAGACGACGACTGGACCGCCACCATCACTTTTGTCCACGACACCCGAAATTTAGGGAAACCGCTTATTTCGACCAAAATTCCATATACAGGTGCAGAATAACATGTAGAGTTTAGAAATCTACTTGTTGAAGCTCAAAACAAACTCAAAGTCCTCAAAATTGCCCTGAAACCGCGTTGAATGACCAACTTCATTCATGGTCCAAAACCTTGTCAAAAATGACATGTTATTAGTCCATGATGATACTCTCAACCTCACTAAGGTAATTAGAAGCTAAAAGGATTGATTTTACCTCCATTTAAGACCAAGCTTTTAGGGTCATGGTTTTTGGATCCAAACCTGGTTAAGAAGGTGGGGTGATTGCGTATGGAGGAATGATGGTCATGGCTGCTTAAGGAGCTTACGAGTCCGTCAGCTTGCAGACTGAGCTGAGGAAGTGGGGTGATTAAAGCCACTGTGTTGTTGATGAATTATATTAAAAGTGGAAAGAAGGGATGTCTTACGAGGGATGAGGTCTCTTTGGTGTTTGGATCTACTCACAGTCGAGGAAGAACAAAGAAATAGATAATAGAGTGCTCTATCTCTTCTTTGTCTCCTTCTCACTATATAGGTTAGTGTGTTTAAATAAAGCATACAATTGGACTTGATTTTGGAAAAGTTACAATGGTTTTGGGACTCCCAGAATGGGGTGCAATTGATTTGGGGCTTAAAGTGAAGTAACAATAACAAAGTCCTAGATAGGTATGGCCCAATAGGGAAATCATAGTGCTAAATAGGTAATTTCAAGTTTTCAATTTCTAGTTTTTGATTCGGGATATACAGTTAACTTACAACTGTGAAATATTTTGTAATATTTATGTTCCTTATTTGGATACTTAGATAGGAAGTACTATACTAGAATCAGGATAGCATAAATCAGATCAATTGTATACTTGAATTTATTAGAATAGATACTTGCCTAGAATAGGTTATTTACTATGTATAAATATTATCTCTGAGATGAGTGAAGAATTAATTCAGCCAAATATCAAGTTGGTATCAGAGCAGAGAGAAGGACAATTATGCTGCCTCTTTCATTTTTTCTCGACTGAAACCCTAATCGCCTCCTTATTCTCTTCCATCCCTTCTGAAACCTTAGCCGCATCCTTTCTCTTCCCGCACCATGGCTAAGAAAGCAAACGTGCTTATTTATGAAAATAAGAAGCCCTCCATCATGATTGTTCACACTTTCCAGCAATTTTAGTTAAGTTGGATGGTACTAATTATTGTGTTTGGTCTCAACTTTTGGAGATGCATATTGTTGGAAGAAGAAAGAAGGGATATATCACTAGACGAAAGGTTGCACTTTCAGAAACCGACCTAAGCTCTGATGAATAGGAGGCTGAAGACAAGCTAGTCAAGTCCTGGCTCATCAATGCCATGACCGAGAAGTTTTTATGCTTGCAATAGAACAAGGCTACACAAGAGTGGATATTAATAGATTGATAGTATTTTTTAATGAAAAAACTTACATCCCACGCAGATGGTACATTTGCATACAACTCTTTCCTTGTATCAAATTGCCTTTATACATAAATTTTGGCGTCGTTGCCAGGGAACAAGGCAATAGAACAAGGTCACATAATAATACAGCCAAGTAAGTGCAAGATGGATCCCATAGGGATTGAAGAAGATATTCTCTAGTTAAAGTGCTTAGAAACCCAATTCTAGAAAATTAAGAAGTTATACTAAAACTGAATGTAAAATGAGTAGTTTGATATTTTTGAAAGGTAAGAAAATGAAATTAAGTAAACTAACTAAACTTAAGTGTATAATAAGAGTTTAGGACAAATTAACAAGAAAGGAATGAAAATGAATTTTTGCTTCTGCGAATAATTTAAGGGGACGTAGGGCAGTGATTTCACCCGAACAATCTAATTCAAAGTCTCTAAGTAATCAATCTAACAAGTCTAATCTGATTCTATTATTGTTTCTCTCTAAGATATGACTTAATCATGGTATGTGATCTTAATCTTATACTTCTGATTTAAACTTAATTTATTCATGGTATGTAACTTAGACTAAGCACCAGAAACCTATTAAGCTCAAGAGAAGGTAAACTAATCAACTAACTCTCTTATGCATGGTATGTGCCATCAAATCTTAGTCATTCTATTTACATATCCATTTGAATTAAAGGATGGTATGTCCCCTTAATCCTAATTTAGATATGCATATTCCAATGATGATCAAGCATCAAAACAAGCATATTGAACTATGCACAATAAACAAAAATAGAAATTAGAATAGAACTTGAAAGAATGAAATTCTTATTAACTTCAAATATCATGTTTGGTTACATCACATCCCTAGGATGTATTAGAAATCACGGTAGATGAATTACACATGAAAGAAAAATAAAGATTAGAAGAACACTTGAACAAAGCCACAACTAAGCCTTGATTACTCCACATAACATCTTTCTTCAATGGGGAAGATGATATGTCTAAGGATTGAAAGGGAAGCAACTAGGATTTGAATGAAATGATAAGAGCTAAGGGAAATGGAGTGATGTGTATAGGAATGTGTAGAATAAAGAGAAAGTAGTAGAAGATGGAGGCTAAGTGCTGAATGTGTTTGGGTGTGGTGGAAAATGAAGAAGAAAATAAGATGGAGGTTGAATCTGATTTTTAGGTTTTTTTTTAAGGCTAAGTCACATATGAAAGCTAAGAAGTCTTTAAATAGAGAACATTGAAGGGCATTTTAGTCCATGAAATGAACAATGACCATGTGTACTATTCACATGAACAGTACCACTAGATTTCTTCCTTGTTGGTCAAGTATTATTTCATATAGCTCAAATTAGTTCTAGAATCATCATTTTCAATCCTAGCAAGTTCTTTTCAATTTTGAAATGCTTTAATTTCCATTAGCTCCAATGGTTCATAAAGTTTGTGATCAGCACATCTAACACAAGCCAAGTAAAATGCAACCTATTTGACTCAAAAGCTTAGTACAAGACTAGATTTGGAAGAAAAGAATATACATAATGTGTTAGTGATTCTAGAGTTTTCAAATCTTGAGAGTTATTCCTCAATTCTCGAATATGGTTATCACCCAATTTAACACTTAGGTTAAGGTTTTTCATTATGATGATGGTTGTGAATTTGTAAATCATTGTCCTGCTGATTTTTTCAAAGAAAATGGCATCCTCCACCAGAAAACTTGTACCTATACCCCCAACAGAATGGCATAGCAGAGCGTAAAAATAGCCATATTCTTTAGGTGGCATGCTCTTTATGCTTTACTATGCACGTTCCAGAACTTTTTTGGGTTGATGCTGTTATGACTGTTGCTTTTCTTATCAACTGTATGCCTGCTCGTGTCCTTAATTATCAAAATCCTTTTTGTGAGTTATCTCTCACTATATTCCTGCTGCCTTAATTCTATGTTCTAAGGTTTTCAGTTGTGTCTTTTTTGTTCATGTTCACTCACACCTACGAGAAAAAGTTGATCCTCGTGCTCTTAGGTCTATCTTTCTCAGCTACTTTGCCTCTCAAAAGGGCTATAAATGCTACCCCACTCATACATGGAAATACATTGTTTACGTGCATGTTCATTTTTTTGAACGTGAGTCATATTTTTCTGAGGATGTGTCCCTAGTTCCTCTTCAGGGGGAGATTAGTAGTAAGAAAGAAGAAGAGCTATGGCTCAAAGAATAGAGATTGTGGAGTTCACGAAGTTAGCCGGTGGACTCACTGTTCACGAGGAGTCTCATAATACTCATGAATCATTAGTTGAACCTGACCCTAGAAAGAAAATGAAGAGACTGGATGGTTTGAAAGTTTATACACGGAGGAACACATATGTTGTTATTGTATCCCTCTCCAAGTTTCAATTGTCCTCTAACTGATACTACCGTGCCATCAGATGACTCTTTTGAGATAGGCCTTGAGGTAAATTCTCCTTCACCCTCTTTGATTCCCAAAATTCTTATCTTGAATTCATAGGTTCACAATCAAGGTAGGAGATACTCTCTTCATGACAAACAACAATTGATAGGTTTGGTTTCTCAAAATTATCCTCTAACATTGTCTATCCTATATGAGATTTTGTATCATATCATCTTCTATCTAAGACTAATCTTGCCTTGGCCCTTCTGTTATCCTTTATACCAATTCCTGGTCATTTTCAGGATGTCCTTGAAGGTCCTAAATGGAAATCAGCTATGATAGAAGAAATGACGGCTCTATAGAAAAATTCTACTTGGGAGATGGTCGGGCTTCCTAGGGGTAAGAAGACCGGGGACAGGACCCGTCCCAAATCCCTCGGGATTAGCGTGGGACGTGCCTGCTCCCGTCTGACACGAAGTGTCAGACCAAGGATATTTCCATCCTTTGCCCAACCGGGGCTATCAGAGTACGCCAGGATCCGAAGGAGGAATGTGAATGTCTCGTCTCTGCTACAGCCGCATCCGTGATCAACCTGAAGGGCATTCAAAATATGAAAACTGCAAGTGGACAAAACAAATATTTTATAAAAACATTTCATAAAATACCTTTATGCCCTTCATTAAAAACATATGCATGCATTCAAAAACCATCTCTAGGGTTCATGCCCAGTTCCCATAAACCGTCATGAACCATCAAACCATTTGGACCTTGACCCGAAATCAATCAAACCATAACTGGGACCTCCGCCCAAACCAAAACACGTGGGAACTCATCCCAAAACCATCTTATAAGGGTCTCAGCCCAAAACCAATACGCGTGGGTCTCAGCCCGACGCCATCTGAGTGAAAACTCGTACACATATACATATATACATATATAACCCATCCTAGACACTTCAGGAGAAGATGCCAACTCGGGGCACACAGCCCCTAGGGAACACATCCCCGATATAGTCATGATGTCTCTCTATATATAAGTATGCATACTACCCGGGGTCTTACTCCGAGTCTTCTCCCAGGAATTCTCCATCTGGGAGGCTCATCTTCGGACCTAGTCCAATCATCTCTCCGGAATCTGGTTCGGGACCACATCATAACGCCCACTTCTGGAACGGGATCCCTATGGGGATACCCACTCTGGTCTGTGGATCGTAACTCTCCAGGTCGACGTCTGGAGGAGACCAATCAATAAGCTCATAAGGAGGGTATATACATACCAGTATAGAAAACCATAAAAACGGGGCTCATGCCCGAAACACAATTCAACTGGGCCTTCCGCCCGAACATAAGACTCAATAGGGCCTCTAGCCCGATTTCACAATGAACTGGGCATCGAGCCCGATATTTCAGGGTCAGTCACGATCCCGATCATAGCGATGCGTGCAACCATTAATCCAGAACCGCTCTCAATCCTAGTATGTCGCCGTGAACACATCACTACCGCGACCATCTCGAGACCATGGTGCACACGTCCCTGATCGATCCTCTAAACCATCAGCACTCCGAAGTTGAGCCTCTAGTGGCTGCTCGACAACGGGACGTGCATCGTGACCTCTCCGGAAGGAACACATCCCAATCCGGAGGCGAGCATCACGTCGTCCGTTGCCGTGCACACAACACCCGTCGCAACCACGACTCAGACATACGGGTCATCAATAGGGTCTCATGCCCGAGTCAATACCAAATCCAAATGTGTCTCATGCCCGATTTTACCTTTTCAAAACCATTTCATGAAAACCGAAAGCGTAAGTGCGTATAAGCACGTATAAAACTAAAAACCTTGAAGTACGTGCCCATACGTAAACACGCACACCAAATGCACTCAAGGCATCCCAAAACACATATTAAAACATATATAAAACATTTATGCAAGCATCTATTTCAGAAGAAAGTCCACTCACAGACCGTCCGCGCTGCTGCCTCGATATGCGCGTCGTACGCCTTTTCGAGTCAACCGTCGTCTCCGGGGTTCCCAAACCTGTCCAAATCACTTTAGAGGGTTACTAACTACTTAATTAACCCCTCACTAAAGCCCATAATTTTTTCAGGATTTTTAACTATTTTTAAATGCGTACCAAAACCTTCGGACAACCCGAACTATATCGAGACGATGTCCGATCGACTCGAAACCAGTCCCAAAATGTTCGTTACATCTAATAGATGATTTCGTGTGTTGAACACATTCACAAAAGATTGGAAACGCGCCCCTATGCGCCCAGGGAAGCCACTGCGCTTGAGCCCACGCGTCGGGAACTGTGACCGGTCCAATGGGTTTCCCTTCTCATTTTGGTCCGATTCCCTTCCTAATCAATCCTACAATCTTCCTTACATCCCTATGAATCTAAGTATAGGAATTAAAACATCAAAAACCTACCCAAACTCACGGTTCGATCATCCCCTTCACGGTTAAAAACCTCTATTTTGTTCCTAGGCTTTACAACCATCAAACCCCATTAAAAACCTTCATATCAAATCCCTAGCAACCTGAATAACCTTATCCAAACGTCTAAAACAACCCATAATGTATAAATCGACAATTATAGGAAAAATGGGCTAACCGAATACCTTCTTGGGTTTGCCTCCTCCACGCCGCCATCCACGGCTGTTCAGGCTTCCAGTATCCTTCTCTTAGTTCTCAGTCCCCCTCTCTGCCTCAAACTCAGGTTGAACCATGTGAAGGGAATGGTTTGGGTTGTACAGAGATGAAGAATGGTGTGAGATCAGGTTTTGGGTTTGCAAATGAAGAAAATGGTCGATGCATGAAGGTATAAGGATTGCCTGTGGATGGGTGACACTTGTCACTCATCCATTGGGCAGGGATTAAATATCTGGGGCCCACTAGGATCCAAAAGTTAGGTAGTTTCGTAAAACGTACAATAGTGCCCCAAAACTTCTGTGAACAGTAACTTCGCCGTTGAACGTCCAAATTCGACGTGCCGCCTGTCTACAAATTCGTATCATCCTTATCTACGTAACGGTCCTTGGCCCTCGACCATCTAACCACCCGGGTCAAAAGTCAACTATTGGCCCCTATTCACCCAAATTACCAAAATGCCCTTGAACTTCCGATCGTCATAACTACTTCCACGAATGTCGAAATCGAACGTGCCACATGTCTTTGAACTCGTGACGTCCCGAACTACGTCACGGTCATCGGTCAAAGTCCATTTGATCGTTCGAAAGAAAAGTTAACTTTTTGCCCATTCTATGGGTAAAATCGTCATTTTGCACCGAACGTCTGCTAATCCTTGTCTAATCCCTGATTAGTCTCTGATTAGCGAGGCTAATCCGTCATTAATCCTTAATTAATCCCGCTAATTCGGGACGGATCGTTACTGTAGAGTGTAAGTGAGTGTTTACGATAAAGTATAAGTCATATGGGACAATTAATAGGTACCAAGTTAGATTGGCCGTCAAGGGGTAAAACAGCCCAATGCACCATCATGCACTAGCAGGACACTAGAAATCTTCCTCACATGCCTTCACACACGGCCATGCGCCTCCCTGTGCGGCTACTCACTTGCATATGTGGAAACGCACCCACACGCTCCACACGCCAGTGAGTGTGGGTGAGTGGCCAGCTTGTGGAGGCGCGTGAGGTAGTTTTCTGACATCTCATTGGCACGTGACGACGCGTGGGTCTAATTTACTACCCACAACAGCGCGCGGATCTATATAGTTTTGAGTGTGTTTTGGTTCATGTTAAGTGTTTCTAAGTCTATTTTTAGGCTACCCTAGAAGGGTTTGACGTAGTTATTGACTTATGGGTCATTTGTAACCTTTGTGAATAGATTTTCTAGGGTTGGACCAACTTGGGGCTTGTATTAGTTTGGATTTCCTGGTGATCTTACTCCCCGACTAGTGTGTGAGGACCCCTTTCTCAAACTTGTTGTATAATGTTGTTATATGCCCACGTTTTATGCTGATTATTTTGATTCACCTTTCGAGCATTCTTGATTGGTTATATAATGACGTAGCATACCTTGATTGGTCATTTTATGATAATTACTATGAGCATGTTATGACTGCTTATTATATGGCACCCTTTTTGTATGCTAGTTAAGATCTTGCTTGATCACGTATTTCCTATGTATGAATGGTTGAGTTATCTGCTGCATTTGCATATTTAGATAGCTTCTTTGATGACAGTTAGTGCATATTAGTCATAAGGGCATTATTGAGATAATAATGTTAGAATCCACTTTAGAAGTCGCTAGTATCTTGTACCCGTCTGTATGGCCACATACCAGTCTCCACGTGATTGTTCACATGCATTGCTCGCAATACTAGTTAATAGAGCTAGCTTGTTCTCGAGCTCTAGGGAGCTTATGGTGATGGTGCTACATCACCCAGCTTTCACGTGACCATGGTACGCGAGAATTATAGATACCTAGCCTGTCATATGCGTATGGCTAGAGTGACTCATGAGCAAGTGTTTAGTGGATTAACATGTGTTGCATTTTTTTCAGCCTGGCTCACTTGATCATTTGTTATTTTATTGTTATTTCTCCTAGAACGTGCAAGTTAAGGTTTCTTATTTATGAGTTTTCTGAAAAATTGAGGGGTTAGAGCATATTTTACTTTTTGTGGTCTTACACTGAAATATTTTAGTGGGTCCACTCACCCTTGATTTTTGAACCTCTTAGGTCCCAGCCTTATTTCACGTATTTCAGGGAGGTTTCGTTTGCTGCTCTGACATTTATTGCAAAGGTTAGAGCGGCGAGGTGGAAATTGGGTAATGCATGTTTAGTTACTTAATTGTATGATCATCATTAGTTGTCTATGCTCTATACTTACGCTGTAACGGTGAAATGTAATCGGCTTTTGTTGGTTACATTTCACTCAACCTCCTAAAACACAACATTTTTAATTAATTGGTTTTCATCATCTGGATGTCACCGTCTAGATGTTGGCCAACATGTGTCAATCCTGGCGTCTTAGTGGACTTTTTGGATTGGGAGTTTTAGGACTTGTCGTTAGTTTTGGACATGTGATGATCATATACCCCAATTTCTAATGTTAGAGCAACTCCTCAAATAGCTAGAATTGTACTTGACGTTAGTTTTACTTCATTTATGACCTAACCGTGAGTTTTCACGAGTAGGAAAGAAGTTCATTTTAGTTTATTTATTCTTTAGTTGCGAGTTAGTTAGATTTTCTTTCGGTCAAATTTCTCTTTTAGGTGGTACTTTCGAGTTTAGGACTTGTATAGGTGGTGTGTATGAGTTATTCGACGATGCACGTGGAAAATTTACTTTTAAGTTATTGGCTCATTTAGAAGTTTACCTCGTGTGACGAGATCTCTAGAGCCACTCTGCAAGTTCGAGTTGAATCAGTTTTTCGAAAGTCTAGGAAATCACTCTGTTAGAATCGACTAACGAACTCGCTAGGGACTTGGGATTTTCAGAAGAAGTTCACCAAGGTTTTTGCAACAAATTACATTCTGGATTAAAGTGGAATCCTTGAGGGTTACTTCGAAGGATGTTTCTAGTTACATGAGTTGGCTAGATTAACACCTTAAGATCGACATCGTATAACTTACTATAGTTTCCATACCGTCTAATCATAGTGAACCTCCCGATATTTTGGGAAGAAAAGATCATAACCTTTACCTTATTTTTCTCTTAGGATGAATGATCATTTGTTCTTGTACGAGAATCTCTTTCATCGTTACACGTATTACAATTACTATTACTTCAGTTGCTAAACCCTCTCTTTCTCACATCAAAGTCGCAAATCAAATTGCCTGGTCAACTTGCTTTGATTGCTTGAGTTTCACGCTTTTGTATTACATGTAGTTTAGTGTAGTATTTGTCTCGCTAATCGTTATAAACAAATTAATAGCTTTTATGCAATGACTCCACTTTAATACCGCGTTTGTCTTCGCATTTGTTTATCCTAGTAAAATTTTTGAGTTAACTTTAACGGTGTCAAGATGGTAGTATGTGTAACGAACTATCCCGAATTCTAGGATTAGATTAGTGACTAATGAAGGATTAGTGCGGCTAAACGGGGATTAGTCGAGGATTATTGGACGTTCAGGGCGAAATTACGATTTAGCCCCTAAACGAGGGTAAAAAGTTGACTTTTGACTCGGGAGGTCTGATGCCCGAGTGCCGAGGACCGTGACGTAAATCGGAACGTCACGAGTCCGTAGCCAGGCGGCACGTCAAAATCAGACGTCAAATGGAGAAGTTATGGTCACGGGATCGAAATTGGGGATTTACGTATCGGGATCTGAATAAAACATTAATTAATTCTGATTGGGCAGATATTTGTAGGTGGGGCCCTTGGATGAGTGACACTTGTCACTCATCCCATTGGTGACTTCCCCTAAAAAGTGGATCTAATGTATTAAAATAATATTTTATTTTTATTTTATTATTTTATTTTAAATTTATTATTTAGTTAATTTCTCCTCACATTTCTCTCTCTTGTCCCCGCGCATCAGCTTAATCTCTTCTTAGTAATTTAACATTGAAGGGAAATAAATGAACTTGTGAGATATTTGTTTGGGATGAATTGGAATGTGAAAAAGTGTCCCTATCTCTTAGGGAATTGTGCTACCGCCCATCTATTTGTATGTGCATATGTGTATGTTTTATATGTGTGTGTTATGTGTGTTTCTCGGCCAAAAAGAAAGGAAAAAAAACTGAGAATTGTGTAGAAGAGATTATGTTGGAGTAGAACCAGAGAGAAAGGGGGAGTGAACCAGTGTTAAAAGTGAAGGAAATTGAGAAAGAAGACAAAAGGAATTAGTGCGAATCAAAGAACAGACCTGTGAGTGGAACCCGGAATTTTGGACGTGGACCTTGAAATCGAGTTTCTTGATTTTGAGCCTAGTTGTTTGAATTGAGGTTATAAACCTCTTCCTGGGATTTATACGAGCAGAATCATCGGAAAATTGAAGGTAATCACTCAAAAATAACTCTGTAACTGAGTTCGAAAATACAGTTTCTAAGCTTGATTGTATTGGACGACGTAAAGTGAGTTAATCCTGAAATTGAGGTTAGAAACATGGTTCTGGGTTAATTCCATTTAATAATACCGACAAATTATGGGATTAAAATAGAGAATCTTTAGTATGGTTATTAACCTTTAGATATGATTAATGACAGGTTTTGGGGTTCTCAAAAATTGAAGTCTCTGAAAACAGTTTCCCGCAAACACAGAAACCATGACCATTTTAACTCCTCCCGAGCACGGCAAGCAGTCCCAACCCTCACGCCTTGTTTCCAATATCCTCAATTCAATTAAACAAATACTCTGATCCGTCCACTATAGGATTTAACAATGAAATGGTGCAGGGCACTCACGGCCACACTCTGTTTTTTTTCACGGTGATGAACAGTAACCCGTGTGAAAAGACCAAAATGCCCTCAGGGCAATAATTACCAAAATGCCCTCCAACTTCCGTCACCCGTAACTCGGTCATCCGACGTCCGGTTCACGCGTGCCGCCTGTCGTTGTACTCGGGGCGTCGAGACGAACATAACGGTCTTCGAGTCAAGTGAAAACCAAATGTCAAACAAAAAGTCAACTTTTTCCCCCTAGTCGTCCAAATTATGATAATGCCCCTGAGTTTCCGAACGTCATAACTTTCACCCTGTTCGTCCGAATCGGACGTGCCACCTGTCTATGAACTCGTGACGTCCCGAACTACGTCACGGTCATCACTCAACGTCCGTTCGACCCTCCAATAAAAAAGTCAATAATTTGACCATACGAATCACAAGGGTAAGAACGTCATTTTATTCATTATTTTACAATATTACATTTTCTGAATTTCCGGGGCGTTACAAATCTCCCCCCCTTAAGAAATTTCGTCCCGAAATTTCAAGGAAACAGATAGGGGAACTGTTCTCGCATCTGCGCCTCGGGTTCCCATGTGGCTTCCTCCACATTCTGGTTCCTCCAGAGAACCTTTACCAGAGGAACGGTCTTCCGGCGTAGTACTTTATCCTTTCGGTCTAAAATCTGCACCGGCTATTCTTCGAAACTCAAATCCTCTCGGAGTTCAATGGGTTGTTCCTCCAGCACATGAGATGCGTCGAACACGTATTTCCGCAACATCGACACGTGGAAAACATCGTGGACCTTCGAAAGCTCTGGCGGTAGTGCCAACCTGTAGGCCACCGGGCCAATCCTCTCCGTGATCTCATAAGGTCTGATGTAACGAGGGCTCAACTTCCCTCGCCTGCCAAATCTCACTACACCCTTCCAAGGGGACAGTCTCAGAAATACCCATTCTCCGATCGCAAACTCAAGATCTCGAATCTGATGGTCCACATAGCTCTTTTGTCTGTCTTGGGCTGCCTTGAGCCAATCTCTGATGAGTTTGACCTTCTCGGTTGTCAGTTCCACCAATTCGGATTTAGTTAGCTTCCTTTCACCCACATCCGTCCAACACAACGGGGTTCTGCACTGCCGTCCGTACAAGGCTTCGTACGGAGCCATCCCAATGCTCGCCTGATAGCTGTTATTGTAGGCAAATTCCATCAAGGCTAGATGTGATTCCCAAGTGTCCTGAAATTGTAAAACGCAAGCTCGCATCATATCCTCTAGTATCTGGATGGTCCGCTCAGACTGGCCGTCAGTCTGAGGATGAAATGCGGTACTGAAACGAAGTTTGGTCCCAAAAGCCTCCTGTAGACTTTTCCAAAACCGAGAAGTAAACCTCGGGTCTCTGTCAGAAACTATTGATTCTAGAGTACCGTGCAACCGGATGATCTCGTCGATAAATAACTGAGCCAACTGTGTCATCCTGAAGTTCTCTCGCACCGGCAAGAAATAAGCTGATTTCGTAAGCCTGTCCACAATCACCCAAACTCCATCGTGACCTCTGGTTGTCCTAGGAAGTCCAAACACAAAATCCATCGTTAGGTGATCCCATTTCCATTCCGGGATAGGTAGGGGTTGCAAGGCTCCGTAAGGTCGTTGTCTCTCAGCCTTCACTTGCTGGCAAATCAGACACCTACTGACAAACTCGGCAATCTCCCGTTTCATACCCGGCCACCAGTAGTGTTCCCGCAAGGTACGATACATCTTGGTCCCACCAGGATGCATCGCGTAGGCCGAACTATGAGCCTCGTCCAAGATTTCCTTCTTCAGTGCCTCAACGTCGGGCACGCACAACCGTCCTTCTTTTAGCAAAGCTCCATCCACCCTGACTGTGAAATCTAGCCGCTCACCGACTTCCACTTCAATCCGAAGTACACACGAGACAGGATCTTGAGATTGAGCCTCAACGATCCGATCGATCAAAAGTGGTCTCACATGAAAATTAGCCAGCAAGACACCTTGGCCATCCAAACCCAAATCAATGCTAGTCTTACGGAGTTCAACCAAAAGTGGTAAATGAACCGTCCGTAGATGTGCTACAGAATGCGTTGACTTCCGGCTTAGAGCATCAGCCACAACATTGGCTTTTCCCGGGTGGTACTCAATCGTGCAATCATAATCCTTAATCAGCTCTAGCCACCCTCGTTGCCTCACATTTAACTCCTTCTGAGTGAACAAGTACTTCAGGCTCTTGTGATCCGTGAACATTCTGCAAGTCGCACCATACAAGTGATGTCTCCAAATTTTCAACGCATGCACAACAGCAGCTAACTCCAAGTCGTGCGTAGGATAATTGCGCTCATGCGGCTTCAACTGGCGCGAAGCATAGGCAATCACTTTCCCATGCTGCATTAGCACACATCCCAAACCCTGTAAGGATGCATCATTGTACACCTCGAATTCTCCGCTGTCGTCTGGTAGGGTCAATATAAGAGCAGATGTCAACCTTTCCTTTAGCTCCCGAAAACTACGCTCATAATCGTCATCCCAGAAAAATTTGACTCCCTTCTGCGTCAGTCGCGTCAACGGGGCAGAAATGGTAGAGAAACCCTCTACAAACCTCCTGTAGTACCCAGCCAAACCCAAGAAACTTCTAACTTCAGTGACGGTCCTCGGTTGTTCCCACTTCGCCACTGCCTCAATTTTCTGAGAATCCACACTGATTCCGCCTGTTGAGATTACATGCCCCAAGAAACTCACGCTCATCAACCAAAACTGACACTTGCTGAGCTTCGCATACAACTGGTTTTCCCTCAAGGTACCTAGCACCATCCTTAAGTGCTCTTCGTGCGCTTCCGCACTCCTCGAGTAGACTAGGATATCGTCGATGAACACGATGACAAAGTGATCCAAGTATGGTTGCAACACTCGGTTCATCAAATCCATAAACGCTGCGGGTGCGTTGGTCAAACCAAACGGCATCATAAGGAACTCATAATGACCATATCGGGTCCTAAAGGCTGTCTTGGGTACATCCTCATCCTTAACCCGCAACTGATGATACCTAGAACGAAGATCAATTTTGGAGAAGTACTGCGCTCCTCGCAGCTGATCGAACAAATCATCGATCCGAGGCAATAGGTATTTGTTCCTGACTGTTACTTTATTCAGTTGCCTGTAATCGATGCACAGTCTCAAACTCTCATCCTTTTTCTTCACAAACAACACCGGGGCTCCCCATGGGGATACACTCGGTCGAATAAATCCCATCTCAAGTAATTCTGGTAACTGCGCCTTCAACTCTTTCAACTTAGCTGGCGCCATACGATACGGAGTCTGAGAGATAGGTTGCGTACCTGGAACCAGATCAATAGTGAACTCGACATCTCGATGCGGTGGCAATCCCGGTAGATCCTCCGGAAAGACATCCGGGAACTCCCATACTATCGGTATATCCTCCACCCTCAATGGTGCAGCTCGGGAGTCCATCACTTGGGATAAGTATCCCTGGCACCCCTTCCTCAACAACTTACTTGCCTTCAGGGCTGAAATCACTCCGACAGGAGTTGCTCGTTGTACTCCCTGAAAGGTGGTTTCCAGTAACCCCGGGCTCCGAAAAGTAACCTTCTTATCGACACATTCGATAGAAGCATGATGGAGCGTCAACCAATCCATTCCCAAAATGACATCAAAGTCGTGCAAGTCCAAGAGTATCAAATCTTCTACCAGTCCAACGTCACCTAACATTACGAGACATTCCCGCAACACTTGGTTCACCACAAATACATCTCCTGTGGGTGTACTCACCCCCAAGTCACAGTCCAAGGCGGACACCTCTCTACCCGCCAACAACTCACAGTCCCGTGATATAAATGAATGAGTAGCTCCGAGATCAATTAAAGCACAAACATCATGTCCAAAGATCGTGAGTGTACCTGTCACAACACTAGGTGCTGCCCTGGCCTCCTGCTGCGTAACAGCAAAAACTCGGGCCTGTGGTCCAGCTGCTCGCCCACGGCCCCGGCCCCGACCCCTCTGTCCATTAGCCGCTCCAACACCACCTCCTCTAGTACTCCCAGTCCCAGAAACTGCAGTTGTGCTCCGTCCCTGCTCTGCTCCACCCCGACCTGCGCCACCACCCTGTGGCAAAGATGGACACTCCCTCCGATAGTGGCCCCGCTCACCACAGAAGAAACAGATAACATTGGAATCATCTCGAGCAAAACCACCACTCTGCCGTCCTGTGGAAGCAACCGAAGTCGCGCTCGCCTGCGGAGCAGTCTGCGCCCTAGGCGCTCGGAATCCGGGACTCTGATAGTTACCATGCCTGCCATAACGATCATTGCCTGCAGATGAGGCTCCACCATAACATCCCTTCTTCGGGGCTCTCTGACCATACGATCCAGGATAAGAACGCTCTCGACGTTGTCTACCACCAGAGTACTGTGAACGTGTCGGGAGACTAGCCTCAACCCGCACTGCGGCATCTGACAACTCCCTGAGAGTAGTAAAAGCTCTGGCTGTCACAATGGCCCGTATCTCACCCCGTAGGCCAAGCTCAAACCTACGACGTTTCTCAGCCTCAGTAGACACAAAGGTAGGAGCAAAACGGGCTAGCATCTGAAACTTCTGCTCATACTCAGCTACCGACATGCTCCCTTGTTGGAGCTGCAGAAACTCGGTCTCCCTAGCATCACAGAATGAACGGGGATAATACTGATCCCGAAACCGTTCACGAAAGGTCTCCCAAGTCACTGTACGGGCAAAAAGGTAGCCAATACAACTCGCTCCTCAAGAGGACAGTGCATCACAGCAAAAATCCGCTCGAACCGAGAAATCCAACGGTGAGCATCCTCGAGATCCGCTCCACCACTAAACACCGTAGCCCCAAGACGCTGGGCTCGTTCGATCGAAGCACTCTCGGCATCACCATCAGGTCGTGGAGGGGGTTCGCGTCGCGGAGGCATGGCCGGTAGTCCTTCTCTGAAAGAGGAATAAGTTAGTACAATAATCGAGGCACACCCGAGTGCCAGACACGAATCGTAAACCTAGACTCTGATACCAATTGACAGGACCCACCCCGATCATCGCCTCGATAATCGGGAAGCATCCTGCTCCCGTCTGACAATCGAACCCAAAAGACCGGAAAACTAAATAATATTACATCACACCCATTGTTAGACCAGGGAGATTAAAACAAATACATCCGACTGGACGTCAAGTCCACAGTTTCACAGAGCATAATATTACAAAACAGGTTAAAGAACAAATCCTACTCTGTGAACTAACTACTCCGCAACGGAAAACTTTATGCCTCAGCCTCTGCCTCGGCGCTTGCCCCCGCACTTGTACCACGACCTGGAGGGAATTTAAAGCAACAAAGTGTGAGTGGACCGAAACATAAGTTTTACAGGAAAACAATTTTCTGAAATCGGGTTCGCCCTCCAGTTTTGTAACACGCATGCATAACTAGATATTCGAAAAGAAAACCCCGTATTTAATCATTCGAAAACTCTTTTCCGAAACATGTGTATAACGTTACAGAAAATCATCACAGCTCGAGTAAAATGATATAATATTACCAAAATCCACAAACCGTCGTCTGGAAACATCATTTACGCAAATCAAGTAAAAATGCATCAACAATCACAATTAAACCGTTGGATTCATCCGAGTCTTTAAACTCAATATTAGGCCATCCCGGGATATCAACGAGTCTTTAAACTCAAAACATGATCAATAGGCCTCGGGGGTATCACAATAACTGAGTCTTTAAACTCACGAGTCTTTAAACTCAATCCGGGCCTTTAAACCCAATTTTCGGGCCCGCCCCTGTCATCAATAAACCGGGTCTTTAAACCCAAAACCAGATCCAACAATCAACCGGGTCTTTATACCCAAAACCGTTTTTAAACACAATAAACCAGGATTCATCATAAACCGTTTTCCAACATCATTCCGAAATCATATCTCGTCATAATAGGGCTCATGTCCGAATTCACATGCAAATTCCAAAACATGCAATTCCCGAAATCACTTCACAATTATAATTAAACATCATAAATCCGTAACATGCATAATCATATCCAGGTACTTCATCAAAACATCATTCATGCTTAAGCGAAAACCATAACCTCGAAATGCGTAAAATACGATGAATATCTCGAAAAGCGTGAAAACACGTAAAACTAAAATATCATATCACCATCATAAAATCATATGTAAAACCATAAGATAAATAAGTAAAATAGTCATGCATGCCCGGTTTAGAAATCAAAAAGTCCACTCACGGTTTTAGGACGCGTCAATCGCGCCCTGTGCGCTCCTCAGTAGCTTCGGAAATGTCCGGGCCTGTAAAAACGTACAAGAAGGGTTACAAACATCCTCAAATAGCTCGTATGATTTTTCCCTAATTTTCTGGATTTTTCGACAAAATAAACCTCAAGGACCTAAACTTCCGAGCTCCCGAAATTATCCCGGACGACTCCCGAACAACTCGAATCCTAATGGTAAAATGTTAATTACATTAAAAGGAATAAAACCTCAGTTGACCGTGATTGGAAAAGACCTCACACGCGCCGTCACGCGCCGCCCAAAGTGGCTGCCCGTGAAGGCCACGCGCCAAGCTACAGTACTGTCTTCCTCACCCGAATAGCTTGATAAACGGGTCTCCAACCCGCGTGTCCAACCCGACCAATTAACCATCCAATCAAACTCAATTGTTCCCATCATTGATCCTAACGTGTTCCATAATCAATTAATTAGAGCTCTAAGTCGATTGATTACTTCGTCACACCCAGAATCGATCAACCCAGACCCGAACAGGCAAGTGGGTCGTCACTCATAACTCACCCAAACCAGTGCCATTATCAAATTAACTTCACCAGCATCTTAAGGGGACTTAGGCGAACACAATAGCACAATCAATTGAACTCGCCGTTACCTGGAAGTCGTCATCCTCAAGCTCGACAATACTCAGAACCAGGGAACTCCGTTCTTGGCCAATTCGTGAGTGATGTCCTTCGAAATCGATGTGGTTGGTTTCCTTTTGCTCCCAGAAGACTAGAATGGCCCTTAGTTTAGCTCGAATGTCCCCACGATTTGATCTTCAATTTTCCCTCCAACTGGTTTTCCCTTCGAACTGGAACTTGGGTTCCTGGGCAAAACGGGCTCCAATCTCTACAACTCTAGCACCTTCGTGTTTCTGTCACTCCCAGAAGTCTCCCTATGTGTTTAGATTTGCCTCAAAGCCCGTAGGAATTGAACTCTGAGTTTTCCCCCCAAAAACCCGAAAATGGTTCTTCACGGTTTCTCTCAATCTCTCTCGGTTTCTCGACGGCAGGAAGATGCAAATGAGTCCTCACAACCCAATAGCAATCAGATAATCGATTTCAAACGGTCAGCAACTCGTGGGAGACACTCTGAAGTCTCTGAAAACAGTTTCCCGCAAACACAGAAACCATGGCCATTTTTAACTCCTCCCGAGCACGGCAAGCAGTCCTAACCCTCACGCCTTGTTTCCAATATCCTCAATTCAATTAAACAAATACTCTAATCCGTCCACTATATGATTTAACAATGAAATGGTGCAGGGCACTCACGGCCACACTTTGTTTTTTTTCACGGTGATGAACAGTAACCCGTGTGAAAAGACCAAAATGCCCTCAGGGCAATAATTACCAAAATGCCCTCCAACTTCCGTCACCCGTAACTCGGTCATCCGACGTCCGGTTCACGCGTGCCTCTTGTCGTTGTTCTCGGGGCGTCGAGACGAACATAACGGTCTTCGAGTCAAGTGAAAACCAAATGTCAAACAAAAAGTCAACTTTTTCCCCCTAGTCGTCCAAACTACGATAATGCCCCTGAGTTTCCGAACGTCATAACTTTCACCCTGTTCGTCCGAATCGGACGTGCCACCTGTCTATGAACTCGTGACGTCCCGAAATACGTCACGGTCATCACTCAACGTCCGTTCGACCCTTCAATAAAAAAGTCAACAATTTGACCATACGAATCACAAGGGTAAGAACGTCATTTTATTCATTATTTTACAATATTACATTTTCTGAATTTCCGGGGCGTTACAGTTGCCGTAATGGAACGTTTTACAAAAATTGATGTTTGAGTTATGATTGGGGCTTAGACACGAGGTTCTGATTGTGGTTTGGGTTTGTTATATGATGTGTGTATGTGCCTCTTGGTAATGGTGCTGTGATAACTGTGATTTGGACTTGGTTATGTGATAATGCTTGTTGGATGTGGGTCTCACCCGCCGAGATGGGGGCTCCAGATCCTGAGACTAGTGACTATGCTTATGATGCTAATATGGTCTCATGTGGATATACTCTAGTATTGTGCTGTTGTGATGACTCAGACGATGAGCATGGCTCCAGATCCCGAGTATATTGCGTACTGGTAGTGTCAGGACCCAACCTCCTCGATCAGGACCCGACTCATCTAGCACGATATTGTCCGCTTTGGGCCTCCTTGCCCTTGACCCTTGCCCTCACGGTTTTGTTTTCGGGAGCTCATGGTGCAACTTCTCAGGGGGTCACCCATTATGGAATTGCACCAGTCTCAACTCGCTTAATTTTGGAGTTCCAACAGAACCTAAAGCCACTGAGCTCCCAAAAGGCCTCGTTTAGATCAGAGTTACATAGTGGCTCACTCTACTTGACACGATATTGTCCGCTCTAGACTCACTAGCTGAACCAGCCCAGCCTGAAGGGTTTTGTTCCCAGGAGCGCAACTTCCCAGTGGGTCACGCATCATGGGATTGCACCAGCCTCCACTCGCTTAACTTTGGAGTTCCCTAGGAATCCAAAGCCAGTGAGCTCCTAGAAGGCCTCATTTAGATCAGAGTTGTGCAGCGACCCACTCTATCTAACACGATATTGTCCCAGGCCGAGCGACCAAAGCCACAGTCGCTGAGTTTTGACCCCAAGACCTCACGCTTGGCAGGGCGCACCTTTACCAACACGGCTAAGGGAGGCCTTGTTTAGATTAGAGTTGCGCAGCGGCCCACTCTATCTAACACGATATTGTCCCCTCTAGGCAGGGCGCACCATCACACCTTCTTGGTTTTGTTCCCGGGAGCTCACGGTGCAACTTCCCAGTGGGTCACCCATCATAGGATTGCACCAGCCTCCACTCGCTTAACTTTGGAGTTCCCTAGGAATCCAAAGCCAATGATCTATCAGAAGGCCTTGCGCTAGATAGGTGTGTGCCTACACCTTTAAGGCACACCACCATTCCTTTCCCAGACCATTCCCCTCGCAGGAATGTGGGATCGTTCACCGTTCCCTCCAGGACACGGATCTTACAATCCACCCCTCTTAGGGCCTAACGTCCTCACTGGCGCACTTCCTGGTCGGGGTCTAGCTCTGATACCATTCTGTCAGGACCCAACCCTCCTCGATCATGACCCGACTCATCTAACTTGATATTGTCCGCTTTGGGCCTCATTGCCCTTGCCCTCACAGTTTTGTTTTCGGGAGCTCACAGTGCAACTTTCCATGGGGGCACACATTATGGAATTACACTAGTCTCAACTCGCTTAACTTTGGAGTTCCAACCGAACCCAAAGCCACTGAGCTCCCAAAAGGCCTCGTTTTGATCAGAGTTACGTAGCGACCTACTCTACCTAACACGATATTGTCCCCTCTAGACTCACTGGCCGAAAGAGCCCAGCTTGAAGGGTTTTGTTCCCGGGAGCTCACGGTGCAACTTCCCAGTGGGTCACTCATCATGGGATTGCACTAGCCTCTACTCGCTTAACTTTGGAGTTCCCCAGGAATCCAAAGCCAGTGAGCTCCCAGAAGGTCTCATTTAGATCAGAGTTGCACAGTGGCCCATTCTATCTAACACGATATTGTCCCCTCTAGGCAGGACGCACCATCACACCTATAGGGTTTTGTTTCCGGCAGCTCACGGTACAACTTCCTAGTGGGTCACCCATCATGGGATTGCACCAGCCTCCACTCACTTAACTTTGGAGTTCCCTAGGAATCCAAAGCTAGTGAGCTCCCAGAAAGCCTCGCGCTAGATAGGTGTGTGCCTACACCTTTAAGGCACACCACCATTCCCCTCCCAGACCATTCCCCTCGCAGGAATGTGGGATCGTTCACCGTTCCCTGCAGGACACGGATCTTACAGGTAGTGTACTTCTGATGTGTTTACTGATATGGTGATTGATGTGGTACACGTGATGATTACTCTTGTGCTTATGTATCGATGTTGAGTGTTTTTTATGAATTTGTGGTGTGCCTGCCTGTAGGGAAGTGGTTGATGTTTGGCATTGTGATGATGGTGGGTTGATTGTTCGTGATCGATGTGTTCTCCTTGTGTTGGTGGTTGTGATCTTGTATAGAGCTTATGTCGACTTACTGATGTCTTAGACGATTTATTGTTAGTTTTGAGTTAAGAAATTGTTTCACGTATTTCGGGAATATATATTGTGTTTTGTTTCAATCGAAGTGAAATGGTTTTGAACTAGTTTTCATATGCATGCATGGTTTTGGAAAACGGAGGGTAAAATAATGGATATTTTTTAAACTATGTTTTAAGTTGTTTTTTTTTATCCACTCACACATTTTCTTGGTTTTTGGTGACCATCCAAGATCACTACATGGAATTCGAGGATCGAGAGGTGGAGGCATGAATTATCGACATTTGCGTTATCCTTTGTCTCGCAGGATCTCTGTGAGACGGGAGCAATGCCCGAGGGTACTTTTGTAGTGTAATCGGGTAGGCTACTGCCAACTTGGTATCAGAGTTAGGATTCTAAATAGTGTCAGGATTCGGTGCCCCCTAGCTCGACGTCTGAGACTAAACAAACAACCAACAAACATCGTCACATATAGTCGACCCAAGTACGAATCACAATCATTACCACCACAGTTTACATCAACCATACCAATAACACATACTGATACCACTACTCATATCACAACCCCAAAACAAAAATCAGAATCTCGGGCCTAAGCCCCAAACTCAACTTAAACACAAATTGTCGTAAAATGTGCCATTAAAGAAATTTCCGTAAAAACTGTAAAAAAAATCATATGAAAATCATAAATACCCAAACTCACTTTGTTTCATGTCATAATTCACATTCAATTCAAAACCACATTTGAAACGGTGTTCGAAACAAAGTTTATGGAAACCTCAAAAAACACTAAATAAAATATTCATAAAATCACCAAAAATCCAATAAAATTTCCCATCACTCAATTATCATCAAAACACATAGAAACACGTTTAAATCATGTAAGTATACATGCATAACAGTTTAAGGTAAGAAAGTCCACTCACACACCTTGGCATCGTCGAATTCCACTTTGCACATGTTCCCGTAATTTCCGGGAACCTTAGGACCTATAAAAAAATCACATCTAAAGGTCATTAACCATTTCGAATATCATCTATTTTAAACCCATAACTTTATGGGATTTTTAAATTGATTTAAAACGAACCCTAAACCTTTGGACATTCAAAACCACCCCAAACGGTGTCCGATCGACTCGAAACCTACGCCAAAATGTTTGTAACATTGAAAACATTGAAAATTGTGTTGATCGTACCCCCACATGCCTCTTGAAGTGGCTACTCGTGAGCCCACGTGCCATCTATAGTAAAATGCTACAATCTCTCTTCCTCGCCCGTTTTACTAGTATTTCGCCCAACCTGGTGACCCGACCCGGTCCTATAATCATGATTTCTCATCTTTTTTTCATTCCCATTTCGACCTGTATATTCTCAGACAATATATGACACAATCTATGTATACAAAACGCAACGAAAACATATATAAATCCATCACTCAATCACTTACTTCTCGGTCAGTTTTCCAATTTATTGTTTGAACGGTTTGAATGTCCAAACACTCAATTGAACAACATATTAGGATCGCAAAACCTCAGTGACGATGTCTCTGAACTTGTTCTCCAAGTTCCCAGTAAAAAACTGGGTCGAGCAACTCTAAACTCAAAACTTCTTTCTCGAGTCACCATTGATTCATGGTTCAGAAGCTTCCAACCACTCTTATTCTCTCTTTGCTCTCTTCCTACCACTTTCCTCTTTCTCTTCTTTTTTTCCTTTTCTTATGTTTCTCTCTCACTTCTCTAGTTTTCCCATTTCTTCTTCGTTCTTCTTCAATGGCCAAAAACAACAACAACAACAACAACACTTAAAGCAATCACACACACACACACACACACACACACACACACACACACACACACACACACACACACACACACACACACACACACACACACACACACACACACACACACACACACACACACACACACACACACACACACACACACACACACACACACACACACACACACACACACACTCCTGGTCGGTGGCATAAGGCCGTAAAAGATAAGGGACACTTGACCCTATATCATTTAGCCACAAAAGATCCCCCACAATCAAAATTACAAAAATTCCCTCCTTTTAAAAAAAACCATACTGCCCCTACACATCTCAGACTCCAAACAAAACAATTCGAACTTCGTTTTCGGCATACTGTACATACTCAAGAAACTAAGACTGTCAAGACCCGACCCTCTTCTGTTAGAACCCGACTCTAGCACGATATTGTTCGCTTTGGGCCTCCTTACCCTCACGATTTTTTTTTCGGGAGCTCACGGTGTAACTTCCCAGGGGGTCACCCATCATGGAATTGCACCAGCCTTAACTCGCTTAACTTTGGAGTTCCAACCAAACCCAAAACCACTAAGCTCCCAAAAGGCCTCGTGCTAGATAGGTGTATGCCTACACATTTAAGGCACACCACCATTCCCCTCCCAGACCATTCCCCCCTCGCAGGAATGTAGGATCTTTCATCATTCCCTCTAGGACACAGGTCTTACAATCCACCCTTAGGGCCCAACGTCCTCACTAGCACACTTCTCGGTCGGGGTCTGGCTGTGATATCATTTTGTCAGGATCCGACCCTCCTTGGTCAAGACCCAACTCTAGCACGATATTGTCTACTATGGGCCACCTCGCCCTCACAGATTTTTTTTTCGGGAACTCACGGTACAACTTCCCAAGGGTCCACCCATCATGGAATTGCATCAGCCTCAACTCACTTAACTTTGGAGTTCCAACCGAACCCAAAACCACTGAGCTCCCAAAAGGCCTTGTGCTAGATAGGTGTATGCCTACACATTTAAGACACACCACCATTCCCCTCCTAGACCATTCCCCCATCGCAGGAATGTGAGATCTTTCACCATTCCCTCCAGGACACGAGTCTTACCAAGACCATTCTAACAACATTTTTGGAATCGCAAAAAACCATCCAGGTCAAAAAGTCAAAATTTTGACTTTGACCAAAAAAGTAAACTTTTTTATTTAGCGGCAAAATCATCCTTTTGTCCTTAAATTTTTCAATTTCATGCTTCCTCGAGATCCGGGTCGTTACATTTTTATTTGATGAAGCACATTACCCACAGTGTGTCTACTCCACTGATGATGGGAAAACATGCAGTCATCGAGTTTAGCAGTTACATGGCCTCGATTTTCTCCCCATGATAGTGCAATCACATCCCTACTTCCCTCAACTTTTTTCCAAGTGATCTCAAAGAAGAAACGCCTATGGGGATGTTGTTGGTTAGAGCTAATTTGTAGCCAACACCAGATATGAAAATGGTTAGAGGCACAAGAATTAAGATGAAATGTGAGACAAGCTAGAAACAATTACCGAGAAGGCTCATTAACCAAACTATGATCCAAACGGACCTTAACATTACCATCACCATTCCATCGATTAGTCCATGTAATGGCATGCCTTCCGAAAGGTAGAGATTGAAGACCAAAATCCTCAAGGGATGAAACAAATTCACAAATCTGATTCTGAGGTCTTAATCACCTCCCCATATGATCAGAGAAGCTCCCAACTTCATTAAAATTACCAGCACCACTCAGCGACCCTAGATCATAATACTTCATTAAAATCACCACCCACCAACTAGGGACCCTCGATCATAATTCAGTTTCCAAAGTAACTGCCAAGAAAAAAACAACGCCCTTGAACCTCTAGGTGGCTAAAAAAAATTGTGAATCAAAGCTTATGATCACCAATTGCTTTCACAAAACCATAAGTATGACCCAAAAAAGATGAATGAATAACCACCTTTGTATCATGAGCCTAAAGCATTGCTATACCTCTCGATAAACCCACTATCTTAACACAAAATTTCCCTGCAACATTTAGTTGAAGTTTGATCCTCTTCATTAGACTAACGGCCATTTTGATCTCCATAAGAAATAGGAGGCTTGGTTTCTTAGCCTTGAAGAATAACCGCAAGGCCCTTTGATTCCATGAAACACCAAGGCCACAAACATTTCAGCAAAAAATAGTCATTGTTAGTGATGGGTCATGGTTGACAACCCCATCACTTTTGTAGCATGAACCGCCGATTTGGAAGAAGCAGAACCATGCATGCCAATACACAAGAAGCTCCACCACCTCATTTCTCATTTGGGGATTGGATTTCAACCGAGAACCCCCTTGCATGACCCTCAGCCCTGTCTATTTCTCGAAATATCACCAGAAAGAGGACCACCTATAGCAACAGCCACCCCCTTGGTGCCCCCACATTCACTCATTAAGGAAACAAGCCCCTTTCCAACAAGCCCCACTGGCCTTTTACCTTCCCTATTGATAGGTCCTCAAATAAGCATTATTTTATATTATTTTATACCCTTTATACTTAACTTTTAATATTAAAATAATAAATAATTAGATAAAATAATTTATTTTGTGATATTTTTGTTTAAATAAATAAAACTTATAATTTGGAGCGTTTTGGCGAAAGAATCGTCTCGATCGGATTTATAACGAATAAATTATGAACGAGTTTCGATTGAATTAATTAATTAATTAATTTTGATTTTGCAAACCCAAATTCTTACTTCATCCCATTTTTGTGCAGCCCATATCCCCCAGCAGCAGCCCAGGCCCGTGCTAAATCCTACAGCCCAGCCCGCATTCAGTTTCCATTGTGCGCCCAGCAGAGCTTCCAGCCCATTCGCAAAATGTCGGCCCAGATCCAAAACAAATGCAGCCCAGACGCCATGCTCCAGACCCGCGCGCTCTCTCTGCCCCAGTTCCAGCAACCAGCATGCGCAGCCCGTGGCCCAATCCGCCTGCACGCCCAACAACCCGCCAGATGCTCTTCAGCCCACTTGCGTGCCTGGTCCAATCCAACAACAACCTGCTCACCAACTGCTTCAACCCATTTTCTTTCTGATTTGATTTTCCTGCACCTGCCAACAGCCCAGCCACCTACCCAACTATTTACCAGCCCACTCCACCTAATTCCTGCTCCAACCCATTATTTTCTGCAAACCAACCCCCCTTTCATCAGTTTTTCACCATAATTTCTGCACAAATTCAGCCCAAACCATGCCTAAAATCATCATTCATCATCATTTTTCATCATTTCTTCTTGTACTATTTTATTACTATTTTTATATTTTATTTTTAGTTCTTTTTGGCCTCCCTCTATAAATAGGGAGGCATTTCACTTGTAAAAGGGGTCCCCATTTTTCCATTTTTTTCTCTCTTTAGTTTAGGTTTTATTATTTTCTCTATTTTTTCTTTAATTTTGGGGACCATTTTAGCTTCTTTTAGATTATTTATTTAATTAGCTTTCTTTAATTCTTGTTCTTAATTTATATTAATTCTTAATTTCATTTCTTCTTTACTTTGTTCTTGTGATTTTTCTTTGAGATCTCTTAAATACATTTTTATGCTTTCCTTAAGAAATACCTAGGCCAAGTATTTCCGAAATAATTCTAGAATTTAAGTCCGTATTCTTATGTTTTATCCTCCATCTTCATAAGGTTCTCGCCGCTGTTCGGTGTTCTTTATGAATAACATTCCATTGTTTCCATCAACTTTCGGAATCACAAGCTGTTCTTGGGTTCCGAAAGTGTAACTTATCTCCATTTACTTAAATTCTTGTTATCGTTTTGGTTTTACTTATAATTCAAGATATGTGTTGGTATTTTCTTTCTAACATTTGTAAATGTGAATACAATCTCCATGTGTTTTACTTTTTGAATTTCATCTACTTCATATGTTTTAGTGCTTAACCTTCAATTTAACACTAAGTGTTTATGACCGCTGTTCGGTGCACTTAGAATAGGATTGAAGAGATTTAGATGTTTGACACACATTGAAATCAATAACGTAAGGTGAATCGTATTATAAGTGTTTATAACCGCTGTTCGGTGCATTTATAATATTGAAAAACGTATGCAAGTATTTGAGATGATTAAGGTAGAATTTCATGATTGGTTCAATATGAGCATGATGTTAGAGTGTTGGTAAAAATATGTGTTTGAAGAAAGTTCACTTGCATAAAAGTTAAAGTAGAAGTAGAATTAAGTTCTTAATTATTTTTACTTGCTTTATTTATTATATGATTATAATCTTTCAAACCCCCCATCTAATTCTTTATTCTTTTATTATTTAATTCTTTATTCTTTTATTCTTTTATTTCATTAATTCATTAATTCTTTAATTCATTTATTATTTAATTGTTTAATTATTTAATTGTTTAATTCTTTATTCTTTTATTCTTTTATTCCTTTTAACTAACATATTAATAATGTTCCCTAATTTCCCCGGTTAAGAACGATCCCTATTTACCAATACTACAATTACACAAAAAGGGTTTAAATTGCATAATACCTGAATTACGTGTTTAATTTAATGCGTAGTTTGGGCGTTATCACCTATGATTCATAGAAATACCTCCATGTTTGTTTTCCACTCCTAGTGCCCTCATAACATTAGATAAAGAGCTTGGCCCCAGAACCCATGTCTTTGCACATGGCACAATAAAAATAAGTTCCTTTACCTGTCGTCACCTCTTGACCACAAAAAAAAACCACCGATGACCTCACTAGTAGGCTTCTCAAAGGCTTGAACGAAACTCCTCACTATCCCAATTCTTATCAGCAAAGGAAGCTTATCAACATCAAGCTCTTAGCCCTTGCCCCTAATCCGAACACCGTCCCCTTCAAACCCCCACCTAGAGAAATACTAAAGATGCCCTTGGCCATATTCCAAACACCACCCCCTTCAAACCCCCATCTAGAGAAATACTAAAGACGTCTTTGGTTAAAGTCTTTAGATGTCCAAAAGCTTACACACCATCAATCACTAGTTGCTTAGACAGACATAACACCATCCCCTCATCCCGTGTGATCCATAAGTATGCTTTTAAAGCAAAAATAGGGTAATATTTCATACTCAATCTCATATCCTTTTGCAAGTTCATCATGCAATAATTTCAATGTGGCAAATTGTTTCATGGCTTCATTTACAAGGTGCTCCATCTGAATATGGAGAAAGCAGCCCGAACAATTCACGTTCAACCCTCTGTCCACACCAACAAAATGTCCCAAATGATTCCCAACTCTTTCAGCCACCGCTACCATGAGAAAAATGGGAGGGATTTTCTGATTTGAACTCAAAATTCCTGACGGTCCAGGACCACCCCATCGAGGTCCTCGCAGCCATCCGAAGCTGCAAATACAAACGGAGCCTTGTGGTCTAAGGCGTCCCCGCAGGACTATCTTACTATCCAAGTCACTGGAAAAGGGGAAAAGAAAACAATCAGAACCATCGATGGGAATGATAGTGACTCGTTCATGGGCGCGGAAGATAGCCTTAATTATATCGACCAACGCATCCTTGTGGTATGGTCGTGTGGTGAGTAGACGCCGAACGAGCAATACCTTTGACTCAATCGTGAGAGAGATTGCTTCCACCACATCAATCTGCTCTGCATCGACAGGAGAAATAACAAGTTTCAAAACAAGAGAACCAGTGCTCACATTCATCGCCTCCTCCCACAAACCGTAGAGTAGTGTGAAACAAAGAATTAGAAGGGAAACCACGAAGTCGTAGCACCACAGACAGCGGCACATCAATAGCCAGACTAAGAAGAAAAATTAAAATCCTAAGAGAGAAAACTGGAAGGACTCTGATACATAATATTCTAAATAATTAACTATATTGGTAAGTTGCTCTTGGTAAATCATGTATTTAGTTAATTTATAAATACGAATGACTAAATGATTTACAATTTAGTTTTTTTTTTTGCGGAAATGATTTTGATAATTTTGGAATTGGATGGTCTCAAATAATATGATATATGTGTAAGATTATTCAATAAATTGAAAATGTCTTATGAGTAGATACCACAAAAACGTGATGCAAGCATAAATTATCCCTGTGTTTATACTTTAACATGGTCACGTTGGATCTAGAATAAGTTGATAAGACATTTTATATTGACGATAGGTAGGGCGCATCTTCATGAAAACCATGATCATGAATACATGTATATATATTTACATATACACATGTCTATAAATAGAACACAAAAATATATAATACCTAGTTTAGCTTGCTTCACGTGTTATTTATTAGTTCTGCAATTAATTAAGCACGCACGATGATGATGGGCACCTTTAAAATAAGTAACAATAAGAGTAGTAGACACTACAAGAAATTATACCATGCTTGTCTAGAGTTTTCCTAGCACACCCATATTCGCCGGTAAAGGGGTCTTTGCCCGGCGGAGGGAGCGAGGCTCACCGGGCAACCCTTGAGCAGGAGCGCCTGCTCTCTTGGCGCCTAAAGGGGGGAATTTTCCAGGCGAGTGATCAACCTCCGCCGGGCCAGCTATTATTAACGACGAATTAGGTGTGCCGGGAAAAGTATTTCCTTTGACGAGCAGTGGGAAACGTTTTTGGAGCGACGGGGTATTGGTGCCTATTGTTTTCTCGGCACACCCTATGCTGGGCAAAGGTGTAATCTGCATTTACTTCAGACGGATTCATTTCTTCATCTTCTTCCTCATTCCTCATTAACTCTCTAATTTACACTCACAACCCTACATAATATTATCATCACTTCATCAGCACTTCATTCATCATCATTTCATCATCACTACTTCACCTAAGGTAAAACTAATGATTTTAATGATATTTGTTTTTTTTATTTTAATTTTTATTATAAGCTAAAATTATTATTTTTTTAGGTAATTTGTGGTTGATTTGAAGGATTAGTTATAAAAGGTATGTGTATTTGCTTCTCAATTTAATTTTTCTCAAAAAATTGTATTTAATTATGTTTGAAAATTGTGATATATTGTGAAAAATGCTTAGAAATATGGATATTATTGTGTTAGTTATTGTAGTTTATCCGTTAATACAAAGTTAATCAACCCGATTAACTTTGTATATCAAAATTCGATAGAAAACCTTAGATCCATTTGAGAGTTAATGAATTGAATTGATTGACTAACTCTTGAATTGTCCTTTTATCGGGACAGTTTGGGAGTACACAACTATGTGTTGTATAGTTTGCTGGCTATGTAGTTAGATTTGGATCGTGGGAAATTCGGTTTATATCCCCTTACTGTTCTCCGAATGCATATTAGATATTAGTTTGAAATATCTACGTCGTGTATTTGGAGAACTGTAGGGTGATGCTGCTGAAATTTCCTTCGGTCGAAACTTTGCCTCGTAGTTACAAACTATACAACACATAACGTGCACTCTCGAATGGGATAGGGCCAAATCACCGGAGGTATAACGAGACTAGCGGGTTTTGTATGGGATAGAGTGACAGGACCCGCCCCGATCCTCTCCGGGAACACATGGGGACGTGCCCTGCTCCCGTCTGACACCCAAAATACATACCAATTTTAACCTCAAACAATCAAATACATAAATAACCAAATTAAAGTTATACATCAAATCCGATTAAACAGATGTCAGACAAGGGATGAAATCCAAACTACAAGTTGCGAGCACGACTCTAACATAAACCTGCGGGTACACCACCCAACAGGGGTTCATGTACGCAGAAGTGGATATATGCCTCAGCCTCAGGTTCCTCCTCTACCTCATTAGCACGACCTGGAAGGGTTACCAAAACATTAAGGGTTAGTGGGCCGAAACTCAAGTTTATAAAATCGTTTAGTAAGTAAACATATAATTTACCCCTCCGTTTTCCAAAACATGTATGCAGTATTATTTAAAATCATAAATAATATAATATGAATCATAAGGCATGTAATAAAACCATAACCATAATTTTAGCCACTGCACTATACACTCCAATCCCGACATCCCCGATGTCTGATGTCCCCGACGTCTAGTAAGGTCACAATCACAAGGCTACGCGTGCCACTCGGGTCTCAATTCCGAGTTCAATCCCCAAACCCCGTTCGGGTACAGCATCCCCGATGCTTAGCGTCATAGACGCTGGACGTTCTAGACGTCTGTGACCTCTCCGGGGTACCTCATCCGGAGAAGACAATATAATATGGAAGGATTTATACAGTGCAGTACCAAATACATTTTATTGATATCCACATGCAAAACATATATGTATACATAGGTAAAATCCGAACCGATCGTTACGTTTCATCAGACGGGTCTCATGCCCAAATACCGTGAAACGTGCCATAACCGAAATTTCAATATCATCAAAGCCATATCTTGATTCCAGCATGTGAACATATAAATAAATCCAAAAACATTTAAGCATGCAAGGGTTTAATGAAATCGGGCCCACTCACAGTACGATCCCGCGATGAACCTGCGCGTACGAACTTGTACCGGGATTATTGTACAATTCCTGTCAGTCCAAATCACATGTAAGGGTCACTACAAGTCTTAAACGTTTAACCAAAAAGTCCAAAATAGAAACCGGCTCGGGGAACCCGTCAACACGTTTTCCGAGATAACCGGACCTAAACTGACCCATCAAAACTATCTCAAATCAACCTGGTTAATTCACCAAAAATGTTCAGAATGAAGAGAGGAATAAAAGTCATGTTGATCGTGATCGGAGATAAGGCTCAACGCGCCCTCACGCACCGTCCAAAGTGGCTGCGCGTGAAAGTCACGCGCCTGACACTGTAGCTACAGTGTCACCACCTTCACCCGTTTGTCTGTAATACGGGCCTGCCACCCGCGACTTGACCCGGTTGAATACCCATCAATTCTTACTCGATTTCAATCCAATTTGATCCTAACATGTTAATTAACTATCCAATTTAGGTTCTGAGTCAACAATTAACCTCACTGGTCCCTTAAATGGACCCTCGACCCGTGATCAATCAAACGGGTCAATCACCAGAACTTCCTGGTTTCAAACCCATTGTCCAATTAACTTCACAGGAAGCATAACAGGATCAAAACGAACCAAAATGAACAATCAATTGTGTCTGAAAGTACCTGAAGGTTGTCATCCGAAGCTCTGCGATTTCCTTGAAAACAGCAGTCACCGTCCCAGCTCACCCGTGGCTGATGGCCTTCGATTTCGATGTGGTTGAGTTCCAAACACTCCCAGAAGACTAAACCTGGCCCTGGTTTAGTCCAACACTCACCAGAAATCAAAACCCGATTTTCCCTCCAATTTTGCCCGAAATGGTTTCTCTGGTTTCCTCACCTATTCTCAGTTCCTTCAACAGCAGAATGAAGCTTACACAATTCCTATTTAGTTTTAAAACAATTGAACCATCCCAGAGGCTCGTGGGTGTCCAATCAGTCCACTGAAATTTGTCCCCCGAAAGCTTCGAATTTCAATTAACAATTTGATCGTGTAGCTGGATGAATCAGACCACGTTTGATGCTTCAAAAAGGTTTAAACAATCAATACTTTCCAGCACACACACACACCAGTAATCAAATCGCACTCAGAGCCACCGCACATGGTGGTTCTGCCCGTGTCCCCCGTGGTTGCTACAGTAACCAGGGCAAAATGACCAAAATGCCCCTGGTTCAATAATTACCAAAATGCCCCTCACTTCCTAGACCCGTAACTCAGCCATACGAAGTCCGATTTCGGCGTGCCGCCTGTCTACGGACTCAGGACATCGACACCTACCTAACGGTCCTTGAGTCATGTGAAAATTAGTTGCCAAACGAAAAGTCAACATTTTCGCCCGTGAAGTCCAAATTACGGTAATGCCCCTGAACTTCCGATAGTCATAACTTTTTCCCTGATCGTCCGAAATGGACGTGCCACCTGTCTATGGTCTTGTGACATCCCGAACTACGTCATGGTCACTGGTTAAAGTCCATCTGACCTACCAATCAAAAAGTCAACAATTTGGCCATCCATTCACAAGGGTAAAAACGTCAATTGATACATTAAATTACAATATTCAAATCTTCGAATTTCCGGGGTGTTACATAGAGTCACAAACTATATAATTATCTACTTACATTGGTTCTATTTTGTGGAAGTAGGCACAATGAACATAGGCTAGATGAAAATGTTGGATAGATCTTTTTACCAGTATTTGGATGGGAATGACAGCTTCATCGCTTTTGAACATACTCACTGTAGGGATCCAAGACGCATATTATGTCTGTGTCGTAAATGTAAGAACTGTTGTTGTATGTCGCTGGGTGATAGCCATTTGCATCTGGCAAGGAACAGGATCATACATAGCTACATTAATTGGATTTATCACGTTGAATTGAATTTTATTGCATTGACATCTTCAGTTCACTGGAACCGTCGAGATGATACTGATTCAGGTAATCTGTGTGATAATGACCAATTTATTGAGATATTAACCGATATTTTTCTCCCTGCATCTGATAATATGGATGAGGATGCCTCTAGGTCTCAACCCGAAGAGTCAGATCTCCATTACAAAAGGTTGTTGAAAAAAGCTCAGCGTTAATTATACCCCGGTTGTAAATCCTTTTCGGTTCTAAGGGCAGTTGTGGAATTGATGCACATGAAAGTTGAGTATAATCAAATGAACAAGCATTTTGATCACACGATGAACATTATCACCTGAATGCTCCCTGAAGAAAACAGTCTCCCTAAAGATCATTATAATTCAAAAAAGCTTTTAAAGGATCTTGGTTTAGGGTATGTGAAGATTCACTCATGTACGAACAACTGTGCATTGTTTTACGATGAATTCCAGCATCTCGGCAAATAATCCTGTGTGCACTGAGCCTAGGTTTTGAAAGAATAAGATTCTAAATAAGGTGTTGCACTATTTTCCACTGAAACCAAGACTACAAAAGATTCTTCATGTCTTCTCACACAGCTCGTGATATGAGGTGGCACAAAGATGAACCCTGATGACGATTAATTAAGGCATCCGACCAATGGAGATTCTTGGAAGGAATTTGATAAGATGTATCCTCATTTTGCATCGAATCTCAAAAATATCAGATTAGGACTTTCTACTGATAGTTTTAATCCTTTTGGAAGTTTTGAAAGGCCCCATAGCACTTGGCCGGTAGTTTTAGTTCTGTATAACTTGCCACCTTGGAGATGCATGAAAAAAGAATTCACAATTCTTAGTACTTTAATACTGGGGCCCAAATCACCGAGTAATTCAATCGACGTTAATTTGCGGCCGTTGATTAACGAGCTTGTGGATTTATGGGAAAATGAGGTCCGAACCTATGACAAGTGCAATGGAGAAATGTTCATGCTACGTGCGGCAGTAATGAGGAAAATTAATGATTTTCCTGTTTACGGGATGTTCGCGAGATGGAGCACCAAGGGTTATCTTGCTTGTCCGACATGCGGACCAGATACAACATCCTTTTGGCACGCATCAAAGGTATGTTATCTAGGCACGAGAAGATTTCTACCCTGGGATTATCAGTGACGTATGTAGTCTGGCTCATTCGATGGTAAAACAGAGTTACGGGCACAATCAAGAGAGAGGTCCAGTGAAGATATACTAGACATCTTAAACAGTATTCCCACATTCATCACAAAAGGCCCAAAACCTGCCAAACAAGAAAACTGGACGAAAAAAGTATAATTTTTCGGTTGCCGTATTGGTCGAAATTAAAAATAAGGCACATCGCGGATCCCATGCATATTGAGAAGAATGTTGCCGATAGTCTTGTCGGAACAATTTTACCTATTGAGGGGAAGTCAAAAGACACCAAAAAACTCGTCTGGGTATACAAGAGATGGGCATTCAGCGACATTTGTGGCCAAAAGTTTTGAATGGAAAATATAGCATGGCTTATCTAGGTTATACACTTACGCTAGAAAAAAATAAAAAATTTCTTAAATGGTTGCAGAGTGTGAAATTCCCCGATGGTTATGCAGACAACATCTCCCGAAATATTAGCACTGATGGAAGCACCCTATCTGGCATGAAAAGTCACGACTACCACATTTTGTTACAACGACTCATTCCGATTAGCATTTGTCCTTATTTGCACCCTAAAGTTGTTGAGACGGTAGTTTATTTGTCTCAACTTTTCCAGATACTATGTGCCAAGTCGCTAGCAAAGGTGGACCTCGAAGCAATTAAAGAGGACATTGTCTATATTATGTGTCCGCTTGAGAAAATATTTCCACCAACATTCTTTTGATGTAATGGTTCACATACTAATACATCTTCCTAACGAGGCAATCCTAGCTAGCCTAGTTCAATTTCGTTGGATGTACCCAATCGAAAGGTATAAACTATTCCTTATACTGGTACTATGTCCTTAATATATTATTCATATTTGAATCATTTTGTTTATGTCATTGTAGAATGTTAGGTACCTACAAGCGGTATGTCCATAACAAGACATGTCCTGAAGGCTCTATAGCGGAGGCATACATTGCAAAAGAGTCACTTACATTTTACGCAATGTACCTTTGAAATGTTGAAGCTTCTTTCAACAGGACCCCGCGAAATGACGATGGTGGTCAACATCTAGAGTCATTATCTGTATTTACCCAACCATTAAAACTGTTCGATAATGGTCCAATCTAAGATCCTTTTACTGATAGAGACATGGAAGTGGCTTATTAGTTCATATTGAACAATTGTGACGAAGTCTGGCCTTTGCACAAAGAGCAGGAGGCATTGATGAAGGCCCATTATCCGTCTAATGGGAGGAAATCGACAAACAATTGTTTCCACTTTGGTTTTCTAAACATGTATGTCAACTATTGTATCAAATTATTTTTAAGTGAAACAGTCTAACATTGTATGTTTTCCTTTCAGATGTCACAGTTGAAAGTTGATAACTCGTTCATGTTCTGCAAAGAATTGATGCAGCTTGCAATTTCCCGGTGAATCATTAAATCTAGCCCGATGGGTGGGTGCGTGGGGCAAAGTCCCCCACTCACTTAGAACAAACGTGACCCTTCCCTTTCCTTCTTCCTTTTCATTTTCCCAAACCAGGCATTACAGCCGCACCCACCCCTCTCTGCAACTCATCTCAGCCTCTCTCTCCCTCTCACACTTAACTCACTCTCTCACTCAAACCTCTTCACTCAACTCCCTCTCTCACTCACCCCTAAACTCTAAACCAAAACCCATAATTAAACGTTGAACCCAAACACCCACAACCCAAACCCGCGACCCACGACCCCAAATCCCAGAATCGGACCACCCCTCTCGGTCCTCTCACTCTCTGTCTTTCTCTCTCGAGCCTTTCTCTCTCGATTCTTCAATGTACCCACATCTAATTTTTTTTTAAATTTGTGTTATTTATGGTAATTTTTTTATTGAATGTTATATTGGAAAGGTTATTGCATTGATTTTTTTTATTAACTATTAGATTGAATTATTTAATTGTAGAATTTGGGTGAAAATATTGAAAATTATTGAATTATTGGATTGTTGGAAAATAGTGGAAATTATTGAACTTTTGGATATGTGTGGATATATTTGGAAATTATTAGAAATTGTTGAATTTTTATACTTTTGGAAAATATTACATTATTGATATTTTTGGAAAGGTTTGGAAATTATTAGAAATTTTGGGAAACTATTGAAACTTATTTATTTTGTTAATTATTGGAATTTATTTGAATTTATTATATATTTTTGGAAATTGTCAATGGAAAGTTTTGGAAATTATTGAAATTCATTTAATTAGTTAATTATTGGAATTTATTTGAAATTATTATGTCCTTTTAGAAATTATCGATTTTTTTTGAAATTTTCTGACAATATTGAAAATTATTACATTAGTTAAGTATTTGAAATAATTATATATTTTTGGAAATTCTCGAATTTTTCAACATTTTCGAAAATTATTGAATTGTATTTAATTATTGCATTATTGGAAAATTTTTGAAATTATTAGAAATTAGTGGATTAATGCATATTTTTGTAAATTATTTGAAATTGTAAGAAATTATTTGATTATTTGTTTATTTGTTTATTTATTTAATTTTAAATTTATTAATTATTAATTACTTTTATATTGCAGATGTCTTTACGTAAATTTATCAATTCGCGAGGTCGTAGTAAAGCGCTCGCAGAGTAGCCATCTCCGAGACCAGTTCCTTCCCCGACAGTGCAGCCATCTCCGATAGTGGCTTCACTGACGGAGTAGCCATCTCTAGAACCAGTTTTCTTCCCGACGGAGCAGTCATCACCTTCTGTTGGGCCATCATCAACAGATCAGCCAGGAACATCCTTAGTACCTTCGAGAGTCATTCCCGACAATCGGGGGATATTAGGGCCTCGATCAGCAAGACGTCGCAATAGCTCAAAACAAGGGAAACCTCATACTGCTTCTGAGGCCATGGAGTTGACGTTGCTGAGGGAGGCGATGCACATATCCCATCGAGTAAGTTTAATATCTTATTGAATTTTAAACTTGTATATTTTTTATACCATTATGTACTAATGTTAATCGAATTTGTAGAGAGTATGATAGGACCCGTCCAAAATCCTCCTGGATTAACGTGGGACGTGCTTGCTCCCGTCTAACACGAAGCGTCAGACCAGGGATAATTCCGTCCTTTGCAAAACTGGGACTATCAGAGAGTGCCAGGATTAGGAGGAGGAATGTGATGTCTCGTCTCTGCTACAGCCCGCATCCGCGATCAACCTGAAGGGCATTCAAAACACGAAAGCTGTGAGCTGACAAAAAAAATAATTTTATAAAAACGTTTTCATAAAAGACCTTTATGCCCTTCACTAAAAAATATGCATGCATTCGAAAACCATTTCTGAAATATAGAACACGGGGCCTTGGCCCAAAAGCAAAATCAAGTGGGAACTTGTCCCAAATCAAATATACGTGGGTCTCAGCCCAAAACCATCTCCGTGAAATCTCATATACATATACATATATACATATATAACCCATCCTAAACGTCCTCTTATGTCAACTCGAGACACACAGCTCCTAGGGAACTCATCCCCAATATATGTCATGATTTCTATATATATAAGTATGCATACTACTCGGGATCTCACTCCGAGTCTACTCCCAGGCATTCTCCATCTGGGAGGCTCTGTCTTCGGATCTAGTCTGAGCATCTCTCCGAATCTGGTCTGGGACCACATCATATCTCCCACTCCTGAAATGGGCTCTCTATGGCGATACTCATTCTGGGCAGTGGATCGTGACTCTCCAGGTCGACATCTGGAGGAGACCAATCACCTCATAAAGGAGGGAATATACATACTAGTATAAAAAGCCACAAATGGGACTCACGCCCGACACCACAAGTCAACTGGGCCTCCAGCCCGAAATTATGACTCAACTGGGCCTTTAGCCCGATTTCACCGTTTAATTAGGACTCAAGCCCAACTCGCAAATCAACGGGACATTGAGCTCGATATCTCAGGGCCAGTCACGATTCCGATCATAGTGATGCGTGCTACCATCAGTCTAGGACCACTCTCAATCCTGGTATGTCACCGTGAACATATCACTGCCGTGACCACCTCTAGATCAGGGTGCCCACATCACTGATCGCTCTCCTATACCGTCAGCACTCCGAAGTCGAGCCTTCAGTGGCTGCTCGACCACGGGACGTGCATCGTGACCTCTCTGGAAGGAACACATCCCTAGTCCGCAAGCGAGCGTCATTTCGTCCGTCGCCGTGCACACAACACCCGTTGCGACCACGACTCAGACCCGTATGTCATTAATAGGGCCTCATGCCTGAAATAAAACCAAAACCAAATAGGTCTCATGCCCGGTTTTACCTTTTCAAAATCATTTCATTAAAATCAAAAGCATAAGTGCGTATAAGCACACATAAAATCGAAAACCTCGAAATACGTGTCAATACTTAAACACACACACAAAATGCACTCAGGGAATCACACAACATATATTAAAACACTAATAAAACATTTATGCATGCATCTATTCATAAAAAAAAAGTCCACTCACAGACCGTCCGAGCTGCCGCCTCGATACGCGCGCCGTACGCCTTCCCGGGTCAATCACCGTCTCCGGGATTCCCAAACCTATCCAAATCACTTTAGAGGGTTACTAACTACTTAATTAACCCCTCACTAAAGCCCCCTAATTTTTCAGGATTTTTAACTATTTTTAAATGCGAACCTAAACTTTCGGATAGCCCGAACTATATCGAGACGATTTCCCAAACCTGTTCCAAAATGATCGTTACATTGAATAGGTGAAATTACATGTTGGAACTTTCCCCAAATTCTCCAACACGTGCCCACACACGCCGCCTAAAGTGGTTGCGCGTGGGACCACACGTCTGCAAAGTGTCTCCTTCAACCTCCTGCCGACCGGGTCCAACCGGTCAGTCCGGTTCAGGCCCTGTAATTCGATCCAGCCGAACCGGCGTGACCGATTCAGGCCTCTAAATCGTCCAATTTTCATCCTTTTTCTTCCTAATCGATTCCGTTCTTCCTATTTTGATCCTAGGAACCTATCTATGCAATCAAAACAACCAAAAACCTACTAAAACCCATCGATCCAATTTTTCCCTCACGGTTCAATTTCCCCAGTTTCTCCCCAGGGCTTCACAGCCGTCAACCACTACCAAAAACCATCTTAAAACCTTCCTAGAAACCTAATAAGCCTATTCTAATCAACATAAACCGTCCTTAACGTCCAAAATCAAAAATGAGAGAAAAAGGGCAAAACTTAGTACCTTGCATGAGGGCGCTGCTCCTGGCCAGCTGTCACCATCATCCTACCCTCCTCTCACTCTCTTGGTCTCTCAAACATGATCAGAGGGGGAATGGTTTGGATTGGACTGGATGGGTTGATCGGGTTTGGTGGATGGGGAAATTGATCGAACACAAAGGGAAGGGATATGCATGAACGTGTTTGCGCTGGGCAATGAATGGGTGACACATGTCACTCATCCATTGGGCCTGTCCTAAAAAGCTGGGCCCACTTAAAGCTAAATGTCCATCACCTCGTAAAACGTGCAATCGTTCGTTCGAACTTTCGTGAACCGTAACTTTTTTTGTCGAACTTCCGAATTCGATGTTCCGTCTGACTACGGATTCGTATCGATGCGATCTACTTAACGGTCCTCGGTCCTCGGCCATCGGACCTCCCGGGTTAAAAGTTAACTTTTTACCCTCGTCTAGGGGCAAAATCATAATTTCGCCTGAACATTCATGAATCCTCAGCTAATTCCCTATTAGCCTCGCTAATCCGTCATTAATCCTTAATTAATCCTTAAAACTAGGGACGAGTCGTTACAAACTTCCCCCCTTCAGGAATTTCGTCCTCGAAATCCAAATTGACCCAGTTCCACAACCAAACTGTGGAAAACCAATCGTGCCCCACAATTTAGTCGTTGAACACACATGAGAGTACCGGTGTAAAAGTATACGTCCGTCACGACGTCGTACTCGCCTGTACACTCTGTCACCGAAACTCCCAAAGTTCCAACTCGACTCTGGTGAAGTCACACTTCGGCTCGTAAGTCTCACTCGAGACAGTGTCGACGTCTCGCCTGTCACTCGCTCTGACAGGTCAACTATACTAAGTTGATTTTAGATCCTTATAGATTGTCTTTCCGACACGTTCCAACCTACAGCCAGTAGGTTACAATACGCACTCCTACTACGCATTATCCTCTCAAAGCTGCCATCAAGTCAACTTTCCAATCTGATGGTTCTTCTCACCTGACACCCAAGGTCAGCTTTTCAGTCTGACGACCTTTCTCATCCGACAGTCGGAGCCAATATCCTATTCATCATTCGATCCGACAACTATCCTCACTACTCCCACCGAGCGATACTCAACCTCTGTCACTGAACAATTTGCAATCGTAATCCACTATTCCGGGGTACACCATTCTCCTCTAACACTCCCCAAGTCCACGATCGTGATCGTGACTAGTCGGTAATGCTCGGCTCCACTGCGCTTTCACTGCGCACTCTGATCCCAACTCACTCTCGAGCCCTCGTATCGTATCGCAGATCTCTCAGCGATCTCCGCTGACAACTAGACTCACCTCGAGTCTCAACCGTCGTACTACTCATCATGTCGACACCCAATCAACGTCTCACCCATCTTGGGTGCATACGGAATCCAATCGAATACTTATCTCAGTAGGAAACACACACGGTCACTAGCTCTGAGCTCTCGGCTCATCAAATCTCCGAACCCTCTCCATCAACTCTGCTCAAGCACACAACATTCGACGTCAAAACACAAAACCAATATGTCGGAACACATCCGATCATAGTACTCATCGGTTAGATGCTCAAACGTGCGTCACGAGCTTGCCTCAATCCAACACAATCTCTATCCTTAAATCCAACTTGAGGCATCAGCTATTCATCTCTTTCTGATCGATAACTACGTATCGTCCTCATTTCTCATGTATCCCCAGATCCAATCTCTATCTTGTAATCTCACCAATTATGCTAAGGAATCCTTCAACTCCTAGCTTAGCGTAATCAGCAAGGAGATTCACTCCAATGATGACCAGGCCTCGGTCCACTCGCCTCAAGGTCGTCACGACCTCTTCCGTCATCTCGATCATCCTTATGCTACTCGATCCAACTCACCTTGGGTATCCACTTGTCACGTCACTGGATGTGACACTACGAATCATCTGATCTCTCAGTCGGGAGTAGTTGCAACCATGTTGAAAGCATACTCCTCTTTTCCAATGACTGAGCTAGAAGTCCTCCTACTCCGACTGAGAGTATTCTATGATAATTACTGTAATGCTTAATCCTTTCCTTTAGGACTAAACACGTCCATTGATTCTCTTCGGCTTCTTCCATCGTCATTCACGTCAGTAACCTAATTCGTACGTCCCAATCCTTATGGGAACAAATTCCATCACCTAACACTCGTGTCGTCTGTCCACAGCGACCTAGGGTACCTGTCACTAATCCAGGTATAGGCCATACTTCGCACCGATCCACTCGGGATCCTCTCTGTCCCGCTCAGTGCTCATCGAACTTGCACGACCAACACTTTAGGGCAAGTCTACCAACTCATCTACCAAATTGGTCACAAACTAGGCCCCCAACTCATTCGGACATCACCCAGGCATCCGTAAGAAATCCAATTCGCCGATCCATTTACGATCGTTTATGCACATCCAAAAGTGTCAGGACCCGTCCCAATCCTCCTGGGATTAACGAGGAACGCTCCTGATCCCGTCTGACACGGAGTGTTAGACTAGGGAAAATTAAAACCTTTAGCCTTCCGGCTTCCAGAGTACGCCAGGATCCGGAGGAGGTATGTGATGTCTCAGTCTCTGCTACAGTCCGCACCCTAATCAACCTGAAGGGCGTTGAAAACAGAAAGACTGTGAGTGGACAAAAATAAAAGAGTTGATAAATACATTTTATAAAGACCTTTATTCCCTTCACTAAAAAGCATGCATGCATAGTAAAACCATTTATCCAATCACATATGTTTAAACAACCACATCCATACGGGCTCCTGCCCAAAACCATTTACAGAAATCTAGAACATAATAAACATATGTGGGATCTCAGCCCAAATCCATTTATCATCATAAAACACAATTTCACAAACCAATTGAAATCACGTTTATCCATATATTTCATATAACTAATCTTGTCACGGTATCTAGAGCTACGCGCGTGCTACCCGGGGTCTCAAGCTCAAGTCTCTCGAGGGTCCACCCAGGTCAATGTCCGTAGATCAATGACCCTCCCTAGAGGTTATAATCCATAGCCTTTCTGAGAGTAAGGAACCCAAAGGGGGCGACTCAACTCAGTCAGTGCTCCGTGACTACTCCGGGGTCCACCCAGGCCAACGACCCTCCCCGAAGGAGACAATTCATATATAAAGGATGGTATACGAAAAACCTTTTGTAAACATTCTTAAAACCTTTCAAGGGTTCATACCCGCCCTTAAGTCCGAGAGTTCGTAAATCAAATGAGTCTCGTGCCCGATCCATATTTTCAAATCCGAAATCGATTGAAGAACCAATTGGGCCTCTATCCCGAGAACGTAACTAAATGGAACTTCGAGTCCGAGGGTTTCCAAAATAAATGGGTCTTGAACCCGAGTTTACCTTTCCAAGTCCAAAACCATTTCATTAAATCATTTCCAAAACTATAAGCACGGAAAATCAGTGTAAAACTGAAAACCTCGATTTACGTGCAAGCACGAAAATCACCTCGAAATGCGTAAAACCATATAATCCACAAATATCCAAATCATCACCATAGAATCATATTCATAAACCATATAAAAAATTTATGCATGCATCACAGTTTAGAAATCAAGGTCCACTCACAGACCGTCCTAAGCTGCCGCTTCGGTTTACGTGTCGTAAGCCTCACCGGGCTAATCGTCGTCACCGGGACTCCCAAACTATTCCAAATCAATCTAGAGGGTTACTAACTACCTTATTAACCTCTCATTGAAGACCCGTAATTTTTCTGAATTTTTAACTATTTTTAATTTCGATCCTAAACCTTCGTATGTCCCGAACATTATCGAGACGGTGTCCGATCGACATGAAACCAGTCCCAAAATGTTCATTACATCGAATAGAGTGTTTCACATGTTGAGCACTTCCTCATAGGACCCACCATACACCCTTACGCGCCTCCCAAAGGGGCTGCACGTGAGCCCACGTGCCAGCAATATTCATTATCCCCTATCTCCTGTGAACTCGATCCACTGGTTTGAACCGAACCGGGCTAGTCTGGACCGGTCTAGGGCCCAATCTCGTCCATTTTCAATCCAATCTTGTCCATTTTGATTCCTACATGTTCCTAATCATAAACCCAAACTATCCAGCCCTTGAAATCATGAAAATCGGGTTGAAAAGCTACCTCCAAGATCGAACTTCAAGCCAGCCACCTGCAACCTCCCTCCGCCGTGGTCTCTGGCTGTCTTAGCCCTTGAAATCGATCCAGAGTTTTCCCTAAGGTCTCCAGAAATAAGACCCATCCTTTAGAATCGAACAAAAACCATTAAAACAAGAAATCACAATTTCAAACTCACCTCCCGTGGTTTCGGGTTTTCCCCGTCGTGACCACCGCCGTGGCCTGTCGTCACCGTCCAGTCTTCCTATTTCCACTAGCCTCACACTCTCCCTCAGTCACACTCAATGTAGCTCACACACAAGATGGTTGATGGTGATTTTGATATGTGTGTACGGGTTGCTTAGAGAGAAAATGAAGAATGGTGTTTGGTTTAAGGGAATGAAAATAAAGATAATATCTGATGATGATCATATGAGAGAGAGAAGGAAATGGATGGTTGGGATTTAGAGACTAGATGAGATGGATGGTTAGGATGAGAGATGGGTGGGTTTAATTATAAAATAAGTAGGATAATATTATTTAATTAAAATATATCCATTTTTTAGGGAAGCCACCAATAGGATGAGTGACACTTGTCACTCATCCATGGGTCCCACTAAAATATCTGCCCAATCAGATATTGCCACCTCATCGCCGCCTCGTAATGCATGCATAGTGAAATCGAACTTTCGTGACCTATAACTTTCCCATTCGAAGTCCGATTTTGACGTGCCACCTGTCTACGGATTCGTATCGACCTGATCTACGAAAAGATCTTTGGCCCTCGACCATTGGACCTCCGGGTTCAAAATTCAACTATTTGCCCTTTTTAACCAAGTTACCAAAATACCCATGAACTTCTGAACGTCATAACTTCTTCCTCGAATGTCGAAATCGGACGTGCCACCTGTCTATGAACTCGTGACATCCCGAACTACGTCACAGTCATCGGCTAAAGTCCATTTGGCCACCAGAACGAAAAGTCAACGTTTAGCCCATTCTAAGGGAAAAATCATCATTTTGCACTGTCCGTCCGAAAGTACCCCCCCAATCACCGATTAACCTCACTAATCGTTGATTAGTCACTAATCTAATCCTGAAATTTGAGACGGGTCGTTACAACCTTCCCTCCTTAATTAATTTCGTCCTCGAAATTTCAACTATCCTGATTCCACAACCACCTCGTGGTAAACAATTCAACCTCACAAAAAATGTACACTTGTACACCAACTAACCAGAGCAATACTTTTCTGCACCGTGGCGTTCCACCGACACTCATGTCGCATCGACTACCCTCGACCATCCTCTGCTAGTCGACATCCTTCCAGGATTCGACACCTCTAAACGTGGCATCTCATGCCAAATATGATCCACGTTCCTATTCCAACCAGCCTTAACTAGTTTCACGTTACTCCCATCCATTTATGACTTGACAGCTCGTTGGTCTCAACTCTCGGGTCGTCACACTGTGTCTACTAGTCCATTGGATCCTATCTCCAGTAACGATGCAGCTCTAAGCTGTTGGATTCGCACGAAAATCGATTCTACTCGTGATCTACATCCTCGAAGCACGCGGTAATCTATGCCAAACGAATCCTAATCCCACGCACCTCGTGTTAATGAAATCTAACGAAGTTCGATTCTAACGAATCCTCATACTAATACCCTAACTATCAGGTTGATGACGAGCAGTTATGACTGTAAATACATCACATCCTCGATCTGCGCGCACTCTGAGAGCAAAACCCACTCTGATACCAACTGGTATCAGAGTACAATGAGTATCATGTGAGCCAACCTCGCTCTGATACCAACTTGACAGGACCTGTCCCAAATCCCTCGGGATTACCATGGGACGTGCTTACTCCGGTCTGACACGAAGTGTCAGACCAGGGATAATTCCATCATTTGCCCAACTGGGACTATTATAGAGCGCCATGATAAGGAGGAGGAATGTGATGTCTTGTCTCTGCTACAGCCTACATATGCGATCAACCTGAAGGGCATTCAAAAAACGAAAGCTGTGAGTGGACAAAAAGAAATAATTTTATAAAAACATTTTCATAAAAGACCTTTATCCCCTTCACTAAAAAGTATGCATGCATTCGAAAACCATTTCTCAAATATAGAACACGGGGCCTTGGCCCAAAAGTCAAATCAAGTGGGAACTCGTCCCAAATCCAATATACGTGGGTCTCAGCCCAAAACCATCTCCGTGAAATCTCATATACATATAAATATATACATATATAACCTATCCTAGACATCCTCTGATGTCAACTCGGGGCACACAGCCCCTAGGGAACTCATCCCCGATATATGTCACGATTTCTATATATATAAGTACGCATACTACTCTGGATCTCACTCCGAGTCTAACCACATGAATTCTCCATCTGGGAGGCTCTGTCTCCGGATCTGGTCCGGGACCACATCATATCTCCCACTCCTGAAATGCGCTCCCTATGGGGACACTCATTCAGAGCAGTGGATCGTGACTCTCCAGGTCGAAGTCTGGAGGAGACCAATCACCTCATAAAGGAGGGCATATACATACTAGTATAGAAATCCACAAATGGGACTCACGCTCGATACCACAAGTCAACTGAGCCTCTAGCCCGAACTTATGACTCAACTGGGCTTCTAGCCCGATTTCACCGTTTAACTAGGACTCAGCCCGAACTCGCAAATCAACGGGGAATCAAGCCAGATATCTCAAGGTCAGTCACGATTCTGATCATAGTGATGTGTGCAACCATCAGTCCAGGACCGCTCTCAATCCTAGTATGTCGCCGTGAACATATCACTGCTGCGACCACCTCTAGATCAAGGTGCCCACATCACCGATCGCTCTCCTATACCGTCAGCACTCCGAAGTCGAGCCTCCAATGGCTGCTCGACCACGAGATGTGGATCGTGACCTCTCCGGAAGGAACACATCCCTAGTCCGGAGGCGAGCGTCATGTCGTCCGTCGCCGTGCACACAACACCTGTCGTGACCACGACTCAGATCCGTAGGTCATCAATAGGGCCTCATGCTCGAAATGAGACCAAATCCAAATAGGTCTCATGCCCGGTTTTACCTTTTCAAAATCATTTCATTAAAATCGAAAGCATAAGCCCGTATAAGCACGCATAAAACTGAAAACCTCGAAATACGTGCCAATACGTAAACACACACACAAAATGCACTCAGGGCATCTCAAAACATATATTACAACACTTATAAAACATTTATGCATGCATCGATTCTTAAAAAGAAAGTCCACTCATAGACTGTTTGAGCTACTGCCTCGATAGGACGCCGTACCCCTTCCCGGGTGAATCGCCGTCTCCGGGATTCCAAACCTGTCCAAATCACTTTGGTGGGTTACTAACTACTGAATTAACCCCTCACTAAAGCCCCCTAATTTTCTGAGATTTTTAATTATTTTTAAATGTGAATCTAAACCTTCGGACAACCCAAACTATATTGAGACGATGTCTGATCGACTCAAAACCAGTCCCAAAATGTTCGTTACATCGAATAGATAAAATTACATGTTGGAAATTTCCCCAAATCCTCCCCCACGAGCCCTCACGTGCCGCCTGAAGTGGCGGCGAGTGGGAGCCACGCGCGTGCACAATGTCTCATTCAACCTCCAGCCGACTGGGTCCGAACGGCCCGGTCCGGTTTCGAGCCTGTAAACCGTCCAATTTTCATCCTGTTTCTTCCTAATCGATTCCAATCTTCCTATTTTGATCCTAGAAACCTATCTATGCAATCAAAACAACCAAAAACCTGCTAAAACCCATCGGTCAAAATTTTCCCTAACGGTTCAGTTTCTCCAGTTTCTCCCCAAGGCTTCACAGCCATGAACCACCACCAAAAACCATCTTAAAACCTTCCTAGAATTATAATAAGCCTATGCTAATCAACCTAAACCGTCCTTAACGTCCAAAATCAAAAATGAGAGAAAAAGAGCAAAACTTAGTACCTTGCACGGGTTGCCTTCGCCGTCCACGGCGACGCTGCTCCTGGCCAGCCATCACCATTATCTTGCCCTCCTCTCACTCTCTTGGTCTCTCAAACATGATCAGAGGGGGAATGGTTTAGATTGGGTTGGATAAGTTGATCGGGTTTGGTGGATGGGGGAAATTGATCGAACACAAAGGAAGGGATATGCATGAACGTGTTTGGGCTGGGCAATGGATGGGTGACACTTGTCACTCTCATCCATTGGGCCTGTCTTAAAAAGCTGGGCCCACTTAAAGTCAAATGTCCTTCGCCTCGTAAAATGTACAATAGTTCGTTCGAACTTCCGTAAACCGTACCTTTTTGCATCGAACGTCCGAATTCGACGTGCTACCTGTCTATGGATTCGTGTCGACGCGATCTACGTTACGGTCCTCGGCCCTCGGCCATTGGACCTCCCGGGTCAAAAGCCAACATTTTGCCCCTCGTCTAGGGGAAAAATCGTAATTTCTCCCTTAATGTCCATTACTCCTCGGCTAATTCCCCATTAGCCTCTCTAATCCATCATTAATCCCTAATTAATCCTTAAAATTAGGGACGGGTCATTACATAGTACCATAAAAGTGCGGGGGCATTAGCAAGTGGTTAATGTCCCACCAGATCTGCAAGTCGATATGAATGAAGATCCATGTGGTGTGGGTAGAACGATTTTGTGCACTGTACCCCGAATGTGCATACTTGGATGGTGTGGGAAATGTGGACGATTATTCGTGGAAAATCAAAGATGATGGCTAACACCTTTAGAGGACACATGTCACTATGCATATGAGGATTGGTGAGTCATGCAGGTCTATGAGTGACACAAGTCACTATGCATATGTGGATTTGGTGGCTTGATTCTTATCCGATGTTTTGGATTGAATTGTACAAAAAACAATCGTGTGTGTGTGTATTTGTGAAGAAAAACAGAGTAGTATTCTCAATCTCCCTGTCTGATCAACCTGTGAAAGGAAAACTAGAAAGGAATTGAGAGGAAGAATGAGAACGATTGAGAAGGAATTGTCGAGGACTGATTTGGAGAGTTTAGATGAAGAAACCTCTAAACCCGAAAGCTCAAAATAGTGAAAATTCACATTCTTCCATAAAAATCGAATTTGAATTTGCAGCTCACGAAACTTCAAATCGAGCTTAATTGAGCTTTCTGGGATTGCCTCAACCAGGACCACATCAAGAATGAAGAGAATTGATGCTATTTTGGCTCTGAACGGACTAGGTTACAGAGAAGAAAATCGAGGTGTGAGTCGTGAATTTGGAGGGGTTGAAGGATGAAAATTGACAAGAGAAAAAAGTTTATACGAACCCTATGAAGCTTCTGAGTGAATCAATTTCAAGAAAACAATCGAAATTGGTCGAGAATGGAGGATGAACAGTGACACCTGTTCTTCGAATTTTTCGACTTCGAATTCGTTTGGATTAAGGTGAGTTATTACAGAATTGAGGTCACAGAGCCCTAATTAGATACATGGCGATCGTACTCGTTGAATTAATTGACGAAATTAAGTTGAAATTGACAGGATCCCAGCCGGGTCAAACCGCGGGTCAACTGGACCCTTTTAACAGTCAAACGGGTAGAGAAAATGAACAATGCCATGTTACTGTAGCAGGGGCGTGGACTCACACGCTGCCGCTTGCGGCGGCGCATGGGGTCGTAGTGAGTGGGAATCCTGAGGTTGAGTTCAACATGACTTTTGTCCTATTTAAGGTAACGAACATTTTGGGCACTGGTTTCGAGGAAATCAGACACCATTTCGATATTGTTTCGAGGGTCTGAAGGTTTATGTTACGTTTAAAATACGTATTAAATCCCAAAAAAATTGAGGAAAATTATATGAGGTATATTGAGATGTTAGTGACCATTGATATTGATTTTGGACAGGAATGCTGACTTCCGAATTTTACGGAAAAACGTGCAGCTCGGAAAGCTAGCGATATGGACGGTGTGTGAGTGGACTTTTGTTTTCTACCTAGAGTGCATGCAAATATGTTTTAAATGCTTTATGATATGATTTGAAATGTTTTGGTATGATTGATGTTTCGATGTGATGATTTCTGAATTTTGGGAATATTATATTATTTTATATGATTTTGGGACGATTTTTGAGGAAAACCATGAAATTGTTATTTTGGGCGAAGGCTTGGATTTGAGATTGGTTTTGACTCGGATTATGAGTCGGGAAATTGATTTGGTGAAATTTTAATGTTTTGGATATACTTTATGGATTTACGTGAAATGGGCAACTGAGGTTACGATTGCACAGATTTGCGTGAAAATGATATTTTGGGCTTGAGACCCAATTGGATAGTGATTTTGACTCGGATTTGGAGTCACATGTGAATATGATGATTTTGATTTATAAAGTAAATTCTGGACACTGTTTTTATGATGGATTTGTGGAACTTTCTTGGGAAACCTATCTTTCGGCAGAGGCCCTGTTGAAATGTTTTTGATTTGATTTGAGATTTGAATAGTTTTCAAATGAGATTACTGGATTTGGTGACTGTTCCACATATACCATCCCCCTGTGATTTGATAGTCTCCTCCAGACGTCGTAGATCCTGGAGTAGTCACGATCCATAGCTTGGAGATGAGTAGCTCCGAGGGAGGCTCAGTCTCAGGAGTGTGAGATTATGATGATATCCTCCAGACGTCGTAGATCCTGGAGATGATATCACCCCAGACGTCGTAGATCCTGGGGGAGGTACTCGGACATGAGACACCCGAGTTTGCACGCGTTGCATTGATATCATGACGGGTTACTTGGATATTGAGGATTAGTGGTATTATGATTTATTGATATTTGTGTTTAGATTCTTTATATTATGATCTTATTTGATGAACATGAGTTTTATGGACCATGGGAAAACATGTTTTGATTTTATCGGTCCACTTTTTATACTTGATTGATTTCACGCTATAACTCATGTTTTATGATATGCATGCATGTTTGTGAAACTAGAGGGTAAGAATGCATTTTGATAAATGTATTTCTAAAAATTTGTTTTGTCCACTCACACCTTTTCTGAATATTGACCCTTCAGGTCGTGGCGCGATGATCGAGGCTATTCGAGAGGTGGGGGCATGAGTGGGCATAGGTACAGTTATCCCTTGTTTGACAAGTGCTGAGGGTAATTTCAGACATTCAGTTGACTTGTCAGACGAAAGCAGGACCGGGCACTGTTATCTATGTCCTTCGGGGACGGGTCCTGTCACCATGCCTACTATGAGCACTGGAGCTCGTATGCTCTGGCGTTGGCAAATCCTCTTGAGGAGATACTAGGGGACAAGCTGGAGGGGGTGGCAATGGTTTATGCGAGCATTGGATAAAAAATCAATTTAAAGTAAGTTCATTTTTCTTTATTTCTTTAATTGAGAATAGTAATTTACGTACTTTCGTACTACTAATAATTGTTTTTCTAATGTGCAGGTAAAATCAAAGGCCAATAAGGCGAACCAGGTAGAGAAGAAATTTGAGAACCACGGGGGATCGCACACCTTGTTGGCTCAACATGAGGCACGGGCGTGCGATTGGGTCCCTATTCCCAGAGGTTGAAGCCTGGGGGGAGTGACACGACCCGCCCTCAATCCCCCGGGATTAAGGGCTAAGCCATGCTCTCGTCTAACTTACGAGTGACACGAAGGCTAAACTGACGTTCAACCTCCATGTGACACGTAAGTCGGACAAGGGATTCTTGACTGAACCGCTCAAAACTTCCGGACTTCCCAGAGCACGCAGACTCTACTGTGGATCGCTTATGTGATGTCTCCGTCTCTCTCGACTAATAGCCCGCACCGCAACAACCTGGAGGGTATCGAAAACACAAAAAGACTGTGAGTGGACAAAAATAAATTATAAGTTCAAAAATGGACAGGACCCATCCCAATCCCCCCGGGATTACCGTGGAATATGCCCCTGCTCCCATCCAACAAGGGGTGTCGGACAAGGGATAACCAAGAGCCACTGCCCAACGGGGCATCCAGAGTGCGCAAGGATCGATGGAGGAGGTGTGCAATGTCTCAGCCTCTGCTGCAATCGCATCCGTAATCAACCTGAAGGGCATTAAAACCAAAAGCTGTGAGTGGACAAAACCAATAAGTTTATTAAACACATTTATAAGACATTTATGCCCTCCAATAAAAACGTATGCATGCCACAAAAACCAGTAACCAAAACGTTTCTGCTCAACCGAGCCATTAGGGCCTTAGCCACAAAAAACCGTTAACCAAAAACCAAGTGTGGGAACTCAACCCAAAACTGTGGAATACCGCAACTATACATAAACAACCATGTGGGTCCACCACCCACGACCATAAATTAACATCAATCTATTAAAATCATATATCACAAATCCACCGGAAAGCCATTTCATTAATTCGTATTTTACCCATTACCATCACCAGCATCCCTGATGCTAGACGTCCCTGACGTCATATCTCACGGTTTCATAAGCTACGCGTGCTGCCCGGGGTCATCTCCGGGTCCATATTTCTGACATCCCTGATGTCTGACGTCCCAGACGTCAATCATAGCATCCTGCTCCTGAGTCATCATACGGTCCGGCTGCTCCGTATGGTGACCCTTCACAGGCAATGCACCGTGACTTCCCCAGTGTCCCAGACATCTGGATGAGACCATCATATATCCTTGTATCCAGATGGTATATGGAAAACAGTTTTATTAAATCCTTTTATCCCATCATTACAATGGGCCCTGCCCGAAATTTCATAAAACCACATAATTCCATTTAGGTCCCCTGACCCAAATCACAATTATTAAACATAGGGTCCCTGGCCCGAAATCACATTTATAATCCAACTGGGCCTCATGCCCGATTTTATGAACCACTGGGCCCACGACCCGATTTATAAACCAACTGGGCCCGCAACCCCGATTACGTACTCAAATGGACCTCCAAGTCCGAGATTTCCCAAAACAAGTGGGCCTCAAGCCCGAGTTCGTCTTTCCAATATAAAAACCGTTTTATCATATTATTTATTTAACCACAAGCACGCAAAACTACAAATAAACCGTTAATCCCGATACACGTAAAATACGGAAAACACCTCGAAATACGTGCAACATACCCGAAAATCAATACTCACAAATACCATCATAGAAATAATGTATATAAACCATATATCACATTTAAGCATGCATAGGATTTATAAAACCAAAGTCCACTCACAGACCGTTTTAACGGTATGCCTCGATACGCGTGCCACCGGCCCTCCCGGCCACACCACTATCACCGGGACTCCCAATCCTGTCCAAATCACATTAGAGGGTTACTAACCTCCACATTAACATCCTATCAAAGTCCCCGTAATTTTCCCGAATTTTTACTTATTTTTAAACTTAATTTAAAACCTTCGGACATCCCGAACAATATCGAGACGGTGTCCGATCGACACGAAACCAATTCCAAAATGTCCGTTACATTAAATAGGACAGAAGTCATGTTGACCTCACCTCGAGATTCGTGTCCCACGCGCCATCACGCGCCGCCGTGAGTGGCTGCGTGTGAAATCCACGCGCCTGCTACAGTGTCACCAACCCAACCCGTTTGTCTGGTAAACGGGTCCTTTAACCCGCGACACAACCCGGTTCAATGTCCATCAATTCGGCCTTAATTCCTTCAATTAATCATTCAGTTAGTTTCGTTTTTAAGTTTAATTACAGGTCTGTAACATCAATTACACGATAACTTACCCAAATTCCCACGATTCGATGATGAACACCAAGAACACTCCGAACACTGTTCATTCATGGAATCCCTTCAATGGCTGCAGGTTTCATCCAATTGATGATCCCTGAAGCATCAACGGACCCTAAGGAACAATTCCCCCACATCAATTGCATCAATCCTGTGCTCAATCGTCACGACTCAAGCTCGAGAACCGTCACTGTTCAACAATGGAGTTCTGTCAACCACAGCCGTTTTCCTTCAATTGACGAACCCAGAAGCATCGTGGGATCATGAGAAGTAGTTTCCCCACCTCAATTTCGTCCATCGAAGCCTCCAACTTCACGACTCAAGGTCGAATTTCCTTCTCTATCACCAAGTGTGATTAGAGCCAAAACAGCACCATTTCATCTCGTTTCTTCGACAATTATGATCGTTGTGATCCCAGGAAGCTCGAAGTAATCACCAATTCGATCCTCACGGCTCAAATCCTCCAATTCGATTTTCCCCCCAATTTTCCCGAAATCCAAAATCCCAAATTCAAGCACTCTCACAACCCCTCGTGTTTCCCGTTAATTCAATCATCTTAGTCTCTCTCAGTTTTCTCTCAGGAACGGCAGAGAGAGGGAGCCAATTCTCCCAATTCTCCCACACTGATTTTTGAAGGTCCACGGGTAGAAACAAAGAAGAAGAAAATGGGGAAAAGATGGAGAAGGAATGATGATGTTGTAATGATGGTGTTGGGAGGGAAACATGGAGCTGGAAACAAGGGATAGGTGACACTTGTCACTCATCCGGATGTGCAAAGTCAACGGTCACTATTCACTATTATATTATTATTTTAATCCGAGCCTCGGTTCGTTAGTTCGTTTCCTTGACCATAACTTCGTCGCCGTAACTCCGATTTCGGCATGCCGCCTGTCGTTGGATTCGTAATCGACGATACCTACGTAACGGTCCTTGGCCCTCGCCCATCGGACCTCCCGGTCAAAAAGTCAACATTTGGCCCCTAGTATGCCAAATTACCAAAATACCCCTCAACTTCCGCACACCATAACTTTCTCTACGAATGTCGGAATCGAACGTGCCACCTGTCTATGAACTCGTGACATCCCGAACTACGTTACGGTCATCGGTCAAAGTCCATTTGACCGCCCGATCAAAAAGTCATCATTTTGCCCACGACCAGGGGCAAAACAGTCATTTTGCACAATTTGTCCGATTCCGCCCTACTAATCACCGATCAACCTTACTAATCGAGATTAGTCACTAATCAAATCCCGGAATTCGGACGGGTCGTTACAAAAAACAATTATCAGAAAACACAATTACATTTATACCCTCCATTTAAAAACCAATGCATGCATATCAATTCATGTTATGAAACCATCTCATTTTCAAAACCATTAATGAAAACCATAATTGAAAAACCGAATCAAATCTGTTATTCGAATCCAGGGCCCCATCAATTCATGTTATGAAACCAATCTCATTTTCAAAACCATTAATGAAAACCATAATTGAAAAACCGAATCAAATCTGTTATTCGAATCCAGGGCCCTAGCCCAAAACCACAAACCAATCTCAAAAATACGGGAATTCAGTCCCAAAACTCATTAAATCCAAATCATCCGGGCCACTGCCCAAAACATCTGAAAACCAGTGAAATACCACTGAAAATATCAATCATGCGAGTTTGTTGGATCTCAAGTGCGCCCGAGGCTTTAAACTCAAAACCATGTGCAATAATCAGGCCTTCCGAGATATCAACGAGTCTTTAAACTCAAAACACAATCACAGGCCTCGGGGGGGGGGGGGGGGGGGGGGGGGGTATCATATCCGAGTCTTTAAACTCTACGAAACATATACCGAATCTTTAAACTCAAAACAAATCAATCTAGAGCCCTCCCCCCGTCAATCAACCGAGTCTTTAAACTCAAAACCAGATCCAGCGGTTTTCCTTTTTCTTTTTCCGGGTCTTTAAACCCAAAACCATGTTTCAATCAACAGTGAAAATCATAGAAAATCCACATCCGAATTCGCAACAATGATTTCGTAAGCCGGCATCTGGAACCATCATCCCGAACCAAAATCTAGATTTCCTTTCAAACCTCAAAACGAATCCGAAATATCATTTTCGAAATCCAATTTCAAAATCGAAAGCTCGTTTATCGATTTCAAATCCCAAAATCAAATCATTAAAACCATGATCAAATCACAACATCAATCGTATTCACGTAAAACGTGCAATTACGTATATAGCTCAAAAACCGTGCAAAATCGTAAATCATCAAGATCATAAATCAAATCATAGAATCACGTATATAAAACATATATGCATGCATCATAAGTTCGAAAGCAAAGTCCACTCACAGACCATTATGCTGTCAACTCGATACGCGCACACTTATGCTTTCCCGACTAATCTGCTATCACCGACTTTCCCTAACCTATCCAAATCCCATAATAAGGTCACTAACTACTTCATAAAGCTTATACTAAAGCCCCGTAATTTTTCCGAATTTTTAACCATTTTTAATCGAGCCCTAAAACCTTCGGACAGCCCGAAACATATAGAACTGATGTCCGATTAACACGAAACCAGTGCCAAAATGTTCGTTACATCGAATACTTTAAAAGTCGTGTTGGAAACTTCCCCAAAAGGGGCCCCACGCGCCATCACACGCCGCCCAAAGGGGCTGCGCATGGGAGCTACGCGCCCTGTCACTGTTCATCTTCAACCTTAGTTCAGCCTGTTTTAACCGGTTCGAACCGGCCCGGTTCAACCGAACTGGCACAGTTCGACCCAACCGGCGTAGGCCGTCCAACATCCTAAATCCTTCATTTTTTGCCCAATTTCACTCCTTCCAACTCCTTTAGGTTCGTCTTATGATTTCTAATCGAGTAGCCTAAGAAAAATATGAAAATAAGGTCCATAAGATACCTTCCAGAACTAGGATTGAAACAAGTATTTCTTCTTCTCTGTTCGACCGTCACAGACCACCATAAGCCACGGTGTTGGTCCCAAACGTCTCCTGGCCACCTCCCGAGGCTTACCTAATTAATCTAAGTCGTCAGCAACCAACAAAACACGATTCACCATTTTTGGATTACAAACTGGACGTTTTTGGGAAACTGCCTTACTGTCCCTCTTAGGCTTCGAAACCGAGCTAGAACCATTCCTTATCATCTATAGAACAACGTCCTGGCATCCAATTCAACAATTAACATCTAAAACGCATCTTGCCATATATGAACCAGAACAAACTTTCACGGGAAACTCACCTACCACCACCATCATGCACCACCATGGTCACCATCATCTTTGTTTCACCTTATCCTCTCATTTCACCTCACAAACCACAAGTAGAGGATCATATTGGATGGTGATTGGGTTGAGTTGCTCTCTCACGGGTTCACGGCTCTGTTCTTTTGTTCATGGTGTCGTGGCCACCGTCCACGACGGCGCACTCCACCTGTTACACCCTGCTCGTCTCAACCTCCCTTTTAGTTTGAGGCACAAAACAAAGACAAGGGACAACAATTGAAGGTCGTGGGAGGACGAGTCTTCCGAGGTCTCTGTTTTCCTCTGTCCAGCACCGTGCAACAAATATCAGCCCAGTTTTTAAAATAACTAAGGCGGCTCAGACATGTTCCACAAGCCTCTAGAGCTGGGACAAGTGTCTCAATTCTGATGGGAAAACTATCCCAAGATAGCCAAGTGTCACTGGCACAAATCCCTACGCAAACAAACGACCAAAATGACCCTAAAGGACAAATTACCATTTTGCCCATCTAGTTCCTAGGCCCGTAACTCTGTCGTCTGACCTCCAATTGACGCATGCTGCCTGTCATTGTATTCAGGGCATCGAGACCTACCTAACGGTGCTCGAATTACGTGAAAAATCCATGTTGTTTGAAAATTCAACAAATTGCCCCTTTTTACCGAAATTACCAAATTACCCTTGAACTTCCGAACATCATAACTTCCTCCTCGGATGTCGGAATCGGACGTGCCACCTGTCTATGAACTCGTGACGTCCCGAACTACGTCACGGTCATTGGTCAAAGTCCATATGATCGGCTGAACAAAAAGTCAACTGTTTACCCAATTTCAAGGGTAAAATCGTCATTCTGCACCGTCCGTCCGAGATTATCCAATTAATCACCGATTATCTTCACTAATCTGTTATTAACCACTAATCTAATCCCAGTTTTTGGAACGAGTCGTTACAATCTACCCCCCTTAAAGAATTTCGACCCCAAAATTCCAAATCTTGGACTTTCGTACTTAACTGGGGGAATCTAACTGATCTCACACCTGGGTCCCTTACCGAGTGTCCATCATCTGCCAATCCAAAGTCGTCGGACAATTCCAAAATGGTTATCCTAACTCGGTCAAGCGAACCATCCATCAATGTTTAGTCCATCCGGCGTATCCTCCCTTCCTTACTGGGGCAATCCATTTCCAATATGTACCCGAGGTACCTCTAATGTCTCGCTCGCCGACACTCACGGCTTAACTAATCCTAGGTACGCCATATCACACTGCTATCAATTCCAACATTTTCGACTTTTTCCTGAGTCGAGCGTACCCCGTACCAATCTCTCAGCACAACAAGCAAATCTGTCGTCAACAGGCACACATCTCACCTTGTAAACCAATTCAAGACGACATATTCCGGTCTCGGTACTCCTATGGAGCAAGATTCGTACCCCGATCCATACCACTTCCGTCAGCGATCCGTGCCGACCTCACCGGAGTCGTAACATACTCGTTTGTTCCCTTAATTTAACCAATCAATTCACCAGTGGTTCTATTAACCCTCAACACAATCAACTTGTGGGAATACCCTTCATGTTCCACATTAAATATTTGCAACCGCACCCTATCACATAGCTGTCAAACCGTGATCACACACCTCAGCATCAGGGTCCCAATAGCCACTCATGGCTCTCAGCATCCAGCTCAAGTCAATAATCATCCATAGATCACTCTGGATCCCCCGGATCCCGTCCACAGGCTTAACCAAAATCTAGCATATCGGAACTACGCCGATCATCCCTCTATCCACACATCATTCGGCACTAAGCTGATCACCAACACTTCTACCAGAGCATCACGATGCACGTCCAAGGCATCGGAATAGTTCCAATCACTGAGTAAAAAGTACACACACATTCCAAGGACATGTACCACTTACCACCAACTGGAATCACGGTGCATACTACCACACACGCGCAAGGTCAACCCTATTGAACTTTAAATAAACAAAGATATTGTAAAATATCTCGATCACAACTCAGAAAGTATAACCTCACGTACTTCCAACATCATTCTATGGTACGTCCACTGATCAACCACAGTGGCATCAACTTCTCTGACACCGAACACCAACCAATCAGTACCCTAGTGTACCCGTCACCCTCACAGTACAGCTCCAGGGTACACAAAATCTCTTCTTGACTCTACTGAATACCACTAGACGACGAACTAATCACATTTCACCTTGCAGTCTGTGGGTCCTATCCGCCCTCTAGGCTGGCCTACAAGTCTTTCGGGGGCTATCTCAAGACTATTCCGAACCTCCCGGTCTCCTGGGTCTCCCGACCAATATGAAAGCCAAACATATTTCCATTATGTATACAGGGCAGACCCAGCACTAGATCCAAAACAAAAATCCTTATGTATGCGAGACAGACCACACATGTCCTATACAACTCCAAAATGGTCAAGATCTTCAGCCACGTCCTCGACTACAAGACAGGACAATTTCCTAATCTGTAAGTCCAACATATCCAACCTCTGTCTTGTCATCTTATCCTCCTAATCCACCATACTTCAATCCTGAGACAGAAACTATCCAGTCCCGATCCACCCACTCCTAAGTGAATCCCACTTCGTATCCATTCAATTCTTAGTATCAAACTATCACATCGATCCAAAAGTACCACACATCTAGATTATGGGTTCTCTTCAATAACCTCATATCGATCACTCTTCCTTAGCTTCCTTCCGTCATCCTAGACGGAACTCACAAAGGTTCTCAACCATGTCATCACAATTACCTTAAGCCAGCTTGACACCAATTCCTAATACTCACCACATATACCACACCCACATCTTAAAATATTCTTCCTATTCCTAAACACATCCACAAGTGTCCATGATCAAGGGGGGTCACAATTCCTGACATCCCAACAACGAGTCTCCTACCTCAACTCTAGAGTATCTGCCACACAACCTAATCACCAACTCAGAACCAAACACAGTATCCCATTATCTAAAGCTCAACATCTCCTGATTCCGAGATGCCAACCAGGTTGGAATTATGCCCACCTTTTCCAATCATGGAAATCAATCCGCAACACGAATACCACCCTTGGACAACCGTCCAAACCTCAACTCCACTATACATAGGCGATCCTTAACTCCTACGGATCACGGCCACGAGTTTGTAGCCAAAACCAACTCACCGACCAACGCGCCTGTCGGTTGACACCGTTTATGTACATCCAAAAGGATGTCAGTCATCACGCCTCAAACTTCCCAAGGTTCCTTTCTGGATCACCAACTCTCGGGATCACAATCAACAATCACTCACCTCAGACTCCTCAGTCACTATTCTCAAAGTCGTCCATCACTAAGCTCGGGGAAACACTGAGCGCTAGCCTCGACATCACCCAAATTCCAACCTCAGCAGGTGCCGACACAGTCCAACACACTCGACATCTCCAACTCAACAGGATGAGGCCACGAAAACTAATTTCACTCATGATAAACCCGACCATACCAACCTAGCCCGCCCCAACACGAGGCATAGGTCCACCGCGCTTCCACTGCGCTACTCTGATCAACTAACGACATCCTAACCGTTCGTCTCAAACCGATGGTCATCACACCTTCTAGCTCTGTTCATTCTTCCGTCCAGACACCGGCATCTCATGCCTAGTCACAACCTCTACTCACGATGTCCTCATCGTACCACTACAGGCATCTCAGCTCGTGGTCCATCGTCTCCTATCTCTGGCTCATTTCTCACCAGGCCCGTATCTATGCTCCTATCGAGCCTAAACTTTCAATCGACGCTCAGATCGGGGAAACTAACATCCCTCGTCAGTCACAACTCTGTGCAACCAAATGCTCAACCAACTCCACAATCTCAGTAGACTCGTCCAGAGTCATCCACCAACCATCTGCTACCTCGACTGCACCCAGCAGCACCGTCTCTAATCCAGCCGTAAATTGGCCCAAGCCACAACGACTATTTTACCACAACCCCAACTCACGATTTCCAAACTAAACACTTACTCTGGGGTTTCTTACTCAGGTACTCACAATCCAAACTAGTCATCCCACAGGGTTCCTCAAATCATCCTCGTCATACGGGTTATCCTAAACCTGCGACAGCCACTAGTTCACGACAACCTTACCACTCTGGTCGTCACACCCGATTAAGACCATCCCTTATCGGAACTCCAACATCTACCAGTATCCAATACTAAGGGAATTCCCTTAAATGCACAAAGTAGTTTCCTATACCCTACCACTCGAGGCATCCAGCTACTCGTAGCCGAACAAATACAAGCTCAACCTAACTGACCAAAAGGTCACTAATATCGTCAACCAATCGCCATCCGGCCCAATAGGCCACCGTCAACTGGTTTCCTCAGCCCACGTATACCATCAGCTCAACAGTCTACTATCGGGCCCCACAAGCCGCCCAACCTACTCAATCGTAGCTTACTGGCTACCATCCAGGTTAATCTCGCTGGCATATCTCCGACCCTATGGTCCAACCAACAAGCATAACCATCACCAATGCACTAAACGTTCCAGCCCTAAGTCGACGAACGTCATACCTCGTACCGCATATCGAGCGATTAACACCTTGGCACTAACAATCGCCGCTAACTAACCACAAACGAACGTACTGTCACTATCGCGTCCAGGTTGATGACGGGCTGTTCCGCATCGAGACATCACAGCCACAGTAGCATCACCACACCCAAGTAGACGAATCAATGACTCTAGGAACCAAACCTCATGCAGAGCACACGAAACCTGCTCTGATACCAATTTGACACGACCCGCCCTCAATCCCCCGGGATTAAGGGCTAAGCCATGCTTCCGTCTAACTTACGAGTGACACAAAGGCTAAACTGATGTTCAAGCTCTATGTAACACGTAAGTCAGACACGAGATTCTTGACTGAACCGCTCAAAACTTTCGGACTTCCTAGAGCGCCCAGACTCTACTGTGGATTGCGTACGTGATGTCTCCATCTCTCTCGACTAACAGCCAGCACCGCAACAACCTGTAGGGTATCGAAAACACAAACAGACTGTGAGTGGACAAAAATAAAGTATAAGTTTAAAAACAATTATCAGAAAACACAATTACATATTTTAAAATAACTGAGGCGGCTCAGACATGTTCCACAAGCCTCTAGAGCTGGGACAAGTGTCTCAATTCTGATGGGCAACTATCCCAAGATAGCCAAGTGTCACTGGCACAAATCCCTATGCAAACAAATTATCAGAATGTCCCTAAAGGATAAATTACCATTTTTCCCCTCAAGTTCCTAGGCCCGTAACTCTGTCGTCTGACCTCCAATTGACGCATGCCGCCTGTCATTGTATTCAGGGGATCGAGACCTACCTAACGGTCCTTAAATTACGTGAAAATCCATGTTATTTGAAAAGTCAACAAATTGCCCCTTTTTATCTAAATTACCAAATTGCCCTTGAACTTCCGAACATCATAACTTCATCCTCGGATGTCGGAATCGGACGTGCCACCTGTCTATGAACTCATGACGTCCCGGACTACGTCACGGTCATCGGTCAAAGTCCATTTGACCGCCCGACCAAAAAGTCAACTATTTGCCCAATTCAAAGGGTAAAATCGTCATTCCGCACCGTTTGTCCGAGATTATCCAAATAATCACCGATTATCTTCACTAATCTGTTATTAACCACTAATCTAATCTCAGTTTCCGGAACGGGTCGTTACAATCTACCCCCCTTAAAGAATTTTGACCCCAAAATTTCGAATCTCGTACTTCCGTACTTAACTGGGGGAATCTAACTGATCTCACACCTAGGTCCCCTACCCAGTGTCCATCATCTGCCAATCCAAAGCCGCCGGACAGTTCCCAAACTGTCATCCTAACTGATATCGTTAGAATTATGATCATTATAACGAATCGACTATTTAGTTGATATATATGAATAACTAAATGATGACTTCTAATCTTGTTGATTTTTTAGGGAGATAATCGTGAAATAATGATTTATAGAATAAAAAGTTTTGATTATGACTTGTAAGTTTTTAGACTTGTAACTTTTTTCAATAATTCAATAATTCAATAAATTGACTAGTAAATTACAAAATTGCCCTTATATTTGTAGACTTGTAACTTTTTCATACGGTCTCTGTTTTCCTCGTGCCACTTATCTACGAATTTGTGAGTTCAAGACACATGTATTGGTCCAATTGGAACTTCTGAGAAGTTCCCTATATTAAAATTGACTTTTGGACCCTTAAAAAGACAAGGGTATTTAGGTCAATTTTCCCATTTGATTGACGGAAATTCCCTTAATTTTTGGGACAGGTGATTACTGACGGGACCCTCCTCGTAATCCCTCTCGATTAGCGTGGGATGACCTACTCCCGTCTGACATGTTATGCAAAAACTCCAAAGTACCCTCGAGATTTAAAAATGTATACTTACCACGTGTCAAACAAGGGATAAGGCTATATCCTAAACAGGATATCCCGAGCACCCAAGTCTACATGATGCCTCAGCCTTCACACAGCCCACATCCTTGCATAACCTGGAGGGTGTCAAAACCAATAAAAAGTGTGAGTAGACAAAAAATACAATGGTTTGGAAGAACTATTTTCCAAAATTAATCATTAACCCTCCATTTAATAAATCTATGCATGCCTCGAATTTACGAATAAAACATCAATCTCAAAATACTTGCAGTAACTAGAAAATCAGAAATTCTAAAGCCCGCCCCACTGAAAGTCATACCAAATCCACACCAAAGAAAACTTGCCAACACAACCATATCAAAATATCCAATCATATCAACCTCGATGTCTGCTGCTAAATCATCATATCAAGGTGCAAGACTGATAGACTAATATCACTCGGCAAAGATGGACTCCCAAACTCGACCTCTGAGTGTGGATCGACTTAGGAATGATGGAGTCCCAAACTTGGTGCCCGAGTAAAGGTCCTAGTCTCAGGAATGAATGAGCCCCAGGCTCGACGTCTGAGATGAGACTTGGGAATGACGGACCCTAGCTCGACGTCCGAGACCATCCAACCAATCGGTATCTCGAGGAGGGTCATCAATCACTTCACATCATATCACACTCACATCATCACAATCATCTCAACATCAAAATCACCACCAATATCACGGAACCACATGTCTAGATCAATAACAATTCCATATCTCGGGCCTAAGCCCAAAACCACAGTTTAATCAAACATCATAAAAACATGCCATTAAAATATTTCTTAAAAATTTGTAAAATTACCAAAATCCAAATAAATAGCACGTAAATAACCATCAAGCTATTCTCGTTATAAATTGTATAAAAAACAATATAAAAATATGTGCATAGAGTTAGGAAACAAAAGTCTACTCACCGTATCGCCGCTTGCTCAAAACACGAGCTGTAAGCCACTCTGCAGCCTCCGAGACGTCCGGGCCTATCCAAATCACACCCAAGGGTCACTATCAACCTATACAAGTCCATATAAGACACCCCCAAAAATCCCGGAATAGAATACTCATCCTGAACACACTTCTCGAGGAGAAAAATCTCTAAAATACCAACCAAATGATCTTATGTCGACTTGAAACCACAACCATTAGATTCAGGACGTCGAAACCTTTCGAAAAAGATTGGTTTGACCTCAAAATTCATGCTGACGTGCCCCTATTAGCCATTCAAAGTTCGTTCATAGAAAGTCAACGCTGGTCATCGCTGACATCACCTGCCAACGTCATAATGACATCTGACCGTTGCCCGTTGCACCGCTTGACTAGTGCCACGTGTCACCCTTTAACACGTGCCACGTGTCACCCTTTAACACGTGCCACGTGTCCTATGCTGGCGTCATTATGACGTCATCCTGCAACGTCACCTGCCATGTCACCTGTCACAACCCTAATGACTCGCCACGTGGTACCAACCAACCACGACTACGTGGCCTGACATGATGACGTGGCATGTCATCGTTGTCTTCCTCTCGCTGGGTCAACTCGCGACCCTATAACGGGTCGTTCAACCCGTAAGGTTGACCCGGTTCTATCTCAGCCATTTCTTAGCCTTTTTCCACCATTCTTTCACCCTTGAACTCATCTCCTACGAAGAAACCGTTCTACGAGCTTGAAAACAAGAAAACATACCTATAAATCCCCAGGTCACGATCGAAACTCACGACCAACCTTCGAGCTTGTCCCTAGGACAATTCTTGCCTCCTTTTCCGTTTCTTTTTTTTCTTACACGCTCGCAAGAGCTCAAGGAATGTAACCCTGGAGAACACAGTACCAATGACCCAAATCCAAACTCGAAATCTAACACATACGGGCTTACCTTTTTCTTGGGTTTTCCCAGCTAACCACCGTGGCTCTTCCACCACCACCGTCTTACTCAGTCTCTCTCGATCTCACCCTCACACTATATGGCCCTCAACCAGCACCAACTGAAGGAAACAATGAAGAAATGGTGGGTGAGGATTTCTGGAGGTTTGAAATAGGAAGAGAAAGATGACATGGATGTTAGGGAAATGGATCAATGGGATGAGTGACACTTATCATGCATGCATAAATTTTTGCATGCATCAATGTTTTATATGGTTTATAGATGTGATTCTATGATGATGATTTGGATGTTAGTGATTTATATGATTTCACGTATTTCGAGGTAATTTACTTGTTTTCACGTAAATCGAGGTTTATAGTTTTGCACTAATTATACGTGCTTATGGTTTTAGAAATGGTTTAATTAAATAGTTTTGGATTTGATAAGTAAACTCGGGCATGAGACCCATTTGTTTTGGAAACCCTTGTACTCGAAGTCCCTTTTAGTCACGTTATCGGGTTAGGGGCCCAATTGGTTCGTGAACTAATTTCGGATCTGAAAATATGGAATCGGGCATGAGTCCCATTTGATTTACGAACTCTCATACTTGAAGTCCATTTGATTTAACAAAGTATTTGTCGGAGGCCCAGTTGGTTTACGTATCGGGCTCGAGGCCCATTTGGTTTATGTATCGGGCTCGAGGCCCAGTTGATTTATGATTCGGGTACGAGGCCCATTTGGTTTACGGTATCGAGCACGAGGCCCATTTAGTTTACGAAATCAGACACGAGACCCATTTGGTTTATGAACTCAGGCATGAGGCCCAATTGGTTTACGAATTGGGCCGCATGGCCAGTTGGTATATGAATTCGGGCTTAGGGCCCAGTTATGGTTTACGATTGTGATTTCGGGTCAGGGACCCATAAATGGATTTCTGGTTCATGACGGTTTATGGGGACCGGGGCATGAACCTTTGAAAGGTTTTAAGAATGATTTCAAATAGTTTTTCATATACCATCCTTATATATATATATAGATTATCTCCTCTGGGGAAGGTCGTTGGCTTGGGTGGACCCCGGAGTAGTCACGGAGCACTAAATGAGTGGAGTCGCCCCTGTTGGGTTCCTTACTCTCGGGAAGGCTATTATGGATTATAACCCCTGGGGAAGGTCATTGATCTGCGGACATTGACATGGGTGAACCTTGGGGAGACTTGGGATTTGAGACCCCGGGTGGCATGCACGTAGCTTTAGATACCGTGACAGAATTGGTTATATGATATATGTTAAACATGATTTCTTGGATTGCGAAATTGTGTTTTACGAATGATATTTGGGCTGAGATCCCACATATGTTACTATGTTATGGATTTCTGTAAATGGATTTGGGCAGGGGCCCGTATGATTTGAATTTGCAAAATTTGGGGCTGAGACCCTATAAATGGTTGTTTAAACATATGTGGTTTGATAAATGGTTTTACTATGCATGCATGCTTTTTATTGAAGGGCAGAAAGGTCTTTTTTGAAATGTGTTTTATCAAACTATTACTTTTTGTCCACTCACAGTCTTTTCTATTTTCACTTCCCTTCAGGTTGATTACTGGTGCGGACTGTAGCAGAGACCGAGATATCACACTCCTCCACCGGATCCTGGCGCACTATGGAAGTTAGTCGGGCTAACGGTTTTAATTTTCCCTTGTCTGACACTCCGTATCAGATGGAATCAGGGGCGCCCCTCGTTAATCTCAGGAGGATTGGAACGGGTCCTGTCAAGGTCTGCAGTTCGTTATCAACCTGATAGTTAGGATGCCAGTATGATAGTTAGTAGGATTGAATTGCGGATCGTTTTGGTTAGGCACTTGATGCCTGTGGTGGCCATAGTTCCGTCATGGTTGGCAGTGTGGGACCCTACGAGGGGATGAACGTAACAGTACTTTAGAGTTTTGATCGTGAGAAGGTTAGGTTGAGATAGTCTTTCACGATGTTGTAGGATCGATTTTGACGATAGTTCGGTGTTGTGACCATTAGATGGTCGGATCTTGTTGAGTTAGGTGGCTATGCTGCTGGGAGCAGCCAGGTTTTCCCGAACCCCAATTGAGTGTTGGAACCTCTTTTTGCGTGATGGTCAGGAAATGCGAACCCCAGTTGAACTGACGGTAGGATTGGATTGACGTCCTTACGATGTCAGAACCGTGGGGTCGGTCATATTGTGGATTATATTGCCTTCTGGAGTTGGGTTCAGAGGAACCCTAGGGTGTGATAACGGACCCCTAAAGTAGGATGTATGGTTCGAAAATGTGATTTGGTGAGTGGTTTGACTTTGACGACTTTTCAGAGTCGAGACCATCGGTCGGTCATGTCACGTCAACTTTAGTGATGGGACTGCACTTTGCAGTAGAGGTTGTATTAGTCGGTTAGACCTAGTTGGTTGTCGTACTACCTTAGTTGTGGTGAATAGATGGTGTAGCTAAGGTCATAGATGACACGGTAGACAACATTGGTTTAGTCGAGTTGAGACTAATTAGAGATTGGTTAGACAGGTTACCAGGGTTGGTACTTGTCGATGGAATCTTAGAGTGGGGATATAGAGTAGTTAGTACGGGCGGTTTATTTCGTTGGATGTGGAGTCTCAATAGCGAGGTCTGGTGGTTGGGTCTGCACGAGTTGTGGCAGGCACTATTATCGAGAGTGGTTGTTGTGAATCGGGGAACGTTCAGGGAACGTTTCCTTTTCTCGTATGAGTTGTCAGGGTGATTGTACCCAAAGTTGTTGGGTACGAGGGAGGCAGAGTTTCTCCAACTTGAGTAGAGGTACGGGGTCGTTGCTCGGTATAAGCAAAGATCCAGGGTTGTCTGATTCGCACACGGTGTACTGATGCTGATGCTGATGCTGATGCTAGTGTGCTGATACTGGTGCTGGTGCCACCTCGACTTCCGAACGTCACAACTTCCGAACGTCACAACTTCTTCCTCGAATGTCGGAATCGAACGTGCCACCTGCCTATGAACTCGTGACGTCCTAAACTACGTCACGGTAACGTTTCAAAGTCCTAAATACTTCCCGAGGTAAAATTCAACTTCCCCCCCCCCCTCAGGGGCAAAACGGTCATTTTATAATAAAATAATAATTACGAAAGTTCGGGTCGTTACAATCTACCCACCTTACAAAAATTTCGTCCTCGAAATTACTCGAATAAAAATGGGTACTGCTCCCTCATCAAGTCTTCGGGTTCCCACGTCGCTTCCTCGACGTCATGGTTCCTCCATAGCACTTTCACCAACCGAATCGTCTTGTTTCTCAGAACCTTGTTCTTCTGATCCAGAATCTGCACTGGTTTCTCCTCAAAGCTCAGATCAGTCATCAGTTCTACTGGTTGTTCCGGCAAGGCATGTGAATCGTCCCGTAGGTATTTCCGTAACATGGACACATGGAAAACATCGTGCACTCTGGAAAGTTCTGGAGGTAATGCCAACCGGTATGCCACTAGTCCAATCCTCTCAGTGATCTCGAACGGCCCAAAATAACGTGGACTCAACTTCCCGCGTCGGCCAAAACGAATAATTCCTTTCCATGGAGATAACTTAAGGAACACAAAATCTCCAACCTCGAATTCCAAGTCTCGAATTCGTCGATCCGCATAGCTCTTTTGGCGATCCTGCGCTGGCTTCAATCTTTCCTTGATGATTCGAACTGTTTCCTGGGTCATGTCCATCAAATCCGGTCCTAAAGCTGCTCGCTCTCCTACCTCCATCCAGCAGATAGGTGTCCTGCACTGTCGGCCATACAGTGCCTCGTAGGGTGCCATCCCGATACTTGCCTGATAACTGTTGTTGTATGCGAACTCCATTAAAGGCAAATGAGTATCCCACGAATCCTGAAACTGCAGTACACAAGACCTCATCATGTCCTCCAGTGTCTGGATAGTCCTCTCTGACTGCCCATCGGTCTGTGGGTGGAACGCTGTACTGAAATGTAAATTTGTACCCAAGGCGTTCTGCAAACTTCGCCAGAACCTAGATGTGAAACGCGAATCTCGATCAGACACTATCGACTCCGGCGTACCATGAAGTCGAATGATCTCCTTCACAAACAGCTGAGCCAGTCGGTTTGGCTTAAATGTCTCTTGTACTGGTAAGAAATGAGCTGACTTGGTCAATCGGTCGACAATCACCCAAACTCCATCGAATCCTCTCTGAGTTCTAAGCAATTTGAAGACAAAGTCCATGGTAATGTGATCCCACTTCCACTCGGGAATCGGAAGCGGTTGCATTGCTCCATACGGTCTCTGCCGCACAGCCTTGACCTGCTGACAGGTCAAACATCTGCTCACAAACACTGCAATATCCTTCTTCATTCCTGCGAACCAATAGTGGTCCCGGAGGGTACGATACATCTTTGTACCTCCCGGATGCATGGCATAAGCCGAACTGTGGGCTTCCTCGAGAATTTCTGCCCGTAACTCTGCCACTGCAGGAACACACAAACGGCCTAGTTTCACCAGAGCTCCATCTGGTCGGATAGTAAAGTCCTGCCTCTCGTCCGCTTCGACCTCGATCCTGTAGATACAAAGTGTCGGATCCTCCAATTGTGCCTCGATGATCCGATCGACTAGCACAGGTCGTACATGAAAACTGGCCAACAAAGCTCCCTGCTCATCCATCCCCAGCATAACTCCAGCTCTTCGGAGTTCCACAAGCAAAGGAAGGTACACCAGCCTCAGGTGTGCAATCGATCCTGCTGACTTCCTGCTGAGTGCGTCTACCACAACGTTCGCCTTCCCTGGATGATATTCAATCGTACAATCATAGTCCTTGATCAGTTCCAACCACCGTCGCTGCCTTACGTTCAGCTCCTTCTGAGTGAACAAATGCTTTAAACTCTGATGATCGGTGAAGATCCTGCAAGTCACCCCGTACAGATAATGTCGCCAGATCTTTAAAGCGTGAACCACCGCCACCAACTCCAGATCATGCGTAGGGTAGTTCAGTTCGTGTGTCTTTAGCTGTCTCGATGCATAAGCGATAACTCTGCCATTCTGCATCAGCACGCAACCTAAACCTTGCAACGATGCGTCACTGTAGACTTCGAACTCTCCACTGTTATCCGGCAAAGCAAGAACAGGTACGGTAGTTAACCGACGTTTTAATTCCTGATAACTCTGCTCACACCGTTCATCCCAAACAAACTTTACTCCCTTCCTGGTTAAACGAGTCAACGGTGCGGCGATACTAGAGAAGCCCTCAACAAATCTCTGGTAGTATCCTGCCAAACCAACGAAACTCCGTACCTCTGTCACGGTTGTCGGTCTAGCCCAATTTGTCACCGCTTCGGTCTTCTGGGGATCCACACTAATCCCGTTTGCTGACACTACATGTCCCAGAAAACCAATGCTGGTTAGCCAAAACTGACACTTACTCAGCTTGGCGTATAACTGGTTCTGCCTCAGCTTCCCTAACACCGAACGTAAGTGTTCCTCATGAGCTTGATCACTCCTCGAGTACAAAAGGATGTCATCAATGAACACGATCACAAACTTATCCAAATAAGATCGGAAGACCCTATTCATCAGATCCATGAATGCTGCTGGAGCATTCGTCAAGCCGAAAGGCATCACAAGGAATTCATAATGCCCGTATCTGGTCCGAAACGCTGTCTTCCGGACATCTCCTTCAGCAATCTTCAACTGGTGATAACAAGATCGCAAATCAATCTTCGAGAAGTACTGTGCTCCCCGCAGTTGATCAAAGAGATCGTCAATCCTGGGTAAGGGGTACTGGTTCCTTACCGTGACCTTGTTGAGCTGTCGATAATCCACACACAAACGGAGGCTCCCCTCCTTCTTCTTCACAAATAATACCGGTGCTCCCCACGGTGATGTACTCGGTCGGATGAATCCCAAGTCCACCAACTCCTGCAATTGGATCTTCAGTTCCCGTAACTCCGCTGGTGCCATTCGATATAGTGCCTGCGATATAGGTCGTGTGCCGGGAAGTAGTTCAATCATGAACTCAATCTCCCGATGTGGTGGTAAACCAGGCAAATCTTCTAGGAACACATCCGGAAATTCTCGCACCATAGGTATATCATCGGCACCCGAAGTATCACTCTTCGTTGTCACAACATGCGCCAGATAACCCTGGCATCCCTTCTGTAGAAGCTTCGTAGCGGCAAGTGAAGAAATTACTTCAGGTAGCGAACCGTCGCGCTCTCCCTGAAAGGTAACCTTCGGCAAACCCGGACTCCGCAATATCACCCGCCTACTACAACAGTCGATGAGCGAACCGTGCTCAGTCAACCAATCCATTCCCAAGATAACATCAAAGTCATGGATATCCATAAGGATTAGATCAGCTAGCAGATCTACATCCTCCACCCTTACTGGGCATCTCCGGATCACCTGATTCACTATGTACACAACGCCCATCGGTGTACCAACACCCATTTCACTATCCAAGGCTGACACCTCGCGATCTAACATACCCGCACAACTTTTCGAAATAAAAGAATGAGTAGCCCCAGCATCCATTAACACCCGTACAACAATATTTGAGATATGAAGAGTACCTGTAACCACACCAGGGGCTGACCTCGCCTGCTGCTGAGTCACTGCAAAAACACGAGCTCTGGGTCCCGCAGTCTGTCCGCGTCCACGCGCGCCATGCTCAGCACTCTGTCCTCGGCCTCTGGAAGGGTGAGAAGCCGAACTCTGTGTCACACTAACACCTTTAGTCTCGTTGTTCCTTAACAGTAAAGGGCAATCTCGGGCATAGTGGCCCGCTCCTCCACAAGCAAAGCAATTAACTGTCCTCGGTCCATCCCAAGACCCTCCTGATGCACCACTCCAAGCCTGATGCTGTCCAGAACCGAATCTTGATCCGCCCCTCTGAGAGTTCCCATGTCGACCTGACCAGCCAGGACCACGTAAAGATGAGCTGCGGCAAAACGGGAAAGCTTCCCAAAAGTCTGCTCGTAATCTGCCACGGACATATCTCCCTGTTCCAGCCGCAGGAACTCTGCCTCTCGTGCCATGCGAAATGAACGCGGGTAATACAGATCTAAGAATCGGGCACGAAAGACCTCCCATGTGGTGGTGTGAACAGTCCACCCGGACATCTCAAGACCATGCCACCATTGATAAGCCCCGCCTTCCAGTAAGAAGGCCGCCAGTGCCACCCGCTCGCCGGGTGGGCAGTGCATCACGGTGAAGATTCTTTCCAATTTCGCAATCCACTCATGGGCATCCTCGGGGTTTGATCCCCCACTGAACGGTGTGGCTCCCAACCTTTGAGCCCGCTCAATGCTAGCACATTCCATCTCTCTCGCGATTTCCTCGTCAGTTCGTGTTTGAGGAATTCTCCTTGGAGGCATAACCCGCTGTTAAGAGGCATAGATTAGATACTGACATCTTTTAAACTAAGTACTAACCACTAGTCTAGCATGCTGACCACAACCTAGTGCTCTGATACCAAGTTGACAGGACCCGCCCCGATCCCCCTGGGACCACCCGGGACGTGCCCTGCTCCCGTCTGACACCCAACATTAAAATACCAAAAATACCCTTATTGAAGATAAAATGCATAAAGAAAATCCATAGTTAAGTCATACATAGCACACCACACAAATACTCGAATACAAATAGTGTCAGACAAGGGATATTTCCCGAATACAGTTTATTGAGCACGACTCTAGACACACTACGTGCCAACCTACCCAGCAGTAGGGTTCAGGTACGCAACGTAAACCTATGCCTCTTCCTCCTCGGGATCCTCCTCCTCCTCCTCCTCGGGATCCTCCTCCTCAATAGCACTACCTGGAGGGGTAGTAAAACAACAAAGGTGAGTGGGCCGAAACTCAAGGTTTACAAAGTAGTTTACCATTTTGAAAACATAAAGCTTTTCCCCTCCGTTTTCCGAAAAGACATGCATAGTATCATAAACCACAAAACCATATAATCATAAGCAGAATAATATCAACATAATATAATCTTAGTCACTGCACTATACATCCCAACCCTGACATCCCAGATGCCTGACGTCCCAGACGCCCGATAAGGTCACAGTCTCAAGGCTACGCGTGCCACCCGGGGTCTCAATCCCGAGTCCAAATCCCGAACCTAGTCCGAGCAAGGCATTCTAGATGCCTGACGTCCCAGACGTCCAATAGTAGCAATCCTGCTCCTGAGTCCCTCTACGGTCCGGTCCCTCCGTAGAATGACTCCTCACAAGCAATGCGCCGTGACCACTCCGGTGTACCTACATCCGGAGGAGATAGAATCCTAGGGTAGATCCATACAGTGCAGTACCACAGATAATATCGAGATCCATTATACATATATATGACTCCAAACCATTCATAAACAACCAGACGGGTCTCATGCCCAAACATCGTAATACGTGCCATAAATCATACTCAAGATAAACAGATGCTTTTACTTGAATCACATATAGATATAGTAGAAAGTAAAACAGTTATGCATGCCAAAGTTTAGTGAAATCAAAGGCCCACTCACAGTACAATCCCGCTGCAATCCCGAGCGTAAAGCCCCGTCCAAGGGTTAAAGTACAATTCCTGTCATGCCCAAAACATACGTAAAGGTCACTTTAAGTCCCTACTAAACAACTAAGAAACCCTAGACTGAAACCGGCCCGGGAAAGCCGTCCGAACACGCTTCCCAAGGCATCAAACCCTAATTTGACCAACTTAACGATCTCCGATCGACACGAAACCACCGCCATTGGATCCGTATCGTCGAAACCTTGAAAATGGCACTGGTCCCACACAAAATACTGTTCACACGCGCCCCCCACGCGCCGGTCAACCCTCTGGTCAACAGTGCTACAGTGATGCTGACGTCAACATGACGTCACTGCAGACGTCAGCATGACGTCATCACTGACAGTGTCAGAGGACACGTGTCAACAGCCCATTGGTCCCTGGTCTGACAATATTCTGACATGATGACGTCATCATGACGTCACTGCTGACGTCAGCATGATGACGTCATCAGCTACAGTGCCGGGTTTGAGAACCGGGTCACCGCAGACCCACGGTTCGACTCGACCTGTTCTCATCAACCCGACCACCAAAATCGATGGGATTTGTTCCTATGAACTCGTCTAAACATGTTCTATGGTTCTGTGGATTCAAAACTAGTTTTTAAGTTCGAAAAACCACCTGAAAATCGACGGGGAACTGGCTGCCGGCTCTGGTTCGTCTTCTCCGGCGAGCCGTCGAGCTTCCAGTCACAAACTCTGGTCCAAAATGCTCGTCTAGTCCCCTAGGTTATGTCTCAAAAGCAACCAAACAATTCTAACGTTAAAAACGGAAGTTTCGAAACAGGGAAGGAAAATCGGTCTTCTCGGGTTTATGGGCTTACCGCCGCTGTGTCGCCGCCGTGGGCTGCCCAGTCCGGTCCTGAGTCGTCCAGCCGTCACAACGGTCCTAGCCCTAGGTTGGTTCGAGCCCAGAAGTCATGGTTTGGATGGTTGGACAGTTTGGGCTGCACGGGTTCCTTCTCGGGTTTGTGGGTTTTCCGGGTTGCGCCGCCGTCCGTGGTGGTGGTGTTGGCCGTCTGGAGGTGGCTGAGAGGTAGTCTGGTGTGTGGGTTGAGGCTGAGAGGTGGTGTGATCGCTGGTGTGTTTGTGCAGAGAGTGAGAGGTTGCACGGTTTAGGGAGAAATGAAAATGAAAATATGTTTCTCTGATGGTTTAAGAACAGAAGGAGAAAATGGAATGAAGGGCTGAAATTCAATCTGATTTAAGAATGAAGGGTGAGGATTTAAGGAAGTTAAATTAATTAATTAATGGAATGGCAAACACAGATCCTGATTTTTGGGGATGATGTGGATGAGGTAGATGAGTGACATGTGTCACTCATCAAGGGTCCAGATTGATTGGGTTAAAGTAAATCAGATTCTAATATTTTATTATTATTTTAAGTTCCGAGTCTCGGTTAGTTCGGTTACGTTCTTGACCATAACTTTTTCGTCGTAAGTCCGATTTCGGCGTGCCGCCTATCTACGGATTCGTATCGACGAGACCTACGTAACGGTCATTGGCCCTCGTCCGTTGGACTTCCCGGGTCAAAAGTCAACATTTGGCCCCCAAATGGCCAAATTACCAAAATGCCCCTCGACTTCCGAACGTCACAACTTCTTCCTCGAATGTCGGAATCGAACGTGCCACCTGCCTATGAACTCGTGACGTCCTAAACTACGTCACGGTAACGTGTCAAAGTCCTAAATACTTCCCGAGGTAAAAGTCAACTTCCCCCCCCCCTCAGGGGCAAAACGGTCATTTTACAATAAAATAATAATTACGAAAGTTTGGGTCGTTACAACTTGGTTGTGGACTAGACTGGTTACGAACACGTGGTTGATGTCCGAGTGTGTTGGTTCCAACATGGTTGGAACTTCGGCATCGAGAGAGGTTGTGATTAAGGTGACTATGGGAGTGCTTGATTCCGTATGGGTAATGGGTATTTCAAAGTCATTTAGGGTGACTTCTCATGTTCTGCCATGTCAGTTGATGGTTGTTATCACCAGTACGTTGATCGTGTATTGGTTGGTGGACCCACGGTTGTTTTAGGTCATCAGTGGGAGTTGAGTATTTTGAAGTTAGGTGAACGAGATTTCTCATTTTCTGCTTGTGGCAAATGATGTTGGGTTACATGGCATGGTGAGTGCAGCGAGTTTTTATTGGCATTCACGTAGGATGAATTTTGATTTCATCGTCTTGGATCATCCTTGATTTTCCTAGGTGGAATGACAAGGATCGATATGAGGTAATATGAGAACCCACAGCCTCGTCGTTGGCTGATCTGTCTAGACGTGGGAAATGGTTGAGGAGTGTTGTGACTGGCGAAGGATTCAAGAGGGTGTAAGACCCTATGATCGGATCTTAGGTGGATGGTTAATTGAGTGAGCATGTGTGGATCCTAGGTGGATCGGGATTGTGATGTTGAGGACTTTGGGTGTCGTGACAATCGAGGATCGTGACGTTTATGGTCGGGTGACGTAGTGATGGATCTGGATCGTGATCTTGATGATCTTGATAGGTTGAGAGTTTATCGCTCTTACTTGGATATTTGAGTTGAGGATGTTGGGACTGAACTTATTTTCGGGGTAAATCCCATATGGTATATTAAGCGAACGAATAGGTGTCCGACGGGGTCGGATTTAGTCAGCCTTGATGTGTGAATGATGGGATTGGCTTCCCTATGAAGTCAATCGAATGTAATGTGGTAATCAAGTGAGCGGATAATCGATAGGTTCAGATTTGGTGCGTCTCTGTACGTATTGGATTACGTGATTAGGAGTAGACTTATTTGACGCTGGTCGGGTGACCGTGGGACTCGAAATAATTGATGGGTTGGAGTTTTGATCTGTCTGGTACTGGATTGGACAGATGGACTCTAGAATTGAAACGTGTTTGGCTACGACCTAGGTTGTAGGCTGGTTGATAGATGGATGTACGTACCCTGTACGTTGTTCGAGGGTCAATACCGGGCAGACTTGTGGTACCTGGTAACGGTATATAGGATATACTAGAGGTATGTTGGTGAGCGTGTTGGTAATCGGCTTAGATCCGATACCATCAGATTAGTCGACGACGTGAACTGGACATTAGATACTGTGCACTGGGACATGGTGTTTCTGATGGGTCCAATCACACACAGGTCGAGTAAGGTGTTGGTAAATGTATACTCAGGTTGAGTGAGTTGGTGATTAGTGTAGCCACAAGTAAGTATAATGTCAATTTTTGACTGACGACTGTCAAGTGGTGACAGTTTGTCGGGATGTGTCAACGGGGATCAATGATTGAGTTTTGGTGACTCCTAGTGGGAGCAGATGTCAGGATAGATTGGTGATTGAGAAAGGGACCGTCAAGTTGATTGTGTCAGCAAAATGGTAGAATTATCGGGTAGAATCAACTCGGGACACTTGATCAATTTCACTCGAAGAGGTAGAATGTGGACGATGCAACGTGAGCGTTAATGGAACGTCTGTGTAACGACCCGTCCCGAATATCGGGATTTAATAATATTTAATTATGATTTACTAATCTGGGATTAGTTGGGTGATTTCGGACGAATGGTGCAAAATGACAGTTTTGCCCCTAGGCGTAGGTAAAACGTTGACTTTTAATTCGGATGGTCAAATGGACTTTGACCGATGACCGTGACGTAGTTCGGGACGTCACGAGTTCATAGACAGGTGGCACGTTCGATTCCGACGTTCGTTGTGAAAGTTATGATGTACGGAAGTTCAAGGGCATTTTCGTAATTTCACTTAAATGGGGCCAAATGTTGACTTTTTGACCGGGATGTCCGATGGCCGAGGGCCAAGGACCATTATGTAGAGCAGGTCGATATGAATCCATTGACAGGCGGCACGCCGAAATCGGACTTCGTACGAGGAAGTTATGGTCTGAGTCGTGAAATCGGGGAAGTTACGTCTCGGTAACTGTGTTGATTATTTTATTCTGAAATAGTAGTTGGAGGACACTTGGATGAGTGACAAGTGTCACTCATCCGACGGATAGATTGGATCTTGTTCCACTAATCATAATTTATATGCTAAAGTTTCCACTATAAAATTATTTAGGATTAAATCCCTGCTTTTGATCTGAGCCATCCATCTCACCGCCAGATTGCATCACAGCCGTCCATCTCATCTCTCCCTTCTATTTCTGATCATTCCTCCCTCACCTGTGAACAAGCAAAACAGAGAATTGGGTTCTGGCCATTGTCAATCTCCCTTCCACAATTGATTGCACAAATGGATATTTGGTGATTTGGGGAAGGTTCTGGCTGAGGGAGAGCACGGGGGACTGAGTGGGGAGGTGTAATTCGGGAATCAAAATTTCGGGGAATTGGAGGGAATTTCGAATTGGAATAATTGGGCCGTGACGATCAAAATGGAGTTTAGTTTGAGTCTTCTGGGATCAAAACGATCAGCTTTGCAGCAAGAATGAAGAGAAACCGTGGCGGATTGAGGAAGAACTGAGCTTCCATGGCAGCTCAAAATCGAGCTTGGGTTCAATGGGTTTGAGGTAAGTATTTCTCAAATTGATCTTGTAGAAATGTTCCTTACACTCTCACGATGCTAACGGAATGAATTAATTTGGAAACCAGGGACGATATCGTGGAACCCGTATTGAAAACCCGTCGAGGATCGATCGTGAGTCGTGGAGATATATACCCTAATTTGTGTAATTCGATTTACAGAACTTAAATGGTGATTGAGTACAAGGGATCAGTTGAAAGAACGGATTGATTTGATGTCGAATTGGGTGTGATTGAACCAGGTCCTATCGCGGGCTTTTCAACCCGTTTACCAGTCATTCGGGTGAAGGTGGTGACTGTAGCAGTCACTGTAGCAGGCGCGTGGCTTTCAACCGCAGCCACCCACGGCGGCGCGTGGGCACGAATCTCGAGGTAAGGTCAACATGACTTTTAATCTATGCAATGTAACGAACATTTTAGCGTTGGTTTCGTGTCGAACGGATCCCGTTTTGATATTGTTCGGGATGTCCAAGGTTTTAAATCTAGTTTAAAAATACGTAAAAATTCGGAAAAATTACGAGACTTGAATAGGATGTTAATGATGAGGTTAGTGATCCTCTAATGTGATTTGAACAGGATTGGGAGTCCCGGTGATAGTGGTGTGGCCCGGGAAGGCCTATGGCACGCGTTTCGAGGCACTCGGTTAAACGGTCTGTGAGTGGACATTGGTTTTATAAATTCGATGCATGCATAACTGTTTCATGATTGTTATAACTGTGATTAAATGATTTATTTTGGATATCGGTGAATTTAAAATGATTTCACGTATTTCGAGGTGAATTACGTATTTGCACGTAAACCGAGGTTTTTCTGGATTTGCACCGATTTCCATAAATGTGGTTGGATATGATTTCATGAAACGGTTACGAACTTGAATAAAGTAAAATCGGGCCGGGGGCCCAGTTGAACTATGAAAGCGGGCCAGGGGCCCAGTTAACTTGTGAAATCAGGCCAGGGGCCCAGTTGATTTCTACATATGATTGCGGGTCGGAGACCCTAAAATGGAATTGAATAAATATTTTCTGGTTTACATTTTATATATGTTCACATGCTGGAATCAATATATGGTTTTGATGATATTTCGGTTATGGCACGTTTCACGGTATTTGGGCATGAGACCCGTTTGATGAAACGTAACGATCGGTTCGGATTTTACCTATGTATACATATATGTTTTGCATGTGGATATCAATAAAAATGTATTTGGTATTGCACTGTATAGATCCTTCCATATTATATTGTCTCCTCCGGATGAGGTACCCCGGAGAGGTCACAGACGTCTAGTACGTCCAGCGTCTATGACGCTAAGCATCGGGGATGCTGTACCTGAACGGGGTTCGGGGATTGAACTCGGAAATTGAGACCCGAGTGGCACGCGTAGCCTTGTGATTGTGATCTTATTGACGTCAGGGACGTCAGACATCAGGGATGTCGGGTTGGAGTGTATAGCGCAGCAACTAAAATTATGGTTATGGTTTATATTATATGTCTTATGGTTCATATTACTGGATTTATGAAATAACTCTTGGATTGACCTTTTGGAATTTGAAACTATGCTTTGGTTTCCGGGCTAAGGCCCTAATGGTTATTTCTGGATAAATATGTGAAAGGTGGTTTACGGTGCATGCATATGATTTTACTGAGGGGCATAAATGTCTTATAAATGTTTTAAATAGACTTGTTTATTTTCTTCCACTCACAGCTTTTGTTTTTAATGCCCTTCAGGTTGATTCCGGATGCGACTGCAGCAGAGACTGGGACATCATACACCTCCTCCATCGATCCTTACGCACTCTGGAAGCCCGGTTGGGCAATGGCAACAGGTTATCCCTTGTCTGACACCTCTTGTCAGACGGGAGCATGACACATTACATGGTAATCCCAAGGGGGATTGGGATGGGTCGTGTCAGTCTGGGTGCGAATAAATTTTGTTCTGGTTAGATGGTGTATGAGTGTACACATGAGGTGAGATCTAATTTGCTTTTCACGAGGTGGATGTGGAATCGAGATAGTTGGAATTTCGAGGACGAAATTATTTAAGGAGGGAAGGTTGTAAAGACCCGTCCGGAATTCCAAGATTAGATTAGTGACTAATGAAGGATTAATGAGGTTAATCGGTGATTAGTTAAGCGAAATTGGACGAACGATGCAAAATGACCGTTTCGCCCCTAGTTGTGGGCAAAATGTTGACTTTTGACCTAGGAGGTCTGATGGCCGAGGACCGAGGACCTTTACGTAGATTCGGTCGACACGAATCCGTAGACAAGCGGCACGTCGAAATTGGACGTTGAACGAGAAAGCTATGGTCATGGGAAGTTTGATTGCACTATGCATGTATTACGAGGCAATGATTAGGTGGCAATATCTTATTGGGCAGATATTTAAGTGGGACCAATGGATAAGAGACAAGTGTCACTCATCCCATTAGTCATTAACCCCAATTTGTGGATCTAAATGATGATTGGTCCACTTGTATTTTAATACATATATTTTCCACCCACCAATCATCCTAGCCCTCCATCTTCATCCTTCCCCCTCATCCTCACCATCCATCTTCTTTCTCTCTCACCTGATCACCAGCATTATCCTCTCTGTTCCATTCTAAAACCCGAGCACCCATTCTCCATTTTCTCTCTAAAAAAAACAAACACGCACATGAACAACCACACCACCATATCCATGTGTTCGTGTGAGCTACTTTGAGTGTGACTGAGAGAGTGTGAGGCTAGTGGAACCAGGAAGACTAGACGGTGACGGCCGAGCAACAGAGGAGGAGAACCGAAAATCGCGAAGGTGAGTTTGGTTTGAAATTTCGAACTTGGGCTTTAGGTTTTGTTGGTCGATTTTAATGTTTGGGTTGAATTTCTGGTGATCATAAGGACCATTTGGGATCAAAAGCAGTGGCTGGGGACGACAGTACAGCCCAGACGGCCAGCCTGAAAAACAGGCCGTGTTCTTCGATCGGAAAGCTAACTTCTGAGGTCTTTCTTGTGTTTTTAGACAGTAAGAAGATAGCTTTTAAGTAGAGGAAGCTTTAGGAATCAAAATGGAACAAAATGGGTCAAAAATGAGTGAAATGAAGGCATGGACCGGTCCGGTTCAGACCAGTGAAGCCGGTTTGTCGCGAGGTTGATGGTGACACTGTAGCAGGCGCGTGGCTTTCACGCGCAGCCCCTTTGGGTGGCACGTGAGGGCACGTGGAGGGTAATTTGGGGTTGACTTCAACATGTGAAATAATCTATTAGATGTAACGAACGTTTTGGGACTTGTTTCGTGTCAATCGGACACCATCTAGATATTGTTCGTGATGTCCGAAGGTTTAGGATCGAGTTTCAAAATATTTAAAATTTTGGGAAAATTACGGTGCTTCAATGAGAGGTTAATAAGGTAGTTAGCAACCCTCTAGATTTATTTGGACAGGTTTGGGAGTCCCGGTGACGGCGATTAGCCCGGGAAGGCTTACGGTACGCAAATCGAGGCGGCAGCGTAGGGCGGTCTGTGAGTGGGCCTTGATTTCTAAACTGTGATGCATGCATAAATGTTTTATATGGTTTATAGATGTTATTCTATGATGATGATGATTTGGATGTTAGTGATTTATATGATTTCACGCATTTCGAGGCGATTTACATGTTTGCACGTAAATCGAGGTTTATGGTTTAGCACTTATTATACGTGTTTATGGTTTTAGAAATGGTTTAATGAAATAGTGATGGATTTGATAAGTAAACTCATGCATGATACCTATTTTTTTTTGGAAACCCTCGGGCTCGAAGTCCCTTTTAGTCATGTTATTGGGTCAGGGGTCCAATCGATCGTGAACTGATTTCGGATCTGAAATATGGAATCGGGCATGAGACCCATTTGATTTACGAACTCTCGGACTTGAAGTCCATTTGAATTAACAAGGTATCGGGCCGAAGGCCCAGTTGGTTTACGCATCGGGCTCGAGGCCCATTTGGTTTACGTATCCGGGCTCGAGGCCCAGTTGATTTGCGTATCGGGATCGAGTCCCAGTTGATTTATGATTCGGGCACGAGACCCATTTTGGTTGATGATATCGGGCATGAGGCCCATTTCTAAAACAAACAGTCCACTCACACTCGATCCACGCTGCGTGCGAAATGTCAACCTTATATCTATCACCGAGCTAGTTCAAAGTCTCCAGGCCTGTCCAAATAATGTCTAAGGTAACTAATGTTCTTTAAAAGTTCATACACTAAACCCTCACAAAGCTCGATACCGGAAACGTGTCCTTCACACGCTTCCTGAGGCTAAAAACCTCAAAATAACCAACTAGATTCAAAACGTTGAGAGATTTTAAACATGACCAATTTCATTTTGAAATTCGGTTCCACGTGCCCTCACGTGCTAGTCAAAGTTCGGTCAACGCTGATCAATGGCGGTCAATCCCAGTCAATGTCAATCAATGACAGTCAACACCGGTCAATGGCTATGCTGACGTTAGCCTGACAGGTCTGACACTTTCCACGTGTCACTCTCTGATTGGTCCACATGTTTTCCACGTATCCGTAACACCTCTAACACACTACCATATGGCACCACCCTATTCGTCAACATGTTTTGATAGTGCTGACTGGACCTACAACGTCAGCTGTCGTGTTGGCCTAATAGGTCCTGACAAGTTACCACGTGGCACCACCTGATTGGTCCACGTGGTCTGAAAATTTGACACGTCGGCTGCTGATTGTGTCTAACAGCCTTCCATGTGGCATTATCTTATTTGCCACGTGGATTGACAGCTCTGACAAATAATGACATGGAATGCCACGTCCTCATCTTCAACCTCTAGCTGGGTTGACCCGGTTCCCTATAACGGGTCGATATGAGCCACGACCCGACTCGGTCGTATCTCACTTATTCGTTAAGAATTTTCGACCATTTTTCTTCCTATCTACTTGCAATGATCCTAGGAAGGGATCTATTGACTTAAAATCATCTAAAACAGTCTAGAAAGTACTTGTGGAGGTTGATGGTTTTCGAGCAAACTTCCAACTCTATTTCATGGCATCATCTGATTCACCACGTGGAATGACAGCTCTGACAGATAATGACATGGACTGTCACGTCCTCATCTTCAACCTCTAGCCGAGTTAACTCGGTTCTGTGTGACTAGTCGATTTGACCCACGACCCGACTCGGTTGTATCTCACTCATTCCTCAACCATTTTCGACCATTTTTCTTCCTATCTACTCGCAATGATCCCAAAAAGGGATATATGGACTTAAAATCATCTAAAAGTTCTATAAAGTACTTGTGGAGGTTGATGGTTTTCGAGAAAACTTCCAACTCTTTTTCTGGGTAGTTCCAGCCACCTCAACCTCTCCTTTTGGTTCCTCTGTGATCGTACAACCCCTAGGAATCATTTTCGATCATCAAAACCGTCCAATAAGCCCTAAATGTCAAAATTCGAATTTGAACCTAAACAATTTACCTCTCAGTTTTCAGGCCACCTTGCACGGTCGTCCAAGCCGTTGCCACCATCTGCCTCACCTCGTCTCACTATGTCACTCTCTTTTTCACACGAATAGCAAATGATGAAAGAATGGGGTGTGGGTGTGGGTTTTAGGATTCAGCTATAATGGATAAACGAAAGGGATGAAGATGATACATGAACCAAAATGTTTAGGGGGTTGGGCCAATTAGATGAGTGACATTTGTCACTTATCAATTGGTCCAACTAAGATATTTTGACCAATCTCAAAATGCCAACTGTACAGTCCTCGTAATTCGTGAATAGTATTAGTTTTCTTTTGTGAGCCATAACTTTCCCGCTAGCCATCCGATTTTGACGCGCCTCTTGTTTACATACTCGTGGCGTCTCGATCTATGTAATGGGCATTGGTTAAAGTCCAAATAGTGTCCCGGGTCAAAAGTTAATATTTTTCCTAAACAGGGGCAAAATGGTCATTTCACATTAAATTTCTGAATTTATATTTAATTAAAAGTACACGGCGTTACAATCTACCCACCTTACAAAAAATTCATCCTCGAAATTCACTCAAATAAATGTGGATATTGTTCCCGCATCAGGGTTTTGGGCTCCCAACTGGCCTTTTCCACGCTTTAGTTCCTCCGCAATACTTTCACTAAGTTAATGGTCTTGTTCCGCAAGACCTTCTGCTTCCAATTCAGTATATGTACTGTTTGCTCCTCGAAACTCAAGTCTATTCTTAGTTCCAACGACTGTTCTTCCAAAACATGCGATTCCTCATGCATGTACTTACGAAGCATCCAAACCTAGAACACATCGTGCACTGTCGTTAGCTCTGGGGGTAAGGCTAATCTATATTCAATAGCACCAACTCACTCTGTAATCTCATACGGCCTAATGTAATGTGGACTCAACTTCCCATGTCTGCAAAATTGGACAATGCCTTTCCATGGGGATATCTTCAAGAAAACCCAATCTCCCACTTCAAACTCTAAGGCTCTAACTCGACGATCGGCATAACTTTTATGGTGATCTTGTGCTGCCTTTAGCCTTTCCTTAATGATTCTGACCTTCTCCTGGGTCATGTTTATGAGGTCTGGTGTCAATACAGCCCTTTGACCCATCTCGGTCCAACAGATCGGCATCCTACACTGTCACCCATAAAGTGTCTCAAACGGTGTCATCCTAATACTCGCCTGATAGCTGTTGTTGTAGAAAAACTCCATCAACGGTAGGAATGTCTCCCAAGTATCATGGAACTGTAGCACGCAGGCTCTCATCATATCCTTCAAAGTCTGAATGGTCCTCTTAGACTGTCCATCTATTTGAGGATGAAAAACAGTACTAAAATGCATCCTCGTACCCAAGGGATCTTTGTAAACTCTGCCAAAATATTGACGTATACCGCCGATCCTGATCCGACACAATCGATTCTGGCGTCCTATGCAGCCTAGCAATCTCATCAAAAAACAGTTGAGCTAGAAAATTTAGTTTGAAGGTTTCGAGCACTAGCAAGAAATGAGCCGACTTCGTTAGTCTGTCCACTATCACCCAGACCCCATCAAAACCGCTCTATATCCTTCGCAGTTTGAACATAAATTCCATGGTGATATTATCCCATTTCCACACAGGGATCGAAAGTGGCTGCGAAACTCCATATGGTCTCTGTCGTTTAGCATTTGCCTACTAATATTAGTGTAGAAGTGAACCGTCTCCTTAACTCCTGAAAGCTCTGTTCACAGAGTTTGTTCCAAAAGAAATTAACCCCTTTCGTGGTCAAATGGGTTAATGAAGAAGTAATGGTAGAGAAACCCTCTACGAAACGTTTGTAGTATCCAGCCAACCCTACGAAACTGAGGAATTCAGAAACAGTTTTTGGTTGCTCTAAGTTAGTCACGACCTCTATCTTCTAGGGTTCAACACTAATCCCCTCAGCCGAAATCACATGGCCTAAGAAACCTATACTATTCAGCCAGAATTGATACTTACTCAGCTTAGCATACAATTGATTTCTTCTCAGACTTTTCAGCACCAATCTCAAATGCTTCTCGTGCGCTCAAGCACTCTTTTAGTATACCAGGATATCATCGATAAATACTATCACAAACCGATCCAGGTATGATCGAAACACTCGGTTCATTAAATCCATAAATGCAGCTGGTGCATTCGTTAATCCAAATCCCATCACTAGAAAGTCATAGTGGCCATATCTTGTCCCGAAAGTAGTCTTCGGAACATCTTCCTCACCAATCCTCAATTAGTGGTATCCCGACCGAAGATCAATCTTGGAGAAATATTTGACCCCTCCAAACTAATCAAACAAGTCATCTATCCGGGGAAAAGGATATTTATTCCTCACTGAAACCTTGTTGAGTTGATGGTAATTTATGCACAATCGTAGAGTATCGTCCTTCTTACTTACAAACAACATTGGAGCTCCCCAAGAAGATACCCTAGGTCAAATAAATCCCATATCCACCAAATCTTGTAACTGAACCTGCAATTCTCTCAACTCGGCCAGTGCCATACGATACGATGCTTGTGATATAGGTCTCGCACCTGGTAGAAGCTCGATAGTGAACTCGATTTCTCGGTATGGAGGTAATCCTGGAAGATTATCCAGAAATAGATCAGGAAATTCTCACACCACTAGCATGTACTCTGCTCTCTCAGGTGTAGCCCGACCATCCATAACATGTGCCAAGGACCCTTGACAACCTTTCCTTAGTAAATTTTCGGCGGTAAATTCTGATATCACTCCAAAGGGTAAGACTCTCTAGTCTCCCTGAAAAGTCATATCGGGTAGTGTAACGACCCATCCCGAATATCGAGATTAAATATTAATTAATTATGGATTTAGAATGACTAATCGGGGATTAGTTGAGAGAATTCAGACGGACGGTGTAAAATGATCGTTTTACTCCTATAATTAGGTAAAATGTTGACTTTTGACTCAGGGAGTCAAACATACAAGGACTGAGGATCGTTACATAGATCGAGACATTACGAGTACGTAGACAGACGGCACGTTAAAATGGAATGTCGAACGGAGATGTTATGGTCACGAGATCGAAATCAGGAACTTACATCTCAGGATTCATTAAATGATAATTAAACCTGATTGGCTGATATTTAATATGGAACCCTTGGATGAGTGACAAGTGTCACTCATCCCATGGCTTGAAACCCCTAAATTAAGGATCTTGTTTCCCATTGGTCCATTTTTAATTGTTTTAAAACAAACACTCACACACATCTCTCACCCCCAACCGTCCATCTCTCTCAGCCCTCTTATACTTACCCTTCATCTCCATCATCTTTATCATCTTCATCTTCTTTGTTCGAATAAACTCAAAACCCGCAGAAAACCCATAACCGTGAACCTAACCCCTTACACATCCTCAAATCCTCATCTATCACCCTTAGACTGTGGATAAAAGTTGGAGTGTGAGGGCAGACGATGATGATGGTGGCATCGTCGTCGACCGTCGTGTAAGGCGGTGGTGGCTGGGTACTGAAACCCGTGGCTTATTTTGAGTTTAAAAAAAATGGAAGGACGAGTTTCGTTGGCAACTGAACGTGTTGGAGGTTTGGATGATGCTCCTGAGGTCGAGACGACCGTGGTGGTGGCCACGACGGAGCTCGCGACGGCGAGGTAAGGTGGTAACCCGAATGCCCGTATTTCATTCAAAAATTGAAAATAAGGTTTTTGAGGTGTGTTGATTGATTGGGTCAATTCTGTTGTGTTCTAGGGATTAGTACGAGCTCGTGGGTGGAGGTTTCAAAGGCATTGGTGGTCTGTGGTGGCCTTAAACAGTGGAGGAAGGTTGGCTTTTCATTCTTCAATCGAGAAGGAAAGCTAGAGGCGTAGTTTTACAGTTTTGAAGTATTAGATCGATTGGGAATGGTTAGACAAAGCTTTAGGAACAAACGGGATGAAAAATGGTTGGATATTGGCTGAGAACCAGTCGGATCGGTTTACCGGTTTGGTCGAACCGGGAATAACTAGATGGACTAGGTTCGACAGAGGTTAGGGATGACTATTCCGGGTGCATGGGGGTGCGAGGGGGAATTTTTGGGGAAGTTTTCAACATGTGTTTTCATCTATTTGATTTAACAAACTTTTTGAGATAGGTTTCGTGTCGATCGGACCTCATTTCAGGGTAGTTTTAGGTGTTCGAAGGTTTAAAGTCTATGAAAAATACCTTTAAAAATCCGAGAAAATTAGGGGGCTTTAATGAGAGGTTATTGAAGTAGTTAGTAACCCTCTAGTATGATTTGGACAGGTTTGGATATTCGAAGGATGGTGATTTAGCCGGGGAAGGCTTTTGGCACGCATATCGAGGCGGTAGCCTAGGACGGTCTGTGAGTGGACATTGTTTTATAAACTGTGATGCATGCATAATTGTTTTATATGTTTTATATACGTGATTTCTATGATGATGATTGTGGTATTGGTGATTTCCATATTTACACGTATTTCGAGGTAAATTACCTATTTGCACGTATTTCGAGGTTTACGATCTTATGCTGTATTCCTACATGATTGTGATTTTAATAGTGGTTCAATGGTATGATTTTGGAATTGGAAATATGGAATCGGGCTTGAGACCCTTTTGATTTACGAACTGTCGGAGTTGGAGTCCATTTGATTTAATGAGGCATCGAGTTGGGGGCCTAGTTGGTTTACATGATCGGGCTAGAGGCCCAGTTGATTATGATATCGGGCATGAGTCCCATTTGTGGCTTATAAATGTGATTTTGGGTCGGGGACCTATAAATGGATTTGGATTTGAGAAATCAGATTGGTGGATTACGATGGTTTTATGGAAATCCCGGGCATAGGCCCGTTTGAACGGTTTGAGATGATTTATGAAATGTTTTCCATAAACCATCCTTATATCTATGGATTTGTCTCCTCAAAACGTCTGGGACGCTGGAGTAGTCACGGTGCATTGCCTGCAAAGGGTCACTGCACGGAGCGACCGGACAATATAGTGACTAGGGAGCAGGATTGTTAGACGTCTGGGAAGTCAGACATCTGGGATGTCAGAGATTGACTTGGGTTGAGACCCTGGGTAGCATGCGTAGCTTGGACCGTGACATTACGTCTGGGACGTTAGGCGCCTGGGACGCCAGGAATCTAGGATGTCGAGGATTGGTATATAATGGTATTGGATTGAGTTGTGATTCATGGCTTTACTGGATTATATATGTGGATTTTAGATTTATTGGATTTTTGAAATGGTATTTCAGTGTTGGTGGTTTTGGGAAGTGGCCCACATGGTTTGGATTTACGGTTTTGGACTGAGTTCCCACATACTTGGATTTATGGTTTTGGGCTAAGGCCTTAATGATTTAATTAAAGTAAATGGTTTGATTATTGGTTTTCGGATGCACGCATAATTTTTAGTGAAGGGTATAAATGTTTTCTTATGAAATGTGTTTTTATTAAACTATTGATTTGTGTCCACTCACAGCTTGTAATGGTTTTAATGCCCTTCAGGTTGATCACGGATGCGAGCTAGAAGCCCGAACGGACTGAGATTTTGATTTATTGTCAGGACCCGTCCCAATCAGAGCCAGACCCCGACCGAGAAGTGTGCCAACGAGTACGCTGGGCCTTAAGGGGGGTGGATTGTAAGAGCCGTGTCTTGGAGGGAATGGTGAACAATCCCATATTCCTGCGAGGGGGGAATGGTCTGGGAAGGGAATGGTGGTGTGCCTTAAAGGTGTATGCACACACCTATCTAGCATGAGGCCTTTTGGGAGCTCCCTGGCTTTGGATTCCTGGGGAACTACAAAGTTAAGCGAGTGGAGGCTGGTGCAATCCCATGGTGGGTGACCCACTGGAAAGTTGAACCATGAGCTCCCGGGAACAAAACCCTTCGCCCTGGGCTTGTTCGGCCAGTGAGTCTAGAAGGGACAATATCGTGTTAGGTAGAGTAGGCCGCTGCGTAACTCTGATCTAAACGAGGCCTCTTGGGAGCTCACTGCTTTGGATTCCGAGGGAACTCCAAAGTTAAGAAAATAGAGGCTGGTGTAATCCCATGAGAGATGACCCCCTGGGAAGTTGCACCATGAGCTCCCGAAAACAAAACCGTGGGGGCAAAGGTAAAGAGGCTCAAAGCGGACAATATCGTGCTAGATGAGTCGAGTCCAGATCGAAGAGGGTCGGGTCCTGATAGTTATTCCTTATCTGAAACTTCGTGTCAGACGGGAGCATGGCACATCCCGCAATAATTCCGGGAGGATTGGGATGGGTCATGTGAAGTGGTATCAGAGCACAGTTTGCTCTTGTGATGTGCGCAGGTCGAGGATGTAATGTCTCTATGTGGGCAGCCCGTTATCAACCTGATATTTAGGATGTTGGTATGATAGTGAGATTGAATCGTGGATATTTTGGTTAGGCAGTTGATGCTTGAGTGTGCCATAGTTATGTTGTGGTTTAGCAAGGAGAGGCCCGACAGAGGGATGAAAGTAACAACGCTTTAGAGTTTTGACCGTGGGATGGTTATGTCCGGATTGTCTATCATGATATTGCAAGATTGGATATGATGATAGTGTAGAGTTGTGACCATTAGATGGTCAGGTCATGTTGAGTTGGGAATCACGTTGTCAAGGGCAGCAAGGTTCAGGGAACCCTAGTGTACGATGTATGGTTCGAAAATGTGAGTCAGCGAGTGGTTTGACTTTGGCCACCATTGGTCGGTCATGTCATATCAGCTTTGCTGATTGTGCTGCAGAGTACAGCTAAGGTCGGGGATGACCTGGTGGACGACACTGGTTGAGTCGAGTTGAGACTAGTTAAAGATTGGTTAGAGATTGGTTGGGCAGGTTACCAGGTTGTGATACTTGTCGATGGAATCCCGGAGTGGGGATATAGAGTAGTGAGTATTAGCGATTGATTCCGGTTGGATGTGGAGTCTCGATAGCAATGTCTGGTGGATGTGTTTGCACGAGTCTGTGCAGGCACTACTATCAAGGATGGTGCAATTGTGGTTGTTTAGAATCGGGGGACGTTCAGGGAACGTTCATTTTCTTGTATAGGTTGTCAGGGTGATTGTACCCAGAGTTGTGGAGTACGAGGAAGGTAGAGTTCCTCCAACTTGAGCAGAGGTATGAGGTCGTTGCTCGGTATGAGCAAAGATCCAAGGTTGTCTGATTCGTACATTGTGTGCCAGTGATTATGATGACGATGAGCCATGAGTTGGGATGTGACTCCGTCGTGATGGGCATACGTTCGATAGCTGAGATTAGACAGTGGATGAGTTGGACTGGTTGGGATCCGGCAGTGGATGAGATGTGTTGGGACTCTAACTCAATCATCTGTGTGATAACTAATGTGATTGGAATGATTAAGTGGTAAATGAATGAAACGGTATGAACGAATAAGAGACTTTGGTAGTAAGTTAGACTGGTTACGGAAATGTGGTTGATGTCAAATTGAATTATGGACTTGGAAGCATACCAGAGTTGTTTTCAAAATGGTTGGAATTTCTGAATCGAGAGAGGTTGTGATTGAGGCGACGAGAGGAGTGCTTAATTCAGCATTGGTGATGGGTATTCCAAAATCATTGAGGGTGACTTCTCATGTTCCGCTCATGGCAGATGATGGTTGTTGGCACAAGTACGTCGATCGTGTATTGGTTGGTGGACTCGTGATTTGTTTTGGGTCATCAAGAGGATTTGGGCATTTTGAAGTTAGGTGAATGAGATTTCTCATTCTCTGCTTGGTGGCAGACGATATAGGGTTACATGGTGTGGTGGATGCAGTGGGTTTGTGCTTGCACTCACGAGGGATGAGTTTTGATGTCATCGTCTTGGATCATCCTTGATTTTCCCTAGGTGGGATGACAAGGATGGATATAAGGTAATTGGAGAGAACCCACAGTCTCGACGTGTCTCATCGTTGACTGATCTATTTAGATGTGAAAATGGTTGAGAATCGATTTGATAGTATATGGATTTAAAGAGGGTGTAAGACCCTATGACCGAAATCTGGTTGTTAGCTGAGAAAGAACTAGCGTGGATCCACCTAGGATCGCGATGTGGATGATCGGGTGATGCTGTGTTGGATCTGGATCGTGATGTCGAGGATATAGGGTGTTGTGATGATCGAGGATCATGATGTTAATGATCGGGAGATGTTGTGATGGATCTGGATTGTGATCTTATTAATCAAGTTATGTGGTGGATCAGGATGGCATGGATCGTGATGTCGTACCGTGCTGGCACACTTCGCCTTGCTAGTTATGCTATGCTAAGAGCAGAGGAGAATCGTATTGTGGGACAATTGAAGAATCTCTTGGAATAAAACGAAATGATTATCCAACCTCTGTCTCGGATATTTGGATATTTGGATATGGGGATGATGGGACTAACTTCCTTTCGAGGTTAATCCCGTATGATGTATTAATGGAATGAATGGGTATCCGACAGGGTCGGATTGGTTAGTCTTGGATATTTGGATATAGGGTGTTGTGATGATCGAGGATCGTGATGTTAATGATCGGGTGATGTTGTGATGGATTTGTATTGTGATATTATTAATCAAGTTATGTGGTGGATCATGATGGCGTGGATAGCGATGTTGTGCCGTGCTGGCAGACTTCGCCTTGCTGGTTATGCTAAGCTAGGAGCAGAGGAGAATCGTATTGTGGATAGTTGAAGAACCTCTTGGAATATAACGAAATGATTATCCAACCTCTGTCTCGGATTTTTGGATATTTGGATATGGGGGATGATAGGACTAACTTCCTTTCAAGGTTAATCCCGTGTGATATATTAATGGAACGAGTGGGTATCCGACAGGGTCGGATTGGTTAGTCTTGGATATGTGAATGATGGGATTATCTTCCTTTCGAATTCAATCAAGTATGATATGGTAATCGAATGAGCAGGTAACCGATAGGTTCGGAGTTGGTGCTTCTGGGATGACGTGGGTGAGATTGGATGCTCATTTAGCATGAATGGGTACACCTTTGGTGGGCGTGCTTCTGATAGGTAAGTGTTGGATTACGTGATTAGAAGTAGATGTTGTGATGCTGGTCGAGTGACCATGGGACTCGTGATGGATGATGAGTTGGAGTAATTGATCTGTCTAGTACTGGATTGGACAGATGGACTCCAGAATTGAAGCATGATTAGCTACGAGCTATGTAGTGGGCTAATTAGTGGATGGATATACGTACTAGGTACATGGTGCGGGGATCAAAACTGGACAGGCCTGAGTGGTTCCTGGTGACGGTATATAGGATATACCAGTGGTATGTTGATGAACGTGTTGGTAATCGGCTTAGTTCCAATATCATTGGATTGGTTGAGGATATGGACTGGACATTGGATACTATGCGCTGGGCTAGAGTTTTCTGATGGGTTCAGTGATTGTATGAGCAGGTGCTCAGAGTCGTAGATGGCTAGTGGAGCCCTAGTTTTGTGATGTGTATCACTACTGAGCAGGTATTCAATCGGGTCCAGTTACACAGTAATCAAGTGAGATGCATTTCATTGTTAGGAAATCCTATTGAGCTGATTTTAGCCTCCATTGAAATTTAAGGTAAGAAATCTTTACTACAAGTTCCCAGGTGAGTGAGACGTGGACTGTGTAGTCACAAGTGAAATAAGTTGGTGGTTAGTGTAACCACGGGTTGCTTTGTGTGGAGTTACTACTCTGTAACTCTCACTCGCGTCATGGATCGCGGAGGGAGTTTACTGATGTGAGCACTGAGACCGACGAATGTCGTAGGGTTGAGCTACCTTGCGAGGTGAGATTGAGAGAGATTTGGTCCGAGGCACCTTGGTGCGACTCTATGATGAGTCAGAGTTATGTTGGTGACCCAAATGGTGACCATAGAGCTGGGAGTGTCAGCTGAGTGCGAAGTTATGGAACGTGTATTGTTAACATGGTAAAATTCAGGAAATACGGAGAAATTGTGAGATTTGATAACTCTCTGTGTAGAAGAGATGTCGGATTTTTTTGTGACTAACAAAGTGGTGACAGTTTGGCTGGATGTGTCAGCGTGGATTGATGAGTGAGATTTGGTGACTCCTTAAGGGAGCAGATGTCATGGTGGATTGGTGATTGAGAAGAACCGTCTAGTAGAATGTGTCAGTGTAATGGTAGAATTTTCGGGCGGTATCAACTCGGAACGTGTGATCAATGTCACTGGACATGCTCGGGTGTAGTGGATACGACGTGGGTTCGTGATGGAACGTCTGGGTGCAGACAAGTATTATGCTGGTTAGAGGGTGTAGACATATACATGGGATGTTAAACCTAACGGTGAGACTGAGCTTGTTTCTCCACGATGTGGATGTGGAACTAGGTTTGTATGATTTTCGAGGACGAAATTTGTTAAGGGGGGAAGGTTGTAACGATCCGTCCTGAATATCGGGATTAAATATTAATTAATTATGGATTTAGAATGACTAATCGGGGATTAGTTGAGAGAATTTGGACGGATGGTGTAAAATGATCGTTTTCCCCTTGAAATTGGGTAAAATGTAGATCGGGATGTTACGAGTATGTAGACAGGCAGCATGTCGAAATCGAACGTCGAATGGAGAAGTTATGGTCACGGGATCAAAATCAGGAAAGTACGTCTCGGGATTCGCATTAAAAGATAATTAAACCTGATTGGCTGATATTTAATGTGGGGCCTTGGATGAGTGACAAGTGGCACTCATCCCATGGCTTGAGACCCCAAAATTGTTGATCTTGTTTCCTATTGGTCCATTTGTAATTTTTTTTTAAAACAAACACTCACACACATCTCTCACCCCCAGCCGTTCATCTCTCTCAACCCTCTTATCCTCACCTTTCATCTCTATCATTTTTATCATCTTCATGTTCTTTGTTCGATCAAACCCAAAATTTTTGAAAACTCATAACCATGAAACCAACTCCTTACACATCCTCAAATCCTCATCTATCGCCTTTAGACTGTGGATGAAAGTGAGAGTGTGAGGGGAGACGATGATGATGGTGGCATCATTGTCGACCTTCGTGTACGACGGTGGTGGCTGGGAACTGAAACCCGTGGCTTGTTTTGAGTTCAAAAAAAAAAATGGAAGGACGAGTTTTGTTGGCAGTCGCACGTGTTGGAGGTTTGGATGATGCTTTTTAGGTCGTGACGACTGTGGTGGTGGCCATAACGAAGCTTACAACGGCGAGGTAAATTGGTAACACGAAAGCCTGTATTTCGTTCAAAAATGGAAAACAAGGTTTTGAGGTTTTCTGATTGATTGGGTAGATTCTGTTGTGTTCTAGGGATTAGTACGATCTCATGGTGGTGGTTTCGAAGGCATTGGTGGTCTGTGGTGGCTGGAAACAGTGGAGGAAGGTTGGTCGTTCATTCTTCGATCAGGAAGGTAAGTTAGAGGCTTGGTTTTCCAGTTTTGAATTATTAGATCAATTGGAAATGGTTAGACAAAGCTTTAGGAACAAATGTGATGAAAACTGGTTGGATATTGGCTGAGAATCAGCCGGATCGGTTCGCTGGTTCGATCGAATCGGGAATAACCAAGTGGACCGGGTTTGACAGAGGTCAGGGATAACTGTTCCCGACCCCCATTGGACCCATGGGGGCGTGTGGGGGCATTTTTGGGGAATTTTTCAATATGTTTTTTCATCTATTCGATGTATTGAACATTTTGGGACTGATTTCGCTTCGATCGGACACCGTTTCGGGGTAGTTTTGGGTGTCTGAAGATTTAAAGTCTATGAAAAATACGTTAAAAAATCTGGGAAAATTATGGGGCTTTAATGAGAGGTTATTGAAGTAGTTAGTAACCCTCTAGTATGATTTTGAATAGGTTAGGATATTCCGAGGATGGTGATTTAACCCGGGAAGGCTTTTGGCACACATATCAAGGAGACAACGTAGGACGGTCTGTGAGTGGACATTATTTTCTAAACTGTGATGCATGCATAATTGTTTTATATGTTTTATATATGTGATTTCTATGATGATGACTGTGGTATTTGTGATTTCCATATTTGCATGTATTTCGAGGTAAATTATGTATTTACACGTATTTCAAGGTTTACGGTCTTATACTGTATTTCTACGTGATTGTGATTTTAATAGTGAATCACTGGTATGATTTTGGAATTGGAAATATGGAATCGGGCTTGAGACCCCTTTGATTTTCGAACTGTTGGACTTGGAGTTCATTTGATTTAATGAGGCATCGGGCCGGGGGCCCAGTTGGTTTCCACGATCGGGCAAGAGGCCCAGTTGATTATGATATAGGGAATGAGTCACATTTGTGGTCTATAAATGTGATTTCGCTTCAGGGACAAATAAATGGATTTGGATTTGAGAAATCGGATTGGTGGATTACGATGGTTTTATTGAAATCCCGGGCATAGGCCCATTTGAACGTTTTGACATGATTTATGAAATGTTTTCCATATACCATCCTTATATCTATGGATTGTCTTCTCCAGTCGTCTGGGACGCTGGAGTAGTCACGGCGCATTGCTTACGAGGGGTCACTACACAGAGCGATCGAACAGTATAGTGACTCAGGAGAAGGATTGCTAGACGTCTGGGACGTCAGACATCTAGGATGTCAGAGATTGACTCGGGTTGAGACCCTGGGTAGCACGCGTAGCTTGGACCGTGGCATGACGTCTAGGAAGCCAGGCATCTGGGATGCCGAGGATTGGTATATAATGGTATTAGATTGAGTTGTGATTCATGGCTTTACTAGATTATGTATGCGGATTTCAGATTTATTGGATTTATGAAATAGTATTTCAGTGTTGGTGGTTTTGGGCAGTGGCCCACATGGTTTGGATTTACGGTTTTGGACTGAGTTCCCACATACTTGGGTTTATGGTTTTGGGCTAACGCCCTAATGATTTAATTAAAGTAAATGGTTTGATTTTTGGTTTTCGAATGCATGCATACTTTATAGTGAATTTTTATAAATGTCTTCTTATGAAATGTGTTTTTATTAAACTATTAATTTTCGTCCACTAACATATTTTGATGGTTTTAATGCCCTTCAGGTTGATCACGGATGCGGGTTGTAGTAGAGAACGAGACATCGCACTCCTCCACCGATCCTGGCGCGTTCTGGAAGCCCGAACGGCCTGAGGTTTTAAGTTATCCCTTGTCTGACACTTTGTGTCAGACCGGAGCATGGCACATCCCGCGATAATCTCAGGGGGATATGGATGGGGTGTATCAGGTAGTCCAGGACTCTGAAAGGTCACCCTATTATCATAGCATTCGATCGATGCATGCTGATGGGTTAGCCAATCCATCCCAAGTATCAAAATCTTGTAGATCTAGAAGTATCACGTCTGTTACGAAATCCACATCTCCTATCCTCATTACTCCGAAAGGTCACCCTATTATCAAAATCATGTAGATCTACAAGTATCATGTCTGCTACCAAATCCACATCTCCTATCCTCGCCGAAAAATCCCTTCATACCTGATTCACAATATATACATCCCCAGTTGGTGGACCCACCCCTATATCATAATCAAGTGCGGACACTTCTCTGTCCACTGCAATGTACAACTCCGAGATATGAAGGAATGTGTAGCTCCAAGGTTTATCAAATGTGTACACCATGCTCTAAAACAGTGAACGTACTTGTCACTTCTTCCGGGGCTAGTCTGGCCTCCTGCTGAGTCATTGCAAACACTAGAGCATGTGGTCCCGATGATCGGCCACGTCCTCGTGATCCATGGTATCCACCTCTGGCTCTTCCATAACCTCGACCACCAGTCGCATCTGAAGTTATAGCCGCACTCGGATCCTGTCTTGCTGCACTCCGACCAGCACCACTACCACTGGTCAGTTGTGGACACTCTCTCATGAAGTGGCCAGGCTCTCCACATACATAACAGGTTAGCAAATGAACTTGTGAAGTGATAATATGGTATTTGTGCATTGCTAATTAATTAAGTGTGTGAGCTTATGTGATGTGCTAATGATTGTTATCTGTGATTGATACTATATGTCGCCCACATCATAAGTGTTTCTCATGATGATTGCTACGTGAAATCTATGATTGAGATATTTACTTGTGTTGATGGCAGTAACTTTGTGTGATGGTTTTGTTAGATAGTTTAATGTCACTTTTGATTAAGGAACTAATTTATTGAGAATTTGGGTTATGCAATATGCTGTAATATGTTGGGATGATGTGTGATATTAAGTTGGAATTAAATACATGTGCTTGCCTATAGGCAATGGTTGTTGCGTTTAGTTATACTGTATCAAAATGATGATTGTAATATGTGTGATTCTATGTGATATTGAACCTAGTTTGGTGATGGAGCATGACCGTGAAGTTTCGAACTAATCATGGTAGGTGATTGCTAGGTGAATTATGTGTTAATTTTTTTGTAATGATTCAAGTACTGGTTGTTATGATTTCTGATGTCTGTTGCTTTCTGGATTGTGACATGACACTATGGTGTTGGATTATGATGGATTTTATTCTAGAAGGCATTCTGGATATATTTGGTGACACATTTTACAAAGTGTTGAAACGAGTTGTGCTCTTGGACCAACTAAAAGTACTGATTATTAGTTTGGTTAAGATATAAAACTTTCAAAAATTGTTGTGTTAACCGGGCAGTTGTAGTGATGTTACGAGAGATGGTACATGTAACGACCCGAATCGAGAATAATAATATTTTAATGTAAAAAGACTATTTTGCCCCTGAAGAGGGGGAAACTTTGACTTTTGACCCGGGAAACAATTTGGACTTTGACCCGTGACTATGACGTAGGTCGGGACGTCACGAATCCGTAGACAGGAGGCACGCCGAAATCGGAGTTCGTATGAAGAAGTTATGGTCAAGGAAGCGTTTTAGCGGAATTTACGAACCGAGAACAACGGAATAAAATAATAATTTATTATGGGAATCCGTGCCAACTAATATTTAAATCAAACCAGTGGATTGGTGACAAGTGTCACCCATCCAAGCCCATACTATTCCATTAAAGCAACCTTACACTATTTACCTATTTTATATTCATTTATTTTCCCTCCATTTAATCCTAGCCATTGGATTTTCTGCCCAAATGAATCCTAGCCTTCTATTTCCTTTGCTTTTTCCTTATTCATGCACGATCTCTGTCTGTTTTCTCCCAAACACACACAAACACATTCAGCCCCCCCCCCCCTTCACCCGTGCATCTTCTTCCATTTTCTCTCAAACCAGGCGATCGAACCAGCCACCTTCATCGCACCAGCCAACCACCAACAGCACCACCATCATCTACTCATCATCACCGTGCATCACCGGCGACCACCAGCCCATTTCCCCGCCTGAAAATCCCGTCCAAAACACAGACCCGAAACGCTAAGGAATCGGGTCCAAGAAGCAAATCGTGACAGCCACACCACCTCGACGCAGGGGAAGCTCCAGTCTGCACCGTGAGGACCCCAGGAGCGTAACTGGACGACGGCGAAGCCTGCGGCGGCGACACGGCGGCGGTAAGACCCAAAACCCGAGAACCCGTTTTTACTCCCCTGTTTCGAACCAACCTATGTTGATGCTAGGAAATCGATTGTTTGGTGATAGAATTGTCCTAGGGTGAGAGAAGAGCTGTTTGGGACCAGGTTGGACGACTGAGACGGCGTGGATCGCCGGAGAGGACGATCGGACTTTGGCCGTGAGTTTCAATGACGAACTGGTGAGTTTCTTCCCGTTTCCTTTCTAATTTGAGGTTGTAGAACCATAGAACAGACCTAGACGACCCTATAGGGATGAACCCTCTCGAAAATGGTGCCCGGAATCGTACGGTGGAATCAGGTCAAGCCGTGGGTTGACGGCGACCCGGTTCCAGTCAAACGGGTCTGACCCGGTACTATAGCATGATGACATCATCATGCTGACGTCACTTCTAACGTCATGATGACATCATCCTGTCAAATGTTGTCAGACCAGGGACCAATCAGAACATGCCACATGTCACCTGACAAGTGTCAGTGATGACGTCAGCAATACTGTAGCAGCGTTGACCCACGCGTTGACTAGGCGCGTGGGGGCGCGTGTGAACAGTGATTTTGGTGGGGCCGGTACCATTTTCAAGTTTTCGACGATACGGATCCAATGGAGGTGGTTTCGTGTCGATCGGAGATCGTTATATTAGTCAAAATGGGGTTTGAAGCACCAGGAATAGTGCTCGGGATGCGATTTTGAGGCGGATCTGTTCTAGGGTCTTGGTATTGAGGTCATACGGTCCTTAAGTAACTCTCAGGTATAATAATACAGGTTTTTAGAGATCGTTGAGCAGCAAGGACCGAGTGTGAGTGGGCTGTTTGATTTATAAAAGGCTTGCATGCATAAACTGTTTTACTATTCCCACTTATGATTTCGATGAGTCTTATGAACTGTTTATATATGCTATTACAATGTTTTGGGCATGAGACCCCGTCTGGATTATATGTGGATTTTGTTTGGGTTGTCCGGGGGACATAGGGTAAACTATACTGTTATTGTACTGTACTTTCCTACCTGTGTATATTTTCTCCTCCAGGGAGGGTCGTTGGCCTGGGTGGACCCTGGAGTAGTCACGGGGCTCTGACTGAGTGGAGTTGACCCCCATTGGGCTGCTTACTCTCAGGAAGGCATGTTTATATATCTCGGCCAGTGACCGGGATACTGGGAGCTGATGTACCTAGAGAGTCTCGGGTGTGAGACCCTGAGTGGCAACGCGTAGCCTTAGAACCGTGACATCATTTGGGTTGGGTTTTACAGTGCACTGATATGTTAGTTTCTCCTTTCGATTATTATTGTGGTTTTATGGTTATGATATTATGTTTTCACTGCATACAAGATTTGGAAAACGGAGGGGTAAAACCTTATGATTATTTTATTATTAAATTGATTTCTAAACTGTTATTTTTGGCCCACTCACCCTTGTTTTACTGACCCCTCCAGACCCTGACACGGAAATAGAGGAGGAGGACCCGGAGGAGGAGGCAGAGGTTTAGTTTGCCTAGCTGTGCACCTGTACACCCACTTGTGGGTAGGTTGAGCACAGAATAAATGTACTCTGACTATTGTGCTCACGTGTTGTATTTTACTTTCCCTTGTCTGATAGTATCGCTTTAAACACTGTGGTTGTACGTTATCTATCTATTTGAGTATTCGGTTTTTATTTAAGGGTAATTTTGGTATGTTTAGAGTCATTGTCAGACGGGAGCAGGTCACGTCCCCGGGTGGTCCCAGTGGGATTGGGACGGGTCCTGTCAGTACAAAAATGACTGTTTTCTTCAACTGCCACCCATAGGTATGATGACCTAAGTAACAATTTCATAATATTATCTAAGAAAATTGTGATGACTCGCAATTAGAAAAGGTAAATTGGAACATCTAAAGCGATCACAACTCTAATCAAGCCGTTTGTAAGTATTTGTGCGTAAGTATTCCTTGCCGATATAAACAGTCGAGTATGACTCAAATATCGCTTGGGTGGCTCCCAAGGTACGGAAATGTTTCTCAGTGATCATAACAACTAAAGCGTGATGATTGAGTTGAGCGTGGACTTTTCCTTCAACTTAGGTATACGTAACCAAGTATTTTTGATTGGTTGAAACCCTTTTATAGCTTCTGGTGATGGATTAGATAAAGTAATATTGTAAGAGTAGATTTTACGAGGAAATTTCTTTTGTATCTTGATCCATTTCTAGGACTGGGCAACAAATTTATTGTGTCATGCTTATATAACTTGATAAAATGGAAGACTGATTACCTTTAAGAACAAAGTAAAAGTGGACTTAATTTAAAATTTTGAGGACGAAATATTTTTTAAGTAGGGTAGCTTGTAACACCCCGAACCTTTGAGGGGTGGAAAATAACTGTTATACCCTTAAAGTCAAAGTCAACTTTTCTTGGTCAAAGTAAAGAAGTTAACTTTTTGACCAGGACGATTTTTGGTAATTCCGAGAACACCGTCAGAAAGGCCCCAATCTCCCGAATTCGTCGACAAGCGGCAAGCTAGAACCGGAGATTAGATGGTTACATTTCGAGTTCAAACTTTGTAGGGGTATTTTGGTAATTTTTCCACTAGGGGGAATTTGGTCATTTTGTAAGAAAAGCTAGAAAGTTGTAGAAGAACCTTGATTTCTCTTTTTAGCCTCTCCCCATCAACTTACTGGTGTTATACATATGTTGTATGTTGTGTATGAGAATATAACAGGGGGTGGTGGCAGAATGAAGAAAATAAAAAATAAAACAAATCACCTCCCTAAGAGGAGAAGTGTCAGGACCCACCCCGATTATCACCCCAATAACCGAGGTGAACCCAGCTCCCGTCTGACAACCCAGCACAAAAGACCGAAATAACCTCACAAAACTACAAATTACACTGCCAGACGAAGGAGAAATAAAACATCCAAGAGTCAACCGTTATACAGAGCATAGTACAAATCAAAACAAGCCCTACTGTAAGCTAAGCGCGCAACGGATGACCTTATGCCTCGACTTCTGCCTCAACGGTAGCCCCAACGCTCGCACCACGACCTGGAGGGTGTCAAAAACATTAAAAGCGTGAGTGGAATAAAAATAAGGAGTTAATAAAACTATTTACGAAAATAAACCAGGGTTACACCCTCCGTTTTGAAAACATGCATGCATAACCAAGTAATTTAAACAGTAGTACGAAAAGAACAACATGCAAAAATCACCAGAAAACAAAACCAAAGTTCAGGCACTCGGCCTTAAAGCCATAGAACTAAGTTATTCGGGTCACAGCCCAGAACAGTCGAAAACCAATGAAAAACATCAATCATACACATTTACTGGATCTCAAGTGCGCCCGAGTCTTTAAACTCAAAACACAATGCGCAATAGCCAGGCCTTCCTGGGATATCAACGAGTCTTTAAACTCAAAACACAATCACAGGCCTCGGGGGGTATCATTATCACCGAGTCTTTAAACTCCAAGCCATACCGAGTCTTTAAACTCAAAACACATCAATCTAGGGCCCTCCCCCCGTAAATCAATCTGAGTCTTTAAACTCAAAACCAGATCCAGTGAATTTTTCGAGTCTTTAAACTCAAAACCATTTCTCACATATAAGAAAAACCATCAAAATCCGAAAACCATAGCCAAACTAGAAATTTTCGAAAACCGACAAGTCATTTGATAAAAAGGGAACTTCCTCCCGAATTTCATTTCCAACCTCAAATCATTCCACAAATCTTAATTAAACAGAATGCGTATAAAATATATTCATCCATCCGAAACCATATCACAGAAACCATTATTCTCGAAGTACGTACAAATCTGATAAGTAAAACAGTTATATAAAGCATACTTAAGTAAGAAAGAATATAGAAACATAATTCATGAAATCATATATCGAGAGCACAAAAGCATGATCGAAACATAATTAAATAAGTAAAACAATTATGCATGCTCGGTTAGAAAACAAACAGTCCACTCACAGTTCCCGGGCACATCACTCGTGTCGCGTACGTCTCGTACGTTCTTCGTCCACCTCGGGGATTCTCGATCCTGTCACAAGTCACCAAAACAAGTCACTAACACGTCAAAAAAGCGTATCCTAATTTCCCACGAATTTCCCGAACTTCAAACGTAACTAACCGGGACCCTAAACCTTCGATCTCGTAGTACTAACCCGAAACAACGTCCGATTGTCCCGAAACCTATCCCAAAAGACTCGTTACAACAATTAGACCAAAAACAATGTTGGAAGTTTCCCTAGAAAATGCACCACGCGCGGGCCTAACGCGCCTGCACTGTTCATCGTCTTCAACCTTCATCCAAGAGGTCCAGACCGGCTCACCCAAATCGAACCGGCGTGACCGGTTCTCTGTCAACCTGCAACCAAAATAGTTCCTCTTTCCACCAAAAGCTTCGTCCTGATCCTAGGAATCCATTCCCCTCAACCAAACACGACAACACGGCCTCTAACCCGTCGTCCCCAACTCGAAACAGAAACACCCGAACACCCCTGTTTGCACTCCCGGCCAACCGTCTACTCCCCCGTCACGACTTCGAACCCTAGAGCTTCCTAGGATCCTATTGAGTCTCACACAACTCACAGAAGCCCTCGACTCAGTCCCAAAAGCCACGACTTTTGAATTGAATAAAACGGGAAAAACAGGGGAAACAGGGTTTACCGTCAATCTCACTTCCGCCGTTCTCACCGCCGTGCTCCTCTGCGTTCACAGAGTGGTCCTCAGTCGTCCTAGCCTCCCGTCGAACTGGTTTGGATCAATACAGTCGTCTGTGGCTGCACCACCACCTCGACTCTCTCTGTTTTCCTGAGAACCCAAACCTCACACTACCCTGATTTCTTTCACAGCCCTCACTCACAATGTCAGGACCCACCCCAGTTCCACCCCGAAAACCGAGGTAAATCCTGCTCCCGTCTAACATCCCGACACAAAAACAGTCAGACGCAGGAGAAAGATACTACATATCCAGGAGTCAAGTTCTACAGAGCATAATACAAATACACAGAAAAAAAAAGCCGACAACTAAATACACGCACGCGGAAAGAAAATTTAAAACCCTCCGGAATCCCTCACGTGACTTCTATGCCTCAGACGCTGCCTCGACGCTGGAACCCCGCGCTAGCTCCACAACCTGGAGGGCAGTTAAAATAAAAGGTGTGAGTGGACCATAATTAAAATAAAAGTTCTAAAACCATGTTATAAGAAAAAGGAGTTTTACAATCCGTTTTGAAAACCACATGCACAACCCAGTTATTAAAACAGTTAGAAATCGATCGTCATAAAACATCATAAGAAACAGAAACACTATGAAACAGTTATAGAAATCATAGCATATGAATCATAAAACCGTATCAGAAACCATGAACATCCAAACATTATTTTTCCGATCAAACCTGCTGGACCTATCCGAGTCTTTAAACTCCCGAGTCTTTAAACTCAATCCAGGCCTCAATAATATCCGAGTCTTTAAACTCCCGAGTCTTTAAACTCAACAGGCCTACGGGGGAAATATCAATATATCCGAGTCTTTAAACTCCCGAGTCTTTAAACTCAATCCGGGTCCGTCCCCCGTCAAATCAATATCCGGGTCTTTAAACCCAATAACCAGATCCAGCAAATCCAATCCAAAATGAAAACCATTTCCGAATTCACATCCAAACCCGAATCTGAAATCACCGGTCTGATGCCCTTCCAGCATCCAGAACCGTCATTCCGAACCCAAATCCGGAATCCACTTTTCAATCTGAAAACCAACTCTCGATTCTCGAGATCCGATTTCAAAACCGAAAACCTAAATTATCAAAATTACGTTTCAAAATCCCGTTATCATCTTCGGAAATCAGTTATCATTTAAAAACCCCAAATTCATAGCTTTATTTCCAAAATCACCCTTTTCTCGTAAAACGTGTCAATTACTTTACTTCCTCGTAAACCGTGCAAGTATATAAAACCACATCATAAATCAACATTCATGTAATCACATATATAAAACAATTTAGAAAAGCAGTTATGCATGTTCAAGTTTAAGGAAAGGGTCCACTCACAGTACTGAGCCCTCAATCGCGTCTGGAACGTCCTGCGCGTTCCTCGGCTTCCTCGGGAAATCCAGATCCTGTCAACCACCAAATTACGTCACTAACACGTCCACAAGTATCCACCTAAATTCCCTCAAAAATCCCCGGGTCCTGAACGTAATGAACCGGAACCCTAAACTTTCACCCTCGCGGAACCCCCCAATTATTTGGGCCGTGCACACACAAGAACCCCCCAGAAGCCACTACACACCTGCCACATGTAACTATCCACTCCTTCCTCTCCCGCATGGCTCAATCCCAGCCGTCCATTTGTCCCTTTCTCTGCACAATTCCCCAGACAACTAAAAGACCAAACTGCCCCTCCTTTTAACCCAATTTTACACTTTTGCCACTAACTTCCTAAGCCCGTAACTCCCACATCGTAAGTCCGATGAATACGTGCCGCCTGTCATCGAACTCAGGACAACGAGCTCTACGTAACCATCCTCGGTCAACGTACCAAAACCCGATCGTCCAAAAAGTCAACTTTTCCCCCCTATGTTAACCAAATTACGGTTAGGCCCTCAACCTTCCGAACCTCATAACTTCCTCCTCGGATGTCGGAATCGGGCGTGCCACCTGCCTACGGATTCGTGACGTCCTAAACTACGTCCTGGTCATTGGTCAACACCCATTTGACCACCCGAACTAAAGTCAACATTTTTTCCCGAACCAGGGGCAAATCGTCATTCTAAGCTTACAGACCTATCGGGACCACCTCACCACCGATTAGCGTCACTAATCCCACCTTAAACACTATCTTAATCCCGGCTCTCGGGACGGGTTGTTACAATCTACCCACCTAAAAAGAATTTTGTCCCCGAAATTCCACAGTTAGTTCCCGACACCTAGGGTCTCCTACCTGGTAAACAACACTAGGTCAACAACAACTTCTCCTGGGTTTCCTGTCTATCATCCCCACCTTGAGTATTTCACACCATCCCCAACTACTGTTACCACGGCCAATCCTCTCTCTGTAACAGCTGTATGGTGTATGCAAGGGAAACTCTATGAACAGAAAACAAAGGTATTTTACAATACCTCATATGGAGTACCTGATAGGATTCACAGAGCACATCCTCACGTACAACCACCGCACCTCCCTCGGCTGCTACGTCGGCCACTAGCGGAGTAAATCTACAAAGTCCTAAAGGCAAACTCTAGCTTGTGGGTTCTCTCCTTCAATAACCTCATATCGATCAGTTATAATCACTCCTTTCCTATTCCCTCTGTCATTCTTCCACTGTAACACTCCCCAGGTCACCTAGGGAAAATCCTATACTCGCTCCCAGACTCCAACAACACAACTGGGTACAACACAAGCAAAGCTAATAAAGTACCTGTCCCCGCATCTGGTGCCGACTAAACCTCCTGCTGAGTCATTGAGAACACTCGGGCCTGAGATCCCGACGCTCTACCACGTCCCCTCGAACTACTAGTGTCACCACCACCTCCTCTAGTGCCTGTTGTCCCTGACGCTGTACTCTGTCCGGGCTCCGCTGCTCCTCGGCCTACACCACCTTCCTGTGGCAACAGTGGACACTCACGTCGAAAATGACCTCGCTCCCCATAGTAGAAACACACATCCCGACCAGAAGTACCTGGTCGCCCTGTCGACGCAACAGACGTCGTACTAGCTTGCGGAGTCGGCTATGCTCGGTAACCCCGAAATCCTGAACTCTGGAAACTACCAGGTCTACCGAAACGATCATCGCCCGACGACGATGCTCCACCGAAGTTACCCCTTTTTCGGTGTCCGCTGGCTCGAAGCTCCAGAAAAAGATGGCTCCCGGCGCCGCACCGGCAAACTAGCCTCAACCCTCACCGCAGCATCCGACAAGTCTCGGAGAGTAGCAAACGATCCAGCCGTCACGATGGCTCGAATCTCGCCTCGCAGGCCTAATTCAAACCTACGGCATTTCTCGGCTTTAGTGGCCACAAAAGCAGGAGCAAACCGAGACAACATCTGGAATTTCCGTTCATACTCATCCACTGTCATATTCTCTTGTTGGAGCTGCAGGAATTCAGCCTCTTTAGCATCTCGGAAAGAACGAGGATAATACTGTTCCAGGAACCGTTCCCTAAACGTCTCCCAGGTCACCGTATGAGCATCCCAACCAGACAACTCGAGGGTATACCACCACTCATACGCCGCACCATCCAATAAAAATGTAGCCAACAACACTCGCTCCTCTGGCGGGCAATGCATCACCGCAAAGATCCGCTCAAGTCTGGTAATCCACCTCTGGGCTTCCTCAGGATCAGCCCCACCACTAAAAGTAGTAGCCCCGAGCTGCTGGGCTCGCTCAATCGTAGTACTCTCAGTTCCCCTTACCATTTCTTCTTCAGGTCGTGGAGAGGGTCCACGTCTCGGAGGCATCGTCAACCGCACGCTGAAAGAGGCATAGAAGTAGTCAAACAACTAAAACACAACCTCACAAACCAACAGACCCAACAAACTCGACAAACCTATGCTCTGATACCAATTGTCAGGACCCACCCCAGTTCCACCTCAAAAACCGTGGTAAATCCTGCCCCCGTCTAACATCCCGACACAAAAACAGTCAGACGCTGGAGAAAGATACTACATATCCCGGAGTCAAGTTCTACAGAGCATAATACAAATACACAGAAAAGAAAAGATGACAACTAAATACACGCACGCGGAAAGAAAATTTAAAACCCTCCGGAATCCCTCACGTGACTTCTATGCCTCAAACGCTGCCTCGACGCTGGAACCCCGCACTAGCTCCACAACCTGGAGGGCAGTTAAAATAAAAGGTGTGAGTGGGCCGTAATTAAAATAAAAGTTCTAAACCCATGTTATAAGAAAACCGAGTTTCACCCTCCGTTTTGAAAACCACTTGCACAACCTAGTTATTAAAACAGTTAGAAATCGATCGTCATAAAACATCATAAGAAATAGAAACACTATGAAAAAGTTATAGAAATCATAGCATATGAATCATAAAACCGTATCAGAAACCATGAACATCCAATCATTATTCTTCCGATCAAACCTGTTGGACCTATCCGAGTCTTTAAACTCCCGAGTCTTTAAACTCAATCCAGGCCTCAATAATATCCGAGTCTTTAAACTCCCGAGTCTTTAAACTCAATAGGCCTACGGGGGAAATATCAATATATCCGAGTCTTTAAACTCCCGAGTCTTTAAACTCAATCCGGGCCCGTCCCCCGTCAAATCAATATCCGGGTCTTTAAACCCAGTAACCAGATCCAACAAATCCAATCCAAAATGAAAACCATTTCCGAATTCACATCAAAACCCGAATCTGAAATCACCGGTCTGATGCCATTCCGGCATCCAGAACCGTCATTCCGAACCCAAATCCGGAATCCACTATTCAATCTGAAAACCAACTCTCGATTCTCGGGATCCGATTTCAAAACCGAAAACCTCAATTATCAAAATTACGCTTCAAAATCCCGTTATCATCTTCAGAAATCAGTTATCATTTAAAAACCCCAAATTCATAGCTTTATTTCCAAAATCACCCTTTTCTCATAAAACGTGTCAATTACTTTACTTCCTCGAAAACCGTGCAAGTATATAAAACCGCATCACAAATCCAACATTCATGTAATCACATATATAAAACAATTAAGAAAAGCAGTTATGCATGTTCGAGTTTTAGAAAAGCGGTTCTCCTCATTTTGTCTACCAAAACGACTCCTCTCTTCACCAACAGCATCGTCCCATCCTAGGCTACCCATTCCCGTACTTCACTCACCTCAACTCACCCTAAAACTCGTCGATTCAAACTCGAACAAAACCCGTACACTGCCCTGTTTCCTTCTCCGACCACCCAGGTCATGTCCCTTCACGGTGGCAATTCCAAACCCTTCCTAGGACCTCACTGAACCTAACCCAACTCTCCTAAACCTTCGACTCAATCCCTAGGTCCACAACTCGCCGTCTGAAACTCACGGCCAAAACAGAGCATACAGAGTCCCTCCGTCGTACTAACCCCTACCGTTCACTCCCCATCACGGCATCACAACCAGAGGATGCCTAGACCTCACCTGAGTCTCCCAGACCACCCTAGACTCATCGATTCGACCTCTAGACTCACTACTTCCGATTCAAAACTCAATGGGAAAACATGGCAAATTTACAGGGATGAGGGATTACCTGCAATCGTCCACGACGGTGCTCGCCGCCGCGTTTCCTGGAGTCCACCGCATCGCCTCAGCCTCCTCTCGAGGTCAATCGCACCCGCACACGGCCACAGCACCACCACAAGCCCTCAGTCTTCTCTGTTTTCTCTGGTTGTCCCCGTGAGCTCTCAACTCACACACACCACGATTCCTCACCTCCCAACCTTCTCACTAGCTCCCTCTCACTCTCCGATCATCCTCACACACTCACAACTCATCAGTACACACCATCAGCCTCGATCACCCCTCAATTCCCTTCACGATCTCCCTCTGTTTCACTCTAGTTGAAGAACACAAACACACACACTTGCACGGGTGCACCCCAATTATTTGGGCCGTGCACACACAAGAACCCCCCAGAAGCCACTACACACCTGCTACATGTCACCATCCACTCCTTCCTCTCCCACATGGCTCAATCCCAGCCGTCCATTTGTCCCTTTCTCTGCACAATTCCCCAGACAACTAAAAGACCAAACGACCCCTCCTTTTAACCCAATTTTACACTTTTGCCACTAACTTCCTAAACCTGTAACTCCCACATCGTAAGTCCGATGAATACGTGCCGCCTGTCATCGAACTCAGGATAATGAGCTCTACGTAACCATCCTCGGTCAACGTACCAAAACCCGATCGTCCAAAAAGTTAACTTTTCCCCCCTATGTTAACCAAATTACGGTTAGGCCCTCAACCTTCCGAACCTCATAACTTCCTCTTCGGATGTCGGAATCGGGCATGCCACCTGCCTACGGATTCGTGACATCCTAAACTACGTCCTGGTCACTGGTCAACACCCATTTGACCACCTAAACTAAAGTCAACATTTTTGCCCGAACTAGGGGCAAAATCGTCATTCTAAGCTTACAGACCTATCGGGACCACCTCACCACCGATTAGCGTCACTAATCCCACCTTAAACACTATCTTAATCCCGGCTCTCGGGACGGGTTGTTACACACAAGCCACTCACCACATCCTCTCTTCTCTCTGTCACTCTCTTGATCACCAGAACTCACAACACCCTCTGCAATCGGTCAATCCCTCTCCCAATCTCACTCTCTGTTTTCCTTCTTCGAACACGACTCAAACACAAACACAAAACCCTTTAAATTTTACACTGTGCAACCTTGTAGAATCCTCTAGCCTACCCCCACGTGTCACAACCCTGTGGTCCCAAACTCAAAATATCCAATAAGCCCTGTACACTTGGCCCTATCTGATTGGCCCAATTCCCAATGTTCCAAAAAGACCAAAATGCCCCTCTTGTTAAATTTTACGGTTTTACCCCTCACGTTCTAGACCCGTATCTCGCTCGTCCGGCGTCCGATTATAGCATACCGCATGTCGTTGTACTTAGGACGACGAGATCTACCTAACGGTCCTCGGTCTACGAGTAAAAACCTTATCATACGCAAAGTCAACTTTTCCCCCCCTATTTTAACCAAATTACGAAAGTGCCCTCGACCTTCCGAACATCATAACTTCCTCCTCGGATGTCGGAATCGGGCGTGCCACCTATCTATGGATTCCTGACGTCCTGAACTACGTCACGGTCACCGGTCAATATCCAATTGACCGCCCGAACTAAAAGTCAACATGTTGCCCAAACTAGGGGCAAAATCGTCATCCTACACTAACGGGCCAAAAGTAACCAACTAAACACCAATTAGACTTACTAATCACTTTGCTAATCCCGGATCTCGGGATGGGTCGTTACAAGAAGGAAATAACACTAGAGAAGAACAGGGGAGAGAGACGAAAATAAGGAAAAAAGAAAAGCTAGTGATAGAGTCAGGGAACTGGTGCAGGAAAGTAGGAAACGAGGATAAAATTCGTGGACCCTTGAGCTTCTGTTTCGAGTCCCTGGTCTCAAACTTGAAAATCAGGAGGTTATCCTTGTATGGTATTTTTGGAGGTCTCCTCTTAGTTCTGCGGTTGTGAGGGACACGTTTGGACGCCAGGAAGCCCAGAATTGGATGGTGGCAGCCATAGCCGTGCATTGGGAAATCAAGTAAAGCTTCCAGGTATGAATTACACCTTCCTAAGTTCGTATATCTTCTCCTAGATTTAGTAAGAAGAATCTGGACATAAGAATTATGAGAAATTATGGAGAAATGAGAAAGATATACCCAAGTCGGGTCGTCGGGTCGGGCGACACGAATAACAGGAAGATCGGGCCAAAGACACGATGAACAGTGATCTCCCTCGAATCATTTTAGCTGGTGTGTAGTTCTCACGCGTAGCCTCATTGGGCGGCGTGTGGAGGATTTTTTAGGGCAGTTTCCAAAATGAAAAATATTCCTTGTCAAATTCTGAGTTTAATGGTATTAAGTTTAAGAAAATTGGTTACCATATGAATACGTTTTGGATTTATGAAGTTTTATGTTTAATTATTTAATTTACTAATAATCTCGGTAAGTAATGGATTGTTGGGTTTACTTATGGTTGAGTAAATCCCCGGGATAATTGAAGCTTCTCGGGGGTAAGATCATCCAAGTAATCCAACTAACATTATAATATTATAATGTGTGCTTATATATTTATTTATTTATGTTTATAAGAATTTGATAAATTATGGAAATAAGGAGAGGAATGATTGGATATGAAGTTCTACTTAGGCAATAAATAATACTAGCAATTAGGCTCGCGCGTTATCGCGGGATTATTGAATTAAGTATTACTAATTTTTCATAAATGAGCAGTGATTTTTTTATATCTATAAAAGAAAGGGAAAAAAAGCAGAATCGGTAAAATATTTTAAGGGACAATGTTTTTTTTTATCTCTTTTATGATTTTTTGATATGTATAAAGGAAAAGAAAAAAAAAAAAAAGGAAAATTTTCTTTTGATACGTATAAAGGAAAATAAAAAATACATATAAAGGAAATGAAAAAAAAATAAAGGAAAAGAAAAAAAAAGTTTGATATGTATAAAGGAAAAAAAATAATAGTAAAGGAAAAGAAAAAAAGGAAAGGGAAAAAAATTGATATGTATAAAAAAAATCAAGGAAAACAAAAAAAAATTTGATATGTATAAAGGAAAATAAAAAAAAATATCAAGAAAAAAGAAAAAGAAAAAAAATTTAAAGGAAAGGGAAAAAATTGATATGTATAAAAGAAAAGAAAAAAAAATCAAGGAAGAGAAAACAAAATAAAGGAAAAGAAAAAAAAAATTGATATGCATAAAGGAAAAGAAAAAAAAATATCAAGAAAAAAGAAAAAGAAAAAAAATTTAAAGGAAAAGGAAAAAAAAAGGGTAGATTGGAAAATCACTGTAGATCTACAGTGATTTTTCCACTTCTCTTTTAGTATAGATATAATTGCAAAATTTTGATAATTTTAATGATAATAAAAAGTAAATGTGCGACCTGATTATGGACATATTATAATAAATTATTATGGTAAGTGGGTCGAATGTGGGTGGTAGTCCGCACGGGATGATTTCAGTTTGGTTTATATTTCGAGTATGTTGATAACATTTAACATAGGAAAATCACTTATCTGACCTGAGCCATCAGATATTAGCATGATCAGTCCGGATCTTCTGCAAGAAGAGACGGATCCTGTCAACTTGGTATCAGAGTTTAGGATTTTAATATTATGGCCTAGGAAAACGAGTCCTATATGGTTTAATCTATCACAAGACCTTATGTCCATCATAAATAATTATAATCTATCGCACAATTGCACGTATAGTATAGCTTCAATCTATTTTGGACATTGCAATCTATTTTCCACATATATTGTAAATTTAGTCAAATCTTTAACATTATGTTTCAACCAACCTTGAAGAAATAGAGTTGATACGGTATATTTTTTCATATACAATGTATTTTAATTTTCGTTTGCATATGGTATAGCTTTTGACTGATTATATAAATATAATGTGTAGTTTCAATTGATCTTGCATGTATAGAACAACTAAGATCTAGTTATTAGAATTTCGATTGGTTTAGCACATGCAAACGAAATGCTAATGATGTTATGCGTATATGATAATACGACATTCTTTAAGAGGCTTTCTATTAACCAAAATTTAACGGAAGGGCTTTATTTTTTATTTTCTAATTATTTATATTGAAAGTTTTTAAGTAAGATTTGAAGGTACTATTAGAGGGCCACAATAATTTAGGCATTCAACAATTGATGACTTCCTATCTTAATTAAGAGATAAGGATGAAGACTAATTCATGACTCAATGACAGCCTAACAAAATTGATAGGGCCGACAAGTTGATGAACGTATTTTACATATAAAATTAATCAGAGTGGAAACAATGGGTGGATACGGTGCAGTTCGATACGGATATTGGTAATATCTAAATCCAAACTGTTAAAATCTTAACAGTTCGATACGGTTTGGATTTTCTAAAATTAGAAATAAAACCGTTACTAACGGTTTGGTTTGGATCGAAACGATTTAAAACCGTTAAGGAACAAAAAAAAAATGAGGATGTAGAAAAAATAAGAATATAAAAAAAAATCAATACTAAATACTCAAAATTTTATATATTAAGCTTGCTAAGTATTGAATTACAAACATTATCACTATACTGAGATTTATCAAACAAACAAACTATTTATTAATCTTTTTATTACTCTTATATGAGTATACATACATTTATATGGGTACATCTAGGTATCCTTTTATTTTTATTAATTTTACTTTATATTAATAATATATTTAAACATTAATAAAAATCAATATATTTCTTAACGGTTCGGTTTGGATTTAACGGATTTTCAAAATGAAAATCCAAATCCAAACCGTTACTAACGGAACGGTTTGGATTTTCAAACCGTTTGACTTTTATCCGGTCAAATTTAAACCGTTAGATAAATAACGATTTGAAGCGGATCGATTAGCGGTTTTAATAGATTCGTGCTCACTCCTAAGAGAGACCATCAAAAAGCCTTTTTTTTCTTATTTCACATAATATTGATTGCATAAATAACATATTCGTGGCAACTAAGACATGCCGTTTTCAGTATTTCTGGAAGTTGCTAGGGTTTCACCCTTCACAAGCCCAAGAGTCACAGACATACCTTTTTGTTAAAGTTGCTAGGATATGATCACTTTAACAAGTTCAATTAATCGGGGGCACGTATAACAACAGTTTGGCCGCCGCCTGATCGGAAATAATTAATAAAGTGATAACGAATTGACTCATCAATAACATTGAGTAATATAGGTACAAAGTTACGATCATACTAATCTGTTCATTGATAAGATGTTTTGTCACATAAAGTTTTTGTGGATTATACAAAGGCGCACATGCATGCATATTGTTGAATCATTAGCTAATAAATAATTACACTTAAGATCGAGATGGATTGGGAAAGCAAAAGTTTGTCATGCATTCTGCCAAACTCGATCGTCCATGCATGAATGGAGGCTTTTCTATTATCTAGTTATTTTAAGGATAAGACCGAATAATATTGAAAGTTATTTAATTATTAATATGTATCAAACGTTTTAATTATATTAATAAATTTTTATTTTATTTTTTTAAACTTAAATTTCATTGATAATTATAAGAGTACAAAAACACAGGAGTAACAAATTTAGGGAGGTTCATTAAAAGCACATCTTGAAATCCCAACTAGTACAGAATAAATCAAGTGAGGAAAAAGAGTACTCCACCCCATCAATGATATCAAACAACAACATCAAGGTCAATAAGAACTTCCAACCATGGTGATGGAGGGGTAACCCACCGAACAAAACATTGAGATTGAAAGTCGTCATGTGCTAAAGCATGTGTCACTTGATTGGATGAATAGGAAGAAAAAATCAAACAACTAGAGTTCAGTCCCAGTTGTCGTAGCAACTCTTTGATTTTGAAAACAATCAGTGCACCCCTATGCCACGTGGTTCTAGTAGATTGAATAGCCTCTGCATCTGCTTTGTCATCTGATTCAACCAAAAAATCCACCACCCCCCAAATGTCAGATGCTGTCAAATGTCAAGTTATCAGGCTGACATCAGCAAGTGACATCAGCAGGTGATGTCAGCAGCTGACATCAGTAATGACGTGAGCGTTGACTAGCATTGACCAACGTTGACCCAAATTTGACCAGTGCGTGTGGGCGTGTGGGCACAAATTTTGAGGTCAAATAGGTCTTAATAGGAAGGTTTCGACATCATGAATTCACTGGTAGTAGTTTCGGGTCGAACAGAGATCATTTTGTTGGTGTTTTGGTGGGTTTTCTTCTCGGGAAGCTTGTTTGAGACACATTTTCGATTTCGAGGTTTGTGAGGGTTTATTTGACGGACTTATATTGATTGTTAGTGACCCTTGAGTATGACTTTGATAGGCTCGGACGTCCCCAAGGCTTCGAATTGGCTTACGGCTTGTGTTTTGAGCGAGCGGTGTTACAGTGAGTGGACTTTGTTTTCTTAACACTATGCATGCATTTTTATATGGTTTTCATATGATTTATAATGAGAATTTCTTGATGCTTCCTTACGTACTACTTATGGGGATTTTGGGAATATTACAAATGGTTAAGAAATATCTAAATAATGCGTTTTGCGAGGAAATTGGGTTTATTATACCCAGGATCTTTATTGAGTTTTTGGGAGATTGTTTTATCCTCATTATGACATGTTTATATGATTTTGATTGATAGGACCCATCCCAATCCCCCCGAGATTAGTGCGAGATGACCCTACTCCCGTCTGACACGAAGTTTCAGATAAGGGATATTTCCAACCTTTGCCCTCCCGGGCTATCAGAGTACGCCAGGATCCGGAGGAGGTATGTGATATCTCGGTCTTTGCTACAGTCCACATCCGATGTCAACCTGAAGGGCAGTCAAAACATTAAAAGCTGTGAGTGGACAAAACCAAAGTTTATAAAAACATTTCATAAGAAGACATTTGTACCCTTCACTAAAAAGCATGCATGCATTCGAAAACCGTCTAACCAAAGAAACCATATGTGGGAACTAAGCCCAAAACCAAGATTGAAAGAACCATAATGAAAACGACCATACGGGCCACTGCCCAAAACCTGTGTAACCACACATCACATATCATATATCATATTTATATCATATACACATATAATTCACACAACCAATCCTATCACGGTTTCCAAAGCTACGCGCGTGCTACCTGGGGTCTCAAACCCATGTCTTCTCAAAGTCAAGATCAATGTCCGAATACCAATGACCCGCCCTGAGGTTATAGTACAAGCCTTCCTGAGAGTAAGGAACCCAAATGGGGGGGGTGACTCCACTCAGTCGGTGATCCGTGACTACTCCGGGGTCCACCCAGGCCAACGACCCTCCCTGGAGGAGATAATAGAACAAGTAAAGGAAGATAGATGAACATATATATACATAACATAAACATTCATGCCCGGTTCCCCTGAACCGTCATGATTCATAACATCCATAACAAGGGTTCATGCCGGTTCCCATAAACCGTCATGTACCATAATGACCTGACAAGGGTTCATGCCAGTTCCCATAAACCATCATGAACCACAATGACCTTTCCAAAGTTCATGCCGGTTCCCATAAACCGTCATGAACTTGGAAATCCATCTAGGGTCCCTGACCCGAAATCATCAGTGTAAAACAACTGGGTCTCGTGCCCGAATATATGACTCAACTGGGCACCGTGCCCGATATCTAAGGGTCAGTCACGACTCCGATCATAGTGATGCGTGCAACCATCCATCCAGGACCGCCCCCAATCCTGGTATGTCGCCGTGAACGTATCAACCGACGCAACCACCACAAGATCATGGTGCACTCATCACCGATCTATATCCTGTTTAACAACCCGTCCCGAGAGCCGGGATAAGTAGAGTAATTAAGGTGTGATTAGTGAGGTTAACTAGTGGTTAGGTGGTTCCGACAGGTCCGGGCGCCTAGCATGACGATTTTGCCCCTGGTCCGGGCAAAAATTTTGACTTTTATTCGGGTTGTCCATTGGGTATTGGTCAGTGACCAGGACGTAGTTGAGGACGTCATGAACCCGTAGACATGAGGTACGTTCGATTCCGACATCCGAGGAGGAAGTTGTGATGTTCGGAAGGTTGAGGGCTTAACCGTAATTTGGGTAAATTAGGGGGAATAGTTGACTTTTTGTACGAATGGGTTTTGGTAGGTTGACCTAGGATGGTTAGGTAGCTTTCGTCGTCCTGAGTTCGATGACAGGCGGCACGTATTCATCGGACTTACGAGGCGAGAGTTACGGGTCTAGGAAGTTTTGACAAAACCGTAAAAATGTGTAAAACTGGAGGGTATTTTGGTCTTTTTAGCATCAGGGGGATTTGTGCAGAGAAAGCAAAATGGACGGCTGGGGTTTAACCAAATGGGACAAGGGTTGAGTGGATGGTGACACTTGGCAGGGGGCTAGAGGATTCTGGTGAAATCCTGTGTAGTCACGGTCCTAAATAATTGGGTGAAACCGTGTGTGCGTGTGGGATGTTCTTCGACAAACACAGAGAAACAGAGGGTGGAAGATTGAGAGCAATGGAGTGATTCAGTGCAAGGGTGAGTGAAGCGTGAGGGGTGAGAGTGACAGGGAGGTCAGAGTGAGCTGGTGGTGGTGATTTGGAGCTGTAATCGTGCACGGCGGCACGGTGGTGGTGCGGCGGAAGCGTGAGGAGAACAGGGAAGCCGTGAGTTCGTGGTGGTGGCTACGCCGTGAGGTGGCTCAAACTAAGGCAAGGGGAGCTGTAGGAGGTTGCACGGAGTCCAACAAACACCGTGGCACGCGGCGGTGCGCACGGCGGAGCTGAAATCGAAGGGTAAGTTTTCCTGCTCTGTTTTCCCGTGAGTTTCATTTGGAAAGTTGTGAGTTTTGGCTTAGATTCGAGAGGATTGAAGGTTAGGGTGATGTTCAGGGAGGTCCTAGGAGTGGTTTGTGATGGTCGCCGTGACGGGGGCGTACACGGCGGAGCTCAGTCGACGGTGAGTGTTTGGTGCTCTGTTTCGGCTGTGAACTTCGAACTTAGAGTCGTCGAGTTTGGGGCTGAGTCGACGGTATAGAAAGGTTGGTCTAGGTTCAGTAAGACCCTAGGAAGAGTCTGGTGTCGCTACCGTGACGGGAGGTGACCGGAGTAGAAGGATCGTGAAACAGGGGTTTGAGGGCCGTCTGGTTCGAGCTTCAGTCGTGAAGCTGGGAGTCGAATCGAACCAAAAGGAGTTGAGGAATGGATTCGTGGTGTTTGGACGAAGCTGTGGGTGAAAGAAGGGAAGGGAATGGTGGCCGGACGGTGGAGAATGCTTCTCGCCGGTTCAAGCCACGGCGGCCGGTTCAGCACAGTGAGGTCGAGGTTGATGGTGCTACTGTAGCTGGCGCGTGAGGGCCACGCGCAGCCACTTTAGGCGGCGCGTGGGGGCGCGTGCGACGGCGGTTGGGAAAACGGTCAACATGGTTTTTGGTCCAGGAGTTGTGATGAGTCCATTGGAATTGGTTTCGGGTTAATCGGACGTCGAATCGACGTAGTTCCGCGAGGGTGAAGGTTTAGGGTTCCGGTTCATTACGTTTAGGACCCGAGGACTCGTAGACGTGTTAGTGACGTATTTTGGTGGTTGTTGACAAGATCGGGATTTCCCGAGGAAGCCGAGGAACGTGCAGGACGTTCGGGACACGATTGAGGGCTTGGTACTGTGAGTGGACCCCTTCTCTAAACTCGAGCATGCATAACTGTTTTCTATAATTGTTTTATGGTTTTAATCATCATTTTATGTTTATCAAATATGTTTTGGTTGGTTTTACATTATGGTACGCTTTTCAAGGAAGTCCGATTTTTAGCACGTTTTACGAGAAAGTGGTTGGTTTCTGAAATTGATACTTTGGTTTTGAGATTTCAATTGATAAGTGGTTTTCACTGATTATAAAGGGATTCTGGATCATGACTTCGATGATTAAATATTTTCGGTTTTAAAATCGGATTTCGGGAAACGAGATTTGGTTTTAAAGTTGAAAAGTGGATTTCCGGATTTGGGTTCGAAATGGCGGTTCTGGAAGCCGGAAGGGCTTCAGACCGGGGATTTCGAATTCGGATTTGGATATGGAAATGGACAATGGTTTTACAAATGATTTGGATTGGATTTGCTGGATCTGGTTATTGGGTTTAAAGACCCGGATATATTTGACGGGGGACGGGCCCGGATTGAGTTTAAAGACTCGGATATATTGATTTTCCCCCGTAGGCCTTGAGTTTAAAGACTCGGGAGTTTAAAGACTCGGATATGATTAAGGCCTGGATTGAGTTTAAAGACTCGGGAGTTTAAAGACTCGGATAGGTCCAGCAGGTTTGATCGGGAAATGATGATTTGAGCTTTGTGGTTTATGATACGGTTTCTGATACTCATGCTATGGTTTCCATAACTGTTTTATAGTGTTTCTGTTTCTTATGATGTTTTATGAAAAGTGATTATAACTGTGTTAACAATGTTGGTTATGCATGTGGTTTTCAAAACGGAGGGTTAAACTCAGTTTTTCTGATAAAGGATTTTAAAACTTTTCTCTTAGTATGGTCCACTCACATTTTCTGTTTTTAACTTGCCCTCCAGGTTGTGGAGCTAGCGCGGGGTCTTGACGTCGAGGCAGTGTCCGAGGCATAGAAGTGACGTGGGGGAATCCCGGAATAGCTTAAAGTCTTCCGTGTGCGTGTACTTTATCGGTTTTTATTTTCCTTGTATTTTCGTACTATGCTCTGTACCTGATAACTTTGGAACATTGTTACTCATGCGTCTGACTGGGTTGAGTGAGTTTTACTTGCGTGTTGTGTCGGGGAGTCAGACGGGAGCGGGGTTTACCTCGGGTTTCGGGGCGAAACCGGGGTAGGTCCTGACATCCTGAACCGTTAGCACTCCGAAGTCTAGACTCCCCGGGCTGCCCGACCAAGAATCGTGCATCGTGACCTCTCCGGAAGGAACACATCCCAATCCAGAGACGAGCGTCGTATCGTTGATCGACGTGCACATAGCACCCGTCGCAACCACGATTTAGACCGGAAGGTCGTAACTAGAGTCATATGCCCGAGACCAAACCAAATGGGTCTCATACCCGAGTGTATCCTTTTAGAAATCTAAAACCATTTCATTTAGACCAATAAAGGAATACAGACCCGTATAGGCACCGTATAGGGCCGAAACCTCGAAATACGTGCCTATACGTAACCACACATCTAAATGCACTCATGGCATCACAAACAAGTATTTAAAACATATAATAAACATTTATGCATGCACCAATTTAGAAAACAAGGTCCACTCACAGACCGTCCGAGCTGTCGCCTCGATTTGCGTGCCATACGGCTCCCCGAGCCAATCACTGTCACCGGGACTCCCGAACCTGTCCAAATCATATCCGAAGGTTACTACTAACCTATACAAGTTCATATTAAGAACCCTAAACTTTCCCGGAAAAGTCAACGTGTCCCGAGGTGAAAAACCTCAATTTGACCAACCTAACGATCTCCGATCGACCCGAAACCACCGTCATTGGATCCAGATCATCGAAACCTTTAAAATGGCACTGGGCCCACTCAAAACACTGTTCACACGCACCCTCACGCGCTGGTCAACGCAAAATTCAACGCGTTGAAAAGCAACACTGACGTCATCAATGACAGCCCCTGACAATGACACGTGTCACGCTCCTATTGTCACTCTGTCTGACACGTCAGCTGACATTGTCAGACCTGACAATGCTGACGTCAGCAGGATGACATCATCAGTCATCCCTGACCTTGGTCGGGTCTTGCAATTCGGGTCGCCGTGACCCGTGACTTGACTCGGCAGGTTCTCCCAGCTCCGGCCACCAAAACCTTCCTCGTTTGTCCCATTCTCCTAGTCTCAACCTCACCTAGGGTTTTATGGGTTTAAAAACTAGAAAATGAGTCGGGAGGGTTACCTGTGATGCCAAAACCCGAAGCCCAGTTTTCGGCCGTCCTCCCTGTCGTCTCAAGCCATCCCCCGCCTTGAACCCACGTCCATTGAGCTCGTCCTCGTCCAGAGACTCAAACCCAATCGACCAAAACGATCGTTGGACGTTAGATTTTGAAGGCCTAAAAAATGGGTTCTCGGGTTGGTTTCTCTCACCTCCGTCGTGCCCTCCATCATGGCTGGCCGTCGTGTCCCTCAGTCCTTCATCATCACAGCCTCACACTATCTCTCTGGTCCCAGTCGTAGGTGATGAGGGAGTGTGTGTGTTGTTTGTGTTTTGAAGAAAATGGAGAAATGGTGTAATGGATGGTTTCGGGTTTGTGAGGGAATGAAGAAGAATATTTGATCTGATGAGAGAGGGAATGATGGATGAGATGAGTGGTGAGGATTGAGTGATTAAATAAAATGAATGGCTAGGATGGAGTGAGGAAAAGGTTAATTATTAAATTAATTAAATAATATTATTTAATTAAGTAGATCCACAAATTAGGGGATTTTAGCCAATGGGATGAGTGACACTTGTCACTCATCCATGGGACCCACTCTAAATATCTAGCCTAATTAGAAATTGCCAAATCCTCACCGTCTCGAAGTACGTGCATAGTGAAATCGAACTTCCGTGACCTATAACTCTCCTGTTCGAAGTCCGATTTCAGCGTGCCGCCTATCTATGGATTCGTGTCATCCCGATCTACATAACGGTTCTCGGCCCTCGGCCATCGGACCTCCCGGTCAAAAAGTCAACATTTGACCCCTTTTAACCAAAATTACCAAAATGCCCCCAAACTTCCAAACGTCATAACTTCCTCCTCGAACGTCGAAATTGAACGTGCCACCTATCTATGAACTCGTGACGTCACGAACTACGTCACGGTCATCGGTCAAAGTCCATTTGACCCCCCAAACGAAAAGTCAACGTTTTGCCACGACCAAGGGCAAAACGGTCATTTTGCATCGTTCGTCCGATTTCGCTCAACTAATCACGGATTAGCTTCACTAATCGTGATTAGTCACTAATCTAATCTAGGAATTTGGGACGGGTCGTTACATTGATGGTGTTTTGTAAAATGGGAATCTTCATGAGTTTATGTTTATTTAATGACTTGTTTTATGAAGTCTTTGAACGTATTGTGATTTGGGGCTTAGGCCCAAGTTTTGAGTCTGATCTTGAATGTTGAACTTGGTTGGGGACATGGTAATGTGATTGTTGGATACTTGTGATAAGACTAGTTTTGAATATGTGATATATGATATGATATATGATTCATCGGAGTTGTGACCGTTGTAATGTTAGTGATGATGTGTGATGATCATGTTGATGCTAGATGTGATGTGGAGACCCTCTTCGAGATGCCAATGGGTCGAACGATCTCGGACGTCGAGGCCAAGCTCGGTAGTTTTCGAGGTCAATATTATGATGGGTAGTCTCGGACGTCGAGGTATAGCTTCGTAGTTCCCGAGACTTGTGAGCAGTCTCAAACGTCCAGGTAATGCTCCGTAATTCTTGAGACTAGGACCGTGACTCAAACGTCAAGGTAATTCTTCGTAGTTCCTGAGTCGGTCCCCACTCGAACGTCGAGGTAATACTTTGTACTTCCCGAGTGATATTAGCCTACCGGTAGTGCACCTGGATATGATGATTCAACAATTGGTACTGTATGTTGGGTATTTCGGTATGGCTGATACCGTGTGATTGGTATACTTTGTACTGATGTGGTAATGTCATTGTTGAGATATTAATAGGGCTGGCTTTCTATTTTGTTGAGTATGTGCTTTGGTCTAATCGTATATGTAGCAATATTTGATATGGTTTCATGTTGATAAGGTTTATGGCATTACTGGTTTTCTCGTTACTGCACGTATTTTAAGACTGATGTTTTATTTCTAAAATTTATGGATGCATAACTTATATAAACAGAGGGTCTAATGTCTGATTTCGGAAAAGAGTTTTCCAAACCTTTGTTTTGTCCACTCACACTTTTTATTTGTTTTGATATCCTTCAAGTTGATCGCAAACGCGGATTGTGTGAAGGCTGAGGCATCACGTGGAGTTGCGGACTCTAAGTATTCGAGGTAAGAAATAGGTTTATCCCTTGTTTGACACATAGTTAGCGTGTTTATTCAGTTCTCAAGAGTAATTGGGCCGTTTTCTCATGAACATATCAAACGGGAGCAGGTTCTCTTGTTAGGACCCGTCCCAAATCCCCTGGGATTAACGTGGGACATGCCTGATCCCATCTGAAACGAAGTGTCAGACCAGGGATAATTCTGTCTCTAATGTAACGCCCCGAAAATTCGAAAAAGGAAAATTTGGAACATTTGAAGGAAATGACGATTTTGCCCCTAGAATTGGGCGAACAGTTGACTTTTGGTTTGAGAGGTCAAAAAGACTTTGACCGATGACTGTGACGTAGTTCGGGATGTCACGAGTTCATAGACAGGTGGCACGTCCGATTCCAACATTCGAGGAGAAAGTTATGATGTTCAGAAGTTTAAGGATAATTTCGTAATTTGATTAATAAGAGGCCCTTTGTTGACTTTTTGATCTGGACCATGTTTGGACTTTCCGTAAGTATCGTTGGGTAGGTCTCGAGACTTTGAATCCGTAGACAGGCGGCATGCGTCAATCGGAGTTCGGAAGAGAAAGTTATGGGTCTAGAATTGTGAGGGGCATTTTGGTAATTTGTTATGGCAAGGGCTGATTCACCCTATTGGGATGAGGATTATTCATTATGTGACATCTGTCACTTGCTTATGTTAATTAGTGGCAAACAATTGTTTAAATAATTAAAGGGATAACAACGACACAATCGTGTTTGTGTGTTATCTGAGAAACTAAGCAATATATGTATGTACTGTGAAGAAAACCAAAACAGAGACTTTTCTTTAAATCCATCCAAACCATCAAAAATTCTTATCTAATTTCACCCAATTGAGAACTGGTGATTGAGAGGAAAAACAAAGAGAATAACGGGGAGGTATGAACCCAGCTGAACCCAGTTGAAAACCCTAAAAAACCCGAAAACCTTAAATGGACCTTAGGATTGAATTTGAATTTGTGGACAATTTTGAGTGAAATTAACCTTGTAATTAGCTCCTTGGGAATGAGACGAGTCAAACCAGATTAAGAACGAATGAAATTGGGGTCGTTTGGCCTTAGAACAGAGCAGAGAAAGTCTTTGAATTTTCGAGCTTGAGTCGTGGAGTTGGGGACATGGAACCATGAAATTGATCCTAGAAATGTGTTCATTGGGACCCCACGATGCTTCCTGATACCTCAATTGAAGGAAACAAAGGAGAAATTGTGAAGATTGGACGATGAACAGTGCTTCGGTGTTCTTCGAATAGTCGAGCTTGATCGACTGGATTGAGGTAAGGTCCTATGTAATTGAATTTACAGAACCTTAATTAAGTCTATAACGATGCTAATGGACGATTTAATTGAAGGCATTGATGTCGAATTGACAGCAATCGAACCGGGTCACCTCGCGGGTCGCAGGATCCATTTACCAGTTAAACGGGCGAGGAAGGAGGCTGTACAGGTACTGTAGCAAGGCGCGTAGTCTCACGCGCAGCCACTCACGGTGGAGCGAAGACTCACGCGCAGCCACTCACGGCGGCGCGTGAGGGCGCGTGGGCACGATTCCTGAGGTGAGTTCAACATGAAACTTGTCCTATTTAATGTAACGGACATTTTGGATTTGGTTTCGAGAAAATCAGACATCGTTTCGATATTGTTCCGAGGGTCCGAAGGTTTATGTTACGTTGAAAATATGTATTTAAATCCCGGAAAAATTGGGGAAAATTATGGGAAGTATATTTAGATATAAGTAACCCTTGATAGTGATTTTGGACAGGAATGGTGACTTCCGGAATTTACGGAAAAACGTGTAGCTCGGAAAGCGAGCGATATGGACGGTGTGTGAGTGGACTTTTGTTTTCTACCCTGAATGCATGCATATATGTTTTAAATGCTTTATGATATTATTTGAAATGATTTGGTATGATTGATGTTTCGATGTGATGATTTTTGTATTTTGGGAATATTATATTATTTATATGATTTTGGGGCACGGTTTTCGAGAAAGCTGTAAAATTGATGTTTTGGGCGAAGGCCCGGGATTGGTGGTTGGTTTTGACTCGGATTATGAGTCGGGAAATTGATTTGATGAATTTGTAATGTTTTCTAGGTATATCTTATGGATTTATGTGAAAATGGCAACTGAGGTTGCGGTTACGCGGATTTGCGTGAAATTGATATTTTGGGCGTGAGACCCAATAGATATGTGATTTTGATTGGATTGGTATTTCATGTGATTACATGATGATATTGATGGTTTTCTGATTTGTGAAATAATCGGGACTCTGGTTTTATGTTTTGGGCTGAGACCCTGTGTTGAAAATGGTTTTGATTTCAAATGCAACTGTCTTTCACTGGTTTTCATGATGACGATATATTGTGGATATTAGGGCTTCCGGTTGGGAATGTGTTTCCCCATAATGAATCCTGGAGATAACGCTCGCCTCTGGGATAGAAGTGTTTACCCCGGAGAGGTCACGTAGTACGGTCTGTTGTTGTGCAGCCGAGGGAGGCTCGACTCAGATCAGATGTCCTGGATTATGTGGAGATCGTTCGGTGATGTGTTCACGATGATCTGGATTGCCGGCTGGTGATGTGTTCACAACGGCGGATGCTCGGATTTTGAGCGGTCCTTGAGCCTATTGATTTGCACGAGTTGCATGGATAACGTGACTATATGAGATTGGATATGATATTGGATATGGAAATGAGTCCCGTGGTTTTTATTGTTCATGATTTGTGTTTTATGAACGTTTATGCCCAGATTTACTTTATTCATGATTTATGATATGCATGCATGTTTACGAAACTGGAGGGTAGGAATGTCTTTTGATAAATGTATTTCTAAACGTTTCTTTTTGTCCACTCACACCTTTTCTGTTTTATTAACCTTCCAGGTCACGGCGCAATGATCGAGACTATTCAAGAGATGGAGGTATGAGTGGGCACAGGTAATGTTATCCCTTGTTTGGCAAGTGCTGAGGGTAAATTCCGAACTTCATTTGACTTGTCAGACGGGAACAGGACAGGACACGGTTATCTATGTGCTTCGGGGACAGGTCCTGTCATCTAACCCTAACTGGGGCTTCCAAAGTATGCCAGGATCGTAGGATGAGGAGTGCGATGTCTCGATCTCTGCTACAACTATCATCCGCGATCAACCTGAAGGGCATTAAAACCACGAAAACTGTGAGTGGACAAAATAATATTTTAATCAAATGTTTTCATAGTAAGACACTTATGCCCTTCACTAAAAGCATATGCATGCATTCAAAAATCATTTACCAAAACGTTTATAAAACCATTTGAAAACATTCTCAAAATCATTCAGGGTTCATTCCCGGTCTCTATAAACCGTCATGAACCATAAGTCCATTTATGTGTCCCCGACTCGAAATCACAAAAAAAACGTAAATCAATACATGGGAACTCAGCCCAAATCAAACACAAGTGGGACTCTGCCCAAATCCAGTAAACGTGGGTCTCAACCCAAAACTGTTATCAGTGAAATACTAAAACACCGAATATGGGGTCTCCGCCCCAAATCACTTTCTAAAACATGGAGCACGGGGTCTCCGCCACCAAATCACTTTCCGTAAACCTCATACGTACGCATATGTATAACTCATCCGCTGCACTTCCGAGAAGATGCCAACTCAGGGCACACAGCCCCCTAGGGAACACATCCCCAGTATATGTCAGGATTTCATCTCTATACTAGTGTGCACACCACTCGGGGTCTCAATCCGAGTCTCCCCCTAGGTGTTCTCCATCTGGGAGGCTATATCTTCGGACCTAGTCCAATCATCTCTCCGAAATTTGGTCTGGTACCACATCATAACTCCTACTCCTGGAACGGGATCCCTATGAGGATACCCATTCTAGTCTGTGGATCATGACTCTTCAGGTCGACGTCTGGAGGGGACCATATAAATCATATGGAGGGTATAATACATTTTCAAAACTCTTTCTTTCTCAAATCATATTTCAACTGGTTCTCATACCCGATTCATCTCAACAGGATTCCTCGAATCTGATTCAAATTCACTTTCACAGGCCTCGACCTAAATCCACAGTTCAACAGGGTCTCATGCCCGAATTCTCATTTCATAAACCGAACTGGTACTCAAGCCCGATGTTACAATCAACTGGGCCTCTAGCCCGATATCATGACTAACTAGGCCCTAAGCCCGAAACCATAAATCAACGGGACCTCAAGCCCGAGTTCACAACCAACGGGGCCTCAAGCCCGATACTATAGTCAAAGGGGCCTCAAGCCCGAGATTACAACCAACTGGGCCTCAAGCTCGAATTCGTAAACCAACGGGGCCCTCAGCCCGATTGTATAACTCAAATGGACCCTCGGTCCGATTCCTCATCAAATCAAATGGACTCCAAGTTTGAGAGTTCGTAAATAAAATGGGTCTCATGCCAGAGTTCATATTTCCTAATCCAAAATCCATTGATTAAACCCTCATTGAAAACCTAGCACGTACAAGCATCGTATAAAACAGGAAATCTTGAAATACGTGCAAATACATAAATCCTAGGCTACCACAAACAAATGCACTCATGGCATCACAAAAAATATATTAAAACACATATAAAACATTTATGCATGCATCAAGTTCGAAAGAAAGGTCCACTCACAGACCGTCCGAAGGCGCGCCTCAATACGCGCGTCATAAGCCTCTCCCGGGCTAATCGTCGCCTCTAGGGTTCCCGAATCTGTCCAAATTAATTTAAAGGGTTACTAACTACTTAAATAACTCCTCACTAAAGCCCCGTAATTTTTTGGAATTTTAACTATTTTTAAACGCGAACCTAAACCTTCGGACGTCCCGAACTATATCTAAACGATATCCGATCGACACGAAACCAATCCCAAAATGTTTGTTACATCGAATAGATGATTTCATGAGTTGAACACATCCCCAAAAAGGGTCCCACACACAGCCCAAAGGGCCCTGCGCGTGGGCTCACGCCCCCACTGTTCAATCACCATCAACCTCGATCAGACCGGTCCAAACTAGCCGGTCTGGTTCATCCTTGTAACTGGACCGACGTGACTGGTTCAAGGCTATTCCTCCCCCATTTTTCGTCCAATTTCACCCCTTTCAATCCTATTCTCTATATTTCAGTCCTAGGAACCTATCTAATTGATCAAAACAAGGAAAAAGGGTTCGAAACCTCATCTTGCATATTCAGTTTTCCACGGCCAGCCTTCCAGTCGACGGCCAAAGCTTTTCCACCGTTCACCTCCTCCCTTTTTGATTGTCCCAAACTCGTTCCAACCCCATTCACATCATCCATCCATCAGAAATCGTTTAAAACGTACGAAATAGAAAACTGTAGGTTTGGATTCAAACGTACCTGCACGGGTCGTCGTCCCTCCGCCGTCCACGGCGGTTCAGGTAGCCCCCCAGTAACCATCTTCATCCCTCACAGTCTCCATCTCAGGCCCTCTAGACTCATAGTCGATCAACAAGGTAAAGAGGGTGAGTTGTGAGATCGGGTTCATTTGGATGAATGAAACAAGGGAATGATCGATGCATGTATGTGGGAAGGTGGGCAATGGATGGGTGACACTTGTCACTCATCCATTGGGCCTACCAAAATATCTGGGCCCCACACTAAAGACAAAAGTCCTTTTTCATCTCATAAAATGTGCCATTTCGAATAGTTCCCGAAATTTTCCGTGAATCGTAACTTCTTCCTTGAACGTCAGAATCAGGCGTGCCACCTATCTATGAACTTGTGACGTCCCGAACTACATCACAGTCATCGGCCAAAGTCCATTTGACTGCCAGAACGAAGAGTCAACGTTTGGCCCATTTCAGGGGCAAAATTGTCATTTTGTCCTGAACATCCGTTAATCCTCGTCTAATCCAGGATTAGCGAGGCTAATCCGTCATTAATTCTTAATTTATCCCGATAATTCGGAATGGGTCGTTACACCTCCCACGCTAATCGATGGGGATTACGAGGAGGGTCTTGTCATGTACACTCTCAAAAGGAGCAATAATGTTATCCAAAATTAACCTCGACATGATAAAAGCACTTTGATAATCAGAAATAACCATAGGCATCATAACTTTCATACGATTAATAATTGCCTTCGATACAATTTTATAGATAACTAGAAAAAGGGTTATGAGTCTATACTCAATAACCTGGGTAGGGTGGTCTATCTTAAAGATGAGAGAAATGAGAGTATGATCAATAGAGCGAACACTTACCCCTTTCATTAAGCACAGCCAAACAGAAACCCACCACATCATCACCGATGATATCCCAGTACTTTTGATAAAACATAGTAGACATATTGTCTACTCCCGGAGCCTTAGTTGGGAATATCTAGAAGAGAGCACCCTCAACCTCCACATGGCTAAAGGTAGCATCTAGCGCTACATTATAACAAGGATGAACCCTGGTTAAAATAGCCTGCACCAAACCCTCAAAGTAAATAGAATTACAGCTACTAAATATTTGAAAAAAAATAAGACGAATACCCTCCCAACACCCATATCAGATGTTTGTCGTAGATTGTCAGCCCCCCCCCCCCCCCCCCCCCCCCCCCCCCCCCCCCCCCCCGCGCAGATAAATCCTACGCCCCCGTTCCTTAGAAATATGATGGAAGAATGTGGTATTACGACCCCTTTCTCTGGCCAAGAAATTCTTGAATGCTGCTTCCAAATCAATTCCTTCTGGACTAGCAAAGCATCCAAATCCCCATCCAACTTCCTTTGAGCTAAGAGGTCAGCGACAGTGGGGAAAGGATTATTGAAATCCTTCGTATAGCTTTGACACTTTTTTATTAGATGAGGCACATTACCCATAGTGTGTCTACTCCAATAATGCAGGGCAAGCTTGTAGTCATCAAGTTTTGTAGTCACGGGGCCTCGATTTTCTCCCCAGAATTAAGCAATCACATCTCTACTTCCCTCAAGCTTTTCCCAAGTTGCCTCAAAGAAGAAACGCCTATGGGGATTTTGTTAGTTATAGCTAATTTGACGCTAAAACCAGATAGAAAAATAGTCGGAGGCCTAAGAATTAAGTTAAAATGTGAGACAAGCCAGAAACAATTACCGAAAGGGCTCATCAACCAAACCTAAGATGAAATGTGAGACAAGCCGGAAACAATTGCCGAAAGGGCTTATTAACCAAACCACGATCCAAACGGACCTTAACATTACCATCACCATTCCATCAATTAGTCCATGTAATGGCACGTCCTCAGAAAGTTAGAGATTGAAGACCACAATCCTCAAGGGGTGGAACAAATTCACAAATCTGATTTTGAGGTCTCAGTCACCGTCCCCTATGCTCAGAGAAGCTCTCAACTTTATTAAAATCACCACCCACCAACCATAAACACTGGATAATATTCAGCTTCCGAAGTAACTCCCAAGAAAAAACAAAGCCCTTGAACCGAAACTCCTTATCACCAATTCCTTTCACAAAATCATCACTATGACCCACAAAAGATGTATGAATAACGACCACAATACCATGCACCCAAAACAGTGCTAAACATGTTGATAAACACTCTCAACACAAAATCTCCTTGTAACATTTAGTTGAAGTTTGATCATTTCCATCAAACTAACAGTCATTTTGATCTCCATAAGAAATAAGAGGCCATGTTTCTTAGCCTTGAAAAATAACCGCAAGGTCTTTTGAGTCCATGAACCACCGAGGCCACATACATTTTGGTAAAAAATACTCAGTAGTTGAAGTTTAATCATTTCCACACATGCCAACAGACCCAGGAAGCTGCAGCACATCCTTCCTCATTTAGGGATTGGATTTCAGCTGAGAGCCCCCCTTGTACGACCCTTGGCCCTGCCCATTTCCTGAAATATCACTAGACAGAAGACCACCCGTAGCAATAGCCACCCCCTTAGTGCCCCCACAGTCACTCATTAAGGCAACATGCCCCTCTCCAACAAGCACCACAGGCTGTTTACCTTCCCTGTGATTCATAGAAATACCTCCCGGTCTGTTTTCCACCCCCAGTGCTACCATAACAATAGATAAGGTGCTTGGGCCCAGAACCTATGTTGATTCACTCAGCAAAACAACAAGAAATTTCCTTTACTTGTCGTCGCCTCTTGACGGTAGAAAAAACCACCGGTGACCTCAGCAGTAGGCTTCTCAAAGGCTTGAACGAAACTCCTCACTATCCCAGTTCTTATCACCGGAGGAGGCTTATCAGCAGAAAGTCCCTTAGCCCTTGGCCCTAATCTGAACACTATCCCCATCAAACCCCCACCTGGAGAAATACTAAAGACGCCCTTGGCTAAAGTCTTCAGATGCTCAAAAGCTTACACACCATCATTCACTGATTGCTCAGACAAACATAGCAACCCCCCCAACCCCCCTCCTCCGCCGCGTGATCCATACGTCCTCATTTAAAGCAAAAATAGGGTAATATTTTATACTCAATCTCATATCCTTTTTCTGGTTCATCATGTAACAATTTCAATGTGAAAAATCGTTTCAAGGGTTCATTTACTAGGAGCTCCACCCGTGATGTAGAACAAATGGCGGAATGGATTGAGGAAGAGATGGAGCGAAAACTGCAAAAAGGACATAAGCAGAATTTACAGATTTGGCGTCCGAGCTCAGAATGGGGCTTATGATACCTTTCCGGAAAGGGAACGACGAGACAAATCAAACTCACTGCTTATGCTGTGACATATGGGTCTTTTTAGCCGAATATCATCGTTTAGGGCCTCAAAAAGTAGTTTTAAAGTTTTCCTAGTATTTTCGAAATTTTAATTAATTAGAGTTTTCTTTTCCTTTTTGATTTAAGTTTCACTTTAGGGTTTCCTAGGTATTTAAACAACCTTTAAATGTTGTATTTGTTATCATCATATATTTTTATTCAACCAAATTCGAGAGTTTTCTCGGTTATCTTCTGGTGGATTCCAGTGTTTGTTCTTCGGGGTTTTACGCTTGTTTACCCTATTTTACTTCGTGCTGCGTCAAGTGGTATCAGAGCGGGTTTCTCCCCTCTAGTTATCGTTGATTTCTATCCATGGCTGATCGTGTAGACGATGTCTCTGCTACTCGAGTGGATTTGGATGCCCAAACCCGTCGTATCGATGCCCAAAACCGTAGTCTCACTGAATTAACTACTCAATTTGGGGAATTAACTGCTCAATTTGGGGAGCTGCGAGCGTTGTTGCTGGAGAATAATCGAAGAGGCAACCAAGGCAACAAACGGGCGGGTAATGATAGGGGAAACCCTAGGAGATTTCGTGAGGAAGAAGGTGGTTCCGATTCTGAAGAGGAACTCGAAGAGCCACGTCACAATAACCATAACCGCAACCATTATGATGATTATCGGATTAAAGCTGATATTCCCAACTTTTCGGGAAATTTAAAAATTGAAGATTTCTTAGATTGGTTGGTTGACGTAGAGAGATTTTTCGAGCTCATGGAGATTCCCGAGGCCAAGATGGTAAAGCTGATTGCTTTCCATTTGAAAAGTACATCGGCTGTTTGGTGGGATTAACTCCAGAATACCCGACAAAGGCAAGGGAAAAATAGGGTTCGGACATGGCGAAAGATGAAACAACTTATGATGGAGATTTTTACCAGCTGACCACGAGCAAATTTTGTATCGGATGTTCATGGGATGTGTTCAAGGCATCAAAACAGTGACTGAATATACTGATGAGTTCATACGATTGGTTGAACGAAATAACCTAAGAGAGACTGAGAATCAGAAGGTGGCTAGGTATATGAACGGGCTGAAACCTGCCATTCAAGAGAAGATTGGCTTGCAGAATTTGTGGTCCTTGCAAGAGGCAATTAACATGGCGATGAAGGCCGAGTTGATGGAAAAAGAAAAACGCACATTGCCTTACCGGAGGAATATGCCGGATTTATCTGAAAATAATTCAGTTTTCCCTACTGATAAGGGAAAGTTCGTGCAGCAAGGCACTTCAAAACCTTCAATTTTCCAGCCGAGAGGAGGTAATGAGGGGAGTAGCAGAAATTTTGATAGTGGCAGATTCGAAATCAGCCCCAGAAGCAGAATCCGAATCCGTATGCTAGACCCACGGGGGATATTTGTTATCGTTGTGGCAAACAAGGGCATCGTTCTAATGTTTGCCCTGACCGGAGACAGGCCAATTTAGTAGACGTGGATGATGATGGTCAAGAAGAAGGGGGAGAAAGTTTTGAGGATGACTATGAAGGAGCCGAGTTTGCAATTGAAGAGGGCTTAGAACGAGTTACTTTGGTGATGCAACGAGTTCTTTTAGCTCCAAAAGAGGAAGGCCAGCGTAATAGTATATTTCGTTCTCACTGTTCCATTAAAAACAAAATATGTGATGTGATTGTAGATAATGGCAGCTGTGAGAATTTTGTGTCGAAGAAACTGGTGGAGCATTTGCAGCTACCAACGGAGCCACATAGCACTCCTTATTCGCTGGGTTGGGTGAAGAAAGGACCTTCAGTTCGAGTCTCTGAAACATGTCGTGTACCACTCTCCATTGGTAAGCACTACAGTAATGAAATATTATGTGACATAATTGATATGGATGCTTGTCATATTTTATTGGGACGACCTTGGCAGTTTGATGTGGATACTACCTTTAAGGGTCGAGACAATGTTATCTTGTTTACTTGGAATAATCACAAAATTGCTATGGCTCCTATTACACATTCGGGAAAGATGAGTGTCCCAAGAAAGGAGAGTTCGAGTTTCCTGACTTTGACTAGCAATGAGCAGGAGATAAATGAGGCAATCAAAGAAGCAGATTCTTTTTATCCCGTGGTGCTGAAGGGATTAATGACCACAAGCAAAGAAAAGGTCGAAATTCCCACTGATGTGAAGCAGATGTTGAGGGAATTCAAGGAGCTCGTGGCTGAGGAATTGCCTAACGAACTGCCACCTATGCGGGACATCCAGCATCAAATTGATTTAGTACCTGGAGCTAGCTTACCAAATCTGCCTCATTACCGTATGAGTCCTAAGGAGAATGAGATTTTGAGGGAGCAGATTGAGGAGTTGATGAAGAAGGGATTTATCAGAGAGAGTTTGAGTCCTTGTGCGGTTCCTGTCCTTCTAGTTCCTAAGAAGGAGAATGCTTGGCGTATGTGTGTTGACAGCCGAGCAATCAACAAAATAACTGTAAAATACAGATTTCCCATACCACGATTGGAAGACATGTTGGATGAACTTGAGGGTTCTAAGGTGTTCACGAAGTTAGATTTGCGGAGTGGCTACCACCAGATTCGAATCAGACCGGGTGATGAGTGGAACGTTTAAAAGCAAGGATGGATTATACGAATGGTTGGTCATGCCTTTCGGGTTGTCAAACGCACCTAGCACTTTCATGAGACTTATGAATCAGGTTCTTCGTCCATTCCTTGGCTCTTTCGTTGTGGTTTACTTTGATGATATTTTAATTTATAGTCAAACAAGAGAAGAACATATGGTGCATTTGAGGCAAGTTTTAGGGGTTCTGCAAGAAAATAAGTTGTATGTGAACCTGAAAAAATGTACTTTCTGTACAAATAAGTTGTTGTTTTTGGGATTTGTGGTTGGTGAAGATGGCATTCAGGTGGATGATGAGATAATTCGGGCAATCCGTGATTGGCCGGCTCCAAGGTCGGTGACTGAAGTGAGAAGTTTCCACGGGTTGGCCACATTCTACAGGAGGTTTGTAAGGAACTTTAGCACCATTACGGCACCTATCACCGAATGTTTGAAAAAGGGAAAATTCCAGTGGGGGATGAGCAAGAGAAGAGCTTTACCCTCATCAAAGAAAAGCTTTGCACCGCCCCAGTTCTCGCTCTTCCGAACTTTGAGAGAGTATTCGAGGTCGAATATGATGCTAGTGGAGTAGGAGTGGGGGCTGTATTGTCACAAGAAAAGAAACCAATAGCGTTCTTTTCGGAAAAGTTGAGTGAAGCACGGCAGAAGTGGAGTACTTATGACCAGGAATTTTATGCGGTCGTGAGGGCTTTGAAACAATGGGAGCACTACCTCATTCAAAAGGAGTTCATACTGTTTACCGACCACCAAGCCTTGAAGTTCATTAATAGCCAAAAACACGTTGATAAGATGCATGTCAGGTGGGTGAATTTTCTGCAAAAGTTTCCATTTGTTATCAAACATAAATCAGGGACCCTAAATCGTGTGGCTGATGCTCTAAGTAGACGAGCTATCTTGCTGGTTACACTTTCTCAAGAAATTGTGGGGTTCGAATTTATGAAGGAGTTGTATGAAAATGACGAGGACTTCAAAGAATTATGGCGAAAGTGTGTTAATCTTGAACCAACAGCGGATTACTTTCTTAATGAGGGGTATTTGTTCAAGGGTAACCAGTTGTGTATCCCTATCTCATCCTTGCGGGAGAAGCTGATTCGAGATTTACATGGAGGAGGATTGAGTGGCCATTTGGGTCGAGATAAAACCATTGCAAGCTTGGAGGAGAGATACTATTGGCCACAGTTGAAACGAGATGTTGGAGCTATCGTGTCAAAGTGTTATATGTGCCAAACTTCAAAGGGTCAAGTTCAAAATACTGGGTTGTATATGCCTTTACCTGTTCCTAAAGATATTTGGCAGGATGTAGCTATGGATTTTGTGCTCGGATTACCTAGAACACAAAGAGGAGTGGATTTTGTCTTTGTTGTGGTTGATAGATTCTCCAAGATTGCGCACTTCATAGCTTGTAAGAAGACAGCGGATGCGTCCAACATAGCCAAACTATATTTCAGGGAGGTTGTTCGACTGCATGGGATGCCTAAGTCTATAACTTCTGATCGTGACACCAAGTTCCTTAGCCATTTCTGGATTACTTTGTGGCGGATGTTCGGGACTGTTTTGAATCGTAGTAGCACTGCCCATCCTCAAACTGATGGTCAGACTGAGGTGACAAACAGAACTTTGGGAAACATGGTGCGTAGCATTTGTGGTGATAAGCCGAAGCAGTGGGACTATGCCCTTCCACAGGTGGAGTTCGCTTACAATAGTGCAGTTCATAGTGCCACGGGGAAGTCGCCGTTTGCCATTGTTTATACTGCTGTACCTAGTCATGTGGTGGACCTCGTGAAGTTGCCTAATGGTCATGGAGTAAGTGTTGCTGCAGAAAATATGGCTGAAGGCGTAGTGGCTGTTAGGGATAAAGTTAGACAGAAGTTGGAGCAGACCAATGCCAAGTATAAAGCAGCAGCCGACAAACATAGGCGAGTTAAGGTGTTCCAAGAGGGTGATTCTGTTTTGGTGTTTTTGAGGAAAGAAAGAGTTCCTGCGGGTACCTACAGTAAGTTGAAACACAAAAAGTATGGGCCATTCAAAGTGCTGAAGAGAATCAACGACAATGCTTATGTGTTAGACTTGCCGGAATCCATGGGAATTTCTAATACTTTCAATGTGGCTGATATGTATGAGTTCCGTGAAGATGTAGCTCTCTATCCTGATGATAACTCGGGGTCGAGTTCTTCTGAAGTGGAGGGGACTGATGTAGAACAAATGGCGGAATGGATTGAGGAAGAGATGGAGCGAAAACTGCAAAAAGGACGTAAGCGGAATTTACAGATTTGGCGTCCGAGCTCAGAATGGGGCTTATGATACCTTTCCAGAAAGGGAACGACGAGACAAATCAAACTCACAGCTTATGCCGTGACATATGGGTCTTTTTAGCCGAATATCGTCGTTTAGGGCCTCAAAAAGTAGTTTTAAAGTTTTCCTAGTATTTTCGGAATTTTAATTAATTAGAGTTTTCTTTTCCTTTTTGATTTAGGTTTCACTTTAGGGTTTCCTAGGTATTTAAACAACCTTTAAATGTTGTATTTGTTATCATCATATATTTTTATTCAACCAAATTAGAGAGTTTTCTCGGTTATCTTCTGGTGGATTCCAGTGTTTGTTCTTCAGGGTTTTACGCTTGTTTACCCTATTTTACTTCGTGCTGCGTCAACCCGAATATGAAGAAAATAGCCCAAACAATCAACGTTCAACCCTTTGTCAACACCAACAAAATGTCCCAAATGATTCTCAACTCTTTCAGTCACCACTAGCATGAGAAAAATGGGAGGGATTTTTTTGATACAAACTCAGAATTCATGACGGTCCAAGGCCACCCCATCAAGGCCATTCGAAGCAGCAAATAAAAACGGAGCCTTGTCAAAGGTCTAAGGCATGCCCCGCAAGACTTTCTTACGATCCAAGTCATTGGAAAAGGTGAAAAGAATACGATCAGAACCACTGATGGGACTGGTAGTGACTCCCTCACGGACGCGTCAGATAGCCTTCATTATATCAACCAACGCATCCTTGTGGTATGGCTGTGTGGTGAGCAAACACCCAACAAGCAGGACCTTTGCCTTAAGCGTGAGAGAGATTGCTTCCACCACATCAATCTCCTCCGCCTCGGCAGGAGAAATAGTAAGTTTGGAAACAAGAGAACCAATGATCACATCGCGTCCTTCCACAAAGCACGGAGCAGTGAGAAACAAAGAATCAGCAGAGAAACCACGAAGTCGCAGCACCACAGACAACGGCACATCAACAACCAAACTAAGAAGAAAAACTAAAATCCTAAGCGAGAAAACCAGAGAGACTCTGATACATAATATTCTAAATAATTAACTGTATTGGCAAGTCTCTCATGGTAAATCTTGTATTTAGTTAATTTGTAAATACGAATGACTAAATTACTTATAATTTAGTTTTATTTTTTTTTGTGGAGATGATTTTTAAATGATAGTTTTGGAATTGAACGGTTCCGAATAATATGATACATGTATAATGATTATTCAATAAATTGAAAATATCTTATGAGTAGATATCACCAAAACGTGATGCTAAGTATAAATTATCCTTGTGTTTAAACTTTTAACATGGTCGTGGTGGATCTAGAATAAGTTGATGAGACATTTTATATTGAGGATAGGTAGGCTGCAGCTGCATGAAAAACATGATCATGAATACAAGTATATATATTTACATATACACATGTCTATAAATAGAACACCAAAATATATATTAACTAGTTTGGCTTGCTTGGCGTGTTATTCATTGGTTCTGCAATTAATTAAGCACGCACAATGATGATGGGCACCTCTAAAACAAGTAACAATAAGAGTAGTAGAGCTCCTATTTCCTTCACCACTGTGCTTCTTCATTGGGGACTCCTATGCATGCTGCTGTCAAACCTTGTTATGCCAGGTTTCACTTTCAATAATCTCTTTGTCTCTTCTTAATTATTCAATTACCCTGTATTATTATCATGATATATAATGTTTTTATTTGTTTGTTAGATTAAAAAAAACATGTTTTTATTTGTTCAATCATACAAAAAATTAAGGACTAAATTCCAATTAATATTGCATATATATATATATATATATATATATGAGCAGGTGTGCAATCCATAGGTGTTTGTTATGGAATGCTTGGAAACAGTCTACCATCCCACTCAGAAGTCATATCTCTTTGCAAATCAAACAACATCAAGCAAATGAGAATTTATGATCCAAACCACGGTGCTCTACAGGCTCTTAGAGGCTCCAACATCGACCTCATGCTTGGTGTCCCAAATCCAGACCTTGAACCCCTCGCAACAAACCCTTCCAAAGCTCAATCATGGCTTCAAACAAATGTCTTCAACTTCAGGCAAAACGTCAAGTTCAAATACATTGCCGTAGGCAACGAAGTAAATCCGGTGACTGGAGACACTAGGCTCGCTCAATTCGTCCTCCCAGCCATGAAAAACATACACAATGCAATCAGATCAGCTGGCCTTCAAGGCCAAATCAAGGTCTCAACCGCCATCGAAACGTCCTTGTTAGGAAACTCATACCCTCCTTCTCAAGGCGCTTTTCGCGGAGATGTCAGAGCCTATTTGGACCCGATTATAAGGTTCTTAGTTGATGTTAAATCGCCATTGCTTGCTAACATATACACGTACTTTAGCTACGTTGGAAACCCTAGAGATATTTCCCTTCCTTATGCTTTGTTCACTTCACCATCGGTTGTGGCATGGGACGGTGATAAAGGGTACAAAAACCTGTTTGATGCAATGTTGGATGCTTTGTACTCGGCGCTTGAGAGGGCCGGAGGGGCCTCTTTGGAGGTCGTGGTGTCGGAGAGCGGGTGGCCGTCGGCGGGTGGGTTCGGAGCATCAGTTGACAATGCAAGGACTTATTACTCCCGTTTGATTAAGCATGTCAAAGAAGGCACCCCCAAGAGGCCTGGCAAGGGCATACAGACTTACTTGTTTGCCATGTTTGATGAGAATAAGAAAACAGGGGCAGAGACAGAGAGACACTTTGGGGTGTTCTTCCCAAATAAAGCGCCAAAGTATCACCTCAATTTTGGTGGAGCAAGAGTACTGGAAAATACTACTGCAGTTGCGTATATATAGAAGTGACATGTAATATTACTAATAAGTACTCTAATATAAATTAGAAATAAAATGGAGAAACTTGTTTGATTTCTCAAGCCGGCAGTTTGACACCACACTGTTTTATGACATTGCTGATGCTTGTAGTAAGAGTGATATTTGTACTTATTATTTCCTGATTCTTGTGTGAAGTAGCAATAAGTTCTTGCAGAGAGAGTTCCGTTAGCGGCCAGTTCTAAGAAATCATAGATCCAGAGTATAATTTAAAGCGAAGAAATATTCAAAGGGGCGCAATGTCCTATAAAACATTTCCAGATTGAAGTTTTTATAAATATGAATTACATTCCTGAAAATGACATACGTGAATTCAAACCCCAAAAAATGTTAATTTCATTAAAAGCATATTCGACTTAGAAAAATACTTGCATCTCAGCCGGACGATCCTTCCCATACGACCCTCCCCTTCATTTTCTTTTCAAATTGAATTGTGATGGTGCTACCTAGGTTCCTGGCCTATGTAGGGGTATTTTTGGGGTGCTTCGGAATGAGGGGGGTTGAGTGCTGGCCAGTTTTGAATGCCTGGGCTTCCCAGTAGCCCTGTTAATCGGTTTTTCGGTTCCGTTTTTTTATCGAAATTGAAACCGAACCGGGTGGGAGAACCGGTTTCGGTTCAGTTCAGTTTTTCTTAAAAAATCGACTAAAATCGAAATCGAATATTCGGTTCGGTTCGGTTCCGGGTAAAATCGGTTTTTTTCTGTTCAATTCGAGCGAACCGATTCGTTTTTTTTAATAACTGTTTTTATTTTTATTTTTATACAATAATCAATATTTATTACCTAATTAATGTCCATTACAACTAATCAATATCCATTACAACTAATCATTGTTCATTACAAATAACAACATCATCAAGACATCAAAATCCACCTAAGAACTAAGGTTAAAAGTTTGATCATTTATTTTTTTGATCTAATGAAGTTACTTCCTTTCAATTTCTCAGATTAAAAAAACAACGAAATTGAAAATTTGAAATGAATAATTCATACTGTCTTTCAATGAAATATTATGCCTTGCTCCCTAGGCAACAGATAAGACCACATGTCAATCTTAAACAACATCTGTCTTGGGTTGCTCCATAAATGGACAGTAAAACAGTTCATCAAGCTCTCAATATTAAATATCTATATGACAAAATATTTAGGCATTATAATACTTTCAAAAAGCTAAAGCAGGTAAACTTATAGGTAAAAATGATATCTTTGTTTTCCCTTGAATGAATATTTCATTATCATCAAACAGAAGAGACAGAGAACGCATCAGCCTATACAAAAAAGTTCTTCAAATTTCAATTAGAACAGAATGAATTGGGCAAACTTATATGTTGCAATAAAAATAAATACCAAACTATAGGAAAAGAAGGGATAAACAGAACTGAAAAACATGACTCTTGCATGTGCTGGGGTTGATGAACGGGAGAGGATGCGGAGAAAACATAGATAAAATGCATACAAAGATTATTATTTCTTTCACTAATTACTCTTCTAGTTTTTGGTAAGAGCCTAATACTGCCTGAAAACTTCAAGACCTGAACTATGGTCTAGTAGTAAAGTGTTTCTATCCTGGATACCTCAACAATTTCATCTGAATAAGAGTTTCTCATCAGGATAAACAAAATTACACATTACATAAGCCTACAATATCTCCATATGTAAAAAAAAAAAATTAGAACAGGAAAATACTGCAATTTTAAACAGAACCGTGTGTCACCCACCATGAAACATGAAGTAATTTTTTAGGTAATTTAGGACTAAAGGCTAGCATCTCCCATTATTGATATAACAAAGGGAGTATCTGCTCTGGAGGAAATATGTAAAGTAAAAGAATCATGAGAAACTACAGATACTAGCTAATCAATGTATGTCAGATATGATCCTAGTGAATCGAGGGGGTATGCATAGATCAGAACATTACATAAATTATATTCCATCATATTTTCAGTTGAGTAACTCCAATTTTGACACGATCAAGTTCCAGGGGCAATTTTTTCTTTTCTTTTGTTTAATTAATTAGAGCAGCCTAAATATTCTCATCTTTGTACTTTCTTCTATTATGTTCACAACCTAGTTACTGTGAAAAAGAAAAAGAAATATTGTAACCCAGTTTAAGTTTGAATCTGTAAGAAAATACTGGGTATATCTCGTAATTATAAAAAGGGATGAGAGACCTAAAACACTTGGGAAACATATATAAAAAAATTGGAACAAAAAATTATCTCCACAAATTCATGTAGTCCTAAATATAGTAAAAACAATAAAAATCAAAGGAAGTAAGAGATTCATCAGAGACATTGAAGCACAAAAATACAGAAAAATCAAAAGAAGAAAGCCAAATTCTTGGAGCTCATATAACACACACATTCCCAATTGCTCAAAGAAACATCAATGCACTAAACCAAACAAAAAAAAACTAACTAAAAGGATAAAATTGATAGTGAAACATCAAACAAACATCAAATAACACACATTCCCATGAGCTTCAAAATTTTGTGAAACGTGACAACATTTAAACCGAGCTGCATTCTCATTCACTACATATCCCGCGCCTTTCCACCAATCTATACACACACTTACACTCATACTCACACTCACTCTCACTCACACTCAGCTTCGTCTATATCTAGCCCTCCAACATCCAAAAGAAAAACAAAACAAACTCCATGGAAAACTGCAGAAAATCACCATTGAAGCCGTGGAATGTCCCTATTTGTAAATCAATAGTGAAAGAACAATTATACCATAAGGAGTCCCTTAAAGCCTTGTTTTATGATGTTGCATACCAGATTAGTTAAGACAAATGGAAGAACACATTCAATGAGGGGCGAGCGGAATCGACTTTGACTCCGATGAGGGGCGAGCGGCTGTAATCAATGGCGGTGGTTCGAAGTTAGAAGTCTGTCGTGGTGTCGCCTGGTGTCTTCTGGGGACTGGAGACGGTCGTCGTTTAGGTCTGAGGGAGAAGGAGTTAGGGATGGTATGAACTATGAAGTGACTGTGAGAAAGATTGAGAAATTGTAGAAAACTTTGAAGTGGGAGGAACGGAAGTGAGAAAACTAGGGATTCAGTTTCAGTGTCGAAGTGAGATTGTGAAACCTTGAGACTCTATGTCGTCTCTAGATCTAGGGTTTCGTAGAAAAGAATAAAACGACGTCGTTTGTAACTAATCAGTTTCAGTCCGGTTTGGGCCGGTTTGGGCCGATTTTACTACCCTTTCAGTTCAGTTTGGTTCAGTCCGGTATAATTATATCGAAAACCGAAGCCGAATCAGTTCAGGCTGGTTCGGTTTGGTTTTCTCCAAACGGTTTTGATATTTCCTGATAGGGACCCGCCCCGATCCCCCGGGGACCACAAGGGGACGTGCCCTGCTCTCGTCTGACACCCGAACCGAAAATTCCAATTTTAGCCTTAAAAACTTAAATGCATAAATGTCTGAATTATAAAGTCATACATAACCCAAATTTAACAGATGTTAGACAAAGGATACAATCCAAAATACCAAATCCGAGCACGACAATAGAAAAAAAAATCTTGCGGGTGATCCGACCCGACAGGGGTTCAGGTGCGCAGTACGAAATCTATGCCTCAGCCTCGGGGTCCTCACCAACCTCAGCAGCATGACCTGGAGGGGTTACCAAAACATGAAATGTGAGTGGGCCGAAACTCAGGTTTATAAAAACGGGATAATAAGTAAAATATATAATTTACCCCTCCGTTTTCCAAACATGCATGCATCGGTATTTAAAAACCATAAATACATGTAATACATCACAAGCATCATATTAAGCCAAAAATGTAATATAAACCCAGCTACTGCACTATACACTCCGATATTGACATCCCAGATGTCCGACGTCCCTGATGTCCAATAATGGTCACAGTCCCAAGGCTACGCGTGCCACCCGGGGTCTCAAATTCCGAGTCCAAACTCTGAACCCAGTTCGGTTACGGCATCCCAGATGCCTAGCGTCCCAGACGCTCGACGTCCCAGACGTCCAATCATAGCAATTCTGCTCCTGAGTCATCCTACGGTCCGGCACCTCCGTAGCATGACCCCTCGCAGGCAATGCACCGTGACCGCTCCGGGGTACCACATCTGGAGGAGATAGTATCACACGGTGGATTATACAGTGCAGTACCTAAGATAGTCATCCATATCCACATGCATACATAAATATAAATATCATATAAAACCGTATTCAATTTCCGTAAAACGTGTCTCAGCCCAACACCGTAAAACGTGCCACAGCAGTAAATCGAGGTAATCCAAATCCATTATTGATTCACGCACACATATAGATATACGAAAATTAAAACGGTTATGCATGCAAGTGTTAATAAAAACGGGCCCACTCACTGTACGTTCCCCCTGCGAATAACGCGCGTACGATCTTGTCTCCGGAATTAACGTAAGTTTCCTGTCATTTCAAATCACATGCAAGTGTCATTATAGGTCCTTAATATACTCTCAAAAATTCCGAAACAGAAACCGGTTCGGGAAAGCCGTCCAACACGCTTCCCGAGACATCCGGCCCTAAACTGACCTTCCTAACTATCTCAGATCAACATGGTTATTTCACAGAAAATGTTCAGAATGATTAGGGGATTAAAAGTCATGTTGACCGTGAACCGAGATAGTGCTCAACACGCCCTCACGCGCCGCCCAAAGTGGCTGCGCGTGAAAGTCACGCGCTGCTACAGTGACACTGCTACAGTGCCTCGTCCCTGCCCGATTTACTGTAATTTGGGTCTTCAACCCGCGGTGTGACCGGATTAATTAACCTTCCATTTCTACTTAATTTCATTCATTCCTTATTCTAACATGTTCTAACATCATTCAATTACAGTTCTTAGTCCTCTAATCATCTCGACAAGCCATAAACCGTCCTATCCAAACCCGAACAGCTACACGGGTCAATTCCCAGAACTCCCCCAAACTAGCTCCATTGTCCAATTAAGTTATACAGGAGCATCAGAGGACCTAGACTAACCAAATGGCACCACCAATTGAACGAAACATTACCTGGAAGTAGCCGTCCAAACACTGCGATTCCCTCTGCACACGGCGGTCACCGTCCCAGCTCCTCCGTGGCTGGTTGCCGTCGATTCCGATATGGACGAGTTCCAAATGCTCCCAGAAGGCTCACTCAGTGATTAGTTTTGTCCAATAGGCCGTAGAAATCAAACTCAGATTTTTCCCTCCAAATTGGTTTTCTCTGAACTAGAACTCGGGTTCCTGAGCAATCCTCGATCAAACTTCTTCGACTCTTGCACGGTTGAGTTCCTACCACTCCCAGGAAACTCCCTCAGTGTTTAGATTGGTCCCTTAACCCATAAGAATCGAATTCGGAATTTTTCCCCCCAAAACCCGAAAATGTTCTTCACGGCTTTCTCTCTGTCTCTCACAGTCTCTCAACCTCAAACTGATGCCAACTGAACCCTTCTCTCACTCCCCTACTCGGTTAATCGATCAAGGAGGCCAACACCCATGGGAGACATCCTCAGACCTCACTGAACTTTCTTCCCGCACACAGAGCCCATAACCACGTTTTAAAGTCCCCCCGTGCTCTGAACAGCCTCAATCTACACTCAAATTATCTCAAACTACATAAACAATGCCCACTAATCAGTCCACTAGTGCTTTAAACAATTGCACGCCCAACAACACCACGGCATGGCCGTGTACTCTGTTTTTCACGGTTGTGCTACAGTAACCGTGCAAAAAGACCAAAATGCCCTCCAAATTCCGTGACCCGCAACTCGGTCATCCGATGTCCATTTCACGCGTGCCACCTGTCGTTGTACTCAGCGCATCGAGATGAATCCAACGGTCTTCGGGTCGTGTGAAAATTCACGGTCTTTCAAAAAGTCAACTTTCTCCCTTATTTCGTCCAAATTACGGTAATGCCCCTGAACTTCCGAACGTCGCAACTTCTCCCCAATTCGTCCGAATTGGACGTGCCGCCTGTCAATGGACTCGTGACGTCCCGAACTACGTCACGGCCATCGGTCAAGGTCCGGTTGACCCACCAATCAAAAAGTCAACAATTTGACCCAACCATTCACAAGGGTAAAAATGTCATTTCATTCCATATTTTACAATATTACAATCTACGAATTTCCGGGGTGTTACATTTCCTCGGTTCGGTTACAATTCGGTGCGATGTTTTGGTCGGTTTTTTTTAACCGATTAACAGGGCTATTCCCCAGGGCTTCCAATTGGGAGGATTGAGGCTGGAAGCTATCAGGGAGGGGCTTATCTTGTTAAGTCGAGTGGGTTTAGGGTTTTTTGGGATCGAGTCTAATGCAAATGGCGCAATGGAGGAAGTGCAGGCGGTTCCTTGGCATAGGGGAGCCTTATTTATTTTGGAGATTAGGGATCTCTTGCATCGTTTAGGGATTGATGGGCAGTTACTATGTCAGGACTCAACCCTTCTCGGTCATGACCGGACTCATCTACCACGATATTGTCCGCTTTGGGCCTCCTTGCCCTTGCCCTCACGGTTTTTTTTTCGGGAGCTCATGGTGCAACTTCCTAGGGGGTCACCCATCATGGAATTTCACCAGCCTCAACTCGCTTAATTTTGGGGTTCTAATCCCCCCCCCCCCCCCCCCCAAAAGTCACTTGAGCTCCCAAAAGGCCTCGTGCTAGATAGGTGTGTGCCTACACCTTTAAGGTACACCACCATTCCCCTCCCAGACCATTCCCCCCTCGCAGGAATGTGGGATCGTTCACTGTTCCCTACAGGACACGGTTTTTACAATCCACCCCTCTTAGGGCCCAGCATCCTCGCTAGCACACTTCATGGTCGGGGTCTAGCTCTGATACCATTCTGTCATGACTCAACCCTTCTCTGTCAGGACCCGACTCATCTAACACGATATTATCCGCTTTGGGCCTCCTTGCCCTTGCCCTCACGGTTTTGTTTTCGGGAGCTCATGCTGCAACTTCCCAGGGGGTCACCCATCATGGAATTGCACCAGCCTCAACTCGCTTAACTTTGGAGTTCTAATCCCCCCCAAAGTCACTTGAGCTACCAAAAGGCCTCGTGCTAGATAGGTGTGTGCCTACACCTTTAAGGCACACCACCATTCCCCTCCCAGACCATTCCCCCCTCGCAGGAATATGGGATCGTTCATCGTTCCCTCCAGGACACGGGTCTTACATACTATGCCAAATTTAGTCATATACTTTGATGAAAAACTGAAGTCTATTGGTGTTAGAACCGAAGTAATGGGAACTGATGTCGTTTTTATAAAAATAAACTTCGGTTATTTAACCGAAGTGAATTCCACCTACAACATCGATTTTTTCTAATATATGATGTCTATGAATCTTCCAACTAGACTAAAATCGTTGACTTCTGATGTCTTATGTCGGTAATGACATCAGTCTTTTCTTTACAACCGATGCATTTTGTACTTAAAAGCATCAGTTTCAACTTAAAACATGATATTATAATATTATTACAACTTCAATATTTAATAATAATTAGATACTAATTTTCCTTAAGACTTCAGACATTACAAAAAATTGATGCAATTTTCATAATATAGACTTTAGTCTTTTGTTTAAAAACTATTGTCGTTATAAACTACTAACATTGATTCTTTAGAATTGTAGGTTTTTTTTTTTAATTAGGCCTCCCTTTTAACATATTCAACAACTTTAAAAAATTGAAAAGATATCAATAATTACATAAATATACACTATTGCTTCACAAAAGCAAACGTTGATTTATGTCATTAATTAAACAAAAATACGCTCACAATTTCATAAAATTAGAAATAGTTATATATTTGATACATCAGTTCCAAGTGAACATTGCTCATATAATGTGTCTTACTACTCATATCACATGTTCATGTTAAGTTAAAATTCAACATATATTAAACAATCTACACCTAAGATGTCAAATCCACCTTATGACATGATCTGTCAATTCACTTCAAATCTCATTCAGCTATTATTGTGTATAACATTCCTTCCATTTACCTGAATTATTATACTTCATAAAGATGAAACTAGCATTAGAAGGCACAGAAAAATGTATGAAGTTAATGCATAGCAACACTAATCCATCAATAACACTCATCTCAATACAACGCTAATCCATCAATAACATTAATCTCAATACAATACTAAATCCATGAATAACAATAATCGCAATACAACGCTAATCCATCAAAAGCAACTCAACAGCAACATTAATCCATTAATAACATGAATCCATAGAAACTATATGAACCATAAGACATGATTAAATATGAGGGTTAATTAGGAAGATTCGAGACCTTAAGACATGATTTCTGGCAGGACTTGACCTTCTCGAATTTTACGAAATGTCATGCAAGTTGGTTCGGTTGCGTGTACGGTACATGTGAGTGGACTTTTATTTTATTAAAATATTGTGTGTGCATATTTACATGTTTTATGACACGACCCATTCCAATCCCCTCGGGATTAACATGGGATGTATCATGCTCCCGTCTGACACGAAGTGTCAGATAAGGGATAATTCAAACCTCAGCCCGTTTGGAGCTTTCAGAACGCGCCAGGATCGGTGGAGGAGTGTGATGTCTCGGTCTCCACTACAGCCCGCATCCGCGATCAGCCTGAAGAGCATTAAAACCATTAAAACTTGTGAGTGGACGAAAAATCAATAGTTTAATAAAAACACATTCCATAAGAAGACATTTATGCCCTTCACTAAAAAGCATGGATGCATTCGAAAACCGGCAATCAAATCATTTACTTAATTATAGTCACTGCACTATACACTCCAATCCTGACATCCCAGATGTCTGACGTCCCTGACGTCCCATAAGGTCACAATCCCAAGGCTACGCGTGCCAGTCGGGGTCTCAATCCCGAATCCAATCCCCGAACCCTGTCCTAGTACGGCATCTCAAATGCCTAGCGTCCTAGACGCTCGACGTCCCTGACGTCAAATAAGCAATCCTGTTCCTGAGTCATTTTACGGTCCGGTTCCTCCGTAGAATGACCCCTCGCAGGCAATGCGCCGTGACCACTCCGGGGTACCACATCCGAAGGAGACAGTATCACAAGAATGGATCTATACAGTGCAGTACCAAATACATTTGATTGATATCCACATGCAAAACATATATACATAGATAAAATCCAAACCAATCTTTAAGTTTCACCAAAACGGGTCTCAAACCCAAATACCGTGAAACGTGCCATAATCATAATTTCAATATCATCAAAACCGTTTCTTGATTCCAGCATGTGAATATAAGTAAATCAGAAAACATTTAAGCATGCAAGGGTTTAATGAAATCAGGCCCACTCACAGTACAATCCTGCTGAAAAACCGAACGTATACCCTCGATCTGGTACTATTGTACAATCCCTGTCATGTCCAAAGTATACGTAAAGGTCAATATAAGCCCCTAACATACAACCATGAAACCCTAGACCGAAACCGGCCCGGAAAAGCCGCCCGAACGTGCTTCCTGAGGCAATAAACCTCATTTTTACAAACTTAACGATCTCCAATCGACCCGAAACCACCGCCATTGGATCCGGATCGTCGAAACCTAAAGAATGGTGGTGGTCCCACCAAAAATACTGTTCACACGCACCGGTCAACGCTCTGGTCAACGCAGGAACAGTTCCTGCTGACGTCAGCATGACGTCATGCTGACGTCATCTGACAGCTGTCAGGTCTGACGTGTCAGACTCTGACAGGGGCCACGTGTCAACACACGATTGGTCCACATCACTGCTCTGTCAGGCCACGTGTCAGATCTGACATGTGCCACGTGTCAGCACGGCACTGGTCCACGTCACTGACATGTCAGTGACATGTGGCAGCCCCTGATTGGGCCACGTCACTGACATGTGACACGTGTCGGCTGAAGAGTGGTCCACGTCACCTGATAGGTCTGACAGGATGCCACGTCATCACCTCTGTCCTCTTGACGGGTCAACCCATTTCTCTACAACTGGGTCGATCAGACCAGCGATCTGACCCGGTCACCAATCCCTCAATTCTCAACCATTTTAGCTCTGGTTTGTTCCTAAATGTTCGTCTCAATCCCAGAAAGGGTTCTAACTAAACAAAATCATAAAACCAAGGATGAATTGAAGGCTTACCTCGATGAACAGAACCGGTTCTCCCGTCGCCGTTTACTCTCTGTTCAGGTCACCACTGGTCACGAAATCAAGCTCTAGAGGTTCCTATTAGTCCCTAGAATCGATTAGGGTTAATAGAGATCAAAGATACACGTTGGAAATCAAGCTTCCATTTCTGAGTTTTTTTCAAACAGTTTCGGGTTTAGGACTACCTACCTCGCCGCCCTCTGCCGTCGTGATCACCACCGTCACTCAGCCTCACCAGTTCAGTCCAGCCGCACACCAGAGAGAATGGGTGATACGCAGGTGTGTTGATCGAATGGGCAGTATATGTGTGTGTGTCGGGTTAGGAAAATATATAGTATGGAGGGAATTCTGATAAAATGAAATGGGCAGTTCAGATTCAATCTGGGGGAATAAGATCAAGGGTTGGGAGGAAATGTGGGAACTTTTGATGAATGGCTGAAATTAAAAGGTGGATTTAATTCTATTTAATCACTTAGTGGAGTTTGATCCAATCTAGCCAATGGATAAGTGACACTTGTCACTTATCCAGGTGTCCTCCAATCACAATATCAGAATAAAATAATCGACACGATTACCGAGACGCAATTTTCCCGATTTCACGTTTCTAACCATAACTTCCTCGTACGAAGTCCGATTTCGGCGTGCCGCCTGTCTACGGACTCAGGGCATTGAGACCTACCTAACGGTCCTTGAGTCATGTGAAAATTAGTTGCCAAACGAAAGTCAACATTTTCGCCCCAATTGTCCAAATTACGGTAATGCCCCTGAACTTCCGATAGTCATAACTTTTTCCCTGATCGTCCGAATTGGACGTGCCATCTGTCTATGGACTCGTGACGTCCCAAACTACGTCACGGTCATTGGTCAAAGTCCATTTGACCCTCCAATCAAAAAGTCAACAATTTGGCAAAACAATTCACAGGGGTAAAAACGTCAATTCATGCAATAATTTACAATATTAAAATCCTCAAATTTCCGGAGTGTTACACAACACCGTAAGTCCAATCATGTGGGCCACTGTCCAAAACCAGCAACACTAAAATACCATTTTATAAATCCAATAAATTTTAAATCCAAATACATAATCTAGTAAATCCATAAATCACGATCCAATCAAACACCGTTATATACCAATCCTCGGCATCCTAGATGTCTGGCGCCCTAGACGTCTGACGTCCCAGACAACCAATAATAGCAATCCTTCCTCTGAGTTACTCTACTGTCTGGTCGCTTCGTAGAATAACCCCTCGCAAGCAATGCATGACATCCCATATGTCATGTTTAGAGCTACGCGTGCCTGTTGGTCTCAATCCGAGTCTCCCTCAGGGTCACCTAGGTCCATGAACCTCCCTGGAGGGGCGATATCAGATCATAAGGATGGTATATGGAAAACATTTCATAAATCCCTTTAAAACCTTTCAATTAGGCCTATGCCTGGAATTTCATAAAGCCATCGTAAATCCACAAATGGGTCTCATTCCCAACGTATAACTTTCATAAAACATTTCCACAAATCCAATTTCCAAATTCATGGGATTTAGTCCGAAATTCCATTTCATAAACCAACTGGGCCTCAAGCCCGATCATGTAAGTCAAATGGGCCTCCAGCCCGATATCTCATTAAATCAAATGGACTTCGAGTCCGATAGTTCGTAAATCAAATGGGTATCATACTCGAATCCATATTTCCAAATCCAAAACCATTCCATTAAACCATCATAGAAATACCAGCACGTATGAGCATAGTATAAAGCCTTAAATCTCGAAATGCGTACAAATACGTAAGCCATCAATACCACAATCACAATCATAGAAATCACATGTATAAAACATATAAAAACAGTTACTCATGCATCATATTTTAAAACCAATTTCTACTCATAGACCGTCCTAACTGCTACCTCGATACACGTGCCATAAGCTTCCAAGGTTAAATCGTCATCTCTGGAACTTTCGGATTTGTCCAAATCACACCTGAAGGTCACTAATCAACTATACAAGTCTATAGGATGAACCCGAAAACTCGCAGAAAAGTCAACGTGACACGACACATCCAATCCCCCCGGGATTAACGTGGGATGTGCTATGCTCCCGTCTAACACGAAGTGTCAGATAAGGGATAATACGTCCTCAGCCCATACGGGGCTCCCAACGGTGGAGGAGTGCGATATCTCGGTCTCTACTACAGCCCGCATTCGTGATCAACTTGAAGGGCATTAAAATCATTAAAACGGTAAGTGAACGAAAATCAATAAGTTTATAAAAACACATTTCATAAAGATATTTATGCCCTTCACTAAAAAGTATGCATGCATCGTAAAATCAGTAATCAAAACATTTACTCGAATGAACCATTAGGGCCTTAGCCCAAAAACCGTAACTCAAAACTAAGTGTGGGAACTCAACCCAAAACTGTAGAATACCAAAATCAGTAAATCCAAAATCAAGTGGGTCACTGCCCAAATCCATAACCACAAATCCATAAATACCAAAATACCATTTCAAGATTCCAATAATCCATATTTACCACATAACCATCCTCGGCATCCCAGATGCCTAGCGTCCCAGACGCTTGACGTCTCAAACGTCATATCTCACGGTAATAAGCAACGCATGTTACCTGGGGTCTCTCCGGGTCAATATCTCTGACATCCCAGATGTCTGACGTCCTAGACGTCTAATCATAGCATTCCTGCTCCTGAGTCACTATACGGTCCAGTAGCTCCGTATAATGACCCCTCACAGGCAATGCACTGTGACTTCCCCAGTGTCCCAGACACTTGGAGGAGACCATCACATATCCTCATATCAAGATGGTATATGGAAAATAGTTTTACAAAGCCATTTCAAAACATCTCAATGGGTCCTGCCCGAAATTCCCATAAAACATCACAAATTCATTTAGGGTCCCCGACCCGAAATCACGTTTATGAAACATAGGGTCCCAAACCCGAAATCACATTTATAAAACTCAACTGGGCCTCATGCCCGATTTTGTAAACCAACTAGGCCCTTGGCCCGATCACATAATTCAAATGGGTCTTATGCCCGAGTTCATCTTTCCAAAACCAAAACCATGCATAGAACCATTATTAAACTCACAATCATATAGCAATAGCATAAACTCGTAAACCTTGAAATACATGTAAATACAAAATTACCTCAAAATACGTGCAATCATGTAAACCACCAATGCCACAATCATCATCATAGAAATCACATATGCAAAACATATAAAATAGTTATGCATGCATCACATTTTAGAAAACGAGGTCCACTCACAAACCGTCCTACGATGTCGCCTCAATACGCGTTCCATAAGCCTCCCTGGGCCACACCACTATCACCGGGACTTCCAAACTTGTCCAAATCATACTAAAGGGTTACTAATCTCCCATTAAAGCCCCGTAATTATTCCAAATTGTAACTATTTTTAAACTCGATCCTAAACCTTTGGACACCACGAAACATATCGAAACGATGTCCGATCGACACGAAACCAGTCCCAAAATGTTCGTTACATCGAATAGATGATTTCATATGTTGAAAGTTTCCCCAAAAGGCCCCTCACGTGCCCCCACGCGCGGTCTAAACTCCCTGCATGTGAAACCCACGTGTCGGGTACTGTTCATCGTCAACCTCTAGTGAACCCGGTCTGAACCAATTCACTGGTTTAGCCGGTTCAACCGAATCGACGATCTGACCCGGCTGGTCTCAATTCCGACCACCATTCTCGACGGGATTTTAACCTCCGTGTTCGTCTAAGGCTACCCTACCGTTCTATAACCTGACAATCGTGAAACAACATCGAGATCGTACCTATTCGAAAAGGAATAGTGACCACCACCTGCAAATGCATTCTGCCTTCAATTCTAGCCGTCTCCTTCCTCGAAACCACGTCCAATGTACTTGTTTTTTACCCTAGAACCAAACCTCAAACATTAAATCGGTCCATACATGTCATAAAGGGAAGTTTCAAAAATGGGCAAAAATGGATTATCGGGTTTTTGGGTTTTAGTCACTCCGCTGTCGTCCATGCCGTGCCCATCTCACCGTCACGTCTTCCTCGTCTCCCTGGCCCACTTGGATGACCACGGCAACTGATGAAGGTAGGGTGGTCAGGTTGTGGTGTGTAACGACCCGTCCCGAAATTCGTGATTAAATTTGTAACTAATCATGATTAACGGGGTTAATCGGTGATTAGTTGGGTAAAATCGGACGAACGGTGCAAAATGACCATTTTGCCCCTGGTTGTGGGCAAAACGTTGACTTTTTATTCGGGCGGTCAAATGGACTTTCCCCGATGACCGTGACGTAGTTTGGGACGTCACGAGTTCATAGACAGGCGGCTCGTTCGATTCCGACGTTCGTGGCGGAAGTTATGACGGTCGGAAGTCCAGGGGCATTACCGTAATTTGGACTAAATAAGGGAAAATGTTGACTTTTCGATCGGGGGGTCCAATGGCCGAGGGCCAAGGACCGTTAGGAAGGTCTCGATGCCCCGAGTACAACGGCAGGCGGCACGCCAGAAACGGACATCGGGTAATCGAGTTACGGGTCACGGATGGTGAAGGGCATTTTGGTAATTTTGAGTAGAAGGGCAAAATGGTAAATTGCCAAGCCCAGTTTGAACAGCCGTGGGTTAGTGCGATGTAATTGTTTAAGTTGGACCTCTGATCAAGGAAATGGCTTAGGAATTCTCTGAAACATGAGTTGTTTATGAAAATTGAGGATATTGGGAGCATGGAGGCACGCTTGGACGGAGAAGGGGGAGCACGGGCAGGTTTTAAAAATGGTGATGGGTCTGTTTTGCGGGAAACAGAGACTCAGTAAGTCTGAGTGAGTTCCCCACGGATGTTGGGTCGCATTGCAGCTAACTGAGAGTGTTGGGAGTGAGAAGGATCCATTTACGTGACGGAGGGCTGAAAGGAATTGTCTGTGCTGGTGAGTTGCGGAGCACGGGCCTTCGTTTTGCAGAACAGAGCACTGGGCGAGTGGGAGGAATTTAATTGTTCAATCCATTCTGGGGACAATGAAAGGGAGACACAGAATTAGTGAGAACTAGTGTGATGGGTAGAGAGGAGAAACGAGCGGACTGGGAGAGAAATGCTCTGGAAACCCGAAGTTCTTGTTCAAGCAAAATCAAAATTTCAACTCGAATTGTAGGCCAGCCCATGGCAAATTAAGGCTTCAATGAGTCCTCTGGGATTAATTCAAGTCGATCGCATACTAGTGGGAGGTGATTTGATGCCGTTTTCGACTCTGAAGGGACCTGCTGACCGGGAAGAAAATCGAGCTTGAGTTGTGATTTTGGAAGAGTTTAGAGGAGCAATTGGCAGGAGAAACAAGTTCATATGAACACTACGAAGCTTCTGGGTGGGCCAATTTCAGGTAAACAATCGAGGTTGGTCGAGTTTGATGATTGAACAGTACCCACCTGTTCTTCAAAATTTGACTTCTAATCGTCTGGATTCAGGTATGATGTCACTGATTGGAGGTCACAGGACCCAAATTAGATGCTTGGCGATTCTATTGAACGTTTGAATTGATGCTCGTAGGTTGAAATTGATGGATTTCCAGCCGGGTCACGCCGCGGGTCAACCGGACCCATTTACCAGACAGTCGGGTAGGGACGACGACTGTACCTGGCACTGTAGCTGGCGCGTGGGTGTCACGCGCAGCCGCTTGCGGCGGCGCGTGACGGCGCGTGGACCCGAATTTCAAGGTGAGTTCAACACGACTTTTGTCCTATACAATGTAACGAACATTTTAGCGTTGGTTTCGAAATTATCGGACACCGTCTCGATGTGGTTCCGAGGGTCCGAAGATTTCTATTACGTTTTTAATTAACGATTAAGTCCCGGAAAATTATGGGAAATTAGTATGTTGTTCTTTGACACTTTAATGACCCGGGGATGTGTTTTCGGGCAGGATTCGGGTTTTTGGAAAATGGCGGAAATTACGGAACCGCGTGTGGCGCGAAACCGAGCCCTATTGGACGGTGTGTGAGTGGACTTGCTTTCAAAATTTAATGCATGCATAAATTATTTCTATGATTTTATGATCATGATTATAAGTTGTGATTGACTTTGATTTCCGTATTTATATGTATTCGATTCTCGTATTTATACGTATTTTTACTATACATGTGAAATTACTCGTATTTCGAGACGATGGTCACTCGTGTGCTTAATGAGGGTTTAATGAAAGAAATTACATGAAATGGGTGTCAAATGATTTAAGAAGGTTGTTTATGATTTGCGAGTGTGACTCACGGTTTTGACACATTTTTCGAGAATGTTCCGGATTTGCACGTTTTACGAGATTTCAAGTTATTGTGATTTGATCACTGTTGATGTTTGAATTGGGGAATTAAAATGAGACTTGTGATTTTGAGGATTTTAAAAATGGGTTTTGAGTATATTCTGATTGGATCGTGATTTTGGTGATTATGATTGTGGTTTCGATGTGTTGAAAATGAGATTTGAGAAAGAAGTGATTCCTAAGAATTTAATTAGATTTGAAAAAGGTGATTTCGGGCTTAATGCTCGGGGCATAAAAGTAACTTTGATTTACGCGATTCCGATTTTCGAAAATAATAAAGCGGATTCTTGGTTTGGGTTCGGGATGATGCTTCCGGATGCCGGCTTACGGATTCACTATCGCGAATTCGAATTCGGGAATGAAAAAGGATTTAATAAAGTGATTTGGTCTGATTTTGCATGCCCCGTGTTTCATGATAAATTTGATTATGTTTGTAAAGTCTGATTTGGGGAAAATGAATGTGGAAATTCGGACCATGCGTCCTGTTGTGAAAAATGTGATTTTGGGATGGATCCCACGTTGTCATGATTGATAAACTGTTTTGGGGTTTAAAGACCCGTTGAAAACTACTTAGGGTTTAAAGACCCGATGCTATTGCTGGAGCACGTTTTGAGTTTAAAGACTCGGTTAATTGATGACGGGGGAGGGCCCTTAATGAGTTTAAAGACTCGTGAGTTTAAAGACTCGGATACTGTGATACCCCCGAGGCCTATTGATTATGTTCTGAGTTTAAAGACTCGTTGAAATCCCGGGAAGGCCTGATGATGCGCATGGTTTTGAGTTTAAAGACTCGGGCGCACTCGATATCCAGCAAACTGATTGATTGTGATTCATTGACGTTCTTTGATGATTGGATGTGTTGGGCGGTGGCCTGGTTTATATGGTTGATGGATTGGTTGATGTCGTATACTTGGATTTGGACTTTATGGTCTTGGGCTGTGGCCCTGTGTTTATAATTTGCGGGCTATGACCCGAAGGTTAAGAAAGGAAAATGATTTTGATTTTTCATATACGGATTTCTTATGTTGAAATGTTAACCGATTGCGAAATGATTTTTGTATGCATGCATTGGTTTTTACTTGGAGGGTAAAAGCGTCTTTCCGTAACTGTTTTACGAACTGAATTCTTTGTCCACTCACACCTTTTGGTTTTTTATTGACCCTCCAGGTCGTGGCGCGTTGTTCGAGGCTGTACGAGGGGCGGAGGCATGAGTAAGTACGTGTGGCTATCCCTGGTTTGGCAAGTACTGAGGGTAATTTGGGATTTTCAGTCATCTTGCTAGACGGGATCAGGACCGTGCACGGTTATCGAAGCCCCTTTCGGGGGCGGTCCTGACAATTTGGTATCAGAGCACTAGGTTGCTGATTATGTGGCCACATCATGCCTCCAAAGCGTAAGCCTCGTGCGCGACCTGATAGTGAGACGAGTAGGCGAGGGTATTTGGGACCTCGTGTTAGATCTCGGGTGAGATTGACCCTGGTATGAGGGTCAGATGTCAGGTAGTGTACGCAGTGAACTGTGATTTGCGCGACTTGCTGGACCTAGAATTGTGTGGGTCGCAAGGACGAACGAGACCGGTGGCTGGAATAGGAGGTGGTTGAGCATTGGATATTGCTCGGGGATTGGGTATGTCAGTAATGACACGATTGGTTTGGTATGAGATTGGACTCAGGAGGAGTCGAGATGTGGATGTGGGACTCACGATGAGTCAGTAATTTGGGTTAGGAACGTGAGATGAGTCATGATATGGTGTCAAGGCTCGAGATGAGCCAGAAGGGCGGAATGAGGATCGTTTGGCACTTAGGATGCCAAGGACCGATTTATGGTCATTTATTGGATGAGTTAGGAATTATGGCTCGATTTTGTGGAACGGTGGTCTTGGGTAGATGGCTGATTGTCGTGAGTACTTGGTGTAGTGGTAATAGTTGGGGATTATGGGGCGTTCAGGGAACGTCCGTCTATCCTGATGTGGATTTTCGGGATGGTGGTACCCATGGTTGCGGGGTACGAGTAGTGATGCGGGATCGTCGCTCGGCATGAGCGGAGATCCGGGGCTACCCGCTTTGCACACGGTGTGCTAGTGTGGATGATTGTACGTTGGTGCTGGTACTAGTGCTGGTGCTAGTGTCAGTGAGTGAGATTGTGTTGAGCCACGAGTTGGGGTGTGACTCTGTCATGATGAGAGTGCGTTGGTATTGGAGATTCGGTAGTGGACGACTCATGGACTGGATAGGATCCAGCGGAGATTATGAGGTATTGGGGTAAGTCCCAACAGTGACGAGGTGACAAGAGTTGAGTAATTCCCTGTCGGAATCAGTGTAAGTGCGTAGTTAGTCATTATTTGACGTGAGGTCTGAGTATTGGGCTGATGGTGGACGCGTGGTTGTCCAAGTGAGTTACGGATGTAGGGAGTCCGCGGTTGGACTTGACATCGTAGTGGATCATCCTTGGCGTCTCCTAGGTGGAGTGGCAGGGATCAATATGAGGTAAATGGAGGGGATCCACAGAGTGGATGTGTTACGTTGTTGGGTGATTGACAAGAAATCTAGTGGGTGTGAGACCCTATTATCGGGTTCCAGGTGGATTGCTAGCTGTGAGCATGTGTGGATCCTAGGTGGATCTGGTTGATGAGGTTGTGGGCCTTGAACGTGGTGACGATCTAGGATCGTGGCATTACCAGTCGGGTGACGTGGTAACGGACTCGAATTGTGATCGCCTTGATCAGGCTAGGTGAAGAGCTTATCGCTCTGTTGTGAATGTTTGGGTATGGGAGTAGTTGGACCGAACTTCTTTTCGAAGTTAGTCCGTACTCGAGCGAGTGGGAACGTTTATGAGTTGAACTCGAGGCTTGACTTGTGGATGAGGGGATGCCCAACAGGGTCTAATTGGTCAGTTATAGATATGTGCGATTGGGATTGGCTTCTTTTCGAAGTCAATCAAAGGTGATGTGGTAACCGTTTGAGCGGGTATCCGATAGATTCTGAGTTGGTGTGCCTCGGTATTTGTGAATGAGATTATATGCCCATTCGGCATGACTGTACGCGCCTTGGCGAGCGTGCTTGGATTGGTGCGTCTTGGATGACGTGTTTGGGGGTTGATGTTGTGTTACTGGTCGGGTGACCATGGGATCCAGAACGGATGATGAGCAGAATGATCGATTTGTCTAGCATGAGATTGGACAGGAGAACCCCAGTATCGAATCATGATTGACTGCGGGCCATGCAGTGGACTTATTGGGGAATGGATGTACGAATCTTGCACGGTGTACAAGGATCGGTATTGGACTGGCCGTATGGTGCATGGTGACAGCACATGTGAGGTACCAGTGGCGTACGGTTATACGCGTTGATGGTCGGCTTAGTTCCGAAACCATTGGATTCGGTGGTGGGTATGAACTGGACATTGAATACTATGCACTGGGCAGAGTTAATTTTGTTGGGTCCAGTGAATTCATGAGCATGCGCTCTTTGCCACGGATGGCTAGTGAACCCCAGTGTGGAGTTGGGCGAACACCGATGGGCTAGTGTTCAATGTGTGTCAGTTACACCACCTGATTGAGTATGATGACGGTATGCGTATGCTCAGGATGAGTGAGTTGGTGACTGCGTCACTACGTGTGGCCTTGCATGATGTTATCACACCGAAATGATTCCAGCGGGGTGGTTCGCTGAGGGAATTGACAGTGATGGACTTGAGATGGATATGTCGCAGGATTGGGTTGCCCTGCGAGATGAGATCACGTGGTTGACCTTACGCTACTTGAGCGAGTAGCAGGATGAGGTGTTATCACCGATTGGCTGATGGTTGGTGCTTTGTCAGGGTGGTGAAGCCTAGTGGTGACAGTTTGGCTGGTAGCGTCAGCACGGACTGACAAGTGAGATTTGGTGACTCCCAGTGGGAGCAGTCATTAAGTGATCATTTTCACTCGAGGTGGTCGAGTGTGGTCGGTACGACATAGGACTATGATGGGGCCTCTGAGTACGGATGAGTTTAGCTGGTGTACGGGTGTACACGTGTTGTGGGGCCAAATGTTTTCCACGTGGTGGATGTGGAATGAGCGTAATTGGAATTTCGAGAACGAAACTGGTTTTAGAAGGATGATCGGTTGAGTTTTGGTCGGTTGGAATTTCGGGGACGAAATTATATAAGGGGGGAAGATTGTAACGACCCGTCCCGGAATTTGAGATTAAATTTGTAACTAATCATGATTAACGGGGTTAATCGGTGATTAGTTGGGTAAAATCGGACGAACGGTGCAAAATGACCGTTTTGCCCCTGGTTGTGGGCAAAACGTTGACTTTTTATTCGGGCGGTCAAATGGACTTTCCCCGATGACCGTGACGTAGTTTGGGACGTCACGAGTTCATAGACAGGCGGCACGTTCGATTCCGACGTTCGTGGCGGAAGTTATGACGGTCGGAAGTCCAGGGGCATTACCGTAATTTGGACTAAATAAGGGAAAATGTTGACTTTTCGATCGGGGGGTCCAATGGCCGAGGGCCAAGGACCGTTAGGAAGGTCTCGATGCCCCGAGTACAACGGCAGGCGGCACGCCGGAAACGGACATCGGGTAATCGAGTTACGGGTCACGGATGGTGAAGGGCATTTTGGTAATTTTGAGTAGAAGGGCAAAATGGTAAATTGCCAAGCCCAGTTTGAACAGCCGTGGGTTAGTGCGATGTAATTGTTTAAGTTGGACCTCTGATCAAGGAAATGGCTTAGGAATTCTCTGAAACATGAGTTGTTTATGAAAATTGAGGATAATGGGAGCATGGAGGCACGCTTGGACGGAGAAGGGGGAGCACGGGCAGGTTTTAAAAATGGTGATGGGTCTGTTTTGCGGGAAACAGAGACTCAGTAATTCTGAGTGAGTTCCCCACGGATGTTGGGTCGCATTGCAGCTAACTGAGAGTGTTGGGAGTGAGAAGGATCCATTTACGTGACGGAGGGCTGAAAGGAATTGTCTGTGCTGGTGAGTTGCGGAGCACGGGCCTTCGTTTTGCAGAACAGAGCACTGGGCGAGTGGGAGGAATTTAATTGTTCAATCCATTCTGGGGACAATGAAAGGGAGACACAGAATTAGTGAGAACTAGTGTGATGGGTAGAGAGGAGAAACGAGCGGACTGGGAGAGAAATGCTCTGGAAACCCGAAGTTCTTGTTCAAGCAAAATCAAAATTTCAACTCGAATTGTAGGCCAGCCCATGGCAAATTAAGGCTTCAATGAGTCCTCTGGGATTAATTCAAGTCGATCGCATACTAGTGGGAGGTGATTTGATGCCGTTTTCGACTCTGAAGGGACCTGCTGACCGGGAAGAAAATCGAGCTTGAGTTGTGATTTTGGAAGAGTTTAGAGGAGCAATTGGCAGGAGAAACAAGTTCATATGAACACTACGAAGCTTCTGGGTGGGCCAATTTCAGGTAAACAATCGAGGTTGGTCGAGTTTGATGATTGAACAGTACCCACCTGTTCTTCAAAATTTGACTTCTAATCGTCTGGATTCAGGTATGATGTCACTGATTGGAGGTCACAGGACCCAAATTAGATGCTTGGCGATTCTATTGAACGTTTGAATTGATGCTCGTAGGTTGAAATTGATGGATTTCCAGCCGGGTCACGCCGCGGGTCAACCGGACCCATTTACCAGACAGTCGGGTAGGGACGACGACTGTACCTGGCACTGTAGCTGGCGCGTGGGTGTCACGCGCAGCCGCTTGCGGCGGCGCGTGACGGCGCATGGACCCGAATTTCAAGGTGAGTTCAACACGACTTTTGTCCTATACAATGTAACGAACATTTTAGCGTTGGTTTCGAAATTATCGGACACCGTCTCGATGTGGTTCCGAGGGTCCGAAGATTTCTATTACGTTTTTAATTAACGATTAAGTCCCGGAAAATTATGGGAAATTAGTATGTTGTTCTTTGACACTTTAATGACCCGGGGATGTGTTTTCGGGCAGGATTCGGGTTTTTGGAAAATGGCGGAAATTACGGAACCGCGTGTGGCGCGAAACCGAGCCCTGTTGGACGGTGTGTGAGTGGACTTGCTTTCAAAATTTAATGCATGCATAAATTATTTCTATGATTTTATGATCATGATTATAAGTTGTGATTGACTTTGATTTCCGTATTTATATGTATTCGATTCTCGTATTTATACGTATTTTTACTATACATGTGAAATTACTCGTATTTCGAGACGATGGTCACTCGTGTGCTTAATGAGGGTTTAATGAAAGAAATTACATGAAATGGGTGTCAAATGATTTAAGAAGGTTGTTTATGATTTGCGAGTGTGACTCACGGTTTTGACACATTTTTCGAGAATGTTCCGGATTTGCACGTTTTACGAGATTTCAAGTTATTGTGATTTGATCACTGTTGATGTTTGAATTGGGGAATTAAAATGAGACTTGTGATTTTGAGGATTTTAAAAATGGGTTTTGAGTATATTCTGATTGGATCGTGATTTTGGTGATTATGATTGTGGTTTCGATGTGTTGAAAATGAGATTTGAGAAAGAAGTGATTCCTAAGAATTTAATTAGATTTGAAAAAGGTGATTTCGGGCTTAATGCTCGGGGCATAAAAGTAACTTTGATTTACGCGATTCCGATTTTCGAAAATAATAAAGCGGATTCTTGGTTTGGGTTCGGGATGATGCTTCCGGATGCCGGCTTACGGATTCACTATCGCGAATTCGAATTCGGGAATGAAAAAGGATTTAATAAAGTGATTTGGTCTGATTTTGCATGCCCCGTGTTTCATGATAAATTTGATTATGTTTGTAAAGTCTGATTTGGGGAAAATGAATGTGGAAATTCGGACCATGCGTCCTGTTGTGAAAAATGTGATTTTGGGATGGATCCCACGTTGTCATGATTGATAAACTGTTTTGGGGTTTAAAGACCCGTTGAAAACTACTTAGGGTTTAAAGACCCGGTGCTATTGCTGGAGCACGTTTTGAGTTTAAAGACTCGGTTAATTGATGACGGGGGAGGGCCCTTAATGAGTTTAAAGACTCGTGAGTTTAAAGACTCGGATACTGTGATACCCCCGAGGCCTATTGATTATGTTCTGAGTTTAAAGACTCGTTGAAATCCCGGGAAGGCCTGATGATGCGCATGGTTTTGAGTTTAAAGACTCGGGCGCACTCGATATCCAGCAAACTGATTGATTGTGATTCATTGACGTTCTTTGATGATTGGATGTGTTGGGCGGTGGCCTGGTTTATATGGTTGATGGATTGGTTGATGTCGTATACTTGGATTTGGACTTTATGGTCTTGGGCTGTGGCCCTGTGTTTATAATTTGCGGGCTATGACCCGAAGGTTAAGAAAGGAAAATGATTTTGATTTTTCATATACGGATTTCTTATGTTGAAATGTTAACCGATTGCGAAATGATTTTTGTATGCATGCATTGGTTTTTACTTGGAGGGTAAAAGCGTCTTTCCGTAACTGTTTTACGAACTGAATTCTTTGTCCACTCACACCTTTTGGTTTTTTATTGACCCTCCAGGTCGTGGCGCATTGTTCGAGGCTGTACGAGGGGCGGAAGCATGAGTAAGTACGTGTGGCTATCCCTGGTTTGGCAAGTACTGAGGGTAATTTGGGATTTTCAGTCATCTTGCCAGACGGGATCAGGACCGTGCACGGTTATCGATGCCCCTTTCGGGGGCGGTCCTGACATGGTGTCTTGTGTGTTTGTTTGTTTTTAGAGAACAAAATGAAAATGGTGCATGGGTGGGAAGAGAGATGTAATTGATGAAGATGATAATTGATGATGATAATGTACGGTGAGGAAGAGAGGAAGAGATAGAGATGGAAGGCTAGGATGAGAGATGAGAGTTGAATTAATTAATTAATTAATGACCAATAGACATAGATCCACAATTTAGGGGTTCCAAATCATGGGATGAGTGACACTTGTCACTCATCCAAGGGTTCATAATCATTGATCAGGTTTCATTATTTTATTATTATTTCACTCGAATTCCCGGAACGTAAGTTTAACCAATTTCACTCTCGCGACCGTAACTCTTTCGTCTAACGTCCGATTTTGGCGTGCCGCCTGCCTATGGATTCGTATTGACCCGATCTACGTAACAGTTCTCAACCCTCAGATATCAGACCTCACAATTCAAAAGTCAACATTTTGCCCACGCCTAAGGGTAAAACAGTCATTTTACACCGTCTGGTTGATTTCGCTCAAATAATCATCGTTTAATCTCACTAATTCTTCATTAGTCTTGAATCTAATCCTGGAATTCGGAACGGGTCATTCCAAACGTGTCCCGGATACATTCCCGAGGGTAAAAACCTCAATTTGACCAACCTAACGATCTCTGATTGACCCGAAACCACCACCATTGGATCCGGATCAAAACCTTTAAAATGACATTGGGCTCACCTCGAAATTCTAGCCCACTCACCCCATGCGCTTGGTCAAACCAAAAGTCAACGCGAAACTCAACCCCTGAAAAGTCAACGTTGACGTCAGCACTGATAACCCTAACAGTGCCACATGTCGAGTCCGCATTGGTCCATGTCCGACATGTCAGTCTGACATTTTTAGATCTGACATGATGACATCATCAGGATGATGTCATCGCTGATGTCATCAATCATCGCTGACGTCATCAGTCATCCCTGACCTCAGTCGGGTTCTGCAATCAGGTCGCCGTGACCCGCGACCTGACCCGCGACCTGACCCGCTTCGTTCTCAATAACGACCCGTCCCGGGAGTCGGGATTAGTAAAGTGATTAGTGACGGATTAGTACGCTTAATTGGTGGTTAGTTGGCTACTTTTGGACTTTGGGCGTAGAATGACGATTTTGCCCCTAGTTGGGCAAAATGTTGACTTTTAGTTTGGACGGTCAATTGGGCATTGACCGATGACTGTGACGTAGATTGGGACGTCACGAGTCCGTAGACAGGTGGCACGCCCGATTCCGACATCCGAGGAGGAAGTTATGATGTTCGGAAGGTCGAGGGCACTTTCGTAATTTGAGTAAACGAAGGGGCAAAAGTTGACTTTTTGCTAGACTTGTCATTTTCACGTAGATCGAGGACCATTAGGTAGATCTCGTTGTTCTGGGTTCAACGACAGGCGGCATGCTTTCATCGGACATCGGACGAGCGAGATACGGGTCTAGAACTGTTAAGGGTAATATCGTAATTTGGACATTAGGGGTATTTTGGTCTTTTTGGCACATTGGGAATTGGGCCAATCTGATAAGGCCAAGTGTACAGGAGTGATTGGGAAATTTTGAGTTTGGGCCAGGGGATGTTGGACACGTGGGGAGTGTCTAGTGGGTTCTAGGCAATTGCACGGTGCAATTAAACGGGTTGTGTGTGAGTCGTGTTTGTGCGAAGAAAGAAAAACAGAGACTGAAGACAGTGAGGTGAAATCGATCCAATTGAGTGTTGGTGTGAGTGTTGAGGGATTCTATTGTGTTTGAGTGAGAGTTAGAAAGTGTGTGATCGTGTTTGAGAGGAATTGGGAGTGACTGAATCTGTGAGTGGACTTTGCTTTCTAACTCTTGATGCATGCATATATGTTTTTATATGTTTTCTATACTTGATTCTATGATTTGATTTATGATTGTGATGGTTTACGGTTTGTGCACGTTTTCGAGGAAATGACGGTATTTCACGGTTTACGAGATTTGATGAATATTGTGATTTGAACCTGGTTTTACTGAATTGATTTCGGGATTTGAAATACGATTTGATTTCAAAGAAAGTAAAAGTATTTCGGAAAAGTGTTTTAGGAAAAGGGTTTTCGGGTTTGAAGCCCAGTTTCGAAAAGAGGTTTTGAGAAATGAGATTTCGGTTTTTTGAATCAGAATTCCGGATGATGATTCGGGATTCGATTCGGGACTTGAAAGTGGATTTCGGGTTTGGGTTCGGAATGGTTATTCCGGATGCCGGCTCACGGAATGATGGTTGCGGACTCGGATCTGGAAAGGAGATGGAGATGAGTTTTGGGTTTGGATTCGGGATCCTGATGAGATTGCGGATTCGGATTAGGAAAAAGAAAATGGTTTTCAAACGATTTTGGATTGGATTTGCTGGATCTGGTTATTGGGTTTAAAGACCCGGATATTATGATTGACGGGGGACGGGCCCGGATTGGGTTTAAAGGCCCGGATTGAGTTTAAAGACTCGGATTATATTGAGGCCTGGATTGAGTTTAAAGACTCGGGAGTTTAAAGACTCGGATAGGTCCAGCAGGTTTGATCGGATGATGATTTTGGTACATTTTGGTTTATGATATGATTTGAGAATGATCATTATATTGCTTTATAATACTGGTTTCATGTTGATTTTGACGTGATTTATAATTGTTTTCAGCTAATGGTGTCAGGACCCACCCCAGTTTACCCCCGAAACCCGAGGTAAATCCTGCTCCCGTCTGACTCCCCGACACAACACCAAAGTAAAACTCACACGTAACCACCAACAAACTCAGTCAGACGCAGGAGAAACTATACAATACATCCCGAAGTTAACAGTTTACAGAGCATAGTCCCAAATACACAGGAAAGGAAACCGATAACCAGATACACGCACGCAGAAAAGAAAAACACTCTGCGATCCCTCTCGCGACTGCTATGCCTCAGACGCTGCCTCGACGCCGACACCCCGCTCTAGCTCCACGACCTGGAGGGCAATTTAAAACAGAAGGTGTGAGTGGACCAGAATAAAAGAAAAGTTCCAAAACTATTTTATAAGAAAACCGGGTTTAGCCCTCCGTTTTGAAATCACATGCATAACCCAGTTATTAAAACAGTTATAAATCAATCACCATAAAACATCATAAGAAACAGAAACGCTATAAAACACTGTTAAAGAAGCCAGAGTATAAACATCATAAAACCGTATCATAAATCGTGAATATCAATCATCATTTTCCGATCAAACCTGCTAGACCTATCCGAGTCTTTAAACTCAATCCAGGCCTCAATAATATCCGAGTCTTTAAACTCCCGAGTCTTTAAACTCAACAGGCCTACGGGGGAAAATATCAATATATCCGAGTTTTTAAACTCTCGAGTCTTTAAACTCAATCCGGGTCTTTAAACCCAATCCGGGCCAGTCCCCTGTCAATCACAATATCCGGGTCTTTAAATCCAATAACCAGATCCAGCAAATCCAATCCAAAACCATTGAAAAACCATTTCTAAATCCACATCCAAACTCGAATCCGAAATCCCCGGTTAGAAGCCCTTCCGGCTCCCCGAACCGACATTTAGAACCCAAATCCGAAAATTCACTATTCAACTTTAAAACCAAATTCCGCTTTTCGAAATCCGTTTCTAAAACCGAAAATCCTTTAATCACCAAATCATGTTAAAATCCCTTTATAAGCATTCAAACCAGTTATCCTTTGAAAACCCCAAAACCATGGCATTTTACTCAGAAATCGACGTTTCTCGTAAAACGTGCCAAATACCATACTTCCTCGAAAAACATGCAATTAAGTAAAACAGTTATAGCATATTCAGAAAACATGACTTCACATATAAAACCATAAAACAATTATAGAAAAGCAGTTATGCATGCTCAGTTATAGAGAAGGGATCCATTCACAGTACCGAGCCCTCAATCACTTCCTGAACGTCTCGTACGTTCCTCAACTTCCTCGGGAACTCCCGATCCTGTCAACAATCACCAAAGTACGTCACTAACACGTCTACAAAGGTCCACCTAATTCCCTCAAAAATCCCCGGGTCCTAAACGTAATGAATCGGAACCCTAAGCCTTCACCCTCGCGGAACAACATTGAATCGACGTCCAATTAACCCGAAACCAACTCCAACGGACTCGCCACAACACCTAGTACAAAAACCTAGTTGATACCTTCCCCAAAGACCGCCGCACGCACCCCCACGCGCCGCCCAAAGTGGCTGCGCTTGGCCCTCACGCGCCTGCTACAGTGTCACCGTCTACCTCGAGTAGACCCGGTTCGACACAGTTCTGCACCTCGAACCGGCGAGGACGGTTCTCCGCCGTGCCTACACCAAAACACCTCATTCCTTCACCCACTGCTTCATCTAGTCCTAGGCTATCCATTACCGTACTCCAATCACCTCGACACGGCCTAATACTCATCGACTCGAACTCGAAACAAAGCCCGAACACTGCCCTGTTTCCTTCTCCGGCCACCCAGGTCACCTCCCATCACGGTGGCTAGCTTAAACCCTTCCTAGGACCATCCTAAACCTCACCCAACTCACCAAGACCGTCGACTCTACCCCAGACTTCACGACTCTACGTTTGAAGAAAAACGGAAAAACAAGGCACACAGGGCACCTTCCGTCGTCTAGCCTCCACCGTGCACTTCCCCGTCACGGCAGCACAACCAGAAGACACCCAGGCCTCAACTGAGTCCCCTAGACCTCCCTAGACTCTTCGATTCAACCCCTAAACTCACGACTTTCGATTTGAAAATCGACGGCAAAAAAGAGTATCGAAAGTGAAACAAGAAATTACCTACCGTCTCAGCCGTGAGGCAGTAGCTCCTCCCGTCCACCTCCAGCCTCTGGACACCTCCTCTGGCCTCGCTTGATCGATCACAGCCGCAACACCACCCACAAACACTCATTTCCTCCCTGTTTTCCCTTACTGTTTTCCCGTGGCTCAACTTGCACTCACACACAGTTACTACACCTCCAAACCTCCACACTACCTCCTTCTCACTTTCTGCTCACTCATCCCCTCAGAAATTAACACAAACACACACAAAACACCGTCCAATTTCTCTCAATTCTTCAGCCTCTGTTTTCTGTTCTTCCAACACACACGAACACACGTGCATCCCCCAAATAATTGGACCGTGCACACGCCTAGAAGCCACTAGGCCCTTGCCACGCGTCACCATCCTCTCCTCTCCCTCACATCTGTTTCAATCTCAGCCCTCCATCTGTCCCTATCTGTTGTACACACACCCCAGAGCACAAAAGACCAAAATGCCCTTCTGTTTTAACCAAAATTACAACTTTTCCACTACCTTTCTAGACCCGTAACTCCCACATCGTAAGTCCGATGAATACGTGCCGCCTGTCGTTGGATTCAGGACGACAAGATCTCTCTAACGGTCCTAAGTCAACAAGTCAAAACCCGATCATACAAAAACTCAACTATTCCCCCTATTTTAACCAAATTATGGTTATGCCCTCAACCTTCCGAACATCATAACTTCCTCCTCGGATGTCGGAATCGGGCGTACCACCTGTCTACGGATTCACAACGTCCTAAACTACGTCTTGGTCACCGGTCAAAATCGTCCGTAGATAGGTAAGTTTAAATAGTGGACTTTGTTCGGGTTAAGATACTGTAAAACATCGGTGACAGTATCTTACCCGAACCAGGGGCAAAATCGTCCTTCTACCTTATCGGTCCAAAAGTACCCAAATAAGTACTACTTAAACTCACTAATCCCACCTTAATCACTATCTTAACCCTGATTTCCGGGACGGGTCGTTACAAATGGGTTATGCATGTATGTTTTCAAAACGGAGGGCCAAACCCTGGTTTTTTTATGAAATGGTTTTTGAAACTTTTATTCTTTATGGTCCACTCACACTTTCTGGTTTTTAATTGCCCTCCAGGTCGTGGAACTAGCACGGGGGTTGACATTGAGGCAGCGTCGGAGGCATAAAGTACTCGAGAGTTTTCCCGGAGTGTTTCAGCTTTTCCGTTGTGCGTGTAGTACTGTTTATTTCGTTTTGTACTATACTCTGTATAGCTGTTTGACTCTTGTTGGATTTTAAATTCTCCTTCGTCTGACAGTGTAATTTGTGGTTTTCATGAGGTTGTTTCGGTCTTTTGTGTTGGGTTGTCAGACGGGAGCAGGATTTACCTCGGTTTTTGGGGTGGAACCGGGGTGGGTCCTGTCATTCTCCCTCGAATCTCAACCATTTTTTATGGGATTTCATCCTACATGTTCGTCTATCCAATCCCAATTGATCTATAAGCTCAAAACCTAGAAAAATGGCTTCGATTTTACCTGTGAACGTGTCGACAGTAATGGAAACCTACAAACATGCTCCACCGTCGACTCCGGCCTCCTCCATCCCCGATATTGATTCCCATACGTCTATACAGCCACCAGAAACACGTTCCAACAGTTAGAATCGATCAACAAGCACCAAAAACCCATATTCAAATTTTGCACCTAAACTCACCGTTTCGGTTTCCAGCCGCCTCAGACCACCAAACTACTCAAAATCGATCCAAATGCACTCGTCTGAGTCCTAGGAACACTTTAGGATCATCCAACTCGATCAACAACGTCACAAAATGGTTTCCCAAAAATGGGTTTAAGACGGGTTACGGGTTACTTCCGCCGTGGCCACCATCATGGCTCAGGTCATCCCTCAGCCTCACCATTCTCAGTCTCTTTACCTCTTTCAATCACTCAATCTCTTGGTCTCTCACACGAACACAGAAGATGATAGGGTAGTGGGGTGGTATGTATTTTTGTGTTTGTTTGTTTGAGTTAGGAAGAAAATGGAAGAACAATGCACGAGAAGGGAAGAGAGATGTGAGGGAAAATAAAATATATTTTAATAATAAATTACCCAATTAAAACATAGATCCACTTTTAGGGAAAAGTGACCAATGGGACTTGTCACTCATCCAAGGGCCCCACATTAATTAATTAACCAATCACATTTAATTATTATTTAATTCAAATCCCGATTCACTAACTAAATCGGTTTCGATCTCGTGACCATAATTTCCCCGTTCGACGTACGATTTTGACGTGCTTGTCTACGGACTCGTGATTTCCCGATCTACGTAACGGTCATCAGTCATCGTATGTTTGACTCCCCGGATCAAAAGTCAATATTTTGCCCAATTCTAGGGGCAAAACAGTCATTTTAAACCGTCTGTCCGATTTCTCTCGACTAATCCCTGATTAGTCATGTTAATCCATAATTAATTAATATTTAATCCCGAAATTCAAGACGGGTCGTTACATTTTAAATGTTTCAATATGTGTTTTGGTGATATTTTAATGATTGGGAATTTTGTACAATTTTTCGGTGATCTTATATTTAATTATTATTTTATTGAACGTTTTATGAGATTTTTCATAAATTGCATTTTTGAATCCCATTTCGATTGTGATTTTAATGTGAATTGGAATTTATGTCGTGGGATATTGTAATACTAGAGTTTTGATAATTTTCATATGGTTTTTGGATGGTTTTCAGAATTTTTTTCGATGGCACGCTTTACGAGGTTTATTAAAAAGATGTTCTCAGTTTTTTTTCTGAATTTGAGTAAAGTGTGATTAACTAATATTTTCTAGATATTTGTGATGGAAATATCTGCGATGACAGATTGTTTTGGTTATTGAATGATTTTCATGAAAAAGGTTATTTCTACATATCTTACGAGGCACTGTGTATACCTTGGTTTGGGGCTGAGGCCCGAGTTTTTGAAATAAGATTTGATTACGAATTGATGTGTGATTCCTCGGCATTGGTACACTATGATGTGATTTGTGTTTGTGTGGGAATAACCCTCCCCCGTGGTGTATGTTGATCGATTGGTTAGTGGTCTCAAATGTCGAGTCTGGGGTTCCACCTCTTGAGATTGGTACTATGATGACTCAGACGTCGAGCTTGGGGCTCCAGTTCCCGAGTGAGTATGTGGTATGCCTATCGGCAGTGCAGTTGATGTGATTACTGTTTTTGTGCATCGAGGATGGGTTTGATGTGGATTGATTGTGTGTTATTGATGTGATGATTCATGTGTATGATATATGTTGTGGTTATGCCTATTGGTTGGTTAGTCTTATACGTTGAGCTGGGTTTCTTTCTTGAGACTGACATGACTCAGACGTCGAGCTGGGCTCCTTTCTTGAGTAGTGTGCCTACTCGTAGTGCAGTGGTTATGATGATTGCTATTGTGCATTGGTTATGGATGACTGTGTGTTGGGTTGGGTCATGGGTGAGGTGACAGGACCCGCCCCAAATCCCTCGGGATTAGCGTGGGACATGCCTGCTCCTGTCTGACGCGAAGTGTCAGACTAGGGATATTTCCGTCTTTTGCCCAACCGGGCTATTAGAGTACGCCAGGATCTGAAGGAGGAATGCGATGTCTCGTCTTTGCTACAGCCACATCCGCGATCAACCTGAAGGGCATTCAAAACATAAAAGTTATGAGTGGACAAAACAAATAATTTTATAAAAACATTTCCTAAAAGAACTTTATGCCCTCCATTAAAAACATATGCATGCATTCAAAAACCATCTCTAGGGTTCATGCCTGGTTCCCATAAACCGTCATGAACCGTCAAATCATTTGGGCCTTAGCCCGAAATCAGTCAAACAACACATGGGTCAGTCAACTGGGCATCGAGCCCGATATCTCAGGGTCAGTCAAGATCCCGATCGTAGCGATGCGTGCAACCATCAATCCAGGACCGCTCTCAATCCTGGTATGTCTCCGTGAACACATCACTGCCGCGACCATCTCGGGACCATGGTTCACACGTCACCGATCGATCCTCTAAACCGTCAGCACACCGAAGTCGAGCCTCCAGTGGCTGCTCAACAACAGAACGTGCATCGTGACCTCTCTGGAAGGAACGTATCCCAATCTGGAGGCGAGCGTCACGTCGTCCATCGCCGTGCACACAGCACCCGTCGCGACTACGACTCAGACCTACAGGTCATCAATAGGGTCTCATGCCCGAGTCAAACCAAATCCAAATGGGTCTCATGCCCGATTTTACCTTTTCAAAACCATTTCATTAAAACCGAAAGCGTAAGCGCGTATAAGCACGTATAAAACCCGAAAACCTCGAAGTACGTTCCCACACATAAACACACACATAAATGCACTCAAGGCATCCCAAAACACATATTAAAACATATATAAAATATTTATGCATGCATCGATTTCAGAAATAAAGTCCACTCACAGACTGTTCGTGTTGTTGCCTCGATATGCGCGCCGTACGCCTTCCCAGGTCAACCATCGCCTTTGGAGTACCCAATCCTGTCCAAATCACTTTTGAGGGTTACTAACTAGTTAATTAACCCCTCACTAAATCCCCCTAATTTTTCGGGATTTTTAACTATTTTTAAACGCGCCTCGAAACCTTCGGACAGCCCGAACTATATCGAGACGATGTCCGATCGACTCGAAACCAGTCCCAAAATGTTCGTTACATCGAATAGATGATTTGACATGTTGGAACCATCCTCAAATTCCTCCCAACGCGCTCCTATGGGCCGCCTGAAGTGGCTGCGCATGGGAGCCACACGCCAGTGAACAGTGTCGTCCCCTACCTTGCGTCGACCGGTCTGAACAGGTTTGGTCCGGTTCGTCTGCAACTTGGACCGGCGTGACCGGTTCAAGCTCATTCCGGACCAGTTTTTCACCAATTCAACTCCTAATCGATCCTAAGCTTCATATAATCATCCTAGGATCCTAACCTAATTAATTAGAGACCCTAAAACAACCTAAACCCGACCGGTCCAAAAAGTCCCTCACGGTTCGATTTTCCCGAAACCTCCCAGGGCTTCCCTGACGTCCAACCTTCATCCAAACCTTCCTAAAACAATCCTAGGAACCTATTTAATTCAACCCAAACGTCCAAATCGATCCATAACAAGCAAAATTGAAAATGGGTAAAAATGGGTAAAACCGAACCTGCACAGGTTTTCCTCCTCCGCTGTGCACGGCGGTGCAGCCTGGGCCAGCCACCACGTCCAGCCGGTCCTCCTCCACTCTCTGGTCTCTCCTGAATGTTCAAGGATCAAGGTTTTTGGGTTTGGATGAAAAATGGGATCGAGTTTGGCTTTGGATGGATGGGAGAAAATGATCGATGCACGGGGAGGGTTTGGTGCATGAAGGAAAATGAGGGTGAATGGATGAATGACACCTGTCATTCATCCATTGGCCCTGAGAAAAAGGTGGGGTCCACTAAAGTCCAAATAATCGTCCGTCTCGAAAAACGTGTAATAGTACGTTCGAATTTCCGTGAACCGTAACTTCGCTGTCGGACGTCCGAATTCGACGTGCCACCTGTCTACGGATTCGTATCGTCGTTATCTATGTAACGGTGCTCGGTCCTCGGTCATCGGACCTTCTGGGTCAAAAGTCAACCGTTGGCCCCTTTTCGCCAAAATTACCAAAACGCCCCTGATCTTCCGATCGTCATAACTTCTTCATGGATGTCGGAATCGAATGTGCCACCTGTCTATGAACTCGTGACGTCCCGAACTACGTCACGGTCGTTGGTCAGAGTCCATTGGACCGTCCGAACAAAAAGTCAACGTTTTACCCATTCTAGGGGCAAAATCGTCATTTTTCACCGGACATCCGATAATCCTCGTCTAATCTCCGATTAGCCTTGCTAACTCGTCATTAATCCTTAATTAATCCCTCTAATTCGGGACGGGTCGTTACATGAGGTGATTATTGATGTTTGCTGCTTTATGGATGTTTTACATGTTTTTCGAGGTCGTGGACTATATTCTGGTTATTTGGGATTTAAACGGTTTTAAATGCATGCATAGTTTTGGAAAACGGATGGTAAAATGTTATGTTTCGACTATGGTTTTAAAATATTTATTTTTGTTCACTTACATGGTTTCGTGGTTTCGTAACCCTCCAAGGCCGTGGCACAAAGTGTAACGACCCGTCCAAAATTCCTAGATTATATTAGTGACTAATCACGATTAGTGAGGTTAATCGGTGATTAGTTAGGCGAAATCGGACGAACGATGCAAAATGACCGTTTTGCCCCTAGTCGTGGCAAAACGTCGACTTTTCGTTCGGGCGTTCAAATGGACTTTGACCGATGACCGTGACGTAGTTCGTGACGTCATGAGTTCATAGACAGGTGGCACGTTCAATTGCGACGTTCGAGGAAGAAGTTATGACGTTCGGAAGTTAGGGGCATTTTGGTAATTTTGGTAAAAGAGGGGTAAATGTTGACTTTTTGACCGAGAGGTCCAATGGCTGAGGGCAGAGGACCGTTACGTAGATAAGGACGATACGAATCCATAGACAGGCGGCATGTCGAATTTGGACGTTAGACGGCGAAGTTATGGTTCACAGAAGTTCAAGGGTACTATTGCACGAATTACGAGATGGTTGCACTTTTGGACTTTAGAGGGGCCCAGATATTTTATGGGGGCCCAATGGATGAGTGACACTTGCCACCCATCCACAGGCCACCCAAATTGATTCATGCATCTCCTTTTAGCTTCATCGATCATTTCCTTTCTTTGTTCCTAAACCCAACCCGATCCACCATTCTCATCCAAATCCAAACCCTTCAACCTTAAACCCATTTCAGAGAGGCAGAGAGTGAACTGAGGACTGGCTGGATGTGGTGGCTGACCAGGAAGGGCCGCCGTGCACAGCGGAGGAGAAAAACCGAGCAAGGTATCGGTTTGAACCTTTTTAATTCCATTTTCGATTTTGAGTATTATGGGCCGTTTTGGGTGTTGGTTTCGAACTAATTAGGTTTCTAGGGAGAAAATAGGAAGGTTTTGGGAGGCTTTGGACATCGGGGAAGCATTGAGTAGGAGGGGGGATATTCGAACCGTGAGGGATTTCTTGGACCGGTAGGGTTTTAGAGGTTTTAAGGGTTCAAGGTTATTGGTTTAGGTTCCTAGGAAAAAAATAGGAAGGATAGGATCGATTAGGCTTGAAAACGGTGAAGATTGGACCGGTTATGGGCTTGAACCGGTCACGCTGGTCCAAGTTGCAGGCGAACCAGACCGGACCGGTTCAGACCGGTCGTCGCGAGGAGGAAGACGACACTGTTCACTTGCGCGTGGCTCCAACGCGCAGCCACTTCAGGCGGCGTGTGCGGGCGCGTGGGGGAGAATTTGGGGAAAGTTCTAACATACCAAATCTTCTATTCGATGTAACAAACATTTTGGGACTGGTTTCGTGTCGATCGGACACCGTCTCGATATGTTTCGGGGCATCGGAAGGTTTAGGATCGACTTTAAAAATAGTTAGAAAATCGAGAAAATTATGGGACTTTAATGAGAGGTTAATGAGGCTATTAGTAACCCTCTAAATGAATTTGGACAGGTTTGGGAGTCCCGGTGACGGTGATTGACCCGAGAGACGATTATGGCACGCGTATCGAGGCGCGACTTCGGACGGTCTGTGAGTGGACTTTGATTTCTAAACTGTGATGCATGCATAAATGTTTTATATGGATTATGATTGTGATTATATGATATTGATTTGGGAATTTGTGAATTATATGGTTTCACGTATTTCGAGGCGATTTACGTGCTTGCACGTAAATCGAGGTTTTTCGATTTTACACTGATTTTCCATACTTACAGTTTTAGATATGATTTCATGAAATGGTTTTGGAATTGGAAAGGTAAACTTGATTTATGAACTCTCGGACTTGAGGTCCATTTGATTTAACGAGGCATCGGGTCAGAGGCCCAATTGGTTTACGATTCGGACTTGAGGTCCAGTTTCTATGTGGATTCGGGCCTAGCGCCCAGTTATGTGTTACAAATGGTTTTTACGGGTCATGACGGGTTATGGGAACCGGCATGAACCCTTGAAATGGATTTACGGGTCATGACGGTTTATGGGAACCGGCATGAACCCATGAAAAGTTTTATGGTTCATGACGGCTTATGAGGGGTCGGGCATGAATCCTGAAAAGATTTAAAGAATGATTTCAAACGGTTTTTCATATGCCATCCTTTATATATGATTTTCTCCTCCGGGGAGGGTCGTTGGCCTGGGTGGACCCCGGAGTAGTCACGGAGCACTTACTGAGTGGAGTCGCCCCCCAGTTGGGTTCCTTACTCTCAGGATGGGCATGGTTCGTTACCTCCAGGGAGGGTCCTTGATCTACGGACATTGACCTGGGTGGACCCTGGAGAGACTTGGGTTTGAGACCCCGGTTAGCACGCGCGTAGCTCTATTTCACCGTGACAGGTTCTGGATATGAATATAATGGATAAATTGGTTTGGGAAATTATGTTTTATGATGATAAATGGATTTGGGCTGAGATCCCACATATGGTTATTATCTTATGGTTTTTTGTAAATGGTTTTGGGCAGGAGCCCGTGTGACTTGTATGTACAGAATTTGGGGCTGAGACCCTAATTATGGTTGTTTAAACTTATGTATTTGGATAAATGGTTTTACTATGCATGCATGGTTTTTAGTGAAGGGTATAAAGGTCTTTTATGGAAATGTTTTTATAAACTCTTTATTTTTGTCCACTCACAGTCTTTCTGTTTTTAATACCCTTCAGGTTGGATACGATGTGGACTGTAGCAGAGACCGAGATATCACATGCCTCCTCCGGATCCTGGCGTACTCTGATAGCCCGGGAGGGCAAAAGTCAGAAATTTCCCTTGTCTGACACTTCGTGTCAGACGGGAGCAAGGTCATCCCGCGTTAATCCCGGGGGGATTGGGATGGGTCCTGTCACAAAGTCTAGCGTTGGACGAGAGGCGGAGGCATGACTAGACAAAGTGTGTGAATGTCCCTTGGTTAACAAGTCTCAAGGTAATTTCTATACTTCTGAATGGCTTGTCAGACAGGAGTAGGGCCCAAACGTGGTTTACGAGGTATTTTTGAGATGGGTCCCGTCTAGTTTGAACAAGGTCACGATCACTAGTCGGGCGATCCGAGTTGTAGAGAACCGGGTCGCGGGAGATTGAGGACGACCCTTGTTCAGAGCGAGTGAGGCCCAGGTGCACAGGCTTGTGGTGCCGCGTGTGGGCGCGTGGTCCAATGTCTGGGTTTCGGCCAACATGACATTTCCTGTTTTCTATATTACGAATCCAATGGTGCAAGTTTCGAGTCGATCAGCCACCCTCTCGGGGTAGTTTTAGGATTCTGAAGTGTATGTTTAAGTTTAAAAATTTGTACCTAAATCCCGGGAATTATGGATTGTAACGTGAGGTTAGGTGGGACTCTAGAAACCTGAAATTATAATTTTATTACTGGTGGCAAGTTCTGAAAAATTACGGAAGATCGTGCAACTCGAAAGCCAACAGTGAGAACAATGTGTGAGTGGACTTTGATTTTCAATAAATTATTATGCATGCATATATGATTATTTTAATTATTTTATTACATGATTTATGTTGACATGGTTCGATTATGATTTTAAATGATTTCTAATGATTTTTTGGGAATTTATTGGCAGATTTTGGAGTACACGTTTTACAATGTTGGTAAACTATGTTTTGGATTTACGCCTAAATTTTGAAATGCAGTTTTGGTTTCATGCCTTTAATATATGTTTTATATATACGTTTCTCGATCTTTTTGTACTGTTTCTTCATGGACAACCATCCTTGGATAGTTGGTTAGTCTCAGACGTCCGAAGCAGGGTTTTGTTGGTGATCTGGTTAGTCTCAGACTTCAAGAGCCATGCTCTATTTTCCTGAGACTAGTGATTGGATTATAACTCACGCATCTAGAGCAGAGCTCTATTTTCCTGGGTCGGACCTCACTCGAATGTCTAAAGCTGGGGTCTGTTTTTCCAAGTGGTTTTTCATATTGGTAGTACTATTTGATTATGGTGATTAACATTCGAGCATCGAGGATGGGTTGGTTGTGGATGATTATTGCCATTTATGCACTGATATTTTCATATAGATTTTATTTACTAATATTGATTGATTTATGGATATTTACTTGTATTTCTAGATTCATGGTTTGTTGTTTGTTATTAATCGAGATTTGATGATTTTACTTATGGATCCATAGTTTTAGAAAATTGAAGGTAAAGAGAACAATGCCCCTGAGTAATCTGCTACCCGATAAACTATTAACTAGTGATTGGATTATAACTCAGGCATCCAGAGCAGAGCTCTATTTGCTTGGGTCGGTCCACACTCGAATGTCTAGAGTTGGGGTCTGTTTTCCCGAGTGGTTTTGCCTATTGGTAGTACTGTTTAATTATGGTGATTGGCATTCGAGCATCGAGGATGAGTTGGTTGTGGATGATTATTGCCATTTATGCACTGATATTTTCATTTAGATTTTATTTACTAATATTGATTGATTTATGGATATTTACTCATATTTCGAGATTCATGGTTTGTTGTTTGTTATTAATCGAGATTTGATGATTTTACTTATGGATCCATAGTTTTAGAAAATTGAAGGTAAAGAGAACAATGTCCCCAAGTAAACTGTTAACTAGGAAACACCCCGAGCATCCGCGACTTGGGAACAATAACACCGAGTAATTTGCTACCCGGGAAACACCCCAGCATCAGGCTAGAGAATTAGCAGTTTGGAAATAATAACCCTGAGTAATCTGTAAGGCCCATGTCTTGGAGGGAATGGTGAACGATCCCACATTCCTGCGAGGGGAATGGTTTGGGAGGGGATGGTGGTGTGCCTTAAATGTGTAGGCACACACCTATCTAGCACGAGGCTTTTTGGGAGCTCAGTGGCTTTGGGTTCGGTTGGAACTCCAAAATTAAGCGAGTTGAGGCTAGTGCAATTCCATGATGGGTGACCCCTTGGGAAGTTGCATCGTGAGCTCCCGAAAATAAAACCGTGAGGGCAAGGAGGCCCAAAGCGGACAATATCGTGCTACAATCGGGTCCTGACCGAGGAGGGTTGAGTCCTAACATGATCCGCTTCCAAGGAAACACTCTGCGTATTAGCAATTTAGGAATAACCCCAAGTTTCAGTTGTTAGAGAAAAATCACGAGCTTCCGTCGTCTAGGAAAAACTCCTAGCTCCGATTGGGAAAAATAACCACGTACATTAGCCTTTTGGAAAAAAAAAACCCTACCTTCGTTTGCCTAGGGCTCGGTAAAGGGAAAAAAGTTGAAGTAACGATTACGATTTCGCATAGAGAATGAGAGTTCATGTAACACCCCAGCCTTTTAGAAATATGAAAATTCAAAAATTTAATGTAAACTGACTATTTTTCCCTTACTTAGGGAAAAATATTGACTTTTGACCCGGAATACTATCTAGACTTTAACCAAGGCCCGTTGTGTAAATTGAGACGTCAAGAGTCCGTAGACAAGCTGCACGTCGAAATCGAACGTTGGACGGGAAAGTTACGGGTCACGTAAGAAATCGGGTACTATTTACATTTTTCGAGATGTGTACAGTGGCAGATATTTATTGATCCAAAATATCTGAGGTTGACCAATGGATGAGTGACAAGATCCTATTGACCTAAGCCCCCAGATTCATGCATCACCTATATTCATCTCATCTTCCTTCTTTGTTCTTTTTTACCCGAAACCCATACAAACACCATCCATCCTTCACCCTGTGCTTAAGAGAGATTGAGAGAGTGAAGAGAGACCAGAGACGACAGTGGACAGAGGCTGAGCACGGCGGAGCCACCTGAAAAGCCCAAGAAACAGGTAAACCCGAAACCATTTATGGGTCAAAATTCTAATTCGATTTAGAGGGTTTCTTGGACGGTTTTAATGCCTAGAAATGGTTCCTAGGGACTGTACGAACTCATAGGAACCACCATCATGAAAGGAAGCTGCTGGGATCGCCTGGAAACCAAGTTGGAAATTCAATCGAAAATCACCAAGCTCGAACAGGTAATTTCAGGCCTTATTTGATGTTTTTGAGTCCATAGATCCCTTTTCTGGGATCAGTGACAGGACCCGCCCCGATCCTCTCTGGGACCACATGGAGACGTGCCCTGCTCCCGTCTGACACCCAAAATAATGTTCCAGTTTTAACCTTAAACGTTCAAATGCATAAAAGCCCAATTAAAGTTTTACATCAAATCCGAAATAACAGATGTCAGACAAGGGATGAAATCCAAACTACAAGTTGCGAGCACGACTCTAATATAAATCTGCGGGTACACCGCCCAACAGGGGTTCAGGTACGCAGAAGTGGATCTATGCCTCAGCTTCAGGTTCCTCATCTACCTCATTAGCACGACCTGGAGGGGTTACCAAAACATTAAGGGTGAGTGGACCAAAAATCAAGTTTATAAAATCATTTGATAAGTAAAACATATAATGTACCCCTCCGTTTTCCAAACATGCATGCAACCGAATTTAAAACCATCAATCATATAATATAAACCATAAGGCATATAATAAAACCATAAACATAATTTTAGCCACTGCACTATACAGTCCAATCCCGACATCCCTAATGTCTGACGTCCCTGACGTCCAATAAGGTCACGATCACAAGGCTACGCGTGCCACTCGGGTCTCAATTCCGAGTTCAATCCCCGAACCCTGTTCGGTTACAGCATCCCCGATGCTTAGGGTCATAGACGCTAGACGTTCTAGACGTCCGTGACCACTCCGGGGTACCTCATCCGGAGGAGACAGTATCATATGGAAGGATCTATACAGTGCAGTATTAAATACATTTTATTGATATCCACATGCAAAACATATATGTATACATAGGTAAAATCCAAACTAATCGTTACGTTTCATCAGACGGGTCTCATGCCCAAATACCGTGAAACGTGCCATATAATAAAATTTCAATATTATCAAAACCATATCTTGATTCCAGCATGTGAACATATAAGTAAATCAGAAAACATTTAAGCATGCAAGGGTTTAATGAAATCGGGCCCACTCATAGTACAATCCTGCTGAAAACCGAACGTATACCCTTGTTCTGGTACAATTGTACAATCCCTGTCATATCCAAAGTATACGTAAAGGTCAATACAAACCCCTAATATTTAACCATGAAACCCTAGACCGAAACCGGCTCGGCAAAGCCGCCCGAACGCGCTTCCTGAGGCAATAAACCTCATTTTGACCAACTTAATGATCTCCGATCGACCCGAAACCACCGCCATTGGATCCGGATCGTCGAAACCTAAAGAATGGTGGTGGTCCCACCAAAAACACTGTTCACACGTGCCCTCACGCGCCGGTCAACGTGTCGGTCAACGCAGGTCTGACATGTCAGACTCTGACAGGTGCCACGTGTCAACACCCGATTGGTCCACCTCACTGATCTGTCAGGCCACGTGTCAGATCTGACATGTGCCACGTGTCAGCACGACACTGGTCCACGTCACTGACATGTCAGTGACACGTGGCAGTCTCTGATTGGGCCACATTACTGACATGTCAGTGCTGACTGTGCACTGACAAGTGACACATGTCGGCTCACGATTGGTCCACGTCACCTGACAGGTCTGACAGGGTGCCACGTCATCACCTCTGTCCTCAGACGGGTCGACCCGTATCTCTGCAACTCGGGTCGATCAGACCCGCGATCATGACCCGGTCACCATTTCTTCAATTCTCAACCATTTCAGTCCTAGTTTGTTCCTAGATGCTCGTCTCAATCCCAGAAAGGGTTCTAGCTAATTAAAATTGACAAACACAGACAGGATCGAAGGCTTACCTCGATGAACAGACCCGGTTCTCCCGTCGTCGTTTGTACTCCGTTCAGGCTACCTCCAGTCACGAACTCGAGCCCAAAAGGTTCCTAATAGTCCCTAGAATTGATTAGGGTAAATAGCAACCAAAGTTACACGTTGGAAATCAAATTTCAAGTTTTTTGTTTTTAAAACCGTTTCGGGTTTTTAGGATTTCCCTACCTTGCCGCCATCCACCGCCGCTCACCGCCGTGCCTCAGTCGTCCCCCGTGAGTCCAGCAATCACACAGATACAGAGAATAGGCGTAGTGCGTATGTGTTGGATTAATGGACAATGTGTGAGGGTGTCGGGTGAGAAAATATATAGAAATGGAGGGAAAGCTGATCAAAGGAATGGACGGTCCAAATTAGATCTCAGGGATGAGATCAATGGATGAGATTAGATCTGGAGGTTTTCAGATCAAAGGCTAAGATTGAAAGGTAGATTAAATCCTAAATAAATGCTTAATGGAGCTTGATCCAATCTAACCAATGGGTGTGTGACACTTTTCACTCACCAGGTGTCCTCCAATCAGAATATCAGAATATAATATTCGACACGATAATCGAGACGCGAACCTCCCGATTTCACGTTTCTGACCATAACTTCCTCGTACGAAGTCCGATTTCGGCGTGCCGCCTGTCTACGGACTCAGGACATCGAGACCTACCTAATGGTCCTTGAGTCATGTGAAAATTAGTTGCCAAACGAAAAGTCAACATTTTCCCCCTAAGTCCAAATTACGGTAATGCCCCTGAACTTCCGATAGTCATAACTTTTTCCCTGATCGTCCGAATTGGATGTGCCACCTTTCTATGAACTCGTGACGTCCCGAACCACGTCACGGTCACTGGTCAAAATCCATTTGTCCCACAATCAAAAAGTCAACAATTTGGCCATACCATTCTCAAGGATAAAAACGTCAATTCATATATTAAATTACAATATTAAAATCCTCGAATTTCCGTGGTGTTACAACCTTCCCCCCTTAAGAAATTTCATCCCGAAATTTCAATGAAACAAATGAGGAAATTGTTCTCGCATCTGAGCCTCAGGCTCCCATGTGGCTTCTTCCACATTCTGGTTTCTCTAGAGAATCTTCACGAGAGGAATCGTCTTCCGACATAGTACCTTGTCCTTCCGATCCAAAATCTGCACTGGTTGTTCCTCAAAGCTCAAATCCCCTCGGAGTTCGATAGGTTGATCCTCCAGTACATGAGAAGCATCATGTACGTACTTCCGCAGCATCGATACGTGAAAAACATCGTGAACTCTAGAAAGTTCTGGAGGTAGTGCCAATCTGTAAGCAACCTTGCCAATTCTCTCCACGATCTCATACAGTCCGATAAAACGCGGAATCAGCTTCCCCCATCGACCAAAACGGATAATTCCTTTCCAAGGAGATAACTTTAGGAAGACAAAATCTCCCACTTCAAATTCCAAGTCTCGAATCCGTCGATCGGCATAACTCTTTTGGCGATCCTGTGCCGCCTTCAATCGGTTAAGTCCATCAACTCCGGCCCTACAGCCGCTCGCTCTCCTATCTCCATCTAGCAGATAGGTGTCCTGCACTGTCGACCATACAGTGCCTCATAGGGTGCCATCCCGATGCTTGCCTGATAGCTGTTGTTGTAAGCGAATTCCATCAATGGTAAATGAGTATCCCATGAATCCTGAAACTGTAGCACACAGGACCTCATCATGTCCTCCAGGGTCTGAATGGTCCTCTCAGACTTCCCATCGGTCTGTGGATGGAAAGCAGTACTGAAACGTAGGGTTTTTCCCAAGGTAGCTTGCAAACTCCGCCAGAACCTGGAAGTGAAACGCGGATCACGATCGGACACGATCGATTCCGGCGTACCATGCAGCTGTATAATTTCTTTTACGAACAACTAAGCCAGTCGGTTAGGTTTGTAAGTCTCCTAAACTGGCAGAAAAAGGGCTGACTTGGTTAACCGATCCACGATCACCCATACTCCGTCCACTCCACTCTGAGTCCTTGGTAACTTAAAGACGAAGTCCATGGTGATGTGATCCCACTTCCACTCGGGAATCGGAAGTGGCTGCATAGCCCCATAGGGTCTCTGCCGTTCCGCCTTAACCTGCTAACAGGTTAAGCATCTGCTCACGAACTCAGCAATATCCTTCTTCATTCCTGGCCACCAATAATGGTTCCGGAGGGTACGGTACATCTTTGTACCTCCCGGATGCATAGCATAGGCCGAACTATGGGCCTCCTCAAGAATCTCGGCCCGTAACTCTGCCACTGCAGGTACACACAAACGGCCCAACTTCACAAGTGCCCCATCATCCCGGATGGAGAAATCCTGTCTCCCATCCGCATCGACCTCAATCCTGTAAATACAGAGTATCGGATCCTGAAGTTGTGCTTCGATGATCCGATCAATCAGTACTGGTCGTACATGAAAGCTGACCAACAAAGCTCCATGCTCATCCGTACCCAAAATAACTCCCGCCTTCCAGAGTTCCACCAGCAAAGGAAGATACACCATCCCTAGGTGTGCAACTGATCCTGCTGATTTCCTGCTGAGTGCATCCGCCACCACATTGGCCTTACCCGGATGGTACTCAATCGTACAATCATAATCCTTCAGCAGCTCCAACCATCTCTGTTGCCTCATATTAAGCTCCTTCTGAGTGAATAGGTACTTTAGGCTCTGGTGGTCGGTGTATATCCGGCACATTGCGCCGAATAGGTAATGTCTCCAGATTTTTAGGGAATGAACCACCGCTGCCAACTCCAAATCATGAGTAGGGTAGTTCAACTCATGAGTCTTCAGCTGCCGGGATGCGTAGGCGATAACCTTGCCAGTCTGCATCAACACGCAGCCCAAACCTTGTAGTGATGTGTCACTAAAGACCACGAAATCTCCACTGTCATCCGGCAATGCAAGGACAGGTGCAGTGGTCAATCGATCCTTCAACTCTTGAAAACTCTGATCACACTGCTCGTCCCAAATAAACTTCACTCCTTTCCGAGTCAAACGAGTCAATGGTGCAACAATTTTGGAGAAACCCTCCACGAATCTTCGGTAGTAACCAGCTAACCCGACAAAACTCCGCACCTCCGTTACCGTTGTCGGTCTAACCCAGTTGGTCACTGCTTCTGTTTTCTAGGGATCCACGCTAATCCCATCCGTCGATTTCACGTGTCCCAGAAAACCAATACTGCTTAGCCAAAACTGGTACTTGCTCAGCTTGGCGTACAATTGTTCTTGTCTCAGCTTCTCCAAGACCAACCGTAGATGTTCCTCATGTGCTCGGGCACTCCTCGAGTACACCAAGATATCATCGATGAACACAATCACCAATTTATCCAAGTAGGGTCGGAAGACCCGGTTCATCAGATCCATGAATGCTGTTGGAGCATTCGTCAAACCAAAAGGCATAACCAGGAACTCGTAGTGTCCATAACGGATTCGAAAAGCAGTTTTCGGGATATCCTCCTCCGAAATCCTCAGTTGGTGATACCCAGACCGCAAATCAATTTTCAAGAAGCACTGAGCTCCCCGCAACTGGTCAAAAAGGTCATCGATCCTGGGTAGAGGATACTGGTTCCTCAGTGTCACCTTGTTGAGTTGTCGATAGTCAATACACAAGCGGAGACTCCCCTCCTTCTTCTTTACGAACAACACCGGTGCTCCCCACGGTGAAGTACTCGGTCGGACATATCCCAATTCCAACAACTCCTGCAACTGAGTTTTGAGTTCTCGTAACTCGGCCGGCGCCATCCGGTATGGTGCCTGGGATATAGGTCGGGTACCAGGGAGTAGTTCAATAGTAAACTCGATCTCCTGCGATGGCGGTAATCCAGGTAAGTCTTCCGGGAACACATCCGGAAACTCACGAACCACCGGTATCTCGTCGATACCCAGAGTATCAACCTGTTCCGACACGACATGCGCCACATAACCCTGGCATCCCTTCCGTAGAAGTTTGGTAGAAGTAAGTGAAGAAATCACTTCAGGAGGCGAACCGTCACGCTCCCCCTGAAAGATAACCTCAGGCAAACCCGGGCTTCGCAGAATCACCTGCTTGCTACTGCAATCGATGAGCGACCCATGCTCCGATAGCCAATCCATTCCCAAAATTACATCAAAGCCGTGGATATCCAAAATAATTAAGTCCGCTGGTAAATCCACATACTCAATCTTCACCGGGCACCTCCGAATCACCTGATTCACAAGGTACACGATGCCCATCGGGGTGCTAACACCCATTTCGCAATCTAAGGCTGATACCACACAATCAAGCATACAAGCACAACTCTTCGAAATAAAAGAATGTGTAGCCCCCGCATCCATCAATACACGTATAAGAAGGTTTAGGATATATAGTGTACCTGTAACCACGCCTGGGGCAGTCCTCGCCTGCTGCTGGGTCATAGCAAACACTTGGGCCCTAGGCCCTCCATTCCGTCCGCGTCCGCGCGCACCACGCCCAGCACCTCGGTCACCTCCCTGACCGCGTCCTCCATTAGTGTGGGAAGCCGTGCTCTGCACCACACTAGAGCCCCCAGAGTCGTCGTTCTTGGGCAACTGCGGGAAATCACAGGCATAGTGGCCCTCATCTCCGCAAGCAAAACAAGTTACTAGCCTTGGACTGTCCGAATGCCCACCAGAAGCACCGCTCCAAGATGAACGCTGCCCAGAGGTGTATCCTGATCCTCTGCCTTGAGAGCCTCCACGTCAACCTGACCAACCACGACCCTTGAAGGATGAGGGCGCTCCCCTGTAGCCCCTTCCCTTGTTGTTCTTCTGGCCCGATAGCCCACGATGTGGGCGATCCTGACGTCGCCCCTCGCCCAAAGGATGTCGTGTCTGGTGTGCCGCCAGACTGGCCTCGACACGCACCGCAGCGTCGACCATATCTCTCAGTGAAGCATGAGTAGCAGCAGTCACACTTGCCCGGATCTCCCCTCGGAGTCCAAGCTCAAACCTTTGGCACTTGTCCTCCTCCGTGCTCACGAATGATGCAGCAAACCGGGAAAGTTTCCCAAAAGTCTGCTCGTAGTCCGCAACGGACATATCCCCCTGCTCCATCCGCAGGAACTCAGCCTCCCGTGCCGCGCGAAACGATCGCGGGTTGTACTGGTCCAGAAATCGGGAACGGAAAGCTTCCCAAGTAGTGGTATGGACAGACCACCCAGACATTTCAAGGCCGTGCCACCACTGGTAGGCTCCTCCTTCCAGCAAGAAGGCTGACAAAGTTACCCGTTCGCCCGGAGGGCAGTGCATCACCGTGAAGATCCTTTCCCATTTGGTGATCCAATCATGAGCATCTTCGGGGTTCGATCCCCCGTTGAAAGGTGTGGCTCCCAGACGTTGAGCCCGCTCAATGCTCGCGCATTCCATTTCCCTTTCCAGATCCTCGTCAGTTCGTATATGAGGAATTCTCCTAGGAGGCATAACCAACAGTCAAGAGGCATAGATCAGTTAACATTATCCTTAAAAGTCGAAAAGTAACTAGTACTAATCGCTAGTCTAGCATGCTAACCACAACCTAGTGCTCTGATACCAAGCTGACAGGACCCGCCCCAATCCTCTCTGGGGCCACATGGGGACGTGCCCTGCTCCCATCTGACACCCAAAATAATGTTCCAGTTTTAACCTTAAACGTTCAAATGCATAAAAATCCAATTAAAGTTTTACATCAAATCCGAAATAACAGATGTCAGACAAGGGATGAAATCCAAACTACAAGTTGCGAGCACGACTCTAACATAAACCTGCGGGTACACCGCCCAACAGGGGTTCAGGTACGCAGAAGTGGATCTATGCCTCAGCTTCAGGTTCCTCCTCTACCTCATTAGCACGACCTGGAGGGGTTACCAAAACATTAAGGGTGAGTGGACCGAAACTCAAGTTTATAAAATCATTTGATAAGTAAAACATATAATTTACCCCTCCGTTTTCCAAACATGCATGCAACCGAATTTAAAACCATCAATCATATAATATAAACCATAAGGCATATAATAAAACCATAAACATAATTTTAGTCACTGCACTATACACTCCAATCCCGACATCCCTGATGTCTGACGTCCCTGACGTCCAATAAGGTCACAATCACAAGGCTACGCGTGCCACTCGGGTCTCAATTCCGAGTTCAATCCCCGAACCCTGTTCGGTTACAGCATCCCCGATGCATAGCGTCATAGACGCTGGACGTTCTAGATGTCCGTGACCACTCCGGGGTACCTCATCCGGAGGAGACAGTATCATATGGAAGGATCTATACAGTGCAGTATTAAATAAATTTTATTGATATCCACATGCAAAACATATATGTATACATAGGTAAAATCCGAACCGATCGTTACGTTTCATCAGACGGGTCTCATGCCCAAATACCGTGAAACGTGCCATAACCGAAATTTCAATATTATCAAAACCATATCTTGATTCCAGCATGTGAACATATAAGTAAATCAAAAAACATTTAACCATGCAAGGGTTTAATGAAATCGGGCCCACTCACAGTACAATCCTGCTGAAAACCGAACGTATACCCTCGTTCTGGTACAATTGTACAATCCCTGTCATATCCAAAGTATACGTAAAGATCAATACAAACCCCTAATATTTAACCATGAAACCCTAGACCGAAACCGGCCCGGCAAAGCCAGCCGAACGCGCTTCCTGAGGCAATAAACCTCATTTTGACCAACTTAATGATCTCCGATCGACCCGAAACCACCGCCATTGGATCCAGATCGTCGAAACCTAAAGAATGGTGGTGGTCCCACTAAAAACACTGTTCACACGCCCCCCACGCGCCGGTCAACGCGTCGGTGAACGCAGGAACAAGTCCTGTTGACGTCAGCATGACGTCATCTGACAGCTGTGAGGTCTGACATGTCAGACTCTTACAGGTGCCACGTGTCAACACCCGATTGGTCCACCTCACTGATCTGTCAGGCCACGTGTCAGATCTGACATGTGCCACGTGTCAGCACGGCACTGGTCACGTCACTGACATGTCAGTGACACGTGGCAGTCTCTAATTGGGCCACGTCACTGACATGTCAGTGCTGACTGTGCACTGACATGTGACACGTGTCCGCTCACGATTGGTCCACGTCACCTGACAGGTTTGACAGGGTGCCACGTCATCACCTCTGTCCTCAGATGGGTCGACCCGTATCTCTACAACTCGGGTCGATCAGACCCGCGATCATGACCCGGTCACCATTTCTTCAATTCTCAACCATTTCAGTCCTAGTTTGTTCCTAGATGCTCGTCTCAATCCCAGAAAGGGTTCTAGCTAATTAAAATCGACAAACACAGACAGGATCGAAGGCTTTCCTCGTTGAACAGACCCGGTTCTCCCGTCGTCGTTTGTACTCCATTCAGGCTACCTCCGGTCACGAACTCGAACCCAAAAGGTTCCTAATAGTCCCTAGAATTGATTAGGGTAAATAGCAACCAAAGTTACACGTTGGAAATCAAATTTCATGTTTTTAGTTTTTAAAACCGTTTCGGGTTTTTAGGATTTCCCTACCTCGCCGCCGTCCACCGCCGCTCACCGCCGTGCCTCAGTCCTCCCCCGTGAGTCCAGCAATCACACAGATACAGAGAATGGGCGTAGTGCGTATGTGTTGGATTAATGGACAGTGTGTGAGGGTGTCGGGTGAGAAAATATATAGAAATGGAGGGAAAGCTTATCAAAGGAATGGACGGTCCAGATTAGATCTCAGGGATGAGATCAATGGATGAGATTAGATCTGGAGGTTTTCAAATCAAAGGCTGAGATTGAAATGTAGATTAAATCCTAAATAAATGCTTAGTGGAGCTTGATCCAATCTAACCAATGGGTGAGAGACACTTGTCACTCACCAGGTGTCCTCCAATCAGAATATCAGAATATAATATTTGACACGATAACCGAGATGCGAACCTTTCGATTTCACATTTCTGACCATAACTTCCTCGTACGAAGTCCGATTTCGGCGTGCCGCCTGTCTACGGACTCAGGACATCGAGACCTACCTAATGGTCCTTGAGTCATGTGAAAATTAGTTGCCAAACGAAAAGTCAACATTTTCCCCCTAAGTCCAAATTACGGTAATGCCCCTGAACTTCCGATAGTCATAACGTTTTCCCTGATCGTCCGAATTGGACGTGCCACCTGTCTATGAACTCGTGACGTCCCGAACCACGTCACGGTCACTGGTCAAAGTCCATTTGACCCACCAATCAAAAAGTCAACAATTTGGCCATACCATTCTCAAGGGTAAAAACGTCATTCATATATTAAATTACAATATTAAAATCCTCAAATTTCTGGGGTGTTACAATCACTACAAGCATGTAGGAAGAAAAATGTGCTGAAATGGTTGAGGAATGAGAGAGATATGGCCGGGTCTGGGTCATGAGTCAAGGGTTGACGTCATGTAGTTGTACATGCCTTAAAGATTTGAAGGCATTACTCATATGGTAAGACATGCAGTATTTTTACTTACTATCAAAATCTGAAGTACTTCTTCACACAGGAAAAATTGAATTTGAGGCAAAGGCGATGGTTAGAGTTGATTAAGGATTATGACTGCACCATTAAATATCATCCCAGGAAAGCTAATGTGGTAACTAATGCCCTGAGTCGAAAGTTAGCGAGTTATGTAGCACATTTGAGGATGATTCACATACCCTTAGGGTTATTCTTGGAGTTGATAGTCAGGGAACTTTATTAGCCAGTTTCCATGTGCGGCCTATTCTTTTAGATTAGCTTATTGATGTTTAGTTTCAGGATCCTACTTTATGTATTCTTTGGATTGAAATTGAGGCCGAGGAGAGGCAAGATTATACGCTTAGAGATGATGGAGCCTTATTGAAGGAAGGTTGGTTATGTGTACTTGAGGATGCAGCATTAAAGAAAAAGATACTTGAGGAGGCTCACAATTCAGCTTATGCAATGCATCCTAGTAGAACCAAGATGTATCGTACTCTCCGAGAACACTATTGGTGGACTGGTATGAAACGAGAAATTTCTGAGTATGTTAGTAGATGTCTGATATGTCAACAGGTGAAGGCTGAGAGACAGAAACCTTATGGAGCGTTGCAGCCGCTTCTAAATTCTGAATGGAAATGGGATCACCTGACAATGGATTTTGTGTTTAAACTTCCCAGGACGCCGAAAGGACATGATGGATTCTGGGTGATTGTGGATAGGCTCACGAAGTCAGCGCATTTCTTGCCCGTATGAGAGGACTTCTAGATGACACAGTATGACAAGTTGTTTATTGATGAGATCATACGGTTACATGGTACTCCTGAATCTATAGTCTCAGATCGAGATCCGAGATTCACATCGAGGTTCGCCTTTGGAACGAAACTGCACTTTAGCACTGCATTTCATCCTCAAACCGATGGATAGTCTGAGCGGACTATTCAAATTTTGGAAGATATGATGAGAGCCTGTATTTTTCAATTTCAGGGCACCTACAAGGCGCATCTGGCACTGATAGAGTTCGCTTATAATAAAAGTTATCAGGCTAGTATTGAGATGGCACCCTATGAAGTTTTGTATGGACGACAACGCAAAACGCCCTTATGTTGGACTAAAGTGGGCGAAAGGAAATTTTTGACATTTGAGTTAGTAGCATTGATGAAAATATCAATGGATATCGGCAAAATTTCGCCGATATTTCGTTAAAATTGGCCAGCGGCACATAAGAGAGGGGGGGAAAGATATCTCACGATATTTCGATATTTTTTCTTGTTTTAAGGAGATAGATCTCATTATTTACTTAAAACGATCGAGATCGGTCTAAATTGCGTGAAAATCGGACGTAAAATTAGGGTAAACCAGTCGGGTCATGCCATCAGGTCAAAAAAAACCCGAATCGCAGACCCGCGCAAGGTAGGGAATGACTGTTTTTAAGTTAGTATTTATACTTTATATATTATTTGGATACTTATATTTTCAATTGGGTTTGTTAGTTGAGATGGTTATGGCTTGTTTTCAGTTCAAACCCACCTGGGTTCGACCTCAGGCAGGTGCGGGTTGTAATGTTTTTTTTTTTCATTTTTTTCTCTTATTTTCAATTATATTTATCTTTTTTTTCCAATTTTAAATATATCAATTCTTTCCAATTTTTTCTTCTTGCTAATGTTTTTTTTTTCATTTTTTTTCTTATTTTCAATTATATTTATCTTTTTTTTCCAATTTTAAATATATCAATCCTTTTCAATTTTTTTTCTTCTTGCTAATGTTTTTTTTTTCTTATTTTCAATTATATTTATTTTTTTTCAATTTTAAATATATCAATCCTTTCCAATTTTTGAACAAAGATTGACTCCATTTTTTTATCTTTTTTTTTCAATTTTAAATATATTTACTCATTTTATAATTTTTCTTCCATTCAAATTTTTTTATGCTTATTGTTATGTTTTTAATTATATTAACATTCAATTATATTAATTCACTTCAATCTATATTTATGTTTAAATTTTTATATTACTAGTCATCGACAAACTCTATTGTATCATATTATTCATCATATATTTATTATATTAAAGTCATTTTATAGTTTTTATTAGTCCTATATAACTACCATTGGGTACTTAAGATTTTTCTAAAGTTTCATTCTAAATTTCCTACTTTTAGACCGAATTTCTGTCATTTTTATTGACCGTAAACGATATCGATATCGATATTTGGGACGAAATATCTGTAAATTTGATTAATTATATATCCATCAATATCATTATTTCAGTCCTTTGGTATTGAGCAATTGAATATATTTTATTTGCTGATGACTGTTATTTCAAGGCCACCATCGTCAGCGACAGGTGCAGCGGCTAGTTTAATAATTAATTATCCATTGCTTTTATTTGGTTCAGATACTTGAAAGGAAAAACTACAACAACTACAGATGCTTGTAATGCCTTTCTAGCTTTAGCTTTGGTACTACATTCACGACTATTGCTTCTACTTTTTGTTGGGCTGCTGGTCAGTCTAATGTGGCTCATCTGATGCATCAAAGGGTTTTTTTATTTTGGGTTTGGAGATTTGGGCTCCAGTCGTCCATTTCAGGAAAGAAAAAAAGAAAAAGAAAATTATATTAAACATTAGGTCAGAATAATTAATAGTATCAAATTATTACATTTTTAAAATTTAAGATACGTAAATAAAAAAATTTAAAAAATAAATTACTCTAAAACTTAATAAAAAAATTATTACATTTTAAAATTTTAAGATATGTAAGTACAAAATTTTAAAAAATCAATAACTCTAAAACTTAATAAAAAATATAAGATACTAAAATATAATTTACTCTCCTATATATATTAGGAGTGCCTTAAGAGCTAAGGAGTTAACGATATAATAAGGCTTAATTACTGCTCACTTAACTAACTTCATAAAATAATTTAACTAACTTCAGAAAATAATGTTGCTAAGGAGCTAAGGAGTTAACGATATAATAAGGCTTAATTACTGTTCACTTTTGTGTACATGTTGGATTTTTCTAAAACTAGTTTTAGTTTTTATTCAATTTAAATTAATTACTCTTTTTTTTTGGATTTTTCTAAAACTACTTCAGTTTTTACTCGAGAGGTTTTTTTTTTCAATATAAACATGATCATTAATTAATGAATTTAGTAACCAATACCAAATATAAATAGCATAAATAATAATTTAGTGGAAGAACAAATATCTAAGGTTGAATCCAGTTTTTAATTCCAATTTTTTCAGGGGTAGGTAAACACAGAAAATTTAAAAGTTAGTGAGTAAAATCTGATTAAATACGTCACCACATTTAATCCTACTATATTACTATTTTGAAAAGATCAAATGGAATAATTGTTAAACATGTAAATACATCACAAGCATGGAGTTATTAAAAGCATAACTGTATTCACACTCGACGCACACGGTTGTTGATTGTCCGACTGTAGCCTATTCTTACTGCTAAGACCACCAAAGTAAAGACTAAGGAGGGATGAGGGTGATTTCATCCACTGGATTTGGATTAACAAAGAAGCAAGACATGATGACCCGCTTGTCACCTGTACTCAAGTTTTCTTAGCAGAATCTGGAAAGCCCCTGCTCATGTTCCAGAAGTCGACTTCATATTCGAGTACTTGCAGGAATGCCACTTCAGCTTTGCTCACCACATCGTCTGGGGCCTTCACGAGCGTCGGGCTTTCCACCGCCTTCTCCAAATGCCGGTCAGCAATGTGTTGGAGGGCAGAGCAGTATTGAGCAAAGCCTTCATTGCCCCATCTTTGGCAAGCTTCTTGTACTACTGGTGGGGTTTTGGACCCCTCTTCTAGGCAATGTGCAAAGCTCTGTTGGTAAACAGCTTCAATGATCCAAAAAGCCGACATGGCCACCGCATAATCAACCTCGGGTCTCATTAAATCCTCAAGAAACCTATAACAAACAACATTACTCCAATCAAATACGAAATTTTCATTGACATTGTGCTGGATGGAAATTATACTTGTAGTTACACAATTCGTAAAATTTCAACCTCATGGAATTTCACTTGTTTAGATCACATTATTTGGTAACTTCATTTCCTGTCACCAATGTTTTAGAACTCGCTAGGCGATAATAGGACACCCCAATGGAGCCTAGCGCAGTAGCGCCTAAAGGCTTATATGGCGGTGGCTAATTAGGCTGTTTTTTTTTTTTTCACTTAACAAAAAATGTAGCACTTCTATACGAATCTTAAATAATGAGGAATTCCAACGATAAAATAACTGTATCGGAAAACATATAAGTGCAAAAGTTCAAGACTCATAAACATAGAAAGAAACATACCTCTTGATCAAAAAAGAATGAAACATAACTCTTAATCAAAAAAGAATGAAACATACCTCTTGATAAAAAAAAAAAAATAATGAAACTTCATTCCTGATCAAAAAAGAAAGAAACATACCCAAAAAAAAGTATGTGAAACAGACACATGCCAAGTGTTGACCTGGATTCACCTTAATTTGAACCTCATCTCCTCGTAAATTTAAGTAACTAGAGTAGCGTAGAATATGGAGAGTTCGTGTGGAGAAATGAAAAGAAGATGAAAGTACCTGCAGTAATGTTGGGTTGTTTTATGAGGAACAAGTTGAGAAAGATCAACACCCAATTTGGAGGCCTGTTGCTTGAACCATGAGATCTCATCATTCAGAGCAGCAAGGCCACTCAAGATCACTTCAATATCATCATCCATGTACCCACACTTCTTATAAGCCTTCATCAGCACACTTGCTACAAAACCCGCAAACACTCTAACAAATATGTAGTCCTGGCTCTGCACCCAACCAATCAAAATTACAAATAGTAATCGAAATAATTAATTAATAAGGTTAAACGACACCATATCCTCTGAATGAGTTTACCAAGTTTCATTTTACTAATTTCTACTTACCAGCCATCGTTTGAAGGCGGATAAATCCACGGTGCCGTCACGAATGCTGAAGATGAAAGGGTGCCTGGTGGCTCCAACGTAGAGCAGACGATGCTTCTTCAGCCACGTATCGGTCATTCCTAAGTACGGAACGCTGGCTTTCGACTTCCCCTCCATTTTTGGGGCTTCGGGCTTCGATCTTCGATCTATTCCTTTCCGTTTGGTCTGTCTCTCGGCTTCTCAGGCGAACGTTCGAGTGAGAGCGAGATGGAGGGCTTTCCGCTATTGTATTGGACTGGGCAGGCCCAACTGGGCATTCTTCATTGTTCACGTACCCAGCACGTGGGAGCCATGCACGCTTCCAAACAAAGGAACCGCAACGCGTGTCGTTTTTTCCAGAAGGGTCCATATGCGGCATTTGCCAGACCACTTTTGATTGTTCTAGCTCTTTACTCAAAAATGCCAATTTTTCTCGCTTTATTTTCATATTTAAATTTTCATAATTTTGTTACTTAATTTTTATATTATTAATTAATACTATGATTTAGTAATGTGTATATTACATATCATATAATAAGTTTTAAATTCAACTCTTATGCCTAAAATCAATTTCCTTAATTTTCATTTTCTAATATTATTATATATAAAAAAAAAAAATTATATATGAATTGTGAAAAAAGGTTGCCTCAAATTTGTAGAATTTAGGTTCTTTTTTTTAAATCTTAATTGTATCCTATTGTTGCACGAAAATCTCACTTTATATCTAATTTAAGCATTCTCAAGTAGCCAATTTTGGTCATTCGGCCCTTTTAGAGTCCTTACAATGATTAAATAATCGCAATTAGTGTTTTGGAGAAACTCGTCCATAAGCAATTAATAGGAACGGTAACTTTCATGACATGATGTCATAAATCAGATTTAAAACATGTAAAATCTACTGATTTTAACATGACTAATGAATTTACGAAGGAAACTTCAAGTTCATTTTTGTTTTTTTATAGTATTGTCAAAACTACGTGTCTAGTGTTTAGTATGAATTAATGGTTCATTTATAGAGTTATAGTTCATTTATAAACGTCTGATTCATTTAAATACACATATTTTATAAATGAGTACTAAATTAATACTTAAACACTAAATAATACGTAGTAATAATTTGGATAAATACTTATGGTATAAGATGATTTTATATGTTAAACTAATGTTTCTGGCATGAGATTTAGACAAATGACAAGATTCTTCGAACATTTAGATTTATGCCTCAAGCCATAAGTAAAAAAAATGTTGCTGTCTTTTTTTTTAAAAGAAAAAAAACCTGCGCGAAAGCCTAGCTGTTGTCGGTGAGCATAGCCGACAGAGAAGTAGAGCTGCCGGTCCAAACCAAGCCGTGGCTAAGCTGAGTTGAGGTACTCCGAGCTGGAACAAACTATGAGCCGACTAGGCAAGTCGGCTAGTGAGCTGTTAACCTTCTGGGCTTGAGCTGATTGGGCCCCGTGCTTTCTGGGTTTTGTTGGGCTGGCGGCTTTGGGCTTGAATTGATTTGGTGGCCTTCTAGGTTGAGAATAGGCTTGCTGGTACAACATGGGCCATTATGGGCGCAGATTTGGACTTGAGCTGAATGAATTAGGCTCAAATATGAAGCTTTCTGCATTTAGTGGGTAGATGGGTCTTCAACAATTAGGCTCAAATATGAAGCCTTCTGCATTTAGTGGGTAGATGGGTCTTCAACAATTGAAGTTTGGGCCTTTTGGCTTGTATTTGTTGGGCATATGGCTTCAAGCTGTGTGGGCCTCCTTGTGGGCTTAACTAGCCTTGTGGGCTTAACTAGCCTTCTGGGCTTAGGCTTGTGATTCATGAATCCATGGCAACCAGCCGAAATAGAAACCACTATGGACATAACATTGGTCCATTTGCAATATTATCATGGTGTTACTGTCAAGACCCGTCCCAAATATCACCTCGATACCCGGGACGAATCCTGCTCCCGTCTGACAATCACACCCTAAAATACCAAAATAACCTCAAATCTACTATAAGCATAATTATCAGACGAAGGAGTAAATATAATACAACTGTAAGTCAGAGCATAGTCCTACAAAATGGGCACAAAATCCTACTATGCTAGTCTCGCAACGGAAGAACGTCGTAAGCTCTATGCCTCGATTCCTGCCTCAACGTTCACCCCGACGCTATCACCACGACCTGGAGGGAAAATTTAAAACAGAAGGTGTGAGTGGACTAAAGACAATAAAAGTGCCAAAAACAGTTTGTCATCAAATTAGAGTTAAGGAAAACAATTATAATATGTGTTCCCTCCGTTTTGAAAACATGCATGCCCAACTAAGTATTAGAAAAACCATAACATAAAACATCATAAGAAACAGAAACACTATAAAATGGGTATAAAACTCATATCATAAGAATCATGAAATCGCATCAGAAATCGTGAATATCAAACCATCATTTTAAGATCAAACCTGCTGGGTCTATCCGAGTCTTTAAACTCAATCAGGCCTCAAATGTAATTCCGAGTCTATAAACTCAATAGGCCTATGGGGGTAATATCGTAATTATCCGAGTCTTTAAACTCCCGAGTCTTTAAACTCAATCCGGGCCCGTCCCCCGTCAATCAGAATCCGGGTCTTTAAACCTAATATCTAGATCAAGCAAATTCAATCCAAATTCAATGTAAAACCAATTCTAAATCCATAGCCAAACTCGAATTCGAAATCCCCGGTTCGAAGCCCTTCCAGCGTTCAGAACCGTCATTCCGAACCCAAATCCGGAAATCCACTTTTAAACCAAAAACCACATTTAATCACAAATCATGTTTCACAATCCATTTATCATCATCAGAAAACACTTATAGATTGAAATCCCCAAATATGGCATCAAAATCCGAAAACAAGCTTTTTCTCGAAAAACGTGCAAAATCTCAGAAATGTCTTGAAAAACGTACAAACATACCAACCACATATAATCATCAACAAGTAGCATAAAAACATATTTAATATCGTAAAACATCAATAAAACAGTTAGGCATGCTCGTAAAGAAAGAAAGAGTCCACTCACAAATCAGGACGAGTCAATTGTGCTCCGTGCGCTCCTCGACCGTCTCAGGCGTCTCCCGTCCTGTCCATATGCACCAAATAGGGTCACAAATACATGAAGGATACTAACCCTAATTTCCCCAATTTTTTGGGAATTTATTAATATTTTAATCTTAGACTCTAAACCGTCCGAATTTCCGAACTACCACATAACATCGTCTGATCAACCCGAAACTCACACCAATGGATTCCTTAGGACATTTAGAATCAAAACCATGTTGGAAGGTTGGCCGGAATCCTCCCCACGCGCCTCCACTCGCCGCCCAAAGTGGATGTGCGTGGGCCTCACGCGCCTGCTACAGTGCTCTTTCAACCTCGAGCCACCCGGTTCAACACAGTTGAACCGGTGTGACCGGTTCTCTGTGATTCCTCCACCATTCTTCCTCCTTTCAATCCCAATTGCATCGTTCAGTCCCCAGCAATCCTTTCCCCTTCTAACTTTTGAAAATCAAAGCATAAACCCATCGTTCACGACCTCGGAACAGACGGCCCGTGGCCCCTGTTTTGGCCGTCGGCCACCCAGGTCCTCCCCCGTCACGGCACCACACTCAGACAACTCCTAGTACCTCCCTGAACCTCAACCTAACCTCCAAATCCCTCGACTCTAGCCCCAAAGCCACGACTTTTGAAATCAAATTCACGGGAAAAACAGGGGATTCGAGTCTCACCTGCGATTCAGCCTCCGCCGTCTGCACCGCCGCGTGCCACGGTGCTCGTTGGGTCCCCTACAAGCTCCTGAGCCTCCTACTGCCTTAGTTTGAGCCACCACACGGCACAACCACCGCCACAGGGTCACTGCCTCTCTGTTTTCAAAACTTCCAGCCTCCACCATCGTGCCTCCGTGCACGGTTGCAGCTCCAAAACGCGATCAATAGCTCACCCTCGTCTCTCTTTCACTCTCACCAGTCATCAACTCCCTCACCCTTGCACTGAATCGATCGAACACCCACGATTTCTTCCCCTCTGTTTCTCTGTGTCGAAGACAATGGCACGGTTTGAAATTGGACAATGTATAACCGTGTGTATTTGAGATCACCCTAGAACCATCCAACCAGCCCCACGTGTCCTCTTCTCCATGGGCTGAAATGCAAAATATCCCAGCCCACTGTGCCACTTGTTCTGATCTGATTGGGCTGAGGAGAAAAAGACTAAAATGCCCTTAGGTGTACAAATTATCATTTTACCCTCGAACTTCTCATACCCGTAACTATTCCATCCGACGTCCGATGACAGCGTGCCGCCTGTCGTTGTACTCAGGACGTCGAGACCTATCTAATGGTCATCGGTCTACGCAAAAATCACAAGTCCACTAAAAAGTCAACATTTTCCTCACTTAATCAAAATTACGGTAACGTCCTCAATCTTCCGAACATCATAACTTTTCCTCTCATTGTCCGAATCAAGCCTGCCACTTGTCTACGGACTCATGACGTCCTAAACTACGTCACGGTCAAGGGTCAACACTCATCCAACCTGTAAATCAAAAAGTCAACTTTTGACGCACTATTCACAAGGGCAAAATTGTCCTTTCATACAAATATTTACAAAAATTACATTTATACCCTTCCCGAAGGTACGGGTTGTTACAGTTACAATCATCATCTCTAACGACCTGGATGTTCAGAAAAAGGTAAATTCGGAAAATTTGAAGAAAATGACGATTTTGCCGCTAGGTAATGGGCGAATGGTTGACTTTTCGCTCGGACGGTCAAACAGACTTTGACAAATGACTGTGACATAATTCGGGACGTCACGAGTTCATAGACAGGTGGCACGCCCGATTTTGACATTCGAGGAGGAAGTTATGACGTTCGGAAGTTCAAGGGCATTTTTGTAATTTGGGCAAAAGGGGGAAAATGTTGACTTTTTGATTGACCACTGATTTTCACACCACTCGAGGATCGTTAGGTAGATCTCGATGCCCTAAGTACAACGACAGGCGGCACACTGAAAACAGACGTCGGACGGACAAGTTACAGGTCTAGAACGAGGAGGGGCATTTTGGTAATTTGTCAAGTAAGGGCAAAATGGTAATTTGGCTGCTGCATTTTGAGACAGCCGTGTATGGGATTATGAGGGAATTCTTCAAAACAGGGCACGGGCATGGATTTGTTTATGGAACAAATTGCTTGGGCTGAGTGTTAAGGAATTGTTTAAGCAAATGAGTGGAGCAGTGCACGGGTAGGCAATGGTGAGTTTGGGAACAGGAGCTGCTGGTGCTTCTGAAAATTTGGGAAAAACAGAGACAGTGGAGGCAAGTGCAAGTATGTGAGATTGTGTGTTGGTGGGAAACTTAAAAAATGAAGTAGTGTGTGTGGAAGTGGAGAGGGGAAACAGAATACTTGAATAGTTTTTACAGATGACAGAGCACAGGTAGCACTTTGGGGAATGCTTGGTGCTGTTGGAACTAGAAAAAAAAAATCAGAGGTGGTTTCCCACGTTTGATCGACTTCCCAAGACCATTATGGGCGAAACTGATAGCTGAAACGGATGGGAGAAAGAGATAGCAAAATGTTGAGATTGAGAGAGGAAAGAAAGGGAGGAAAATGGGAGAGGAGTGTTCGAAAACCCGAAACCTGCTTTTGTATGATTTCAAATTCGAATTTTCAGTTGTAGGCCAGCCCAAGCCAAACTGAGGCTTGAATTAGTCTTCTGGGATCTCACGTAGCCGATCCAAATCAAGTATTGCAAGGTTCGAAGCTCGTTGAGCTAAGAATAGACACGACGGAGTTTCAGAAAAATCAAGGATTGTGTCGTGTAATTGGAGGGGTTAGAAGATGCAATTGGGCTTCGAAACCAGTTTAGGATAACCTTACGAAGCTTTTGGCTGGATCAATTGAAGGAAATGATGAGGACTGATGCACTTCCAGGGATGAACAGTGGTCGGATGTTCATAGAAAAAATCGAGCTGGGATGGACGGATTAAGGTAAGGTTTGTTGAAATTAAAGTTACAGACCCGTAATTAGATGCATAACGATTCTTTCAAATGAATCAATTGAAGGAATGGAGTTGGATCTGAGCAGGATTGAACAGGGTCAATACGCGGGCTAAATCACCCGTTTAGCTACTGGCCGGGTGAGATGAACAGTGTGGGTACTGTAGCAAGCGCGTGAGTTTCACACGCAGCCACTCACGTTGGCGCGTGAGGGCGCATGGGCCCGATTTTCTAGGTAAGTTCAACACGACTTTTGTCCTATACATTGTAACGAACATTTTAGCGTTGGTTTCGAATTTATCGGACACCGTTTCGATGTTGTTTCGAGGGTCCAAAGGTTCATATTACATTTTTAATTAACGTTTAATTCCTGAAAAATTATGGGAAATTAGTATGATGTTATTTGCGACCTTAGTGACCCTAAAAAGTGATTTCAGACAGAATTTGAGAGTTCTGGAAAATGTCAGAAAATTTCAGAACCGCGTGCAGCGCGAAAACGGGCGTTATGGACGGTGTGGGAGTGGACTTTGCTTTCAAAATTGAATGCATGCATAAATATTTCTATGATTTCAATGATTATGATTATGACTTGTGATAATTACGATTTTCGTATTTATACGTGTTTTGATATGCCATACGTAATTACACGTATTTCGAGAACACGGTTTCTCTTATGCCTTGGTGATGTTTTGATGAACGATTTTACATGATATTGTGCGTATAATGTTTTAAGGATGTTGTGATTGTGATTGTGAGTACGACTCACGGTTTTGACACGTATTTCAAAATTGATACGGATTTGCACGTTTTACGAGATTTCGAGTATGTTGTGGTTTAACCGTGATTTTGGCGATTTGATTATGGTTTTGATGTTTTGACCTTGGGATTTGAAATATGATGTGATTTCAAGGATTTAAAACGGATTTTGAAAAAGGTGATTTCGGGCTTGATGCCCAGGACATAAAAGTAATTTTGATGAACGAGATTTTGGTTTTCGGAAGTGTGAAAATGGATTTCTGGTTTGGGATCCGAATGGCGGTTCCGGATGCCGACTTACGAAATCATTATTGCGAATTCGAATTCGGGAATGGATGATGGTTTGATAAAGTGACTTGATATGATTATACATGCCCCGTTTTTAATGATGATTTGATTGTGTTTTGTGAAATAAGATTTCGGGGATTTGAATGTGGAAATTCGGACATGAGTCCTGTTATGACAAAATGTGATTTCGGATTGGATTTGTAATTTGGATCACGATGGATCCTCGATTGTTGTGATTTACAAATGGTTTTGGGTTTAAAGACCCGGTGCTATCGCTGGATAATGTTTTGAGTTTAAAGACTCGGTTGATTGATGACGGGGGAGGGCCCTTGATGAGTTTAACGACTCGGTTACTGTTTTGAGTTTAAAGACTCAGTATGATACCCCCCCCCCCCCCCCCCCCCGCGAGGCCTATTGATTATGTTCTGAGTTTAAAGACTCGTTGATATCCCGGGAAGGCCTGATTATGCGCATGATTTTGAGTTTAAAGACTCAGGCGCGCTTGAGATCTAGCAGATTGTTTGACTTCTGAATTATTGTTGATTTCTGATGCTTTCGGATGTGTTGGGCAATGACCCGGTTTAGATGGTTTGAGGGATTTTGGATTATGTCGTGTACTTGGATCTGAATTGTGATTTTGGACTGAGGCCCGGTGTTTGTGATTGTGGGCTAAGACCCGATAAGAAAAGGAAAATGATTTTGATTTTCATATGCAATTTTCTCATATTGGAAGTGAAATGGTTTGTGAAATGATTTTTGAATGCATGCATTGGTTTTACGTGGAGGGTAGAAACGCTTTCTATAACTGTTTTATAAACTGATTTGTTTTTGTCCACTCACACCTTTTTTGTTTTTATTGACCCTTCAGGTCGTGGCGCGTTGATCGAGGCTGATCGAGAGGCGGAGGCATGAGTGAGTACATGTGTGGCTATCCCTGGTTTGGCAAGTACTGAGGGTTATTTTGGGAATTTCAGTCGACTTGCCAGACGGGAGCAGGACCGGGCTCGATTATCAATGTCCATTCGGGGCGGTCCTATTAATTTGGTATCAGAGCACTAGGTTGCTGATTCTGTTTCCACATCATGCCTCTGAAGCGTAAGCCTCGTGTGCGACCTGGTAGTGAGACGAGTAGACGAAAGATTATGAGACCTCGTGACGGGTCTCGGATGAGATTGACCCTAGATTGAGGGTCAGATGTCATGTAGATTACACTGTGAGTTACTATTTGTTAAATGTAGAATTGTGTGGGTCGCAGAGACGAATGAGCCTAGAAGCTAGAAGGGTTGCATAGTCGAGCAAGTTGAACTTGTGATGGGATTATTCACGGTGGATTCCGTAAGCGGAATGTGTGTATAGAGTCTAAAACGTGACGGGATACTTCTTAGGCCTTATCGGTCGTATAAGATATGGTTGAGCATTGATAATTGCTCGGGGACTGGGTATGTTAGTGATGACATGATTGATTTGGTATGAAATTGGACTTAGGAGGAGTCGAAATGTGGACGTGGGGCTCAAAATGAGTCAGGAGTTTGGTTAGAGACTTGAGATGAGCCATGGTAAGGTACCAAGGCTCGTGAGGAGCCAGAAAGGCTGATTGGGGAATGTTTGGCACTTGGGATGCCAAGGACGGGTATATGGTTAGATGCTGTTGAGTTAGGAAATTGTGGCTTGTTCTTGGTTAACTTTGTTTACTGGACTTTTGGGTCAGTGTCCTTAGTGACTGAGGTTCGAGCGGGGACCCGAAGTATACAAGGATTTGGAATTAGGAGATAGTCCAGTTCAGTGGGACGTAAGCCGGGTCCACTGGGAGGTAAAGTGATAAGGGCATTGGTGTAGTAATAGTTGTGAGTGTGACTGGCACTGTTCGGGATGTGTTAGAGTGAGGATTTGCTCCTGTATTGACTGTTGATATGACAGGCAAGGGAAGAGTTAGTGGGGCTCGTGATGGACCATAGGGGCGTGGTCAGTTGGGACCACCAGCCTGGGGATTTGCAATACCTTCGTAGGTAGTCTGAGTAGCCCCGGAGTGATGACCTGGATACCTATTATTGGTGGTCATGAATATGTATTTGGTAGGTCCCGGATTATCCACTCTTCCATGTCTTGAGTTTGGCTATTGGTCGGGTATAGTGTTATTTGTGATTGGTTTTGGTATGGAAGTTGTTGAACCGACCCGAGTTACCGATGTGATACCTTGATGATAGATATACGGTAACCTTGGTATTTATATATGGTAAAATTGGTGAGATATAAGGGGGGTAGACCTATCGATGTGAGGTTACCCAAGATGACTGGTGTCGTTCGCCTAGCGGCTGACTTAGACTTGGATGAATTGGATGTTATCCTTGGTTTGGATTGGTTGATGTTGATGACCCATGAGACCCCTATCGAGTATGTAACGACCCGTCCCGAATTCCAGGATTAGATTAGTGACTAATCACGATTAGTGAGACTAATCACGATTAGTGAGGCTAATCCATGATTAGTAGGGCGAAATCGGACGAACGATGCAAAATGACCGTTTTGCCCCTAGTCGTGGCAAAACGTTGACTTTTCGTTTGGCAGGTCAAATGGACTTTGACTAATGACCATGACGTAGTTCGTGACATCACGAGTTCATAGACAGGTGGCACGTTCAATTCCGACGTTCGAGGAGGAAGTTATGACGCTCGGAAGTTTAGGGGCATTTTGGTAAGTTTGGTTAAAAATGGGCAAATGTTGACTTTTTGACAGAGATGTCCGATGGCTGAGGGCCGATGACCGTTACATAGATCAGGATGATACGAATCCATATACAAGCGGCATGCTGAAATCGGACTTCGAACATGAGAGTTATAGGTCACAGAAGGTCGATTTCACTATGCATGTACTTCGAGGAGATGATGATTTGGCATAATCTGATTGGCCAAGATATTTTCAGTGGGTCCCATGGATGAGTGACAAGTGTCACTCATCCCATTAGCTAAAACCCTTAAAAGGGGATCTAACTTAATTAAATAATATTAATTTAATATTGTATAATTAATCCAATTAACTCATCTCTAATCCTAGCCATCCATTCCATCCCTCAATCAATCCTCACCATCCACTATTCCCTCTCTCATCAGCCATCATCTCTTCTTTGTTCATCCTCAAATCCGAACCCCATAACCCATAACTCTCAATTCTCTTCATTTTCTCTCTAACACACAAACACCACACCGCCACCCATTATCTGAACTGAACATGACTGTGAGAGAGTGTTGAGGGGCTGAGGACCGAGAGGCTGGACGGTGGCCCACGGTGGAGGCCATGGCGGAGTGAACCCGTGAGGTAAGAAAATATTTGAAATTTTGAATTTGATTTTTAATGCTTTTTACTCGATTTCTTTAATTGGGTACGGTTTCTGGGGGCCCTAGGAGATGAATGGGATTGGTTTCGAGGCGTTGGACAGCCTGGAACAACCGTGAACGGCGGGGGAAAATCCGGCCGCCATGGCCGACCTTCAAGGTACGGGTTTCGATGTTTTCCATCCCATTTTAATAGATAAAAAGATTAGAAATGGGATTAGGAAGGTATTAGAATGAAAATGAGACAAAATGGATCGAAAACATGGAGGTTTGAGGGTTGAACCGGTTCGGCCGGTCCAGACCGGTTCAGTACAGGTGAACCGGGTCTGCGCGAGGTTGATGGTGATGAATAGTACCCAGCGCGTGGGCTCACGCGCAGGGACTATTCAGGGCGCGTGGTCGGTCAAATGGGAATGTGCTCAACATGTGAAACACTCTATTCGATGTAACGAACATTTTGGGACTGGTTTCGTGTCGATCGGATATCATTTCGATAGGTTTCGGGGTGTCCGAAGGTTTACGTTCGGTTTTGAAAATTGGAGAAATTATGGGACTTCAATGAGAGTTTAATGAGACTATTAGTAACCCTCTAAATGAATTTGGACAGGTTTGGGAATCCCAGTGGCGACGATTGACCCGGGAGACGATTATGGCACGCAAATCGAGGCGGCAGCTCGGACGGTCTGTGAGTGGACCTTGTTTTCTAAATTGGTGCATGCATAAATGTTTATTATATATTTTATTACATGTTTGATGATGCATTTGTATGTGGTTACATATAAGCACGAATTTCAAGGTTTCGGCCTTGTACGGTGCTTATACGGGTCTGTCTTTCCTTATTGGTTTTAATGAACTGGTTTTGGATTTCTAAAAGGATAAACTCGGGTATGAGACCCATTTGATTTTGCCTCGGGCATATGACCTCAGATATTGGGCACGGTGCCCAGCTGATGTCCTATGTTCGGTCACGAGACCCAGGTTACTTTACGGTTTTGATTTTAGGTCAGGGAATCTCAAATGGATTTCCCGGTTCATGACGGTTTATGGGAATCGGCATGAACCCTTGTTATAGTATCGTGGTTCATGACGGATTATGGGGAACGGCATGAACCCTGGTTATGTTATTATGGTACATGACGGTTTATGGGAACCGGCATGAACCCTTGTTTTATTATTATGGTACATGACGGTTTATGGGAACCGGACATGGAGGATATGGTCTATATGTATATGAACTGGATATTATGGATCATGACGGTTCAGGGGAACCGGGCAAGGATATTTGTATTATGTATATATATGTGCATATACCTTCCTTTACTTCTATTATCTCCTCCGGGGAGGGTCGTTGGCCTGGGTGGACCCCGGAGTAGTCACGGAGCACCGACTAAGTGGAGTCACCCCCCCCCCCCCCCAGTTGGGTTCTTTACTCTCAGGAAGGCTATGGTTACTATACCTCGAGTAGCATCAGTGGTCTGCGGACATTGACCTTGACTTTGAGAAGACTCGGATTGAGACCCGAGTAGCACGCGCGTAGCTTTGGATACCGTGATAGGATTGGTTGTGTGACTTATATGTATATATGATATATGATATGATATATGAGATGTGATGTGTGGTTACATAGGTTTTGGGCAGTGGCCCGTATGGTTGAATCTTTATGATTCTTTGATATGTGGTGTGCACAGGTGTGCACAGGATTGAGCAGTGGCTCATGTATGTTTATGGTTATGGGCTGAGTCCCTTATTGGTTTCCTTATGGATTTGGGTAGTGGCCCGTATGGTCGATTTCATGGTGGTCCTTTCGACCTTGGTTTATTTCTGATTTGGGCTTAGTTCCCACATGTGGTCCATTTGGTTAAATGGTTTTCGAATGCATGCATGCTTTTTAGTGAAGGGTACAAATTTCTTTATGGAAATGTTTTTATAAACTGGTTGTTTTGTCCACTCACAGCTTTTAATGTTTTGATTGCCCTTCAGGTTGACATCGGATGTGGCCTGTAGCAGAGACCGAGATATCACATACCTCCTCCGGATCCTGGCGTACTTTGATAGCCCGGGAGGGCAAAGGTCAGAATTATCCCTTGTCTGACACTTCGTGTCAGACGGGAGCACGGTCATCTCGCGTTAATCCCAAGGGGATTGGGATGGGTCCTGTCAGCGTGGTATCAGAGCATAGGATTGCTCGTAGGATGCTTATCAGAGCGGGGTTGTCTCTATTCGAGCAACCGTGGAGTTCTCAGAGTGGTACGGAGGTCGAGGATGGGATATCTCAATGGGCTACAGTTCGTTATCAACCTGATAGTTAGGGTGCTGGAACGATAGTTAGTAGATTTTAATCGGGAAACGGCTTGGTTAGGCATTTGATGCCGGGGTTGCCATAGTTCTGTCGTGGATGACAGTGTGGGACCCTACAGAAGGATTAACGTATTCATACTTGAGAGTTGTGATCGTGAGACGGTTAGTTGGGATCGTTTTCACGATGTCGTAGGATCGGTTCCGACGACTGGTTAGGAGTTATGACCATCCGATGATCGGATTTGGTTGAGTTAGATGGATTTACTGCAGTCGGAAGTTAGCAGTCGGATTCTAGGAATCTTGGTTGGACTTACGGTAGGATTGGATTGACATCATTACGATGTCAAGACCGCAGAGTCGGTCAGATTGTTGATTTTGCTGTTTTTCGCAGTTGGGTTCAGGGAACTCTAGGCGTGATCGTGGAATCCTAAGGTAAGATGTGTATGGTTCGAAAATGTGAGTTGGCGAGTGGTTTGACTTTGGGCGACTATTCGAATTTGGGTTCGTTTGTTGGTCTAGTCATGTCAGCTTTTGTTGGGACTGCACTTTGCAGTCGAGGTTGTATTTATTGGTTGGACCTAGTAGGTTGTCGTGCTACATTCGTTGTGATGAATTGTTGGTGCAACTAAGGCCATGGGCGACCCGGCGGACGACATTGGTTTAGTCGAGTTGCAACTGGTTAGAATTCGGTTGGACAAGTTACCAGGGTTGGTACTCGTCGATGGAATCCCGGAGTAGGGATACGGAGTAGTTGGAATAGACGGTTGATTCCCTTGGATGCGGAGTCTCGATAGCGATGTCTGGTGGATATGTTTGCACGAGTCTGTGGCAGGCACTACTACCGGGAGTGGTTGTAGTTATAATTGTTAGGAATCGGGGACGTTTAGGGGACGTTTCCTTTTCTCGTATGAGTTATCAAGGTGATTTTATCCAAAGGTGTTGGGTACGAGGGAGGCAGAGTTTCTCTTTTTTGAACAGAGGTACGGGGTCGTCGTTCGGTATGAGCGGAGATCTAGAGTTGTCTGATTCGCACACTTTGTGCCGATGCTGATAGATTATAGTGGTGTACTGGTACTAGTGTTGGTGCTGGTGCTGGTGGTCGTGATGACGGTGAGTTACGAGTCAGGATGTGACTTCGTCGAGTTGGGCATATGTTCGGTATCTGTGGTTCGGGTGTGGATCACGGATAGAGTTAGATTGGTTAATGGACACATGGTTGATGTCTGAGTGTGTTGGTTCCGACGTGGTTGGAATTTCGGAATCGCGAGAAATTGCGATTGAGGCGACGAGTGGAATGCGGGTTTTTCGCATTGGTATTGGGTATTTCGAAGTCATTTTAGGTGACTTCTCAGGTTCTGCCATGGCAGATGATGGCAGATGACATTAGACGATGGTTGCGTCACCAGTACGCTGATCGTGTATTGGTTGGTGGACCCGGGATTTGTCTTGGGTCATCAGGAGGAATTGAGTATATCGAAGTTTGGTGATTGAGATTTCTCATGTTTTTCTTGGTAGCAGACGATGATGGATTACGTGACGTGGTGAATGCAATGAGTTTTGGTTGCATTCACGTAGGTTGAGTTTTGGTGTCATCGTGTTGGATCATCCTTGATTCTCCTAGGTGGAATTTCAAGGATTGATATGAGGTAATCAGTGAGAACCCACAGTCTCGGCATGTCTCGTCGTTGACTAATCTGTTTAGATGTGGGAATTGGTTTAGGACTTTGGGTATCGTGATGGATCTAGATCGTGATTTTGATGATCTAGATGGGTGGAGAGTTTATCACTCCTACTTGAATGTTTGAGTGGAGCATGATGGGGCTGGACTTCTTTTCGAAGTGAATCCCGTACGGTATATTACTCAGGTGAGTAGTTTTCTGACGTGGTCGGATATGGTCAGCCTTAGAGATGTGTGAGTATTGTGATTGGCTTCCCTATGAAGTCAATCGATAGTATTGTAGTAATCGGTTGAGCAGGTATCCGATAGGTTCGGATATAGTGCGTCTCGGTAGACGAGAACGGGATTTCGTATTTTGGAATCAAATTTCTAGATGATGATTCAGGATTTGATTTTGGAACTTGAAAGTGGATTTCCGAATTTGGGTTTTGGAATCGGATTCTGGATGACGATTCAGGATTTGATTTTAGAACTTGAAAGAGGATTTCTGGATTTGGGTTTTGGAATCGGATTCTGAGTGATGATTCAGGATTTGATTCTGGAGGTTGACAGTGGATTTCCTTTTATGCATTTGGGTTCGGAATAGTTATTCCAAATGCTAGCTTACGGAATGATGATTTCGGATTCGGATTTGGACATGATTATGGATATGATTTCTGGGTTTGAATTCGGGATTTCTTACGAAATTACAGATTCGAATTCGGATTTGGAAATAGAGGTTGAGTCGGAGTTGTAATCTGTCAAATACTGGATTGGACAGATGGACTCCAAAATTGAAACGTGATTGACTACAACCTAGGTGGTTGTAGGCTGATTGATGGGTAGATATACGTATTTTGTACCTTGTTCGAGGTACTATACTAGGCAGACTTGTCGTGCCTGGTGACGGTATATAGGATATACCAGTAGTAGGTTGGTCAGCTTGTTGGTAGTGGGCTTAGTTCCGATACCATTGGATTAGTTGAGGTCATGAACTGGACATTGGATACTGTGCAGGGGGTCATGGTATTCTGATGGGTCTAGTTACACACAGATTGAGTGAAATGTTTTGTGGGTAAGTGTTTACTCATGGTTGAGTCAGTTGGTGGTTAGTATAACCACAAGTGGTTATAGTGTTAGTTTTCAACCGACTGTCAAGTGATAACAGTTTGTCAAAGGTGTCAGTGTGGATCGTTGAGTGAGGTCTGATAACTCCCAGTGGGAGCAGAAGTCAGGATAGATTGGTGTTGAGTAAGGAACCATCGAGTTGTTGTGTCAACGAGATGGTAGATTAACAAGTGGTTAACTCATAGGATACTTGGGCTACTCTGATACTGACAGGTGGTGTCAGTTTAGAACGTGTGATTACTGTCATTCGACGTGGTCGAGGGTAGTTGATGTAACGAGAGTGTTAGTGGTACGTCTGGTTGCAGACGAATATCGTTCTGGTTAGTGGGTGTACGAGTGTACACGATTTTCGAGGTCGATTCTACTTTCCACGGGGTGGATGTGGAATCAAGATAGGTGGTGTTTCGAGAACGACACTAATTAAGGAAGGAAGAACAGTTGGAATTAGGTCGGTTGGAATTTCGAGGACAAAATTTATTAAGAAGGGAAGGTTGTAACGACCCGTCCCGAATTCCAGGATTAGATTAGTGACTAATCACGATTAGTGAGGCTAATCCGTGATTAGTAGGGCGAAATCGGACGAACGATGCCAAATGACCGTTTTGCCCCTGGTCGTGGCAAAACGTTGACTTTTCGTTTGGGTGGTCAAATGGACTTTTACCAATGGCCGTGACGTAGTTTGTGACGTCACGAGTTCATAGACAGGTGGCACGTTCAATTCTAACGTTCGGAAGTTTAGGGGCATTTTGGTAATTTTGGTTAAAAAGGGGCAAATGTTGACTTTTGACCGAGATGTCTGATGGCCAAGGGCCGATTACCGTTACGTAGATCGGGATGATACGAATCCATAGCCAGGCGGCATGCTGAAATCAGACTTCGAACGGGAGAGTTATAGGTCACGGAAGGTCGATTTCACTATGCACATACTTCGAGGCGATGATGATTTGGCATAATCTGATTGGCCAAGATATTTTCAGTGGGTCCCATGGATGAGTGACAAGCCCATTGGCTAAAACCCCTAAAAAGGGGATCTAACTTAATTAAATAATATTAATTTAATATTTTATTATTAATCCAATTAACTCATCTCTAATCCTAGCCATCCATTCCATCCCTCAATCAATCCTCACCATCCATTATTCCCTCTCTCATCAGCCATCATCTCTTCTTTGTTCATCCTCAAACCCGAACCCCATAACCCATAACCCTCCATTCTCTTCATTTTCTCTCTAACACACAAACACCACACCGCCACCCATTATCTGAACTGAACATGACCGTGAGAGAGTGTTGAGGGGCTGAGGACCGAGAGGCTGGACGGTGGCCCACGGTGGAGGCCACGGCGGAGTGAACCCGTGGGGTAAGAAAATATTTGAAAATTTGAATTTGAGTTTTAATGGTTTTTACTCGATTTCTTTAATTGGGTAAGGTTTTTGGGGACCCTAGGAGATGAATGGGATTGGTTTCGAGTCGTTAGACGGCCTGAAACAATCGTGAACGGCGGGGGAAAATCCGGCCGCCATGGCCGAGCTTCAAGGTACTGGTTTCGATGTTTTCCATCCCATTTTAATAGCTAAAAAGATTAGAAATGGGATTAGGAAGGTATTAGAATGAAAATGAGACAAAATGGATCGAAAACATGGGGGTTTGAGGGTTGAACCGGTTCGGCTGGTCCAGACCGGTTCAGTGCAGGTGAACCGGGTCTGCGAGAAGTTGATGGTGATGAATAGTACCGAGCGCGTGGGCTCATGCGCAGGGACTATTCAGGGCACGTGGGGGCACGTGGTATGCCAAATGGGAATGTGTTCAACATGTGAAACACTCTATTCAATGTATAGAACATTTTGGGACTAGTTTCGTGTCGATCAGACATCATTTCGATAGGTTTCGGGGTGTCTGAAGGTTTAGGTTTGGTTTTAAAAATAGTTAGAAAATTGGGAAAATTATGGGACTTCAATGAGAGGTTAATGAGGCTATTAGTAACCCTCTAAATGAATTTGGATAGGTTTGGGAATCCCGGTGGCGACGATTGACCCGGGAGACGATTATGGCACGCAAATCGAGGCGGTAGCTCGGACGGTCTGTGAGTGGACCTTATTTTTTAAATTGGTGCATTCATGAATGGTTATTATATGTTTTATTACATGTTTGATGATTCCATGGGTGCATTTGTATGTGGTTACGTTTAAGCACGTATTTCGAGGTTTCGGCCTTATATGGTGCTTATACGGGCCTATCTTTCCTTATTGGTTTTAATGAACTGGTTTTGGATTTCTAAAAGGATAAACTCGGGTATGAAACCCATTTGGTTTTGTCTCGTACATATGACCTCAGATATTGGGCACGGTGCCCAGCTGATGTCCTATGTTCGGGCACGAGACCTAGGTTACTTTAAGGTTTTGATTTCAGGTCAGGGAACCTCAAATGGATTTCCCGGTTCATGACGGTTTATGGTAACCGGCATGAACCCTTGTTATGGTATCGTGGTTCATGACGGATGATGGGGACCGACATAAACTCTAGTTATGTTATTATGGTACATGACGGTTTATGGGAACTGGCATGAACCCTTATTATGTTATTATGGTACATGACGGTTTATGGGAACCAGACATGGAGGGTATGGTCTATATTTATATGAAATGGATATTATGGATCATGACGGTTCAGGGGAACCGGGCATGGATATTTGTATTATGTATATATATGTGCATATACCTTCCTTTACTTCTATTATCTCCTCCGGGGAGGGTCGTTGGCCTGGGTGGACCCCAGAGTAGTCACGGAGCGCCGACTGAGTGTAGTCACCCCCCAGTTGGGTTCCTTACTCCCAGGAAGGCTATGGTTACTATACCTCGAGTAGGATCAGTGTTCTGCGGACATTGACCTTGACTTTGAGAAGACTCGGATTGAGACCCGAGTAGCACGCGCGTAGCTTTGGATACCGTGACAAGAGTGGTTGTGTGACTTATATGTATATATGATATATGATATGATATATGAGATGTGATGTGTGGTTACACAGGTTTTGGGCAGTGGCCCGTATGGTTGAATCTTTATGATTCTTTGATATGTGGTGTGTAACACCCCGGACATTCGAGGACTTTAATATTGTAATTTAATGTATCAATTGACGTTTTTACCCTTGTTAATGGTATGGCCAAATTGTTGACTTTTTGGTTGGTGGGTCAAATGGACCTTGACCAATGACCGTGACGTAGTTCGGGACGTCACGAGTTCATAGACGGGTGGCACGTCCATTTCGGACGATCAGGGAAAAAGTTATGACTATCAGAAGTTCAGGGGCATTACCGTAATTGTGACCGTTAGGGCGAAAATGTTGACTTTTCGTTTAACAACTAATTTTCACACGACTCCAGGACCGTTAGGTAGGTCTCGACGTCCTGAGTCCGTAGACAGGCGGTACGCCGAAATCGGACTTCGTATGGCTGAGTTACGGGTCTAGGAAGTGAGGGGCATTTTGGTAATTATTGAACCAGGGGCATTTTGGTCTTTTGCCCTGGTTACTGTAGCAACCGCGGGGGAACCATGGACGGCACCACCATGTGCGGTGGTCCAGTGCACAATTGATTATGCCAATATGTGCTGGAAAGTCTGGGCTGTCTTTTGCTTTTGAACGTGGCCTGAACCGTCCAAACCTGCACGATCAAATTGTTAATTGAAATTCGAAGCTTTCGGGGGACAAATTTCAGTGGACAAATTGGACACCCACGAGCCTCTGGGACGGCTTGAATTTGTTTAAAACTGGTTAGGACATAAGTGAGCATCACTCTGATGCAGAAATAACTGAGAACGGGTTAGGAAAACCAGAGAAACCATTTCGGACAAAATTGGAGGGAAAATCGGGTTTTAATTTCTGGTGAGTGTTGGACCAAACCGAGGCCTAGTTTAGTCTTCTGGGAGTGTTTGGAACTCAACCACATCGAAATTGAAGGCTAACAGTCACGGTTGAGCTAGGACGGAGGCTGCTGTTTTCAGGGAAGTTGCAGAGCTTGGGACGACAACCTTCAGGTACTTTCAGACACAATTGATTGTTCATTTTGGTTCGTTTTGATCCTGTTATGCTTCCTGTGAAGTTAATTGGACAATGGGTTTGAAACCAGGAAGTTCTGGTGATTGACCCGATTGGTTGATCGCGGGTCGATGGGTCGTTTGGGGATGTGTCGAGGTTGATTTTTGTCACAGAACCTAAATTGGATAGTTAATGAACATGTTAGGATCAAATTGGATTGAAATCGAGTAGGAATTGATGGGTATTCAACCGGGTCAAGCCGCGGGTGGCAGGCCCGTATTACAGACAAACGGGTGAAGGAGGTGACACTGTAGCTACAGTGTCAGGTGCGTGACTTTCACGCGAAGCCACTTTGGGCGGCGCGTGAGGGCGCGTTGGACCTTATCTCCGATCACGATCAACATGACTTTTGTTCCTCTCATCATTCTGAACATTTTTAGTGATTTAACCATGTTGATCTGAGATAAGCTTTGATGGGTCAGTTTTGGGCCGGTTACCTCGGGAAACGTGTTGTACGGTTTCCCCGGGCCGGTTTCTATTTCGGACTTTGTGGTTAAACGTTTAAGACTTGTAGTGACCCTTACATGTGATTTGAACTGACAGGAATTGTACGATAATCTCGGTACAGGTCCGTACGCGCAGATTCGCAGCGGAATCGTACAGTGAGTGGGCCCGTTTTCATTAAACCCTTGCATGCTTAAATGTTTTCTGATTTACTTATATGTTCACATGCTGGAATCTATAAATGGTTTGATGATTTTGAAATTTCGGTTATGGCACATTTCACGGTATTTGGGCATGAGACCCGTTTGATGAAACGTAACGATCGGTTTAGATTTTACCTATGTATACATATATGTTTGCATGTGGATATCAATAAAATGTATTTGGTACTGCACTGTATAGATCCTTCCATATTATATTGTCTCCTCCGGATGAGGTACCCCGGAGAGGTCACGGACGTCTAGAACGTCCAGCGTCTATGACGCTAAGCATCGGGGATGCTGTAACCGAACAGGGTTCGGGGATTGAACTCAGAATTGAGACCCGAGTGGCACGCGTAGCCTTGTGATTGTGACCTTATTGGACGTCAGGGACGTCAGACATCAGGGATGTCGGATTGGAGTGTATAGTGCAGTGGCTAAAATTATGGTTATGATTTTATTACATGCCTTATGATTCATATTATATTATTTATGATTTTAAATGATGCTGCATGCATGTTTGGAAAAAGGAGGGGTAAATTATATGTTTTACTTATCAAACGATTTTATAACTTGAGTTTCGGCCCACTCACCCTTAATGTTTTGGTAACCCCTCCAGGTCGTGATACTGAGGTAGAGGAGGAACCTGAGGCTGAGGCATAGATCTACTTCTGCGTACCTGAACCCCTGCTGGGTGGTGTACCCGCAGGGTATTGTTAGAGTCGTGCTCGCAACTTGTAATTTCGGATTTCATCCCTTGTCTGACATCTGTTTAATTCGGATTTGTTGTATGACTTTAATTTTGATTATTTATGCATTTGAGGTTTTGAGGTCAAAATTGGTATGAATTATTGGGTGTCAGACGGGAGCAGGGCACGTCCCCATATGGTTCTAGAGAGGATCGGGGCGGGTCCTGTCAGCTTGGTATCAGAGCACTAGGTTGTGGTCAGTACTAGGGTATGGTCAGCATGCTAGACTAGCGATTGGTACTAGTTACTTTTCGACTCTTAAGATTATTGTTATCTAATCTATGCCTCTTGACAGTTGGTTATGCCTCCTAGGAGAATTCCTCATACACAAACTGACGAGGATCTGGAAAGGGAGATGGAATGCGCGAGCATTGAAAGGGCTCAACGTTTGGGAGCCACTCCTTTCTGCGGGGGATCAAACCCCGAGGATGCTCATGATTGGATCACCAAGTGGGAGAGGATCTTCTCGGTGATGCACTGCCCTCCGGGCGAACGGGTAACCTTGGCGGCCTTCTTGCTGGAAGGAGGAGCCTACCAGTGGTGGCACGGACTCGAAATGTCTGGGTGGTCTGTCCATACCACTAATTGGGAAGCTTTCCGTTCCAGATTTCTGGACCAGTACTACCCGCGATCCTTTCGCGCGGCACGGGAGGCTGAATTCCTGCGGCTGGAGCAGGGTGACATGTCCGTTGCGGACTACGAGCAAACTTTCGGGAAACTTTCCCGGTTCGCTGCATCATTCGTGAGCACGGAGGAGGACAAATGCCAAAGGTTCGAGCTTGGACTTCGGGGGGAGATCCGGGCAAGTGTGACTGCTGCTACTCATGCTTCACTGAGAGATTTGGTCGACGCTGCGGTGCGTGTCGAGGCCAGTCTGGCGGCACACCAGACACGACAACCTTCAGGCGAGGGGCGACGTCAGGATCGCCCACATCGTGGACCATCGGTCCATAAGAACAATAAGGGAGGGGGCTACAGGGGAGCACCCTCATCCTTCAAGGGTCGTGGCTGGTCAGGTCGACGTGGAGGCTCTCAGGGCAGAGGATCTGGATACAACTATGGGCAGCGCTCATCTTGGAGCGGTGCTTCTGGCGGGCATTCGGACAGGCCGAGGCCAGTAACTTGTTTTGCTTGCGGAGAGGAGGGCCACTATGCCAGTGATTGCCCGCAGTTGTCCAAGAACAATGACGTTGGGGGCTCTAGTGTGGTGCAGAGCACGGCTTTCCCACACTAATGGAGGTCGCGGTCAAGGAGGTGACCGTAGTGCTGGGCGAGGCGTGGTCACAGGTACACTACATATCTTAAACCTTCTTGTACGTGTATTGATGGATGCGGGGGCTACACATTCTTTTATTTCGAGGAGTTGTGCTGGTATGCTTGATTGTGTGGTATCAGCTTTAGATTGCGAATTGGGTGTTGGCACCCCGATGGGCATCGTGTACCTTGTGAATCAGGTGATTCGGAGGTGCCCGGTAAGAATTGAGGATGTGGATTTACCAGCAGACTTAATTATTCTGGATATCCACGACTTCGATATAATCCTAGGGATGGATTGGCTGTCGGAGCACGGATCGCTCATCGATTGCTGTAGCAAGCAAGTGATTCTGCGAAGCCCGGGTTTGCCGGAGGTTATCTTTCAGGGGGAACGTGACGGTTCGCCTCCTGAAGTGATCTCTTCACTTACTACTACCAAACTTCTACGGAAGGGATGCCAGTGTTATCTGGCGCATGTCGTGTCGGATCAGGTTGATACTCCGGGTATCGACGAGATACCGGTGGTGCGTGAGTTTCCGGATGTGTTCCCAGAAGACTTACCTGGATTGCCACCATCGCGGGAGATCGAGTTTACTATTGAACTACTCCCGGGTACCTGACCTATATCCCAGGCACCATACCGGATGGCGCCAGCCGAGTTGCGAGAACTCAAGACTTAATTGCAGGAGTTAGTGGATTTGGGATATGTCCGACCAAGTACTTCACCGTGGGGAGCACCGGTGTTGTTCTTAAAGAAGAAGGAGGGAAGTCTCCGTTTGTGTATTGACTATCGACAACTCAACAAGGTGACGCTGAGGAACCAGTATCCTCTACCCAGGATCGATGACCTTTTTGACCAGTTGCGGGGAGCTCAGTGCTTCTCGAAAATTGATTTGCGGTCTGGGTATCACCAACTGAGGATTTCGGAGGAGGATATTCCGAAAACTGCTTTTCGAACCCGTTATGGACACTACGAGTTCCTGGTTATGCCTTTTGGCTTGACGAATGCTCCAGCAGCATTCATGGATCTGATGAACCGGGTCTTCCGACCCTACCTGGATAAGTTCGTGATTGTGTTCATCGATGATATTTTGGTGTACTCGAGGAGTGCCCGTGCACATGAGGAACATCTACGGTTGGTCTTGGAGAGGCTGAGACAAGAACAATTGTACGCCAAGCTGAGCAAGTGTCAGTTTTGGCTAAGCAGTATTGGTTTTCTGGGACACGTGATATCGACGGATAGGATTTGCGTGGATCCCCAGAAAATAGAAGCGGTAACCAACTGGGCTAGACCGACAACAGTGACCGAGGTGCGGAGTTTCGTCGGATTAGCAGGTTACTACCGGAGATTCGTGGAGGGTTTCTCCAAAATTGCTGCACCATTGACTCGTTTGACTCGGAAGGGAGTGAAGTTTATCTGGGACGAGCAGTGCGATCAGAGCTTTCAAGAGTTGAAGGATCGATTAACCACTGCACCTGTCCTTGCATTGCGGATGACAGTGGAGAGTTTGTGGTCTTCAGTGACGCTTCACTGCAAGGTTTGGGCTGCGTGTTGATGCAAACTGGCAAGGTTATCGCCTATGCATCCCGGCAGCTGAAGACTCATGAGTTGAACTACCCTACCCATGATTTGGAGTTGGCAGCGGTGGTTCATGCCCTGAAGATCTGGAGACATTATCTATTTGGCGCAACGTGTAGGATATACACCGACCACCAGAGTCTTAAATACTTATTCACTCAGAAGGAGCTTAACATGAGACAACGGAGATGGTTGGAGCTGCTGAAAGACTATGACTGTACGATCAAGTACCATCCGGGTAAGGCCAATGTGGTGGCTGATGCACTCAACAGGAAGTCAGCAGGATCAGTTGCACACCTGGGGATGGTGTACCTTCCCTTACTGGTGGAACTCCGGAAGGCGGGAGTTATTTTGGGTACGGATGCACATGGAGCTTTGTTGGCCAGCTTCCATGTACGACCTGTACTGATTGATCGGATTATCGAAGCACAACTTCAGGATCCGATACTCTGTATTTACAGAATTGAGGTCGATGCGGACGGGAGACAGGATTTTACCATCCGGGACGATGGAGCACTTGTGAAGTTGGGCCGTTTGTGTGTACCTGCAGTGGCAGAGTTACGGGCCGAGATTCTTGAGGAGGCCCATAGTTCGGCCTATGCTATGCATCCGGGAGGTACAAAGATGTACCGTACCCTCCGGAACCATTATTGGTGGCCAGGAATGAAGAAGGATATTGCCGAGTTCGTAAGCAAATGCGTAACCTGTCAGCAGGTTAAGGCGGAACGGCAGAGACCGTATGGGGCTATGCAGCCACTTCCGATTCCCGAGTGGAAGTGGGATCACATCACCATGGACTTCGTCTTTAAGTTACCAAGGACTCAGAGTGGAGTGGACGGAGTATGGGTGATCGTGGACCGGCTAACCAAATCAGCCCATTTTCTGCCAGTTCAGGAGACCTATAAACCTAATCGACTGGCTCAGTTGTTTGTGAAGGAAATCATACGATTGCATGGTACGCCGGAATCAATCGTGTCCCATCGTGATCCGCGATTCACTTCCAGGTTCTGGCGGAGTTTGCAAGCTACTCTGGGAAAAACCCTACGTTTCAGTACTACTTTCTATCCACAGACCGATGGACAGTCTGAAAGAACCATTCAGACCCTGGAGGACATGATGAGGTCATGTGTACTACAGTTTCAAGACTCTTGGGATACTCATTTGCCATTAATGGAATTCGCTTACAACAACAGCTATCAGGCAAGCATCGGGATGGCACCCTATGAGGCACTGTATGGTCGACAGTGCAGGACACCTATCTGCTGGATGGAGATAGGAGAGCGAACGGCTGTAGGGCCGGAATTGATGGACTTGACCTTGGAAACTGTTCGTGTTATCAAGGAGAGATTGAAGGCGGCACATGATCGCCAGAAGAGTTATGCCGATCGACGGATTCGAGACTTGGAATTTGAAGTGGGAGATTTCGTCTTCCTGAAGTTATCACCGTGGAAGGGGATTATCCGATTCGGTCGACGGGGGAAACTGAGTCCGCATTTTATCGGACCATATGAGATCGTGGAGAGAATCGGCAGAGTTGCTTACAGATTGGCACTACCTCCAGAACTATCTAGAGTTCACGATGTTTTCCACATATCGATGCTGCGGAAGTACGTACGTGATGCTTCTCATGTACTTGGGGAACAACCTGTCGAACTACGGGGGGATTTGAGCTTTGAGGAACAACCAGTACAGATCTTGGATCGGAAGGACAAGGTACTACGTCGGAAGACGATCCCTCTCGTGAAGATTCTCTGGAGAAACCAGAATGTGGAAGAAGCCACATGGGAGACTGAGGCTCAGATGCGAGAACAATTTCCTCATTTGTTTCTTTGAAATTTCGGGACGAAATTTCTTAAGGGGGGAAGGTTGTAACACCCCGGACATTCGAGGACTTTAATATTGTAATTTAATGTATCAATTGATGTTTTTACCCTTGTTAATGGTATGGCCAAATTGTTGACTTTTTGGTTGGTGGGTCAAATGGACCTTGACCAATGACCGTGACGTAGTTCGAGACGTCACGAGTTCATAGACGGGTGGCACGTCCATTTCGGACGATCAGGGAAAAAGTTATGACTATCGGAAGTTCAGGGGCATTACCGTAATTGTGACCGTTAGGGCGAAAATGTTGACTTTTCGTTTAACAACTAATTTTCACACGACTTCAGGACCGTTAGGTAGGTCTCGACGTCCTGAGTCCGTAGACAGGCGGCACGCCGAAATCGGACTTCGTATGGCTGAGTTACGGGTCTAGGAAGTGAGGGGCATTTTGGTAATTATTGAACCAGGGGCATTTTGGTCTTTTGCCCTGGTTACTGTAGCAACCGCGGGGGAACCATGGACGGCACCACCATGTGCGGTGGTCCAGTGCACAATTGATTATGCCAATATGTGCTGGAAAGTCTGGGCTGTCTTTTGCTTTTGAACGTGGCCTGAACCGTCCAAACCTGCACGATCAAATTGTTAATTGAAATTCGAAGCTTTCGGGGGACAAATTTCAGTGGACAAATTGGACACCCACGAGCCTCTGGGACGGCTTGAATTTGTTTAAAACTGGTTAGGACATAAGTGAGCATCACTCTGATGCAGAAATAACTGAGAACGGGTTAGGAAAACCAGAGAAACCATTTCGGGCAAAATTGGAGGGAAAATCGGGTTTTAATTTCTGGTGAGTGTTGGACCAAACCGAGGCCTGGTTTAGTCTTCTGGGAGTGTTTGGAACTCAACCACATCGAAATTGAAGGCTAACAGTCACGGTTGAGCTAGGACGGAGGCTGCTATTTTCAGGGAAGTTGCAGAGCTTGGGACGACAACCTTCAGGTACTTTCAGACACAATTGATTGTTCATTTTGGTTCGTTTTGATCCTGTTATGCTTCCTGTGAAGTTAATTGGACAATGGGTTTGAAACCAGGAAGTTCTGGTGATTGACCCGATTGGTTGATCGCGGGTCGATGGGTCGTTTGGGGATGTGTCGAGGTTGATTTTTGTCACAGAACCTAAATTGGATAGTTAATGAACATGTTAGGATCAAATTGGATTGAAATCGAGTAGGAATTGATGGGTATTCAACCGGGTCAAGCCGCGGGTGGCAGGCCCGTATTACAGACAAACGGGTGAAGGAGGTGACACTGTAGCTACAGTGTCAGGTGCGTGACTTTCACGCGCAGCTACTTTGGGCGGCGCGTGAGGGCGCGTTGGACCTTATCTCCGATCACGATCAACATGACTTTTGTTCCTCTCATCATTCTGAACATTTTTGGTGATTTACCCATGTTGATCTGAGATAAGCTTTGATGGGTCAGTTTTGGGCCGGTTACCTCGGGAAACGTGTTGTACGGTTTCCCCGGGCCGGTTTCTATTTCGGACTTTGTGGTTAAACGTTTAAGACTTGTAGTGACCCTTACATGTGATTTGAACTGACAGGAATTGTACGATAATCTCGGTATAGGTCCGTACGCGCAGATTCGCAGCGGAATCGTACAGTGAGTGGGCCCGTTTTCATTAAACCCTTGCATGCTTAAATGTTTTCTGATTTACTTATATGTTCACATGCTAGAATCTATAAATGGTTTGATGATTTTGAAATTTCGGTTATGGCACGTTTCACGGTATTTGGGCATGAGACCCGTTTGATGAAACGTAACGATCGGTTCAGATTTTACCTATGTATACATATATGTTTGCATGTGGATATCAATAAAATGTATTTGGTACTGCACTGTATAGATCCTTCCATATTATATAGTCTCCTCCGGATGAGGTACCCCGGAGAGGTCACGGACGTCTAGAACGTCCAGCGTCTATGACGCTAAGCATCGGGGATGCTGTAACCGAACAGGGTTCGGGGATTGAACTCGGAATTGAGACCCGAGTGGCACGCGTAGCCTTGTGATTGTGACCTTATTGGACGTCAGGGACGTCAGACATCAGGGATGTCGGATTGGAGTGTATAGTGCAGTGGCTAAAATTATGGTTATGATTTTATTACATGCCTTATGATTCATATTATATTATTTATGATTTTAAATGATGCTGCATGCATGTTTGGAAAAAGGAGGGGTAAATTATATGTTTTACTTATCAAACGATTTTATAACTTGAGTTTCGGCCCACTCACCCTTAATGTTTTGGTAACCCCTCCAGGTCGTGATACTGAGGTAGAGGAGGAACCTGAGGCTGAGGCATAGATCTACTTCTGCGTACCTGAACCCCTGCTGGGTGGTGTACTCGCAGTGTATTGTTAGAGTCGTGCTCGCAACTTGTAATTTCGGATTTCATCCCTTGTCTGACATCTGTTTAATTCGGATTTGTTGTATGACTTTAATTTTGATTATTTATGCATTTGAGGTTTTGAGGTCAAAATTGGTATGAATTATTGGGTGTCATACGGGAGCAGAGCACGTCCCCATATGGTTCCAGAGAGGATCGGGGCGTGTCAGGACCCGTCCCAAATATCACCGCGATACTCGGGATGAACCCTGCTCCCGTCTGACAATCACACTTACAAAACCAAAATAAACTTAATACAACTATAAGCATAACCATCAGACGAAGGAGTAAATATATACAACAGTAAGTCAGAGCGTAGTTCTACAAAATGGGCACCAAAAGTCCTACAAGTCTAAGTTCGCAACGGAAGAACGTCGGAAGCCCTATGCCTCGATCTCTGCCTCAACGTTCACCCCGGCGCTATCACCACGACCTGGAGGGAAATTAAAACCAAAGGTGTGAGTGGACCAAAAAGAATAAAAGTTTTAAATCCGTTTACCATCAATTCAACGTAAGGAAAATAAAATCATTTGTTCCCTCCGGTTTAAAACCAGGCATGCCAATGGAGTAATAGAAAATCATAATATGAAAAACATAAGAAACAGAGACACTATAAATACCATAAGAAACAGATACACTATAAAACATCATAAGAAACCAGAGTATAACCCGATCAAACCTGCTGGACCTATCCGAGTCTTTAAACTCAACCAGGCCTCACATATAAATCCGAGTCTTTAAACTCCCGAGTCTTTAAACTCAATAGGCCTATGGGGGTAATATCATAATATCCGAGTCTTTAAACTCCCGAGTCTTTAAACTCAATCCGGGCCCGTCCCCCACCAATATCAATCCGGGTCTTTAAACCCATATCCAGATCCAGCAAATCCAATCCATTTCCAGTGTAAAACCAATTCAAAATCCATCGCCAAATCCGAATTCGAAATCCCCGGTTCGAAGCCCTTCCGGCGTTCAGAACCGACATTCCGAACCCAAATCCGGAAAATCCATTTCCATACCAAAAACCATAAGAAATCCCTAACCATGTTTCGTAACCCATTTACCATCATCAGAAAACAATTATAGGGTGAATTTCTCAAATATGGCATCAAAATCTGAAAATCGGCCTTTTCTCGAAAAACGTGTAAAACCCCGAAAATATCTTGAAAAACGTGCAAACATCTCAATCACGTATAACCATCATTTAAAACATAAAAACACACATAGAATCATAAAACAGTAATTAAAACAGTTGGCATGCTCGGAAATAAGAAAAAGTCCACTCACAGTTTACGACACGTCACTCGCGCTCCGTGCGCTCCTCAACCGTCTCCGGTGTCTCCCGTCCTGTCAATAGATACCAAATAGGGTCACAATAACATTAAGGATACCTTCCCTATTTTCCCCAATTTTTCGGGAATTTAATAATATTTTAATCATAAACCCTAAACCGTACGGATTTCCGAACCAGTCCGTAACACCGTCCGATTAACCCGGAAACTATACCATTGGACTCCTTAGGACATTTAGAGTTAAACTCATGTTGGACGCTTAACCGGATTCCTTCCCACGCGCCCCCACGCGCCGCCCAAAGTGGCTGCGCGTGGGCCTCACGCGCCTGCTACAGTCACCTTCAACCTCGAGTCACCCGGTTCAACACAGTTGAACCGGCGTGACCGGTTCTCCGCCGTTCACCCACCGTTCTTCTCCATTTCAATCCCACTAGCTTCATCCAGTTCCCTGCAATCAAACCCAATCCTAAAATCCAGCAATCACGGCCTAGAACCCTTCGTCTTCAACCTCGAAAAACCTTGCCGTGAGCTCTGTTTTCCTTCCCGGCCGTCCACAGCTTCCCCCTTCACGGTGGTGATACCAGCACCACCCTAGGACCTTACTGAGTCCTACCCAACTCACAGAATCCGTCGATTCATCCCCGAAGTCCACGACTTCAAGTTTGAAATCACGGCCAAAACAGAGTATTGGATACTCACCGTCGAACCACCAGCCACCGTGAACCTCCCGTCACGGCAACCACCACAAACGACGCCTAAGACCTCCCTGAACAACACCCTGACTTCCTAATCCCTCAACTCTAAGCCCATCATCACGACTTTGCATTTGAAAAATCCACGAAAAACAGAGTAAACGGGCTTACCTTTCGATTCCGGCGCCGCCGTGAGAACCGTCAACCACCACCGTGATCGTGGGACTCCCCTCAACCTCCTGAGTCTCCTACCGCCTCGGTTTGCCTCACCACACGGCACAACAGCCTCCACCGTCCACGATCTCCTCTGTTTTCCTCACACGTTCGCCGCACCACCACCGTGTGGCCGTGCACGATGCCAATCCCAAAACACGATCAGCACCTCACCCACGTCTCTCTGTCACTCTCACCAGTCACTCCTCACTCTCCCTGGCCTCCAGATCGATCACCGCCTCACTCAACCTTCTCTCTGTTTTCTGTTGCCTTCGAATTGGTGCACGGTTCAAAAATGTCCAAGTGTGGCCGTGCACACTTAAGTTCCTCCTGGAACCATCTAGGGTCCCCCACGTGTCCATCAACCATTGGCCATCCCAAAATATCTGCCACTTGCCCTTATCTGATTGGGCTGAGGAAAAATGACCAAAATGCCCTTCTGCACAAAATTACCATTTTGCCCTCAGACTTTCCAGACCCGTATCTTTTCCGTCCGACGTCCGATGACAGCGTGCCGCCTGTCGTTGAACTCAGGACGTCGAGACCTATCCAACGGTCCTCGGTCTACGGGAAAATCACACATCCTCCAAAAAGTCAACATTTTCCCTTTTAGCTCAAAATTACGGTAACGCCCCCAACCTTCCGTACATCATAACTTTTCCTCCAGTTGTCCGAATCGAACCTGCCACCTGTCTACGGACTCGTGACGTCCTAACCTACGTCACGGTCAAGGGCTAACACTCATCAAATCAATATTACAAAAAGTCAACTTTTCGTTTACTATTCACAGGGGCAAAATCGTCCTTTTTACAAAACTTCACAGAAATTACATTTTTACCCTTCCCGTAGGTACGGGTTGTTACAGGGCGGGTCCTGTCATGGTGTGCACAGGTGTGCACAGGATTGTGCAGTGGCTCATGTATGTTTATGGTTATGGGCTGAGTCCCTTATTGGTTTCCTTATGGATTTGGGCAGTGGCCCGTATGGTCGATTTCATGGTGGTCCATTCGACCTTGGTTTATTTCTAATTTGGGCTTTGTTCCCACATGTGGTCCATTTGGTTAAATGGTTTTTGAATGCATGCATGCTTTTTAGTGAAGGGTACAAATGTCTTTATGGAAATGTTTTTATAAACTGGTTGTTTTGTCCACTCACAGCTTTTAATGTTTTGATTGCCCTTCAGGTTGACATCGTATGTGGACTGTAGCAGAGACTGAGATATCATATACCTCCTCCGGATCCTGGCGTACTTTGATAGCCCGGGAGGGCAAAGGTCGAAATTATCCCTTGTCTGACGCTTCGTGTCAGACGGGAGCAGGGTCATCCTGCGTTAATCCCAAGGGGATTGGGATGGGTCTTGTAAGAGTATGTTGTTTTAGAGAGTGTTATGCGGAATCTAGTATTCCAGAGGTCATGTGTCAGGGAGACTCGATGGTGTTACCCTCTCGGATGAGCTTGATCCCCACAACCAATATGGTTGGTATGAGGTATTCAAGTTAGTTGGTCACATGTGTGGTGTTTGAGCTGCGTGTGTGAGACGCCTAGTGAGGGCTGAGGATGCCCAAATTTCTCAACCTATTCCTGAGATTTTGCCAGGATGAGAAATTGAGTCTACGATGATTTGAGTTTACATTTGGATTTTGGACAACTTGATAAGTAACGGTATGAGATAAGTATCTTGTATCGCGATTTAAGGGATTGTGGATTCGTGGGAAGGTTGTGAAGGGATTGTGGATTCGTGGGAAGGTTGTGAGTAGCGACCTTAAAAAGAGAGGCCAACATGGTGATGATTGCCGGTTTTGAGTAAAAGAGAGAAAAAGATGTTGTTTGGATTTGATATGACTAAGGTTAGTTGATGGGGATACCCTTGGACAACCATTTGGGGCTAGTCATAGATGAGAGATGAGGAGTCAAGTAGTCAGACCCCATTTAGGAGATGTAAGGTACCATGATGGATGATTGGTTTGAGTACTTCCATGTACCGAGGGGCGTGTGATGTACTGAATAGGTGAGTTGATTATGATTTAAGAAAAAGAAATAGTTGAAAAAGTGTAGGTCTGATAGACTAGAGTAGGTTTGGGGAACGTGAGTTGGCCTGAGACTTATTGAAGACCACAGAAAATTGTAGGGGGGGGGGGGGGGGGTTTCTTTACATGTTTTCTAGTTATGGTGATTGACCCGGAAGGAGGCCAGAGTTATTGGAACTGAGAACCGAGAGTTGATTGGTTGGTGTCCTCCTATGTACAGAGGAGTGTGTAGGATACCGGACAGATGTAGCGGTTGCCTCAGGGCGAAACATATGGTTACAAGTGGAGAGCTGGTGACTTATGTTCGACCACTCACTATGAGCTTTGGGATTCGGTGAGTCGGGCGTTGATGCTAGTTAAACCCTCAGAAGTTGACCTTCCTTGTATGCGTTAAGATCGACCCACGGGGTTGAGAATGCAGAGGTCATATACCTTTGGAAATGAATGTACGAGTACTACATCGACCATTAGGATTAGTAATAATGGATAAAATGAAGGGTCAAAAATGTGTTGAGGTGATGGTCAGAAAATTTTGAGATTACAACCACTTTGGCGGATTAGGTGCTATTTAGGGAGAGGATTGTCATGTTTGATAACATAAGGATAGGTGAAATCCTGTTGGTTATGGAACTCCATAGGATTAGAGTAACACCTGATTCTGATGACTTGGACGATTGACCTCCGACTACAGGACCATACTTAGTGTATGGTGAAGTCGAGGATAAGAGAAAGGTGTGATTTGTGACATAGCACGACGGAGATTGTACTGAGTGCTTATCGGCAATAGGAAAGGAATCAGGAGGAAGGGTTAAAACCATTGTACGTAGTGACCCTGGGAAGGGATATAGTGTGATTTACCTAGGGAGAGGAATGAGTTCCCGAGTTATTGGACCTTATGAGTTTATTGGCCTGGTGGCCTGATGACATGTGTGAGGATTTAGCCATTGGATCATGACACGAGTAGATGACATGCAAACGAGAAGAGATGACAGATTTTTTGTGTCTTGGTTTGTGTGGACTCGAACGTGAGCTAGGCTACGTATTTCGAGTAGGTATGTGTTATGACTGCCCATGGGGCAGGGTTTTATACAGAGAATGAAACTAGTGGTATGATGTATATAAGTTGGGTATGACTTATACCCGGTTGAGAGTGATTATGTTTCGGGATTAGCGTACGCATGTTTCCTCGGAAAATTTTTATGGCTTCCACCAATTGGAATTTCGAGGACGAAATTCTTTAAGAAGGGTAGATTGTAATGACTCGGACATTCAGAAAAAGGGAAATTCAGAAAATTTGAAGAAAATGACGATTTTGCCCCTAGGTAATGGGCAAACGGTTGACTTTTCGCTAGCACGGTTGACTTTTGACCAATGATTATGACGTAGTTCGGGACGTCACGAGTTCATAGACAGGTGGTGTCAGGACCCACCCCGATTTCACCCCGAAAACCGAGGTAAATCCTGCTCCCGTCTGACACCCGGACACAATACCAAAGCAGCCACTAAAATACCCCGTCAGACGCAGGAGAACTTTAAAACATCCCGAAGTTAAAATTTACAGAGCATAGTACTGAATACAACAGAAAGAAAACTGGTAACTAGATACACGCACACAGAAAACTTTACAACACTCCGGGATCGCTCTCGTGAATTCTATGCCTCAGACGCTGCCTCGACGCTGAAACCCCGTGCTAGCTCCACGACCTGGAGGGCAATTTAAAACCAGAAAAGTGTGAGTGGACCATAAATAAAAGAAAAGTTTCCAAAACCATTTATAAGAAAACCGGGTTTGGCCCTCCGTTTTGAAACCACATGCATAACCTAGTTATTAAAACAGTTATCAACCACGTAAACCTCATCATAAAAACAGAAACACTATAAAAACAGTTGTAGAAATCATATTATCAGCGTCATAAAACTGTATCAGAAAACATAAGTACCAAGCCATAACCAACCGATCAAACCTGCTGGATCTATCCAAGTCTTTAAACTCCCGAGTCTTTAAACTCAATCCAGGCCTCAATATAATCCGAGTCTTTAAACTCCCGAGTCTTTAAACTCAACAGGCCTACGGGGGAAATATCAATATATCCGAGTCTTTAAACTCCCGAGTCTTTAAAATAAATCCGGGCCCGTCCCCCGTCAAATCAATATCCGGGTCTTTAAACCCAATATCCAGATCCAGCAAATCCAATCAAAACCAATTGAAAACCATTTCGAAATCCATATCCAAACCCGAATCCGAAACCACTGGTACGAAGCCCTTCCGGCGTCCAGAACCGTCATTCCGAACCCAAATCCGGAATTCCACTTTTCAACCTTAAAACCAAATTCCGTTTCTCGAAATCCGATTTTAAAACCGAAAACCCTTGCTCATCGAATTCATGTTCCAAAATCCCTTTACAATCATTAAAAATCATTTATCATTTGAAAATCCCGAAACCATAACATTATTTTCAGAATCAACATTCCTCGTAAAACGTGCTGAAAACCGAACTTTCTCGAAAAACGTGCAATTATGTAAAATTCACAAAGCATATCCGATAAACATAAAATCATAATTAAAACCATAAAACAATTATAGAAAAATAGTTATGCATGCTCGAGTTTAAGGAAAGGGTCCACTCACAGTATCGAGCCCTCAATCGCGTCCCGAACGTCTCGTACGTTCCTTAGCTTCCTTGGGAAGTCCCGATCCTGTCAACAACCGCCACAGTACGTTACTAACACATCTACGAAGGTCCACCTAATTTTTCCCAAAAATCCCCGGATCCTAAACGAAACGAACTTAAACCTTCAACCTCGTGGAACTAACCTCAAACAACGTCCGAACAACCTGAAACCAATCCCATTAGACTCGTCACAACTCCTAGACCAAAAACCATATTGACTGTTTCCCCAACCGCTGTTGCACGCGACCCCACGCGCCGCCCAAAGTGGCTGTGCGTGGCCCTCACGCGCTAGCTACAATGTCACCAGCAACCTCTGGTCGACCCGGTTCGAAACAGTCCCTGCAACTCGAACCGGCATGACCGGTTCTCCGCTGTGCCTGCACCAAAACTGCTCCTCTCTTCAGCATCTGCTTCGTCCCGTCCTAAGGAACTCATCCCCCTCACTCTAACACCTTGACTCACCCTACAACTCGTTGACTCAAGCTCGAACAAAACTCGAACCAGTCCCCTGTTTCACGATCCCTTCAAACCGGTCACCCCCCATCACGGTGACTGTCTTAAACTCTTCCTAGAACCTCTCTGAGTCTTACCCAACTCACTAAAACCGTCGACTCATGTCCAAAAGCCACGACTCAACGTTTGAAGTAAAACGAAAAAACAGAGCACACCGGTACTCTCCGTCGTTCTAGCCTCCACCGTGCACTTCCCCGTCACGGCTGCTCAACCAGTAGCTACCTAGGATCCTACTGAGTCCCCTAAACCTCACTAGACTCGTCGATTCAACCCCTAAAGCCACGAGTTTCAATTTGAAAATCGACGGCAAAACAGAGCACATTGAGGAAAGAAGAAAGATTACCTGCGGTCGATCGCCGCCGTGAGCTCCACTGGGGCTAGTCAACTCCACTCACCCCTCACGACACCACCACGAGTCCAATTGCACCGTACACGGTCACACCGCCACCACAAGCTCTCACCTCTTCTCTGTTTTCTCTGAGGACTCAAACCTCCCACTCCTCTGATTTCCTTCACAATCCTCACTCTCAAATCACTCACCACTTTCCTCCCTTCTCTCAGTCACTCTCACAACTCACCAACCTCTCACCCACAAACTCAATCGATCAATTCCTCTCCCAATTTCACTCTCTGTTTCTGTCTGGGTCGAAGAACACACACGCACTACACGGTTAACCCCCAAATTATTGGACCCGTGCACAAAATGCTGGAACCCTCTAGTTCCTCTACACGTGTTACCATCCTCTTCTCTCCCTCACAAATGTCTCAATATCAGCCCTCCATTTGTCCCTCTCTGTTGCACAAATCCCAAGTGCAAAAGACCAAAATGCCCCTTCTTAAACCGCAAAATTATGATTATGCCACTAACTTTCTAGACCCGTAACTCACACATCGTAAGTCCGATGAATACATGCCGCCTGTCATCGAACTCAGGACGATGAGATCTACCTAACGGTCCTAGGTCAACCTACAAAAGTCCGTTCGTACGAAAAGTCAACTTTTCCCCTTAATTTAGACAAATTACGGTTATGCCCTCAACCTTCCGAACATCATAACTTCCTCCTCGGATGTCGGAATCGGGCGTGCCACCTGCCTACGGATTTGTGACGTCCTAAACTACGTCCTGGTCATCGGTCAAAATCCAGTTGACCGTCCGAACTAAAAGTCAACTTTTTGCCCAAACTAGGGGCAAAATCGTCATTCTACCTTAACGACTCTAGTGTCACCAACTAACCACCGATTAAGCTCACTAATCCTTTACTAATCACCATCTTAACCTTAATTTCTAGGACGGGTCATTACAGGTGGCACGCCCGATTCCGACATTCGAGGAGGAAGTTATGACGTTCGGAAGTTTAAGGGCATTTTCGTAAATTGGACAAAAAGGGAGAAAATGTTGAATTTTTGATTGACCACTGATTTTCACACAACTCGAGTACTGTTAGGTAGGCCTCGATGCCCTGAGTACAACGACAGGCGGCACACTGAAAACGGACGTCGGACGGACAAGTTACGGGTTTAGAACGAGGAGGGGCATTTTGGTAATTTGTCAAGTAAGGGAAAAATAGTAATTTGGCTGCTGCATTTTGAGACAGCCGTGTATGGGATTCTGAGGGAATTCTTCAAAACAGGGCACTGGCATGGATTTGTTTATGGAACAAATTGCTTGGTCTGAGTGTTAAGGAATTGTTTAAGCAAATGTGTGGAGCAGTGCACGGGTAGGCAATGGTGAGTTTGGGAACAGGAGCTGCTGGTGCTTCTGAAAATTTGGGAAAAACAGAGACAGTGGAGGCAAGTGCAAGTATGTGAGATTGTACGTTGGTGGGAAACTTAAAAAATGAAGTAGTATGTGTGGAAGTGGAGAGGGAAAACAAAATACTTGAATAGTTTTTACAAATGACAGAGCACGGGTAGCACTTTGGGGAATGCTTGGTGATGTTGGAACTAGGAAAAAAAATAGAGGTGGTTTCCCACGTTTGATCGACTTCCTAAGACCATTATGGGGGAAACTGATAGTAGAAACGGATGGGAGAAAGAGATAGCAGAGTGTTGAGATTGAGAGAGGAAAGAACGGGAGGAAAATAGGAGAGGAGTGTTCGAAAACCCGAAACCTGCTTTGTATGATTTCAAATTCGAATTTTCAGTTGTAGGCCAGCCCATGCCAAATTGAGGCTCGAATCAGTCTTCTGGGACCTCACTCCAAATCAAGTATTGCAAGGTTCGAAGCCTGTTGAGCTAAGAACAGACACGACGGAGTTTCAGAAAAATCAAGGATTGTGTCGTGTAATTGGAGGGGTTAGAAGATGCAATTGGGCTTGGAAACTAGTTTAGGATAAACTTACGAAGCTTTTGGCTGGATCAATTGAAGGAAACGATGAGGACTGATACAATTCCAGGGATGAACAGTGGTCGGATGACAGGACCCGTCCCCGAAGGACATAGATAACCGTGCTCGGTCCTGCTCCCGTCTGACAAGCCAACTGAAGTTCCGAAATTGCCCTCAGCACTTGCCAAATAAGGGATAACAGTACATGTGCCCACTCATGCCCCCACCTCTCGAATAGCCTCGACCATCGCGCCACGACTTAGAGGGTCAATAAAACAGAAAAGGTGTGAGTGGACAAAACAAAATTTTAGAAATACATTTATCAAACTTCATTTCTACCCTCTAGTTTCACAAACATGCATGCATATCATAAATCGAGTAAAATAAATCTGGGCACAATCATTTATAAATCACAATTCTCAATAAAACCACGGGACTCATTTCCATATCCAGTCTCATATCCAATCTCATATAGTCACTTTATCCCTGCAACGCGTGCGAATCAATAGGCTCAAGAACCGCTCAAAATCTGAGCATCCACCGTTGTGAACACATCACCAGCCGGCAATCCAGATCGTCATGAACATATCACCGACCGATCTCCATATAATCCAGCACATCTAATCTGATTCGAGCCTCCCTCGGCTGCACGACAACAGACCGTGCTACGTGACCTCTCCGGGGTACACACATCCATCGCGGAGGCGAGCATTATCTCCAGGGTCCATTCCGGGGAAACACATTCCCAACCGAAAGCCTTAATATCCATAATCCAGGGTGCACTCCAGGGGAAATATATTCCACCCTGAAAGCCCTAATATCCACAACATATCATCATCATGAAAACCAGTGAAAACAGTTGCATTTGAAATTAAAACCATTTTCAACACAGGGTCTCAGCCCAAAACATAATCCGTAAAATCCATAAAACCAGAGTCCTGATTTCATAAATCCGAAAACCATCAATATCATCATGTAATCACATGGAAATACTAATCCAATCAAAATCACATTTCCATTGGGTCTCACGCCCAACATATCAATTTCCCAACATATCAATTTCAGGCAAATCCGCGTAACCGCAACCTCAGTTGCCATTTTCACATAAATCCACAAAATATATCCAGAAAGCATTTTAAATCCACCAAATCATTTCCCGACTCATAATCCGAGTTAAAACCAATCTTAAATCCCGGGCCTTCGCCCAAAACAATAGTTTCACAGTTTTCTCGAAAAAAGTGCCCAAATCATATAAAATAATATAATATTCCCGAAATCCGAAAATCATCATATCGAAACATCAATCAGGAAAAATCATTTCAAATCATATCATAAAGCATTTAAAACATATATGCATGCATTCAGGGTAGAAAACAAAAGTCCACTCACACACCGTCCATATCGCTCGCTTTCCGAGCTGCACGTTTTTCCGTAAATTCCGGAAGTCACCATTCCTATCCAAAATCATTATCGAGGGTTACTAACATCTCAATATACCTAATATAATTTTCTCCAATTTTTCCGGGATTTAAATACGTATTTTAAACGTAACATAAACTTTCGGACCCTCGAAACAATATCGAAGCAGTGTCTGATTAACTCGAAACCAACGTCAAAATGTTCGTTACATTGCATAGAACAAAAGTCATGTTGGACTCACCTCGGGAATCTGGCCCACGCGCCCTCACGCGCCGCCGTGAGTGGCTGCGCGTGAAAGCCACGCACGTGAACAGTGTTGTCTCCTTCACCCGTATGTCTGATAACCGGACCCTGCAAGCCGCGACATGACCCGTTTAGTTCTTCATCAATTCAATATCATTTTCGACAATTCCAACGTCCATTAGCATCGAAATAAGTTTAATTAAGGATCTGTGAACTCAATTACATTCAAACTTACCTCAATCCTCCCATTCGATCTCGAATTCTCGAAGAACAGTCGAACTCTGTTCATCATCCAATCTCCATCAATTCTCCTTGTTTTCCTTCAATTGACGCATCAGGGAGCTTCGTGGGGTTCTCATAAACATCTTTGCTAGTTCAATTTCATCGTCCTGTGTCTCAAATCCCACGACTCAAGCTCGAAAATTTCAAGTTCTCCCCTTTTCTGTTCTAAGCCCAAACGACCCCAATTTCCTTCAAATTTTATTGGGTTCGACTCATCTCAATCCCAAGAAGCTAAACTCAACCTCAATTTCACTTACAAACATCCACAACATCAAATTCGATCCTAAGGTCCATTAATGGTTTTTCAGGTTTTCTGGGTTTCGGTTCCTCTGGGTTCTCTTTCACGATTCATCTCTCTCACTTCCCTTTAGCTTCTCACGTTTTCACTCTCAATTGCATTAATTCCCCAGTTAATTTTGGTTGCTAGGATGATCAATCCAACAGTGTAAGTTCTCTCTCTGTTTTTCACATACACAGCCGTTTTACAATTTAAACACACACATACCTCCTAACTGATATTAGATTACTATTACAGCAGCCACTAATCCCCCTTACCAAGTGATAAATGTCACTAAATAACAATCCTCATCCAATTTAGCGGGCACATGTGTCCTCCACTCAGTTTGACACAACATTAATAGGGCTGTATCACTAAATCACCAAATTCCAGCGGTCAAATTACCTTTTTGGCCTTACCAACAAAATGACCAAAATGCCCTTCGCCGTTCGAGACCCATAACTTTTCCATCTGAACCCCGATTGACGCATACCGTCTGTCTACGGATTCAGCGTCTCGAGACCTATCCAATGGTACTTACGGAAAGTACAAACACGGTCCCGATCAAAAGTCAACAAATGCCCCCTTTTTAATTAATTTACCAAATTACCCCTAAACTTCTGAACATCATAACTTTCTCCTCGAATGTCGGAATTGGGCGTGCCACCTGTCTATGAACTCGTGGCGTCCCAAACTATGTCACAATCATTGGTCAAAGTCTGTTTGACCGTTCAAACCAAAAGTCAACCATTCGCCCCATTCTGAGGGTAAAATCGTCATTTTCTTCAAATTTTCCAAATTTTCCTTTTTCGAATTTCCGGGGCGTTACATCGGATGTTCATCTAAAAATCGAGCTGGGATGGACGGATTAAGGTAAGGTTTGTTGAAATTAAAGTTACAGACCTGTAATTAGATGCATAACGAAGCTTTCAAATGAATCAATTGAGGGAATGGAGTTGGATTTGAGCAGGATTGAACCGGGTCAATACGCGGGCTAAATGACCCGTTTAGCTGCTGGCTGGGTGAGAACGATGAATAGTGTGGGTACTGTAGCAGGCGCGTGAGTTTCACACGCAGCCACTCACGGCGGCGCGTGAGGGCGCGTGGGCCCGATTTTCGAGGTAAGTTCAACACGACTTTTATCCTATACATTGTAACGAACATTTTAGCATTGGTTTCGAATTTATCGGATACCGTTTCGATGTTTTTTCGAGGGTCCGATGGTTCATGTTAAAATTTTAATTAACGTTTAATTCCCGGAAAATTATGGGAAATTAGTATGATGTTATTTGAGACCTTAGTGACCCTAAAAAGTGATTTCGAACAGGATTTGAGAGTTCTGGAAAGTGTCGGAAAATTTCAGAACCGCGTGCAGCATGAAAACGGGCGTTATGGACGGTGTGTGAGTGGACTTTGCTTTCAAAATTGAATGCATGCATAAATATTTCTATGATTTCAATGATTATGATTATGACTTGTGATAATTACGATTTTCGTATTTATACGTATTTTGATATGCCATACGTAATTACACGTATTTCGAGAACACGATTTCTCTTATGCCTTGGTGATGTTTTGATGAACGATTTTACATGATATTGTGCGTATAATGTTTTAAGGATGTTGTGATTGTGAGTATGACTCACGGTTTTGACACGTATTTCAAAATTGATACGGATTTGCACGTTTTACGAGATTTCGAGTATGTTGTGGTTTAACCGTGATTTTGGTGATTTGATTATGGTTTTGATGTTTTGACCTTGGGATTTGAAATATGATGTGATTTCAAGGATTTAAAACGGATTTTGAAAAAGGTGATTTCGGGCTTGATGCCCAGGACATAAAGTAATTTTGATGAACGAGATTTCGGTTTTCGGAAGTGTGAAAATGGATTTCTGGTTTGGGATCGGAATGACGGTTCCGGATGCCGACTTACGAAATCATTATTGCGAATTCGAATTCGGGAATGGATGATGGTTTGATAAAGTGACTTGATATGATTATACATGCCCCGTTTTTAATGATGATTTGATTGTGTTTTGTGAAGTAAGATTTCGGGGATTTGAATGTGGAAATTCGGACATGAGTCCTGTTATGACAAAATGTGATTTCGAATTGGATTTGGAATTTGGATCACGATGGATCCTCGATTGTTGTGATTTACAAATGGTTTTGGGTTTAAAGACCCGGTGCTATCGCTGGATAATGTTTTGAATTTAAAGACTCGGTTGATTGATGATGGGGGAGGGCCCTTGATGAGTTTAACGACTCAGTTACTGTTTTGAGTTTAAAGACTCGGTATGATACCCCCCGAGGCCTATTGATTATGTTCTGAGTTTAAAGACTCGTTGATATCCCGGGAAGACCTGATTATGCGCATGGTTTTGAGTTTAAAGACTCGGGCGCGCTTGAGATCTAGCAGATTGTTTGACTTCTGAATTATTGTTGATTTCCGATGCTTTCGGATGTGTTGGGCAATGACCCGGTTTAGATGGTTTTAGGGATTTTGGATTATGTCGTGTACTTGGATCTGAATTGTGATTTTGGACTGAGGCCCGGTGTTTGTGATTGCGGGCTAAGACCCGATAAGAAAAGGAAAATGATTTTGATTTTCATACTAGAAGTGAAATAGTTTGTGAAATGATTTTTGAATGCATGCATTGGTTTTACATGGAGGGTAGAAGCGCTTTCTATAACTGTTTTATAAATTGATTTGTTTTTGTCCACTCACACCTTTTGTGTTTTTATTGACCCTCCAGGTCGTGGCGCATTGATTGAGGCTGATCGAGAGGTGGAGGCATGAGTGAGTACGTGTGTGGCTATCCATGGTTTGGCAAGTACTGAGGGTTATTTGGGGAATTTCAGTCGACTTGCCAGACGGAAGCAGGACCGGGCACGGTTATCAATGTCCCTTCGAGGGCGATCCTGTCGTCATCACTATCAAACACCCATTCATATCATCATATAGATCAACATAATATCATCATCATATCAACATGGCCGACCATTATAGGGGGCAAGAGTAAGGGTGGCAATTTCTGACACGACCCGATATACGACTCGAAACCCGCACGAAATTAACCCGAATTAACCCGACTCGATAATAATTTGGGTCATTTTCAGGTCAACCCGTTATAACCCGTTTATTAAATAGGTGGGTTTCGGGTCAACCCGCTAACCCATTTAATAACCTATTAACCCGTTTATTAAATGGGTTATTGAGTCCCAACCTGCTAACCCATCAACCCGCGAACCCATCAACCTGCGAACTCATTTAGTACTTTAGGGTTTCACAAGGACCAACATATAAATACTAAAACTTTATAATTGATAACCTAATTAAACTCAAAAAACCAAATCAACAGCTCCAGTGCTCCACGCCTCCACTTCTATTTCTCCAGCAACCCTCCTTAATCTTCTCCATTCTCAACCTTCCTTCATCAATAAGAACAACCCAACAAGGCAACAAGAACAGCACTCTGTTTATTGGGTACTGCGACGGTCCATCAAGAACAACCCAACGAGCTTTACTTAAGAGTTGGGACATCCCAAATCGGCCTCCTCCTTCCTGTGCATCACCACTGACCGTCCTCCTCTGAGCATCGTCTTCACTCCTTCTGTTCTGTCAAGAACTCGGGTACTGGAAGCTCTAGTGTTGTGGTATTTACCCTTTCCAGCATATCTAGTGCCAAATTCTTGATTTTTTCTTGGAATCTGCTTGTGGGTTTGGTGAAGTAAAGCCCTGTCTTTTATGGGAGTTTGACCTGTTTTCGAAGGTGGCAGCGTCGAGCAACAAAGCCATCGACTATAATCCAATGTCCGCTGATCCCTGCACTGGTTAGATTTCTGGCTCAGTTTGTGACCAAGATTAGTTCTTTTCTGAATAGGTGCTTGCTTTCATGTTTAATTTTCTTTTTGGATCTGATTGATTTACAGTTTTTTGGTTCATGGAATTGATTTCTGAAATTTCATATACTGTCCAAAGGTTCTATTGTAAGTTTACGTTTTATAGTGAATGTAGAATAACAATGTGGTTGGTGTAATTGCTACTTTTTCCACTTTCCAATATACCAGTCTCTTCTGTTCTACTGATTCGTATATAAAATCTACTTACTAGCATTTTTTAAAAATGGATTGGGCAGTAAATTTTGTAGATTACATGCGTTTTTTTTTTCAGAAATGCTCGTAATTTTTGCTTTGTTTCTCACTGTTCTTCTGGATTTGTTTGCAACTGGTCAGTTGGAAGGTACATTATACTGTCGAAGTAACTGTAAATGCTGTGTGTCGCCTCACTTGTCTGTCCAATATTCTGTCTAATAACTGGTGATTGAGTCTGTGGATGGCTTCTGCAAAGGGTTTTTGTTCAAAATAAGGATGCTGATGATGGTTCTAGGTACCAATATTTTCTATGTATTGGACATAATAATCGACTGTAACATGAATTAGACAAAACCAACTTCAAGAAGGGCTTTTGTGGGTGGTTGGGCATGAATTGACATTCTACTTGTCGAACATATTTATTGTTAAGTAGTGGCATTGAACCTTATTATTTAGACTAATGGAAGTCTCACCTCAGGGACCAAAGCAGAATTTGCAGACACATGCTCGCAAATTTCTGTCAACTGGAACCCGGGAAGACATCTGGCTTGTTGTGCGAGAAGGACCGTTGGCCGATGTGGATTCAGCATTAGCACTGCTGAAGAAGAGCGGTGGTGATATTAATATTCTTGTTGTTATTCACTTCTAAAAATGTGAACTGGGATTCTGAGTGATGCTTTCTTCTTTCATTTTTGTTTTTCTTGTTTTTTTTTTGTTTTTGGATGGAAACTGGTTTTTATGATTTTCTTTGCCCGACCCTTCATATAATTAATTGCAGGATGGAGTAGCCTTCACAGGGCTCTGCATTTTGGTCATCTTGTTGTGGCAAGTGTACTTCTTCAATTTGGTGCTTCAATCACACTGGAAGACTCTAAATCTTGAACACCTATCGACCTCCTATCTGGTCCTGTATTGCAAGTTATTCACAATGGACTTGATTCTGATTCTGGTATCTACTGCTGTGTTTTTCCAAGGTTTCTGAGGATAATATATTGTTCAAACTCATTTTATTTGCCCTTAGAGGTTAGCTGAATTGGTGTTGTTGTCTTTAGTTACTACAAAGGTTTATAGTTGGGGAAGTGGTACAAACTATCAACTTGGAACTGGAAATGCACACATACAAAATCTACCATGCAAGGTTGATGTTCTTCAGGGGTCTTCAATCAAGTTGGTTTCTGCTGCTAAGTTCCACAGTGTAGCAGTCACTTCTCAAGGAGCAGCGTACACTTGGGGATTTGGAAGAGGAGGACGACTTGGTCACCCAGATTTTGATATACACAGGTATAAACATTTATGATACTATTTAGCTTGGTAATACAAGAAATAATCTTGGTTGGTTTAAATTTCTCTAAAATTTGAGTGATGAAATTCTAATGACGTAGGAATTCTTTGAATAAAATAAATTCTTTAGCAACATCAAATTTCGAATGGTAATATCATAAAAAATTTGGTTGTGTAATATCATCAGAATTTTGTGGGTGCTATTTCAAGAATTATATGTCCATGTACCCAAGGGCACAAATAGACCTGCCCCCATGAAACAATGGAAATGATGTAAATAAGTGCATCTCCCAACTCTGCTTGCATTTGTAGCAATTTGAAGAGTAAAAAACTTTGCACTCAAACCGAAACTTTAATTTTGCTTGCCTATTTATTTGTAATTTTCTTTTTTGCGAGTCGTTTTGGTTGATGTGGCTATTCAAATCAACTATCCAAAAGCTTTTGAAGAGGCCACTGGGGATGCTATAGGTTGGCAGAAATTTCTATACTGGACTTGTAAAAACATTGACATACAATCATAAAAGAAAAATAAAGCCCTATTGTCTCCAGGTTTATTCTCTTATAAAGTAGAAGTCTTTTGACTAGCTAATGGTTAATCCGTCAAAAACTTTCATGCTCTAGCTACTTTGACCTTTATGAATCATCAATCAGATCCATTTTATTATATGCATTTCAGCGGTCAAGCTGCAGTTATGGGAAACTAGGTTGGTGAAAAATCAAGATATGGGAAACTAGATTGGTTGCTATCAATGCATTTCAGTATTAATCAGTGGTTTATCTGTTATTATTTTATTGATGGCATTGAGGATTTGTGAAAACTGATTTATTTTTGCATGATGTTGTGCAGAGGGTCAGCTTGGCTATGCTTCCATGGATACCCAGCCTACACCTCGTAGAGTGAGTTCCCTTAGGTCAAAAGTTGTTGCGGTTGCTGCCGCAAACAAGCACACTGCTGTTGTTACTGATACTGGTGAGGTTTTCACATGGGGTTGCAATAGGGAGGGTCAGCTTGGCTATGGTACATCCAACTCTGCGTCAAAATACGCTCCTAGAGTAGTGAATGCTTGAAGGGAAAGGTTTTTACATGGGTTACGGCAGCAAAATATCACACATGCTTACAACTGTCTTTCTACTTACACCGTCAAATTTGATGTTCTCTGGTGACGACTCCTCACTGCTATGATCCGAGAAAGTCCCATCATCATGATCATCATCAGCCTCTTCAGAAGGCTCATTTTCATTTGAATCATAAGAGTTGCTTTCACCACCCGGAGCATACCCGGGAGGCTTGACACCCTTCCAATCTCTTTCACGGTGGAGCCTCATGTGGCCGTGCAGAGATTTGTTGGTCATGGATACTAAATTATTGCATGTACTTATGAATTATGAATTATGAAGTTTGTTGAATTATGAAGTTCATTGATGGTTGGTATAATATTTTAGTGAAAAAATTATGCTTCAAATATTATGTAGGATATATGGTTAAATATGTTAAACGGGTTAAATTGGTTAAATAAGTTAAATGTGTTAAACAGGTTAAACGGGTTAAACAGGTTAAATAGGTTATTCAACACGACACGTTTAATAAACGGGTTAAACGGGTGGGTTCGGGTTACCTGTTTAATAAACAGGTCGGGTTCGGGTTACATGTTTTGACACGATTAATAAACGGGTCGGGTTCGGGATGAACTTAAATAGGTAAAATAGAGTACATGACACGACACGAACACGACATGACACGACCCCTTGCCAAACCTAGGCAAGAGGGGCCTAAGCCCTGGGCCAAAAATAATGGAGGGCCCAAAATTTTCAAAATTTTCTTATATTGAAAAAATATAAAGAGTCTAAATTTTACAAAATTTTATTGAAAAAAAAATAAAGAGAAGAAGAAGGAGAACATATCAAATTTGAGATGCGGAATGTCGACTGTGGTTCAATAAAGGGCCCTCTCAATCTGATTTCTTCCATAATGGTGGCATGGAGTCCAATGTTTCAATCAATTTTTGTTTCAATTCATTAATGTTTCAATCGATTTTTACTTCGTAGTCTCTCTCTATTGTTCTGACTTGTGTCTCACTCCGGTTCAAGCTTCAGACTCTATAGGTAAGTTTTATTTTTCCTTTTCGTCCTTTGATTTCCTTTGATTTTTCATATGCAGTCCGATGAATTTCTGATTTTTTCCTTTCCAAATTATGAGTTTTTTAGTCAAATTTTCATTAATTAATTGGGGTATTCCCTTCTTCATTCGATCACCTACAGAAGAGAAGATGAAGGAACTAAAATTTCGTTCAGAATTACCTTTATTCCCTTCTTAGTAACTAGGAAATATCTCTTGATTCATATTATTTAATATTCATAAGGAAACTATATAAATGCAGTTTCTGAAGAACGGTCTCACATATCACGCTCAAGCCATAAAAACCGATATTACACTCACCATTTTCAACTCCAATCAACTCATTTGCTTCTACTCCAAACATGACCTTAATTAGATGACTAGAAGATGTTCGATCAAATGCCCCAACGAAATGTCTTCTCTTGGAATGCTATCATCTCGGCTCATATCAAAGCTCAAAACTTGAGTCGTGCCTGCCATTTATTCGACGTTGCTTCATACAAGGATCTGATTACTTAGAATTCGATGTTATCTGGGTATATCAGCGCGGAGGGGTATGCGGATTTTGCCCTTGAAGAAATGTGGCGGGTGTTTAGTGGATATATAGGGGAGGTTGAATTGGTTTCAAAGAATGCAATGGCGACGTCTTGTTGCAGAGAAGGAAAATTGGATATGGCAGCTAATTTATTTTGGAAACAACCGGAGCGGAATGATCACGTGTCTTGGAACAAAATGATTACAGTATGACCATAATGGTTTTGAAGAAGAGATATTGAATTTGTTTGTTCGTATTTCGGAGAATGGATTTAGGCGGAATGACCACACTTTTGTTAGTGTTTTGACTGCTTGTTTGTATGTTAGAGAATGGATCTAGATAGAATGACCACACTTTTGCTAGTGTTGTGACTGGATGCTTTGGTTTGAGGAGCTCCAAACTTGCGAAGGAAGTCCATACTTGGGTCTTGAAGAATGGGATGACTTCAAATCCATTTATACGCAGTGGAATTGTTGATGACTAATGGCAAGTGTGGCACTATAAGGTATGCAAACTCAATCCATGCGACAATGGGGTTAGAAAATTACTTTTCTGTCACTTCAATGATTATGGTTTATGTCTCTCATGGTAACCTAGTCAAAGCACATAGGCTTTTTGATTCGTTGACTGAAAAGATTACTATTATATGAGTAGCTTTGTTTTATGGATATCAAATCACATAAATGCGAAGCTGTATTTGAACTCTTACATAAATTAAGGGAAAATGAACCAATATTTCTTGATGTTGCGATTCTTATCGGTGTGCTTGGTGCTTGTGCAATACAAGCTACTCTGAATCCATGGAAGCAAATTCATGCCTACATTTTAAGAAAGATAATTAAGTCGAAAAGAAGTTGTTTAACAATTTGGTTGATATGTACTCATAAATTTTTTTATTTTTAATAATTAAGTATATAAATTAAGGATTCATTTTTTACTCTTACCCTAGACCCCTGTATGTTTGGACCGGCACTAAATATCAACATTATAACATCATCATATCATCATTAGACCATATCATCATCATCATGTCATCATCATATCATCATCATCATGTCATCATCATATCATATCATCACATCATATTTCGACATATCATCATCAACATCTCATATTAGCATCATTTATCATATCATATTATAATAGTATGGCGGATTCGAGAGGTGCCGAGAAAACCGGTTTGATGGCATTAGAAATCGATTTGATAGATCTGTCTTAAACCGAGCCGAACTCCTTCTCCGCCTTCCTTGCGTTTGTGGTCTCTAGAGGTTTGCGTTTGTCGTCGGCGCGCTTTGACCTGTCTGTTGCTGCCGGCTTAGTAGAAATCACGGGTTTCGTCCTGGGATTATTGGGATTCAGTGTCACCTCTCGGCTCCAGTTGGTTCGAAGCAATATGCTTTACCACTGAACCCTTATCCAAATCCAAATCAGAGTCGGTATCTGACCCAGACCAGAAATGAGAAGCAGAGGATGAAGACTTTGAATGCAGTTTTGCTTTGACAGTACACAGGGATGAATGCCTCCGCTAGAGTCTCAGACTCTTCAGGTTCGGCTTTGGACCCAAATATGGATTCTTCCTCTTCAGAAGAAAAAGCAGTCTATGATTCATCGAGAGGAGATGGCACGCTTGGTGAGATCGAGAACCATGCCAAAGTTCATCGTTCGCGGTTTCTCCGGAGCCAAGCTTCCTCCCGTTGGTCAATGGCGACAGGGAGACGATGAGCTCCTCTCTGCCATGGCCATGCGATGAGCTTCTCTGTTCTTGCGAAACAAAGGACAAGGACAGTGAGGATTGGGCAGGTCATTGGTCGGGGAGACTGGTCTCAGTCCTCTTCAAAATATTTTGTACCTGGGTCATCGATATTAGGAGATTTGAACCCAAAATGGGTTGTTGATTTTTGACCCAAAATGGGTCATCGATATAAAAAATAAAATAAAAAAGATGAAGCCTTTGGAGGCGTGAAGGGCAATTTGGGTCGTGGGTTCCTTGACCCACTTGACAAAGCCGTCCAAATTTTGTTGGGCAATCTTGTCGTGGAGGGTGTGAGCCAAATCAGAAACACTCTTAATTAGTTAATGCTCATTATTTCGTGAAGAATCCATCATCTTCACCCTCTCATACTCTTCAGCAACAAAATTTGCAATATATGTCGTATCACTTGCTGGTAACAAATTGGAGATCTTATCCTATTGGAATTCAAATTCCTCAAAGTAAGTAGATATAATATGGATTTTTTTCCGGAAGAATAAGAAGATATTATGTATAACCTTAATTAATTAATAATGTGGTATAGGAAAATAAAATTAATATATTTTAAAAAAATAGATAAAATGATGACCACAAATCTATGGGGATTAATTTGTATGTTAGATATTAAAATTGGACTAATATAAGTGGAGGTTGGCTTCAAACCTGATGGATAAAGTTGTAATTTTTGAAAAAAAATCTAAGTAGCGAATGGATCTCATGATTTGTGTCACTTTGCCCCCAATTTAATGGAACGCCAGTTATAATTGGCGGATTTGGGAAAAAAGAGACAATTTAATATATCAAATGTAAATTATTGGAAAAAAGTGAGATAATTCATGATTTTTAGTTAAGTACGCTTACCACACAATTTCAGAGACATTTGGACTCAAAGCCTTCTTATTATTACATGAGAAATTTAGTACAAGTCTTAGCATTGACTGCATGAAACCTCCAAACAGAAAGGGAGAGAATCGGCGTCCCTTTCCATCCAACAAGAAGGGATTTCCCATTAGCCCCCGGGGTGCAACAACTTCCACAAGCAAATTGCTTTTCCATGAGATCTGCTTGGTACAAAGAAGACAAGCTAAGCTCTTCCTCCACCATCCCACGTTCCCCAAACAAACTCCTCCAACCATCCATTTTCATGCGCCGAATTATCCTCTTTTCCCCTTCACTCGCAACAATGTTTCTGATCTCATGACTCAAATATGTCTCCTCCAACTCCATCCTATATGCACTCCCTCTTTCCATGCACGCGTCTAGACACTCAAAATAAGCGCTATAGTAGATGAGAGCTTCGTAGAACCGGTTTAT